>CAUJRU010000408.1:0-721672 GCA_963277665.1 Viscum album | reverse complement strand
CGCATATTTTTATACAGTCGTCCAAGAAAAGATTTGTTCATACAAAAATCTTTACTTTTAGATATTTTATTAATTTTTCTATTTTCTGTATCTTCAAATTATTATTAAATGACTATTACTCGATGATAATTAGAAAATTATTAATTAATAATATTTTTTAAAATATTTTATAAGTCATTTTCACTACATATCTTATATATTAAGTGAAAATGTCTGTTTATTTTTATCTAAAACATATTTAAAAACTATATATTATATTTATATCAATATAAATATACTTATACATTAATATATCAATATATTATTTTTTATGATTTTATTTTGAAATATACCCTTTATCTGTGTTTGTAAAAAAAGAACTGATAAAGCCCCTCCTTTATCAGTGCTACTAAAAAAAGTGATGATAAAAGGGACACCTTTAATAGCGCAAAAAAACACTAATAAAGAGGCACTTTTAACAGTACTTTTTTTAGCAGTGTTAAAATCACCATTTATCGATACATTTTTGTAACATTGAAAAAGCTACCCCGTTTATCAATGCCTTTTTTAGTGTTGTTAAAGGGTAGCGCTATGAAAACCTATTTTTGTGGTAGTGATCCTTGTGATAATTTTGGAGATTTATTTTTAGGGGAGATACAAGGAACATGCACAAGGGATTTTAAGGTCATCTATGATAAGATGAGGTCTAATTAAAAGGTGTAAGTTAAAATTCAAATTTCTAGAGATGAAGAGAATATAAAACAGATATTTGGAAGATATTTTGACCCTTTGATATATACTTTTTCTTGTAAATAAGTGGGTTGAGGGTGTTTCTAGAGAATCCAATCAGAAAGAGGGGAACCAGACCTGAAGTCAGCTCCTGTAAGAAGAATATGTATCGTAATTTGTAATAAAAAAACAAATAAAAATGGTTGCGTGAGAATAATACCTATGGTTTTTAGAGGGTCAATCCATCTGATAAGTTTAAGGGGGAAATAGTAGAGTTCAAAATCCTCAGGAGAACTGGAATGGTGTGAAGAAGTGAGTCCTCTTAGGGTTTAATTTATAAGATCGAGAAAGGTTTTATCTAAACTGTTGCGGGAAGAACCCATATGCAAGAGACGGTCCCCAAGCAATAGCCCAGGATCTATTGGGTGTTTTGGTTCGTTAAAATCTAAAATACTAAAATGATGTTTATTTATAGTTTATAACATGAAAACTGATAAAAAAATAATGTTTGAGTTTCCATTTTATAATATCAATTGAGATGCATTCAAAGGAATCAACAGCAGTGAACACAACATGTGTTAGCAGTGGACAAACACATACAGTAGCAATTACTACTATTCAAGCTTGTAATTAATTCTCATTAAAAATCAGAAATAAAAAATCTATACAACATGATGATTCATTTAAAACATAATCAAACAATGAGAACTAAATTTATAGAATCAAAGGCACCAGCATCAATGACAAACTAATCCAAAAAACAAGGCTCAAACAGCTTCTATTTAATCAGATAAATTCAAAATCAAAATTTAATATTCAAGAAGAAAAAAACGTTCAGAATTTTACATATCAAATTAAATGTGGAAATTTAATGTAGTAAAAGGGACACCAAGATTTACATGCTTTGGCCAATGGTATACGTGCACGGGGCAGGATCGTCATGGTTTTTCACTATGCAAGATAAAATGGAGTCCAAGGAGATAAAGTCGAACAACAAATAATGACGAACTAAATAGAACAAAAAACATGGCGACAAATTAGGATAAAGACATAAGACTTCCCAAAAAATGACAAAGAAAACAAAAGCAGGACTGAGACCCCCTTACCAGGGCTCGGTTTCACCATTGTCGTGGAAGAAGTTCATTGCAAGGCACTAATATTGTCGATGTCGAGTTCTTCAGGTCCAGTTGTCCAAAATTATCATAGCTGTCCAAGAAAGAACTAGACAGTGCCAATCCAGTGTCTCCATCTGAGTTTGATGTGACCCATATTTGTGTTCTCTTGGTTCAAGAATAGGCACCACTGTCTAAGGTGCTTCCACTAAAGAATCGTTGTGGTTGATCGAGAAAAGAGCCAAATCCAAGCAGCTTGCCGCTATCATCCGAGTCCACCACAGCTATACAAGTGTGCTCTGATCCAGAACCCTTACCACTGTCCAGGTCTATTGCCGCTGAGTCTATTATAAGCAGGGCTCATCATCCTCTCGGTTCCATAACAAGAACCTCGATCTCCATGTACAGCCACGATGTCTTAATTTCTCAGACAAAGAAAGGCCAAACTAGATTGTTCTCACTGTGCAAGTGTCGAACTCCAGGGGCACACCTCACCATCAGAGAAATAAGAATGCCAAACCAGGAGGGAGGTGGAACACGCGTAGAAAAACGTGCTGCAAGATCGAATATAGAGACACCCTCCAGGCCGCTCTAGTCCGTATTTTTTGTTCTCCAGGATCAAGAGAGAGTGCCTTCAGCCCTTCGCATGATGGAAACTCTCACAGATCCAATTTGGACCGAGATCCACCACCAAATCTAAGCCATCTCACATCGACTAAAAAAGAATCTCTATTGTTGAAGACCTGAGATCTTCCCTGTTCAAAGAGCGGTCCTGATCCTCCAATGATAAGGAACCCAGAATCCCTTGCGCATTGCATTAGGACAACAACAAGGGGTGACTCGACGTTGAGTCTTTCTCTTTATTAGGGAAGTTCTAAACGAGAGAATAGCTTGAATCCCGAAGTTGCACTACTACCTCTCCAGTGAAAAGGCGCTAACAAATCCCTAAAACAAGAGAAGGAGAAAAACTGCAACGCCACACGTACCGTGTAGAAGAAAAAGGCAGTGCCCCCATTTTCAGCTTTGTGTAATAGATTTCTCAACAAAAAATCATATTAAATAAAATTTCATTTTAATTAACAAAAAAATGAATATAAAAATTCACAAATCTCCACCTTGGAAATTAAAATGCATGAACAAAATTAATATGCAACAACACCACACTTTCCACCTTGAAAATTAAACCAAAACCACATGATGATTCTGCACCACCTAACATCGTCAACTTGGGAATATCCTAAAAAAACAACCTACGGGGTATGACCCAAACAATCCCCTAGCCATATATCAACTGTGATACATGTCTCCTGAAGTTGAATCCTGAAGTTGAATGATATTGAAAAGCTAATAAATATGTTCATAATTAAACAATTCTAAAAAACTTCACGGTAAAAGGTTCATACATGCACTTACCTGATTCTCACTCTGAGATGATGCCAACGATGAAGACGGGACCAACAAATCACATGCCAAAAGGTCCCCAAACTAGCTCACATGTACATGCAGAACACAAATAAACAAATCAGTATCCATCCTCACACAAAACATGACACAACAAAAATCATAGAAATTCATAAAGAATTGCAACTCATAAATGAAATAATGCAATCACGCAAAAAGAAAGAAAAAGAAAAACAGAAATCACAAAGAAATTAAATCACTCACTCCACCTGAATCTAAGACAGACCCAAAAAGACTATCCACCTGAAGTGAAGAAACTACCTAGAACCGTGCAATAGGGGAAACCACATCCTCAACCAAGCCAACAAGAGAGGTTCCTCAAAAATAGGGTACCACTGCAAATCCCATGCAGTCCCAAGAGTCCTAAGGGAAAACTCTAGACCCACGAGAACACCAACGATCCAAGGGCAACATGCTACCGACCAAGAAAACCCATCTTAGTCTAGCTTCTTAAAGATATCCGGGAACCGTCTAATATTGCTAAAGAGATCCTGATAGAACCGCCATGAAGCCTGATCATCGCTGAACCTATTCACATGACACTATCATTCTAAACACTACCTAGGCCCAATCACCACTTGTAACGGGTCTCAACCTAGAGAAACCAGCCAAAAACCAGGACACACCAGATGAACAAACCAAAATCTAATTACCAGCTCACTCTACAGAGGCTATAGGCAGCAACAAAAGCAACGCGGAGAGGGGAAGCATGCATAGTAAATGAAACAACCCAAAGAGGTCTCCACCTGAACCCAAAAAAATATATCAGGACCAAAGGACCAAGAACTGTTGGCTTTAAAACTGATACATATTGACTGGAATTTTGACACAAGGCACCATAAGATCCTCAATAGATGGATTCAGAATCACCACTATAGGAGACGACAACCTAAACAAAATCCAAAAGGAGACATCCTCACACAAAAGGGAAATTTCAAGGATACATGCATGTAGTCCCAACATCCTAAGACAACTCTACGAAGTGAGAACAAAGGCTAAAATCTAGATAGAAACTAGGGGAAAACCGGCCACTAAAGGACCACATATCTTAGTCTAGACTTACTAGAGGAGCACGGTTCTCGGTAAACCAAACACAGCCGCTAAACATGGTCAAACAGTAAACAGAGAATCTTGGTGATCAACCAAGTGACAAACAAGAGCACTGAACCCACAAGTTACCCAAACTCAAACACTGAACTCTCTACAAGACCATAGCAGAGCAAACAATCCTAAAGGATGCGGAGGAACACAATAGAGCTAACATAATATCATCTCCAAGGCAAAAGGCAGACACAAGAGACTCAAGATCCTACCAAGAACTTACTACTAACCAGCTCTCAAACATAGGCAAACCTCACATAGAACACATTCCTACCCCAAAACCATAGACACACATAAGTAGCAAATACTAAGAGGCATCTTTGAGGTCATACAGGAAAAGAAAACAGTGAAATAACTAGGAAACAAACTATTGACAATAGAATGATCTTACAACCTAAGAGAACTAATGGCCTAACTGAACAAAACAATCAAAACATGTTTCAACATGTAAAATCTACTAACAAATCATTTGAAAGCAATGAACAATAAATTTCAAATTTTAACAAAACCCAATAAAGCTCTCATACCACTTTGTTGTGGAGAGCACCCCTACGTGAGAGACGGTCCCCATGTAATAGACCAAGATCTATTGGGTGTTTTGGTTTGTTAAAATCTGAAATACTAAAATGATGTTTATTTATAGTTTGTAACATGCAAACTGATAAACAAATAATGTTAAAGTTTCCATTTCTTAATATCAAATGAGATAAATTTAAAAGAATCAACAGTAGCGAACACAACACTTGTTGGAAGTGGATAAACACATACATTTGCAATTACTAATGTTCAATCTTGCGATTAATTCTCATTAAACATCAGAAATACAAAATCGGTGCAATGTGATGATTCAGTTAAAACATAATCAAGCAATGAGAACTAAATTTTCAGAATCAAAGGCACCAACACCAATGACAAAATAAGCCAGAAAACAAGGCTCAAACAACTTCTATTAAACCAAAAAAAATCAAAATCAAAATTTAATATTCAATAAGCAACAAACGTTAAACATTTTATATGTCAAATTAAATGAAAAAATTGAAATCAGTTGAAGGGATTCCAAGATTTACATGCTTCGGCAAATGACCTACGTGCACGGGGCATGATCATCACAATTTTCCACTATGCAACACAAAAAGGAGTACAAGGAGATAAAGTCAGAAATCAACTAACTACGAACTAAATAGAACAAAAACATGATGAAAAAACAAGATAAAGACATAAGACTTCCCAAAAAATGTCAATGAGAAAAAAGAGGACTGAGACCCCCTTACTGGGGCTTGGTTTCACCTTTATTATGGAAGAAGTTCGTTGCCAGGCACTAATATCGCCGATGTCGAGTTCTTCAAGTCTGGTTGTCCAAAATCATCATAGTTTTTCAAGAAAGAATGAGACAATTCCAATATAGTGTCTCCATCTGAGTCTGATGCAACCAAGATTTGCGTCCTCTAGGTTCAAGAATAGGCACCGATGTCCACGGTGCTTCCACAAAAGAATTGATGCGGCTGTCTGAGAAAAGATCCAAATCCAAGTAGCTTGTCGGTGTCATCCAAGTCCACCACTATAGTACAAGTGTGCTCTGATCTGGAACCCTTACTGCTGTCTAGATATGTTGCCGTCCACTACAAGCCAGACTCATTGTCCTCTGGGTTCTAGAACAAGAACCCCAATCTCCGTGTACAACCATGCTGTCTTCGTTTCTCGGACAAGGAAAGGCCAAACTAGATTGTTCTCATTGTACAAGTTCCGAACTCCATGGGCACACCTCACCATCGGAGAAATAACAATGATGAACCAGGAGGGTGGTGGAACATGCGCAGAAAAATGCGCTGCAAGATCGAAGAGTCGAAGATGGAGATACCCTCCAGGCTGCCCCGGTCCATATTTGTCGTTCTCTATGATCAAGAGTGAGCGCCGCCATCCCTTTGCATGACGGAAAATCTCGAAGATCCAATGTCGACCAAGATCCACCACAAGATCTGAGCCAAATCACATCGACTGAAAAATAATATTCGTTGTTGAAGACCTGATATCTACCCTATTCAAAGAGCCATCCCAATCCACCAAGGATGAGGAACCCCGAAGCCCTCGCACGGTGCATTAGGAGGACAATAAGGTGTGACTCGACGGTGAGTCTTTCTTTCTGCTAGGGAAGTTCCGAACAAGAGAAGCGCCAGACTCCCGGACGCGCACTGCAACCTCTCTGGTGAAAAGGTGCTAACAAATCCCTAAAACAAGAGAAGGAAAAAAAATCACAAGGTCACGCGTACCGTGTAGAAGCAAACGGCGGTGCCCCTTTTCAGCTATGTGTAATAGTTTTTTCAACAAAAAAGCATATTAAATAAAATTGCATTTTAATTAAAAAAAAGGAATATAAAAATTCCCATACACTTTCCAAAAAAACACTGATAAATATGAGTCTTATTAGCATTAAATTAATAAGCGATGATAAAATATATAATTATCAACGCTAAATTTAACCCTGATAACGATATTTTTTTATCAACACTAAATAAGCACTGATAAAACCTATCATTACTAACGTTATAATTTTAGAATTTATTAATATAGTTTTTATCAGTGCTTTGTATTTTAGTACTGGTAAAAGATATTTTTATCAGCACTTTTTAGAAACTGTTGAGAAAAACTGTTTAAAAAAATAAAAAAAATATTAATCCAATATATATTAGAAAATGATTAATTATAAAAAAGTAAAAAAATAATTAACATTATTAATGAATATATGATTTTAAATGTGTTAATGTTAAAAATGGTTGAAATTGAATAATTAAAAATGAAGGCTTCAAAAATAATTAAAAAGGTCAGGTTTTATTAATTATATAGATTATTAAAAAAATTAAAAATTGATGTATATTGAAATACAAATGAATACATGTTGAAAATATTAAATCATAGTTAACACATACAAAAAATTGAATTTGTAAAATTAGTTACATGGATTGTAAATACATACAAAAAATGAAGAAAATATTTAAAAAATTCATTTAATAAATTAATTATATAGATTCCAAACATTTTAAAAATATTACAACTTAATAAATAAAATTGAATGAATTTTAATTGTATAAATTGAAAAAAAAAACTAAGAATATTAAAACTTACTGAATAATTATGTATAATTTGTTAAATTAATTGCATCAATTGTAATCATGTGCAAAAATGAAGAGAATAATAAAAAATTCAATTAAATAAATAAATTGTATAAATTGCAATCATTTTTTTATAAAGGTAGGGGAAATCCCCTATTAAAACAAAAAAACTCAACTCATTATTCTGGACAGAGGGTTCTCATTACCTGACATTTAAGCTTGGTGGGTAATAAGGCCCATGACATCATGACCAAAAAGCATAAACTCATAGTTCCATCTTGCACGTCTACTTGGTTTGTGTGGTCTGCTTCACATCTAACAGGACCATCGACACCTGCCATTGTAGATCACACACGAGCACCCATCCCCCTAGCCCACCGTTGCTTGTCGTCAACAACACTGCCGACCGTTGTTTCCATCGTGTCATTGTTCTGTAATTCTGCCTCCCACAACCAGCTGATGCTCTCGATCATAATTATGATCATTGCTCTCACGGCCCACCGACGCCCCCCTCCATCACTCTATGAAAGTCGTCGTCCCTCTATGTGCCTTGCGTGTACACTGT
Organism: Viscum album; assembly: GCA_963277665.1. Taxonomy (NCBI): domain Eukaryota; kingdom Viridiplantae; phylum Streptophyta; class Magnoliopsida; order Santalales; family Viscaceae; genus Viscum; species Viscum album. The sequence goes on along the minus strand of CAUJRU010000408.1, from coordinate 713,618 downwards.
CAGGAGATTACATACAAGCCCCCGTCCCTCCATGTATGTCACTCGGAAGTCATCACCAAAATTAAGGGTCTGTGGAGGATCATACCCCCACATGTGATGCAATACATTATGTGGCAGACAACTCATCCTCCACCTAAACGACATAAATTTTAATCATTTTAAAACCATTACAGCTTAATAAATGATATTGAATAAATATTTATCATATAAATTAAAAACATATTAATAATATTAAAACTTAACAAATATTATGTATGAATAAATATTAAAAGATGAATAAATTCCAAAAACATTAGAAATTAATAAATATTACAAATGTATAAAAAGTATTAAATGTGCATGAGCCTTAGCCCGGTTGGTAAGGACTCCGTAAGTGCATCCAAGCGACGTGAGATAAAATCCAGGAGAAGACATAATTTCCGGGTACTATAGCAGTACTGTAGCAGTACTGTAGTAGGTACTGTAGCGGGAACTGTGCAGTATTGTAGCGGGAACTGTAGCAGGATACTGTTTGGCACTGTAGCTGCTGGGAATATGCCCCTGTTTGGGCCTTCGGGCCACCGATTTGGTCCCTGAGTCCTTTAAGGCCTTCGGGCTACCCAGGCCTTCGGGTCAGTAAGGCCTTTTGGCCACCTCAAGGCCTTTGGTCCACCTTAAGTGCAGATGCAAACTAGACAACCTACAAGGAACAAGCTCTACAAGGAGGATGAACAAGGAGCTTTCACCACAGTAGAAGCTAAACAGATTTCAAGAATGAAAGGGTATGACACCTGCCATCGAGACAAGCCTGTGCATGCACGAGAATGCTTGGTCGAACAACCATGCGAAGGTGGAGAGCTGATTTCACGATGAAGATGCTGGGGAGGAGCAGTTCCAAGTAGTGAATCTGTGTTGTATGTAATGTCTGAAGCATACGGGCGATGAATTCCTCTAACGCCTATGGGCCATGTAATACATATGCCTACATGCCATGTAAGGGTTCCACCTCACCCCTCGAAAGGTGGATTATCAAAATCAATAAAAAATGAAGGCCTTCGGGCTATTGGATGGAATAAAAAGTATTAAATGGAGTAATTTAAAAAATGAATAAATTAAATTGAATAAATTAAAAAATATATATTTAAAATTTTGAATTTTCAATATTAATTATTGAATTACAGGCACACAAAAAATTAATAAAAATTAATAAATATATAAAAAAATTATATAAATAAAAAATTTATTAAAATGAATTATATTGACTATACAAAAAAATTAATAAATAAATTAAACTATATTAAATTAAATACACACACACATATATTTAGAATGGATAAATTACAATAAATATGAATACATGATTTGATTAATTAAGTAAAAAATATGAAAATTTAGTTAAATAATATTTACTTTTCATATATTAAGAAATTAATTTAATATAATAACATAATTAACAATATAAACACGAGAATGGTTTTAGGAATGGTGTACATTAAGATTCAATTTCACACCAAAATGGCATGGGTTAGAGATGATATTATATGAATCAATTTCACGCAGGCGGCTGTGGTGGCAGGGGGTTTGGGGTTTGGGGCAGCGGTCATGGGGTCGAGTCCCCAGGTCGATTTTCCTTCCTTACAGGCATTGTAAATAAAAATGTTTTATATAGATTCCAAACATATCGAAAATATTAAAACTTAATAAATAAAAATTAATAAATATTAATCATATAAATTACAAACGTATTGAAAATATTGAAAATTGGTAAATATATACGTATAAATTAAAAAAATAATAAATTCCAAATAATATTGAAAATTATTAAATATAAAAGATGAAAAAAATAATTTAATGAAATGGAATTAAAAATAAATTAATAAAGTTAAATAAATTAAAAAAATATTTTAAAAAAGTTAATTCATAACATCAATTACATGAATTGCAAACACATTAAAAATGAATAAAAATGAATGAATAAATTACAATATTATTGCAAGTTATTGATGTGTGCACTTTATTGACTATATATGGAAAATTAAATTAATTATTAACATTTAGAAATTTTAATAAATATTAAAAATGTTATTATTAAATTAAATTTATAAATATTTAAAAATGTATAAATAACTCTCAAAATTGAATATATTACAAAAAAATAAATGAATATATATTATAAATGAATAAATTAAATATAATACTAAAAATAGAGAGATATTAAAAACAAATAAATAATATTAAATCTATATATAGACATAGATGTAGACACATACGTGCTCATAGACATACATTTGTACACACACACACACATATACATACACATACACATACACATGCACACATACATATGCATAAACATGCATACGTACACCTACACGCATGTACGTACATGTATATACATGCACTACACATAAACATACACACACATACAAAGCACACACACACACACATACAACATATACATACAAGCGCACATACAAACATACAAATACATCGACATACATACACAAGCATACATACACAAACTTATACATGTATATACATTTTAAATTATTTAATATGAATATAAATATATAAATTCAAATATGAATCACATATTTAAATAAATATATCCATTTATATATTATATAATTGTTTAAATAAAATATTAATATACTATACTTATTTTAATTATATTCACTTTTTGTAATTAATGTATATAAATATACTATTTAACATTTTTATTGACTAATATGAATTTGATAACTTTTTATATATAAAATTATGAAAATCAAATTCATTTTTTAAGTTATATAAATCATATTTATATATTATATCTACATATATATATATATTAATTGCACTATAAATCTTATTTAACAATATATATATGTATATATTAACTTTTTAATTGGGACCTTTATCAATGCTAAACCCAAAACGCTGATAAAGGAAAACTTTTATTAGTGCTAAAAAAATTTCGAAAAAGGCACCATTTTATCAGTGTTTTTTAGCACTGATAAAAGTTACCTTTATCGGTGTTTTTTTGTTAGAACTGATTACAGTCACCCTTTATAATCACTTTTTGTTTGAAATTGCATATCGCATGAGCACAAACAGTTTTTGTGGTTTTCTAACTGATATCACACAGCTTTGGTTTAGTGAGGTGTTAGCAACAAACATTCAACACATGTAATTTATTTGTGTTCCTACTAGTATGTTTATTATTTTATTTATTTATTGAGTAAATTATTTACTTCATTAACCATTACAAAAATAATAAATATATATTATAGCGGGATTGGCTTGGATGTTATTATTTTTATTATTTTTACATAATTTTACATTCATTATGTCCTATAAGTAATCAAAACCTCAAAAAGTAAATTAGATTTTTACAAAATGACCATGGACAATTAAGTCACATGGTCATCATTAATGTGACATAGAATTATAATTAATAAATACCATTTTAATCCAATCTGGCACGACTGTATAAATATGTGTCTCTGTATGCGGTCCCTACAATGCTAATGACACCTTCTCCCTCGTCATTTTTTCAGATCATCCATGGAGATTGAGCAATAGGCATCAATATTTCTAGGACCATTCGAACATCGAAACCAGCCCAACATCCCCAACCAATTCTACTGGACGGATCATGCTTGACCATTCCACAACTCGCCACCGCTCTAGGTGGCTTCGTTCTTTGTGCTATCGCCATAGGAGATGCAGAGGGCATAGTGGAAGGTCGACAAGAGCTACGGGTATGCCAACAGCTTCATCGGTAGGTTTGATGATAATTATTGAAGACCGGTGGTTTTAGTATAAACAATGTCATCATTATTACTTGGAGGTAGAAGGATATTTTTGGGAGATAGCTAAACCACACACAGAATATTTTGTTTTCAAAATAAGGTGTGTGGGATAAACACTATGGGTTAAGGATAATAACTTCATGCACCACTTGGAATAGATAATAAAATTACTAGTTGAAAATTTGTGACTTTATGGGAGTCAATGTGACATGGAATAGGTTCTCACATTAATGTAGAACCTTATAAAAATCCATGTGTGTTTCTTATTTTTCATTATATTTATATGTTAAAAGTGGTTATGTGGGTTATTAAATATCTATAGACCCAAAGTGATGATAGAGGTTTGATCAAATTAAAGGAAGTAAAAAAATTGAATTTAATCGGTAAAAAGTTTGTCACCCCTAATTCACCCCCCCTCAGGGTGACTACATGATACCCTAGGACTCTCAATTGGTTTCAGAGCATAAGATACCATCTATTTAGATATATATTTTTTATTACTAGATTTTTTCACTAGTTTACCAAAAGTGCATATTTTTTAAAGTTATTAATATAATTTCTACAACGATGGAACTTTCAAAAGTTTCAAAAATTATTCTTATGTTAAAGTTAATTAAAGATAATCTACTTAGTAGAAGCATCAAAGTAGCAACCAAAATTATGAAGAATCATAATAATAATGAATATTAGAATTTAGGAAATTTAACCTCTCAAAATCAGTGGAATGAGGATCCACAACCATTGAAAGTTATGGTTAGTGCACTACTACAAAAACAGGCAAGGGAAGCACATCCTTTTATCGGTGCTAAGAAAAAAGCACTAATAAAGGTAATTATTTATGAGGGATAATTAAAAGCACTGATAAAGGTTCCCTTTATCAGCCCTTTTCTATCACTGATAAATAATTCCTTTTATCAGCGCTTTTCTAGCACTGATAAAGGCACCCTTTATCAACTCTAAAATTTTATCACTGATAAATGGTGCCTTTATCAACGCTTTTGTAGCGCTAATAAAACCATAGTCTCAATTTATAAAATGGGAGGCATAGTGCCCTATGTTTATCACGCCCTAAATATCTCGCAAAACTGTACCCCTACAAAAACTCCCCTCCCCCCTGATCTTCTCTTTACCAAACCTATGTCGCCGCTAGCCCTACTCCGCTGCTATTCTCTTTGCTGGACCCCTACCACCCCTTGCCCTACTCCGCCTCTCTTCTCTTTGCCGGATCTCCACCACCGCTAGACCTATTCTGCCGCGAACCCTACTCCTTATCCTCTCCCTCAAACCCCTTCCACGGATCCTCCTCCCCGTAAACCCTATTCTTCTTCTCCCTATTGGACCCTACTCCCCACGAACCCTACTTTAAGTGTTTGGGATTCCTTTCAAAGAGGTTTGATTCTTGGCTTCCCAACTTTGATCTTTGGTGATGATTTCATAGGAATATAATATTTTCTAATAGATTATGAATTGGTTTTGTAGTTTATAAGTGTTGGGGTATATATGATTCTTTTAGTGTGGAAGAGTATCCCTTGGTGTTGGAAAGTTATTTAATTTTTTGGATTAAATTTATTAATTTTGATGATTATACATGTTGAAACATTATCATGGTAAAGTGCGTAGGAAGTAGAAATATACATGAGATAGAGTTTTATCAAATTTCAATAGTAGGAGGTGTTGATGTTTATTTTCTAGGTGTTGGGTCCTATGGTTAAGAAATTTCTAGAATCAGTTGAGGAGGGTTTTGAATTGGAAAATATTCATATCTCATTTATGGGTTTCCTTAGTAGTGGGATTACTTTTAAGGGTGGTTTGAGAATGATGGAATGAAAATAATGTTGAGTCAAAAGTTGTTTTAGGAAGAGTTTTATTCCCTAGATATAGAAGTATGAGTGTATATAGAATATCATGGAATTCAATAAAGTTGGATATAGTGTGATTTCCCTTGGGATTCATATATGTGCATTGATGGTCTAGTTTTTAGAACACTTGGTTGATGAATAAATGAAATCCTATTATTTTGAGACATCTTTGAGGTTAGAGATTATAAGGAAGGTTGCGAGTTTATGTTTGAGGTTTTGGTTGTAGATGAGGGATTTGGATGAAGTTATCAAGAGTAGTTTTCTTTGGGTTTCTTAGAAGGCTAAAGATGGTGCCTTGAGTTGTGTTCCTAATGGAATGAGGATTAAAGGAGTGATGATATTTTCTAGATGTAGGGTGGGTATTATGCCCTAGGGTTGAGTATCTAAAGGTATACCATAAATGTATAGTTGATCTATTTCAACGGTGATGCAGTAAGGCATCAGTAGTATGAGTTCCCCATCATTCATGGTGTTTCTTGGTTTCAGTAAGGTGTAATTTTATTTAGTCGTATGGTCATATTTTAGTTGATAAAATTTTAGGATGTGGTGAGTTTTGTTTGAGAGTCTAGGCATGATTATATCCTGAGTTATTGACCTCATACCTTTATTAACCAATACCCTCATTCAATTGATACTAAAATGTTTAGTTGAATTATTTTCAATGGAATTATTTATCTCTCTTTACCTTAAAATTCCTATGAAAATATGAATTTTATTGAGTTGGGTAGTGTAAAGACCCTGAAATTTCCATGTAATTTTTTTAATTATATGAGAATTTTACGAGTCTGAAAATTAAAGGCGCGTGATTCTGAGGCCTGGTGTGCCTGGAATGAATTTCTAAACTTTTTTTCTGGTAGGTTTAGTAAATGAGAAAGCGGGTTTTTGTAACTTTTGAACCGGTGCTCAGAACTGAAAACTAAGGGCACCATTGAAATAAAAATAAAATAAATAAAAACTTTTATTTTATTTTTATAACCTTTCTTTTTAATTTATGGAGGTGGGGACCACCCATGCTTGAAAAGGCCCAATTTAAATTCTTGGTGGTGGGGACCACCCTAACCCCTCTTAATGGGGGAAAACCTCTCAACTCTCCAATTAATAAATTGATCCAACTACAATTAATTAAATGTTAAACTTTAATTAATTGTTAGACTTATTTTTAATAAGTTGGCTCTTCATTTTTGTTCGGTTGGAGGATTTCGTTGGAAAATAAGCTTGGGAGAATTGTGGAGAAACGTTCTCTCCAATGAATAAATTTTCCTCTCCAACATAGAAAGGGGAACCGACCCCAAGCATGGATTGGGAGTTCTTTGTGGAAGCAACAAACGCCGACATTCTTCAACGACTTAATCTTCTACCTCTTGACTCCTCCAACGAACGACAAGGTAGGGTTTATTATTTTGAATACCTATTACCCATTCTTGATGTTCTTCATGATTCAATAAAAAATAAGCCTCTTGTTACCATTCTAACATGGAGGGTTCAGGCCAAACGAACACATCCCAACCTATCTACAACCTTTGTGGATTGTGGTTGTTTTAAATCAATGGTGACATCCTGAGACGAGTAAATAAGTCTACGGAATGAATAACAGGCCACCGGGGTGAGACTGATGACCTGAGAAATGTCACCAGTGACCCGTGTTAGTGACTGGTACTCTGGCCGGCTGCGAAGACGACGGTGGTGCAACCGCGCCCCCGGAGAAGGGCCGCAACCCGTCAGCCGCGGTGGAGCGAGGAAGGAGGCCGGTGCACGGCCGACCGCATGATGGTGGTGGTGGTGCACGTCTGCACCATTTGGCATGCAGGGGCCATGATTCTAGGCTGTGGCGGCGATTGAGGGGCGGCTGGCACGCTGCCGGCCGTTGGTGATGGCACAACGTGCGACCGTGCCGCCCAGAGTAGGGTTGGCCGTCTGACCATCTATGAGCCGATCGGAATTCCCATAGTGGGCCACCCATCATGGGCTGGGTCAAACCCAGGGCTGGACCCAGGTCAGACCCAGGGCCAGACCCGGGTCAGGTCGGCCCAGGTCGGGTTGGTCCAACCTAGAACAGTTCGACCCTTTTTTCTCTTTTGGCCATATCTTGAGCTATGTGCATCTATTTGAAGAAACATTTGTGGATCCAGAAACCTTGGATCGAGATGGTACCTTTGATATAACCCACTTGAGTTTTAGATAATGTTGGGGTACGGCCGGGTTGGATTGAACACGAATCCAACAGGGCCCTCGGGACTAAAAGGCCAATAACTTACAGACCGAGCATCTGGTTGATGCACCGTCTATTGCGTTGAGACCCATATTACATGGAGGTCCTTTGTGATAAATCTTCACGGGACTTCGTGGAAGTAGGAGTATCAACCTGTGGCTTGAGTATTAGATCCTACCGGAATCAAGCGCGCTTAGTGTGGGAACCCTGTGGATGGCTGTAACATGAGAAAGGGATCCTATGTGGGTCTATGCTTTGGGATACTATGTGGGTCTATGTTCGAGAGTCCCACTTGGATATTCTCTAGGAAATACATGTGGGACTACTCTAGGTTCCTACGTGGGTCTGTTTTACTAGGATCCTATGTGGGTCTGATGATTTAGGATCTTACATGGGTCTACCTCTCAAAAAAGTAAGATGATTTAGTAGATGCATCTAATCAACTTTACTATTGTACTAAAGTTATACCTGGTGTGAGATGAGTCTTTACATTTTTGGTAATCATATATGTGGAATACCTTTATGGTACAAACCTTTGTGGTGATACCTTTTTGGTATTCTTCTTTGTGGTGTTACCTTTGTGGTACTTACCTTCGTGGTATTCTTTCTTTCACAGGATAGTTGAGCTTTGGGATTTTGAGTTGGGACTTGTGTTTCCTCATGATTGAGATGGGTTTACTCGACAACTTAGGTATATGTATGGGAATATACCTAAGTAGGGTTGTCAGTTGTTTTCATGCTTTGTGGTTTATCCTTTGTGGGTTTTATGAGACCTTCGAGGGTCTCAGGGTCCCTACTGAGTATTGTTATACTCACCCCTACATGGTAAATGCCCGAACATTGTTGTGTTTGGTGCAGACGACAGACAGTGCTGACTAAGGAAAGGAGTACCAGGACTAGAGGTAGCTCGGAGGTGGACATAGATGGGGCGTACCGTAGAGACGACCATTCGAGAGTTGTACCTAACCTTCAGGCTGGATCCTTGATAGGTGTTCACCGGAGCTGTTTTCAGTTTTACTTGTACCTTCAGTTTTCCATGTACTTTCCAGTTAGGCTTGTATTCTGGCCCCTTTTACTTATTGTACACACTCTTTTTACTATACATTTTACTTGTGTTCGTATCTTGTTCTGTGCATGGTTTGTGTTAATTTACAGGTTATAAAGGCAATGTCTTCCTGTTTTAGGGAATACGCCTTTCGGTGCTAGTTGCAAGCCCCTGGCCTATAGAAGGTGGGCTTGGGGTAGTCACGACACGAGCCCCAAGGGACAAGTCATGATAGTTAGTTTTTTTGTCCAAATTTAATGATTCATAAGAAAAAAAGGAAGTATATTTCTATTTTACCTAAATGGATGGGAAGTTTTCTAATCTAAAGGTCATGCTTTTGGGTAGGGATGGTCGATGTGGTCCTTCTACCTCATGTGTGAGTTTCTTAAAACTAAGGGATTGTTGTTTTTCCCTTTTTATAGGAATGTGTTTTTTATAGAATGGATGTAAGACGTGTCTATGGATATTAGTTACAAGTTTAGGGAAGGTTAGGGAGAGTTATTTCATATCCTTTAGATGTTCATGATATAATTTATGTTCACTAACATTAATTTTATATTTCTTATGTTAATTTGGGTAACAAAACCTATGATATTCCATAGTAATTTTGGATAAACCTAGGTTATTTTTCTCCCCTATAAACCCCTTTATATTTGGAAATGTATCTACTATATTAGTTTTCTCATCAAAATTGTATCCTTGTTTTCATTTTATTTGAGTTTGGTCACTAGTTTTAGGCTATTTAATGTGATTATTTTATTATGAATGAGGTGGCTAGTAGGGGTGGTTAAATGGATGTTTAATGTTTTTCTGCAAGGGTGGTGGGTGCTAAAACTATTGGTAAGGGGGCTGGAATGTGTGTTGATTTTGATGGGGGGTCTATCTTGGTTCTATTGAATTCTAAATATTTATTGTAAATGGTTAGGCTCTATTAATCTCTATTTTTATATGTGTTTCTATTATACTGTATTTGGAAGTCTTGTTTTGTGTATTTGAATCATAAATAATAATATTTTAAATTCAAATAGGATGGAGATGAATAAATATTGGATGGATGCTAATCATTTGACAATAGATTATGAGAATGGAGTGAAAGAGTTCATCAAGTTTGCAAAGGATCATGCAAATGATCCTTCTCAAAACCTTTGTCCATGTTTACTCATTGTTATTCTAGAATAATTACTACAGAGGAGTTGTAAGAACATATGATATGTCATAGAATAGATCATAGTTATAAATGTTGGAATAAACATGGAGAAAAAGTGAATGTAGCTAATGGTTGGGATAAAACTGTGTTTTATGGATCATCAACAATTACAAATATGGATAATGAAGAAGACCGTATGGAGGATGTTATTATAGATGTCAATGATGATGAAGGTCATATTGAGGAAATGACAAGGACAGTTGAAGATGAACTCCGTGATTTCCCAAAATTGTTTGAGAATTTATAGAGTTGTGAAAAGATTCCATTTTATGCTGGTTTCACTAAATATATAGCATTTTCAGCTGTGCTGAAGTTGTATAAACTGAAATCAGGAGATGGATGGAGTGATGTTAGTTTTACGAAACTAATTCCACTCTTGAATGACACGCTCCTGAAAGATAATGAGCTTCCATGTCAGACATATGAAGCTAAGCTAATGCAATTCTCGATGGGTTTGATTTCTGAAAGAATACATGCCTACCCGAAAGATTGTATATTATTTCTCAAGGAGAAAAAATCACTTACAGAATTCCCAAAGTGTGGTGCTTCCTGATACCAGAAAGATGAATATAGTCCTATGAAAGTTTTATGGTACTTTCCAATCATTCCAAGGTTTAGGCGTCTATATGGAAGTGAAGAAATTGAAAGACAATTGTCGTGGCATGCAGTGAAAAGAAATAAATATGGGAAATTACATCACCCATACGACTCTCCTCAATGGAATAGAATTAATCATGAGTATCCTGAATTTGGAAATGAGCCGAGAAACCATTGTCTTGTGTTATCTATAGATGGAGTGAATCTTTTTGGTTTTCAAACCAGCACTCATAGTACATGGCCTGTTATGTTGGTAAATTATAACTTGCACCCTGGTTATGCATGAAATGGAAATTCATCATGTTATCTATGCTTATATCAGGACAAAAAAAACTAGGTAATGATATTGATTTTTATTTGGCTCTTTTAATCGAGGATTTGAAGTTATTGTGGGATTCAGGTTTTATGTTGTATGATGCTTATAAAAGTGAATAATTCATGTTGAGAGAGAAGTGTATGGTATGATAAATGATTTCCCTGCTTATAGAAATTTGTTAGGCTATAGCATTAAAGGAACTCAAGGGTGTCCTGTGTGCGAAGAAGATTCGAAATCAATTAGGTTGAAACATTCATCGAAATCTGTAATTCTATGACATCATAGATTTCTACCTCGTCAGCATAAGTACCGATCTTGGAAGACATCATTAAATGGAATTTCAGATTAATGCACAAAACCGTCTCCACTAACAGATGATAAGCTATTTGAGAAAGTAAAATATGTGAACACTATTTTTGGTAAAACATTTTCTAAAAACCATACAAAAATCGATTTGAAAAAGAGATCTGCTTTTTTTTGAATTATCATACTTGAATTGTCTATATGTCAGACATTTTCTTTATGTGATTCATGTAGGAAAAAATGTATGTGATGGTGTTATTGGAACATTACTAAATGCCCATGGAAAAACAAATGATGGAATTAAGGGAAGGTTGGACATGTTTTACATGGTAATATGAGAAGTGTTGGCTCCCATGAAGGGTGAAAATCGAATGTTTCTTCCTCTAGCTGCTTACACTCTTTCCAGGAAGGTGAGATATCAATTTTCCAACTTCTTTAATGGTGTAAAGGTTCCAGAGGGGTATTCATCAAATATCAAGAACATTGTTTCAATGAATGATTTGAAGTTAAAAGGTTTGAAATCACATGACTACCTTGTTTTGATGCAAGATTTAATTCCTATAACATTACGTTGCATTTTTTCCAAGAATGTTCGTCATATGTTAACCAAAATTTGTTTCTTTTTCAAAGCTATATATAGAAAGATTTTAGACCTGGTGAAATTTCCAGCTATGGAAAGAGAAATTGGCATCATATTATGTGAATTAGAAATGTTCTTCCTGCCATTATTCTGTGATATGATGGTTCATTTGAGGGTTCACTTGGTGAGAGAGATTCGACTTTGTGGTCCTTTACACTATAGATGGATGTACCCTATCGAACGGTATATGAAGATTTTGAAAGGGTATGTCAAAAATCAAAGTCGGCCAGAGGGTTGTATTGTGGAGCGATATATTGTTGAGGAAGCCATCAAATTATATACCGAATACTTATCTGATGTGGAAATCATTGGTGCCCCAAAATCTCATCACACTAGATGCATTGATGGTGAGGGAATTTCTGGAAGAGTTGTTGTGACAATCAATATTACAGATTGGGAGTAGGCCCACCTTTATGTTTTTCATAATAGTTGGGAGGTTTCTCCATATATTGAAACCCACAAAGAAATTATTAGGCACTTGAATCCATCAAGGACTGAAAAATGGATATCAAATACACATAATCACCAGTTTATAGGATGGTTTCAGGACCATATTTTTAAGGAGTTAGATGAAAATATGAATTCAATTTCAGAATGACTTTGATGGCTAGACATTGGACCAAGTGTGTATGTATTATCTTACAATGGTTCTATAATTAATGGTTATATATTCTATACAGATGAACATGATGAAGATAGTACCATGAAAAATATTGGAGTTATACTTGGGGATGAAGCGATGCATGTTTCTGGTAGTAAGGACAGAAATCCAATTTACTCCAATATGTCATACTTTGGCATTATCAAAAAAATATGGGAGTTGTATTATACGACATTCCAATTTCCAATTTTTCAATGCAAATGGGTTGATAACAATAGTGGTGTTAAAGTAGATGAATTGTGATTTTTGAAAATTGATTTTAGTAAAGAAAGGTACAAATACGAACAGTTTATAATGGCATCACAAGCGGTAAAAGTATTTTATATTCTAGATCCTGAAAACCAAAAGTGGTATATTGTTCAGTAATCATCCAAAAATACTGAAGGGTCTGATGAAAATTTAGTTGAGGATGATCCTTTCAGTGGTATGTATCAATAATTTCGCAACGGTCCCAATGTAGATGGCGTTTTTTATGTTAGAGGAGACCAAAATGAAGGGATTTGGATAATCGATAGATGTTTCAAATCCCTAATGCCTTTCAAAAAATGAAAGAGAGTTCAATAAATAGTTTATATTCTGTTTGTAATATAGATCTTGTTATCTCATTTTATTATCTTTTCATTATTGAATTTCTGTAATCTAAATTAACTGTTCAACCACTTTTGCAGAAAATGACTTCTGTATGTTCGGGTGCTCCTAACCTCAAGGCTAAACAAGTATCTCAAGCTACTGCTACTGCTGCTGCTCATAGAGCAGAGCAACAACAAGTTTCTAAACCTATTTTTTCTCCTAGTGTTGAGGTCCAAAAACCATCAGCACATTCCATTTCTACCATTTCTGATGAACATATATATGATGTTGATATCGATGAAATGGTCGGGGATGAAGGACCAACATCCCAAAAAACACAGGTGCGCTTTAGTTTGATGGTGTTATCCAAAGTTCTTAATGGGAAAAGAAAAGGAATCAAATTTTATGTCGGATGGAGTGCTCGAGGCCAACATGTGAATCCCAACAAGGCTATGTTTAGTAGTTACATTGGAATTTTCACTCAGAAACGCGTGCCGATTGACATAGATTCATGGAACTATGTTGTGTCCAGCCTAAAGGTCGTGATCTGGGAAGAATTTACGTTAAAATTATGATATTATTTATTTAATTTACTAGAAAATAAAATAATGAAACAATGTCTTACTCTTCTCAATCTCTTGTAGAGTATATTTATAGTATATCATTCACACAAGAATTATGTACTAAGTCTTGTAGGAAGGATTCATCGAGATTTTAACACTATTTTGACAAGATTTCACTTGAAATATTCCAAAGGTAAAATAAACCCACACCCACCCCTTGTCTATGCTCACTTGATATCCCAAAAAGCATGGGATGCATTTATTGGCCGCTATGGGGATGTGAAGTTTCAGGTACATTGTGGCTGATAATACGTTGTTTGAGGATATGTGTATTTATCACTTTGATTGTCAATATTTCATTTATGAAACAGTAACTCAGTACTGAAAATAAGGAACGTGCATCAAAACCAACATACCCCTATCTTAAAGCAAGAATGGGGTATGCTTCACTAGAAAAGAAAATGGTACGTATTTTAAATTTAATGTAATATTTTTAGGTGCCAAGAAACAACATCATAATTATCTTTCTATATTTATATATGGATTGATGAGTCTAAAGCCAAATACATTTCCATCCCATGTCATGTGTTATGGAAGGAGGCACTTGTGACTAAGGAAGGGAATCTAGTAGATTAAAACACAAAATAAGTGTGGGAAATATGTGTAAGTATGGCATAATAAATTTTTTTGTTTTAAATTTCTATTACATAATAATTACTTATTTTTCTATATCTGACAGACACAAGAATCGTCTACTCCTGTAGAGGATGCAGACCTATTAATGATGGATTTGAAGTGGCCAGAACAATATGGTCGTGTCAGAGGTGCGGGGTTTGGGGTGACACCCCGAGTATATTTTGAAAAAAAAACAAACGGATTATAGAGATGAAGAAATGAAATGAATAAGAGAAAGACTAGAAACTATTAAAGAATGATTTCAATGGCAGGGATAGTTTCAAGAAACTTTAATGGGTGGGAATCAAGGAGAATACACTACTCAGGAACAACCAGCGCGTAAAGATCCTGCCCCACTCCCCACCAGCTTTGAGGCGAGCCATTTCCCTCAAAGAGATGTATTAGCTGTGGTAATCAATATTCTAATAATTATTCCCATGAAATGTGAATCAGAAAAACACTGATACTTTTCCTGAATAGATATTCTACAGGGTGATAATGAATGTGATTTATATCTGTCAACACCCACCTATCACCTTGTAGCGAGGGATATGGTGTTCAACATCCCATAGAATAAGCTACATAATATACCACTTCCAAAAGATCATCTGAAAGTTATGATTAATGTAGATCATGATCCAAATGTAGAGATACCTATTCCACTTGATGATGATGATATTCATACGGTTGAAAAGGCTATTGGGACATTCATTTCATGGCCTTCACACCATGTAAGAGTACATGTGGACAAAGAGGTATTTATTTCCATTTTTTTCAAGCTAAACCATTAATAATTAATGAAATAAGGTCTGAACCAATGAATATTATTATAAATAGAGAAAGGGAAGGGGTGACAAGAAACATGGGCTCAAAAGCATCTAAAGGATTGACCAACTGATCCCAAAGAGATACTGAAAGCACAATAACACCACCTGTTCTCTATCCACATTTACTAGCATTGAAGACTCATGTGGATATGAAGATAAAAAATGGTAGTAGTCATATAGTTTTTTTTGAAAAGAATATATACAGAGAGGAAATTCAAGATTTCTTTGCTGATGAAAACGTAAATGAGATCCTTGAATACGGTTGGCTAGGCGTCACAGTTGTAAATTTATATATGAGGTATGTTTTCATGAATTGATTTTCTAAAAGCTGATATAATGTGTTAATTATGACTAAATGCATTTTATTTTATTGGAAGGCATATATATGAAAAATAGTTGAAAGGATTTTCCCATGATCCAAAATTCAAACTCGTTAGTCCTCATACTATATCAACATAACTAATGAAATTAGAGCCATAAAAAAGTTTGAAATATTGAAAGGCCTGCTAAAAACATTTGAAAGTAAGATTATGGATGACAGACTCTTCCTAATACCAACCAGGTAGGGGTAAAACTCTACAATTAAAGCATATCAATTATATTTTCACTTATTTTATTACTTATTCCTTATTGTGTTTTAGGCAACATTTCCTGCTAATTGTGGTGAACTTGGATACTCCAAAGATTTATTTTCTAGATTTGATGCAAGGATATCCCACAAATCGACCACACATGATGGAGTTTGTGAATCTGTAAGGCACTAAATCCTACATTTTAGGTTTAAAGATCAAGTTATATAATTTATATTATCTTTTACTGAGGATTATATTGTGATAGGGAGGTGTATCACTATCATCTAAAAAATGAATAAGGACAAGGGCTAAGTATAAGGAGGCAAGAAAATACTACATATGGACCGGTATCAGGGTATATATAATAAAATTTCACCATCCAAAAACATATCAAAACAAGTTATTTATTCTCCTAATGATCAAAGTTTTTTCAATGTCCAAAACAAACAAACAATAATAATTGCGATTATTATGTTTGTAAATTTATGAGGGAGATCATTTTCCATCAACAAATTAGCATCCCTAAAGAGGTATTTTCAAAAACAACTACTATTTCATTTAAATTGTTTATTTATTATTTATTTATATATTTCACAATAATAATCTGACTATTGAAAATCCTCATATTCACAAGATGATATAGATTCTTTCAAAAACATGTGAGCCGCATACCTGATTGAAGATTGTACACAAATAGCATAAATCTGACTTGGGGACGTGTTCAATTGGCGGCCATTTTTGAGAGGGGTTAAGGAGATCAAAAGATGAGACATTATTGTATGTAAATGTTCATAGGTAAATTTTAATTATTATTAAATAAAAAATCCTTTCTCCAATCATTCATTTTTTTCATTTTAATAGATGAAATGCACCAGTAATATACAAGAATGATGAAGCACTTTTCTTTGGGCTTTGGATAAGAATAAATTGTAAAATCTCAAAAATACCTTCACATCCAACCAAAAACATTAATATTGAATTTATACTTTATGATAATAATCCATGGTTCATTTGTGATGTGTACGAGTATACCCCGCCTCAAACCAAGGCACAGTGTGTTCGGTATCACTCAAAGTGTCTCTCTTTTTTTTAAAATGGACAGAATTTTAAGTGAAAACAAAAACTAACATACGGAAAACTGACCAAATGCTTTTGGAATGTGTTGATACATTAGGATAATGATAAATGGGTCATGTGTGACATTTATGAGTCAATCCTATCTCAATCTGAGACACGGTGAGTCCGGTATCACTCAAAGTGTCTCTCTTTTGTTTAAAATGGACAAAATTTTAAGTGAAAACAACAAATGACGTACATAAAACCAACCAAAAGCATTAGGATTGTGTTGATACTTTAGGAGAACGATATATGGGTAGTTTTTGACATGTAAGAGTCAACCCGCCTCAAATCGAGGCATGGTGTGGTTGGTATCACTCAAAGTGTCTCTCTTTTAATTAAAATGGACTGAATTTTAATTGAAAACAACAACTGAAGTATGGAAAACTGACAAAATGCATTTGGATTGTGTTGATACTTTAGGAGAATGATCCATGGATATTTTTTGACTTTTACAGGTCAAACCTGCCTTAGTCCGAGGCACAGTGAAGCCGATATTAGTCAAAGTGTCTCTCTTTTGATTAAAATGGAAAAACATTTAAGTGAAAACAACAACTGAGGTACGAAAAACTGACAAAACACATTAGGATTGAGTTGATACTTTAGTATAATGATCCATGGGTAATTTTTGATGTTTACAGGTCAACCCCTTCTCAATCTGAGGCATGGTGTGGTTGGTATCACTCAAAGTGTCTCTCTTTTGTTTACAATGGACATAATTTTAAGTGAAAACAACAAATGACATATGGAAAACCAACCAAACACATTCAGATTGTGTTGATAATTTAGGAAAAAGATCCATGAGTCATTTTTGATGTGTAAGAGTCAACCCCAACTCAATATGAGGCACGGTGTGGCCGGTATCACTCAAAGTGACTCTCTTTTGTTTAAAATAGACATAATTTTAAGTGAAAACAACAACTGACATATGGAAAACTGACCAAAAGCATTCATATTGTGTTGATACTTTAGGAGAATGATCCATGGGTCATTTGTGATGCGTAAGAGTCAACCTTGCCTCAATAAAAGGCACGGTGTGACCAATATCACTCAAAGTGTCTCTCTTTTGTTTAAAATGGACAAAATTTTAAGTGAAAACAACAACTAACGTACGGAAACCCCCTTCCTACCACACACACAAAAAACATTCATTTTTAACTAAATAAACACATACTATTGAAATAAACACTATTCCAAAACCATTTTAAAAATACCAATGATCTTAAAATCCATGAAATTCATTCCATTAAAACCATTAAAGCCCCCCACCCCCTCGACACCACCCCACCCCCATGGACACCCCTATGGAAAGCCCCCCAACCCTGGACAACCCCCCCATCCCCGAGACACCACCCAACCTCTTGGACGTCCCTTGACCCCCTAGATGCCCCCACCCCTCCTAGGAACCACCCCACCACCTGGACACCCCCACCCACTAGACACCCCCACCCCCTAGACACCACCCCAACCCTTGGATACCACCACCCCCCTGGACACCCCCACCCCTGGAAATCCCCCCCCAACCCCCTGGACACTACCCCACCCCCTGGACACCTCACCCCGGGAAAGCCCCACCCCCAACCCCCTGGACACCACCCCACCCCCTGGACACCCCCATGGACTGCCCCCTCCCCCACCCTAGACAACCCCCACCCCTCCTGGACACCCCCACCCCCTCACGCCCCCAACCCTACTCAAGACCACCCCACCACATGGACACCCCCTAGACAACCCCACCCCCATGTACAGCCACCCCACCCCCTGGATACCACCTCACCCCCATTGGATAGCCCCAACCTCCTGGAACCCCCCCCCCCCCACCACTTGGACACCACCCCACCCCCTGGACACCACCCCACCCCCTAGTCACCCCCCTGGACACCACCACCCCCGTGGACACCCCCACCCCTAGAAAGCCCCCCAACCCCCTAGACACCACCCCCTAGACACCACCCCACCCCCTGGACACCCCCATAGATAACAACCCCCCACCACCCTGGAAAGCCCCCCCACCCCCTGGACACCCCACCCCCATGGACATCCCCCACCCCCTGGACACCATCCCACCCACCTTAGACACCCCCCATGGACACCCCCACCCCCATGGACAGTCATCCCCCACCCTCCTGGACACCACCCCACCCACCTTAGACACCCCCCATGGACACCCCCACCCCCATGGACAGTCATCCCCCACCCTCCTGGACACCACCCCACCCCCCTTGGGCAGCCCCTCCAACCTCTTGGACCCCCACCCCCTGGACACCACCCCTCCCTAAGACACCCCCACCCCTTGGAAAGCCCCCCCCCCTCAACCCCCTGGACACCACCCCACCCCCCTGGACACCACCATGGACAACCCCTCCCCCCCACACCCTAGACACCCCCACCCCCCTAGACACCCCCATCCCCCTGGACACCCCCACGCTCGTGGACACCCCCTACCCCCCTTGGAAAGCCACCCCAAACCCCTGAACAACCCCCAACCCCCTAAATTCTGAATTAAATTCTTTATGTATTTAATTAACTTATGAATTATGTGTTAATGGTGTATGTTTATACTTATTTTATGGGTATACTTGTTTTATGTGTATTCTTGTTGTAATTACATTATGAATTATGTGTTAATTTTGTATAGTTATACTTGTTGATATTCTATTTTTTTGAAGGGCTTGTTTGGGTGTGTTGCTAGAGAATTTTATGTTATTGCAGGCAAAGCATTTATCAACACTTTTTTAGCACTGATAAGGGATCCCTTTATCAGCTCCTTTTTAGCACTGATAAAGGCACCCTTTATCAGTGCTTTTTAGCACTGATAAAGTAGACCCCCTATCAGTGGTGAGCTTTACAATGCTTTTTTAGCGCTATTAAAGCCAGTTTTGAGTGCTGATAAAGTCCATTTTTGTATTAGTGGTGGGAGTTATTTTGATAAATTTGTTCAAAAATAATCCTCTAGAAAAATAATTATGCTCTTCTTGTGGTGAGTATTAATCCATTGGAATTATAAATTATCTTTACTCTATAATTAAAGATCACATGAAGGAAGTTACTATTGAGGTTTTCATGTATATATTTTCATTCATAAAAGGGATTTATAATGAAAAATCACATCTTGATAAGGAAACCAATGCAATGGAGGAATCATTGGTGAAGAAAATAAGTGGGTGTAAAACTCTCGCAAAACTCACTAAAGGAATGGAAGAAATGGTATTACTTTAACATGAAAAGTTCAACCATGTATAAGAATAATTTCAAGTGAGTTTTTGTGAAAAATAATTATTTAAGAATATTTTTAAGGAATTTACCATGTATTGAAAAATACCATTAAAATTAAGAATGTTGGAACCATGGTTGTTCCTTGCTTGAATTGGAGTATGGTTTTTTTTGTCAATCCTCACATTAAAGACCAAAGAGATTATAAGAAAAGGTATCATATAGTTCAAGCTAAAAGCAGTATTGAAGGTGGTGTCATTTCCCAGTGTTTGCCAAATTTTTGGGGTCCCAAATTTGGAAGTTGGATTTCGGTGTGCAAAGTGGTTTTTCTTGGAGGCCTTATGAAAATATAGAAAATGCATGAGTTTTGCAAATATGGGATTTGAGAATTTCATTTTGCAAAGAGATCAAATGTTTTGATGGTGTGCTTCGCGATTATGACGGGCTTCACGATCGAAGACATAGTTCTCTACAATTACTAGTTTTAGAGATTTGTGGTCCTTGATAGAATACTTTGCAAAATTTATGGGAGCTGCGAAGGGAATTGATGGAAGAATTCGCGATAATGATGATCTTTGCAAACAGATAATTTCTATGTTTCTCTCTGAAGGGAGGAGTGTCGCGAAGACATGTTTGATGATCTAGAAAATCCCCAAAGAGGCAATAGAGCTTCGTGAATGAAAAAACCTATAAATATAAGGCTAAACCTCTTTATTTTCATCAAGGTTTTGAGAAAAAATCCAGAGATACTTTGAGTTCATGAAGAGCTTCGTGAATAGAGCTTTCTAAGAGAGTTGGTGCATCGTGAAGAGACTATAAGTCTTAACTGATTCCCATGTTTTTGGAAAAATGGTACTTCGCAATAATGAGATATTATTCATTGACATATTTAGTTTATCCAAAGTAGTTCTATGAAGTTAAGGAATCTTTGCGACGACATTTTGTTCCGTGAAGGCAAGGGTGCTTTGTGAAGGAGTATATCTCGCAAAGGGGATACGCGAAGAGCAGTTTTTGAACATATGATTTTAGTGTATAGGGATTTCAAAGAGCATTAACTTTGGTCTAGGGTATAAGAAGAGTCATGTGCTATGTCAGGGACAAAGTCTTCAATTCCAAATTATTTAATCAACCTTCAGGTCAATAAACTGAGTTGAACTTCTCTCAAAGTAGTAAGCTAGAGGGAGTCAACAAAAGTTATCTGAGGGATGTAGTGAGTGTTCTCTAAATTATTGTAAAGGTAGGGATTCTGGAAAAGAGTGACTACGACTAAACCTTTTTATTCCATATCTAGTAAATTTAGTAGAATTTGGTACGTCTGACATACTATTGGCTTATGATCCTTAGACGTATCCCTTAGTGGTGAACCATGTAAAAGTGTTTTGTGGTCACTATGCATGTGATTGTTTGATTTCTATTCTCATTGGTCTTATAGGTTTAATTATTTTCTACCAACATGGGAACACGATACTTGTTTTAAAAGAGAAATTTGACACCCTGATTCACCCCTCCCCTCTCAAGGTGTCCTAGGGTCCTATGGGTGGTATCAGAGGGAGGTTACTGGTGTTAGATCTGTCCTTTGCTGTCATGGAGAATTAAGCCAATGTCAGGGGAATACCTCTCTTTAATGGAAGTTATTTTTAGGTTTGGAAGAATAGAATGAGATCTCATCTAAGATCTATTGGAATGGAATTCCTCTTTACTACTATGCAAGGAATAAAATTTACTAATCCAACATGCCTTTCTATGACTGATATAGACAGGAAAGTTATTGATTTAGATGATAAAGCTCCGAATATCTCACTATGTCTCTTTCTGATCAGATCTATTTAAAGGTGATGAGTTTCACCTCAGCAAATTCTATGCGGCATAAACATGAAAATATCTATGAAGGAGTTAGCAAAGTGAAGGAAGGAAATATTCCAGTCCTACACAATAGGTTTGATGATTTGAAGATGCATCCTGAGGATAATGCATATTTATTCTTCAATAAAATTACTGAAGTGGTAGGAGAAACTCAAGGTCTAGGTGAAGAAATCAAAGTCATTAATATTGTAAAGAAAATCATTAGAAGACTTCCAGACCTTTACAATGAAAAGGTGTCAACACTTAAATAAATAGATCTTTCCAAAATTTCTCTGGATGATCTACTAAGAATCTTGGTGGAATATAAAATGAGATTCAAACCAGAAGATGTTGTAACTCGTATGAGCAAGGAAATGGCATTCAAATCTAGGGACAAACTAAAAATTTCAGGAGATATTAGTGGTGAAGATAATAAAGAAAAAGAAAATCTTTCTCTCATTTCCAAAAAGATCAAAAATAGAAAAGGGAAATTGGAAGGTAAGTTACCTCTCAATTTCTTTCGTTGTGGAAGATTTGGGAACATTTCCTCTCATTACTCAAAAAAGTTCAATGATGAAGAGATTGAAGTTAAAAATATCAAGAAGCCTTAGAAAAGGGTTTTTAAAAAGGGAGACTTCAAATCTGGAATGAAATTACAGAAGAAGAGTTTTGTCTGGGAAGAGGAAGATGACGATAATGAATTCTTTGAAGAAGAAGAACCAGAATTTAAAAATGGAAACCATGCTTCCATGATGGCTACCATTGAAAAGTCAGAACCATCGACATATAAAGCTAGAGATAACCAGTTGAAAACTAATTTCGATCCCAATTAACAACTGAAATATAATTTTGGTAAGCTTGAGAATAAGTGTAAGAGATAAAACAAGTGGAAATAAATGGTGGAAGAATCATCAGAATATGTTGATCAACTTAAATATGAAATTTAATAACTGGAATAACTGGTGAAAGTGTAGTCAACAATTCTATAAATGACTAATGATGTAGTGGAACTAAAGATCAGAATTTAAGAACATGTAAAGGTCATCAATGACCTTACCTTAAGACTATAGGATAAGTCCAAGAACATATAGGGACTTGAAGAGAATGTTGTTACTCTTAGGAGAAACTTGAGAGTGAATCAAACCTAAAGGAAGGAAGGAAGAAAATAAAATTTGGAAAATTCTCAAATACTGAGTTGCTAAAAAGAGATGAGTTAGGGTCAGATGAGGTTGAAAAGATCTTGAGAGATCAAAGTCCTGCTTGCATGGGAAATAGTGGAATCAGTTATAAATCTGATACATCAACTACTAGAAATTAAGTGAGCCAAAAGATAGACAAGATTAAAGTTGGACATGCTGAATTTTTTTTGAAGCACTGAAAAAGTAACCCTCAATCCAAATAGAAATAAGAGATGAATATTATCCTCAAACTTTCAGAAATTATAGGTAGTCACACTATTTTCTTGAGGATGAAGAAATGAGGAAAAATATAATTGAGAAAACCTTTCCTCTCATGAAGTGTCAATTTTGTGGCTATTTGGGCCATACCATGTCATATTGTGAAGAAACAATGGTATATTTAAATGGGGAAGATCTGGGAAGTCAACAAAAGAGACTAATTTTATATCCTACATCTTATAGAAGAAATATTTTCTATGAGTATTGTTTTCACTATTCTAACTTTGGCCATAAAGCTGTGTATTGTAGGCAGAGGTATGACAGGAGAAATTCCAATAAATCTCAGAGATGGTCAATACTCACCAACCAGACGATGTTATTCTCACAAACATGTTTTCTCCTCTAGAAGAAGAGTATGGGTAGGAAGAATCTGATTATGTGGAATAAATAATAGAAAGGCCATCAGTTTCCTATGATCAATCCAATATCTCATGGAAAGAGAAGAAGAAAATTGAGAAATCCAATCTCACATAAGTAAATCTCAAAGCCACAAAAAAGAGCAGCACATGGATTCTTGATAGCGGATGCTCAACCCATATGATAGGAAATGATGACCTTTTAATGAAAATTAAGAATAAGGTTGATGGAATAGTGAGGTTTGGTAATGATGGTGCTTTAAAGATTAAAGGTAGTGGAAATACTGCATTGGGCAATAGTGAGCTGAAGAAGACTGAAGTTATTTATATGGAAGATTTACGTCACAATCTCTTCAGTGTAATTGAACTCTGTGACTTGGGATTATAGTAACTTTCAATAAAAAATGATGCACTATAAAGGGAAATATAGGGAATTCTCTCATGAAAGGATGCAGAATAAATGGAAAATTATATCGAGTTGATAGTAAAGAGAACACTTTCTATCTATCTATTGAAGAAGAAAACACCTTGTGGCATCAAAGGTTAGGCCACATTAACCAAAAATACATGGAAAAGATATCTAAGCTGAAGATATTCATGGATATCCCCATTCTAAAACATGAACTGGAAAATACTTTTGATGCTTGCATACAGGGTAAGATGGTCTGTAGTTCATATCGGCCAAAGAAGAAAAGGGCGTCACACCTTCTTGATCTCATCCATAAAGACATATGTGGCCCGATAAGCATTTCTAGAACTCATGGAGAGAGGTACTACATCCTTTTAATTAATTATTATAGTAGAATGTCTTGTTTAATGGTTAGTCATAGGAAGCAACAAGTACTTGATTGCATGAAAACTTATCACTGAATTGCAAAGAATGACACTGGATGAAAAATAAAAGTTCTGAAATTTGACAATGGATGGGAATACATGTCCATTGAGTTTGAGAATTACCTAAAAAAAGGAATATAGCATGATGTAGATACTGTGAGAACTCTGCAGCAAAATGGAGTTTTTGAACACCAGAATTGATAGGTCAACAACATGGCCATGACTATACTGATTAAGAGTCATATCTCTCACCATTACTAGAAAGAAGTTGTTGAAATTTCAATTCACATTCAAAATTGAACGAGGATTTATATGGGAGATACTAAGACACCATAAGAATTTTTTCATGGAAGGAAGACTTCATTAAAATAATTTCATGTTTTCAGAAGTAAATGTTTCATCTGAAACAGAGAAGGGAATCAAGGGAAATATGGTGATAATGCAGATGAAGGAATATTCCAGGGATATCCAATGAATAGCAAAGCATATAAGTGTTTCAATAAGTTATTGGGAAGGACTGTGGACATTATTTATGTTAACCTCATTGAATAAAAAACCAAAAATACTTCAAGGAATTCCTATGATGATGATATAGAAGATGAGGAAGAATGTGAACATTGAGTGAATGAAAATATAGAAATAGAGAAAGGTGTAAAAAACTTTAAGGAGTCACATCATGATATTGACTCAGAATAAGAATCTGAAGATGAAACCATGGCTAGAAAGATTTCTATTGAACCTCAAAGAAGAAATAAAAGGGAAAAAATTGATCAATCCAACATCATCGAGGATTTGACTGCACCCACAAAAATGAGGAGAATGAGGAGTAATACACAATATGTGTTCCTATCAGTTGTAGAACCATACTCATTTAAAGAAGCTACAAAGGATTAACCATGGTTGAAATCCACGAATTAAGAGTTAGATCAGATTGTCAAGAATCAAACATGGGATCTAGTCAAGAGATCTGAAGATCACAATGTGATTGGTACAACTTGTATCTTTAAGCACAAATATGATGAGCATGGTAATGTGATCCTAAATATGGCACAACTGTTGTGCAAGGGATATTCACAGATTGAAGGTGTCTATGTTGAGGAAACATTTTCTCCCGTAGCAAGACTGGAGTCAATTAAGATATTCCATGCCATGGAAATATAAATAGGTTATAATGTGTATCAAATGGACGTCAAGACAATGTTCTTAAATTGAGTTTTGTAAGAAGAAGTCTACATTGAACAACCTGTGGGGTTCTTTCTTGGTAATGGTGAAATGAAGGTTTTCAAATTAAATAATGCACTCTATCTCTCAGTTGGATTCTTATCTGAGAAAGATTGAATTCAAAAGAGGAGGAGTGGATCACAATCTCTATGTGAAGAATTCTCAGAAGGATCAGTTCATGGTATTGGTATACATGGATGATATTATTTTCAGTGGAAGAAGGCAGAGATTAGTGGATGAATTTTCCAATCACATGAAATTAGAATTTGAGATGTCCATGATTGGTGAACTCACATATCTCTTAGGGCTGTAAGTGATTTAGAATAAGAATTATATGTTCATTTCTCAATAAAATTATGCAAGAGAGAAACTGAATAAATTTAATATGCATGACTCCAAACCAATGTCAACTCTGATTGTAGTTGGAACAAAACTTAGAAAGGATGAGGATGTTACATCAGTAGATTCCACAATATATAGGAGGATCATTGGAAGCTTATTGTACCTGGAAACAACATAGCTAGACATTATCTTTGAAACATTATTAGTGGCCAAATTTCAAAGTAATTTTAAGGAAGAACATATGAAAATGGTGAAAAAGAATCATGAGGTATATTCAAGGTACTCACAAGTATGGCTTATACTTTGCTGTAGGTTGTGATAGTGAACTATCAGCACTTTCTGATGCTAACTGGGCGGAGATGTAGTGGACAGAAAGTCCACCAGTGGTGGTGCATTCTATATTGGTAATAAATGTGTGTGATGGCTGAGAAATAAATAACAAAGTACTTATCTTAGTACTTCTTAATCTGAATACATATCCACTACAAAGGCATGAACTCAGTTACTTTGGATGAAGTAGTAATTGAATGACATTGGTGATGAGGTGAGACAACCAATGTTGATTTACTATGATAACAAGAGCATAATTGATCTTAAAAAGAATCATATTTAGCATTCTCATATGAAACATATTGAAATCATATATCACTTCATCAAGGAAAAATTTGAATAAGGAATGATTAAAATGGATAATGTGGGAACTGATGAGTAAGTGATTGATATCTTGACCAAGCCACTATCAACGGTTGTGTTTGAGAAACATCGGTTTAACCTCAATGTTCATCCACCTCCCACTGCATAAGGAGGTTATAAAACTCCCCTATCCCCATTTTTCTAACTGTGATAATATATTTTTGGAAGAGATGCAGGTTTATGGGGGAGATACAATCCAGGGGGAGTATGTTCTAAGCTCTACATAGTTCAAAAAATAGTTCTTGGGTTTATTTCCAATGGAGGATAAATTGATAAATTCAATGTGAAAATATGGTGGATGTAATGTTTTTCTAGTTTTAGGTTGGTTACAAGAGAATTTTAAGGGAGAAAACTATTGTGTTTCATGTATTGATTGTGGATAGTACCTTATTGAATTTATCTAAAAGATTGCCAACCAACCCAAAGGGGGAGATTGTTGGAACTAGGGTTATTCCTTTCTTGAATTAGAGTGTGGTTTGTGTTTGTTGTCTATCCTCACATGGAATACCAGGAAGATTTCAATGAAAGGTATCATACAATTCAAGCCGATGCAAGGAAAGGTATTATACAGTTCATGCTGAAAGTAGTATTGAAGGTGGTGTCATTTCCCAGTTTTTTCCAAATTTTTGAGGTCTAAAATTTGGAAGTTGTATTTCAATGTGCAAAGTGGTTTTTCTTGGAGGCCTTATAAAAACATAAAAAATGCATGAGTTTTGTGATGATGGGATTTTCGAATAGCATTTCACGAAGACATAAAGTGTTCTAACGGTGTGCTTCGTGATTACGACAAGCTTCCCAATCAGAGATGAAGTTCTCTGCGATTACGAGTTTTAGAGATTTTCCATCGTTGATGGAATTCTTTTCAAAATTAATGGGTTCTACGAAGGAAATTAATGGAAGACTCGGCGATGACAATGAGATTTGCGAATAGATAATTTCTAGGTTTCTCTGTGAATGGAGGAGCATTGTGAATACGTGTTTGATGATATAAAAATCCTAAAAGAGGTGATGGATCTTCATGAATGATCAACCCTATAAATATGATCCTACCACTCTCCATTTTCATCGAGGTTTTTAGGGAAAATCTGGAGATGATTTGAGTTCACAAAGAGCTTTGCGAATAGGAATTTATATGTGATATTGTGCATTGAGAAGAGAATATAAGTCTTTAATGATGATCATGATTTTGGAAAAGGGTACTTCATGATAATGAGGTATTCTGAATTGACTCAGTGAGTTTTGAAAAAGTATTTCTGTGAAGGCAAGGAAGCTTCGCAAAGATAGTTTGTTCTGCAAAATAAGGGGTGCTTCGCGAAGGAGTGTGTCTCTCAAAGAGGCTTCATGAGGAGTGGTTTTTAAAAATCTGATTTTAGTGGATAAGGATTTCAAAGAGCATCAACTCTAGTCTAGGGTGCAAGCAGAGTCTCGTGCTAAGTCAGGGACAAAGTCTTCAATGCTGAATTATTGAAGCGACCTTTAATTCAATAAACTATATTGAAATTCTCTTAGAGCATTGAGCTAGGGGGAGTCAACGGAAGTGATCTGAGGGACATAGTGAGTCTTCCATAAATTATTGTAAAGTAAGTGAGACTAGAGCATAGTGATTATGACCAAACCTTTGTATTCCACATCTAGTGAAGTTTAGTGGATTTTGGTACATCTGACACACTGTCAGTGTATGCTCCTTGGACGTAGCCCTTAGTGGTGAACCAAGTGAAAGTGTTGTGTGGTCTCTGTGCATGTGATTATTTGATTTATGTTCTCATTAGTCTTGAAGGTTTAACAAGGTTCTACCAATGTGGAAACAATATCCTTGTTTTAAAAGAAAAATTTCACACCCTGATTCACCCCTCCCTTCTCAGGGTGTCCCGAGGTCCTACAAAGATCTCCTAGTTGGAAATAAAATCTATAAGAATAAAATATCTTGACAACACTATAGAGAAAAAAGGATGATACATGAATAAACAATTCAAAAGTTAAATATCGAATGTAAAGGTAAAGTGATTTTTTTTAAAGATCAATAAAACACTTTAATTTTAAAGTCTCTTGGATTGGAAATTAAATTAAGAAACTTGGAAGGCACTCATGTTCAATCTTCACATAGAGTTAAGAAAAGAACCACTATTGTTAAGGTTTTAAATGAGATTTTTAATTATAGAAAGAATCTATTTAGTGGATGAAGAAGAATTAAAGAATTAGAGGTATCATTTTCCAATAATATAATGAAGAAGAAGAAGGTAAATAGATTATCTATAAAAAACAATAGGTTTTAATTATTATTCTTCATATAGTTTTGTAAAAAACTCTCATTCTAGAAAAAAGTGGATGAGTAAAATTGATAAAGAACCCACCACTTAGGTAAAGGTGGAAGAATGTATGATAAGAAAAATTCCCCCACTAGATGTTTAGAATAAAGGAAGGAACATTCAAGAAATCTAAGAATCCTCCACCATCCAAAATTACAATCAATAGAAGAAGAGTTGAATTATTGGATATATAAGGTGTTATAGAAATTTTGGGCTCCAGTTCATCGATTGTTGGTATAATTTTCAAAAAATAGAAAATAGTGAAGGCTGATATTTAGGGTGAGTCAAATGGAATTTTAAGAAACCTAGGTAAGGGAAACTAGATTTTACATAAAAAGAAAAATATGTTGTCTAAAAGAATTAAATATCTTAAAAATGTCTATAAAAGTAGTGGAAGAAGTGGCCATGATTTTGATAAGTGATGGTTAAGTTTAAAATTAATATTTCAAAATTAAAATTTTAGTTTAATATTAAGACAAACTCATGGTGTTTTTGTTATGACTTGAAGTGTATGTTTGTAGTTTAAAATTAACATTTTAGTTCAAAACACACATTACATAATCAAAAATGCGCAAACATATTCATATTATTTTGATAATTTAGGATAATGATTCATATATCATTTGTGATGTGTAGGTATTAGTCACACCTCATTCTAATACACGGTGTGTCTGATATGACTTGAAGTGTATTTTTTAGTTTAAAATTTAAACATTAGTTCAAAACACACATCACATAATCAAAACTAAGAAAACAAAATCATATTGTTTTGATGATTTAAGAAAAAAACTCATTAGTCATTTTTGATATGTATGAATCATCCTCACCTCAATATGATACATGGTATGACTCAAAATGATTGATTTCAGTTTAAAAATAAAAATCTATTAATGTATTGTTTCCTATTTATTTTTATCTTATTTCTTTATAGTATTAATAACATACTAATTGTTTTCATATCACTAATTCCAACTCTTCTTATATCCCCATGTCAATCATGTCCTACCTAGCCTTAATGCCATCCTTTGTTTTTTAGGTGTATTTAGAAAAATTTCAATGAAACTATCACATATTTTTTTCCACATGCATAACATCAAGAAAATTCCTGACATACACACAAATCTAGTATGGTAATTCAAAAAAATGATCTTTTCTTACAACTAGTTTTTGTAAGGTTTTCTAAAGAAGGTTTACCAAAAGCAGTGTCCATATATTCTATTTATCAAATAGTTTATCACCTATTAGTGTAGATGGTGTTGTACCTTCTTAGAAACTTCTATCAAAAGAATTCATCCAAGATCAGTATTTATTTCATTAGTTGATAAATTTATGATGTCCTATAAATACATTCTTCGATGAATGTTTCAATCTAAATGAGTGTGTACCTTGTTCAAATATAGGACACCCTTTATTTTCATTAATTCTATATCCGGATAAATTTCCATAAATAGAAAAATCATTTATCATCCCATATAGTAAGGCTCTCAATGTGAAATCTTCATTTTTGTAAGCATAATTCAATGTAACACTTGAATACCACATTGATTTCAAATCTTTGATCAATGAATCCTAATAAACATCAATACCATTACCTAGTTTTTTTGTCCTAATATAAGTAGAGAAAATATAATTTATTTCTTCTTCATGAATAACCATGATGGAAAGTTATAAATTACCAAAATAACCAGCCATGTACTGTGAGTGCTACTTTGAAATCCAAAAGGATTCACTCCATCAATAGATAGTTCAAGACAAAGGTTTCTCATATCATTTCCAAATTCAGGTACTTGTGATCAAATTTCATCCACTGGGGAGAGTTTGTGGTGTGATAAAGTTTCATATATTTATTTCTTGCATATGCTTTCTATTTCAATTTTTTTATAGTCTCATCACTTACATATAGGCACCTAAACCTAGGAATAATTGGAAAGTGTATAAAACTTTCAAAGGACTTGATTCATCTTTTTTGTATTGATACACACCACACTTTGTTCATTTTATAAGTGATTCATGGTCCTTGTGAAACAATATCCATCCATTTGATTATGCATTTTTTTTAGAGATTATACCCATTGAACATAGTATTAATTTAGCATCATATGTTTGAAAAGGAAGTTCATTATCTTCTAGGATCATATCATTCAAGAGAAAAATCAGTTCCTCAATATTATCTTCATCGTCATTCACACATGTAATCATATCCTCGATATGGTCTTCATCATTTTTCATAGTTGTAATCATATCAGATATTCCATAAAACGTAGTGTTATCTCAAAAAACTAGCTATATTTATTTTTTTCTCTATATTTAGTCCAACATTTATAACCTAAATCTATTTTTTGATAGATCAACTATTCTTCTAAATCCATTAGACTAATTAGTATTGAATAACAATAGTGTAAATATTGTCAAAGTATTTGAGAAGGGTCATATACATGATATTTTGAAAATTTTATGAAATCTTTCACCCTATCCTCAAACTCTTTTGATATAGGATTTACATTTATCCATTTTCAATTCATATCCATCATATTTAATTTAGTAATATTAATATTGAATAAAATAAATAAATACACAGAAAGTATGAGCATAGAACCTTAAAAGGTCATTCTTAAAGTAACATTTAAGCTACATGAAGTCATTATTCTAAGATAATATAATCGAATGATGTGTATTGATATTATTTTGTACTTGTGGAAATCATTGAAGGAAGGAAATGTGTGATATATATAAAGTTACAAAGAATCTAATTAAATTTTTATATATTTCAAAACACAGAGTTACAAGATGGTTTTTATAACTTTTCTAGGTGGGGGTACAAAAAGTGGGAGGAGTTGATGCTTATTCATTTCTTCAATTGTTATGTGTTGAGTCATGTGATCTTTCAGTGACAGGAAACATAGGAGTTGAAGTTTATATTTTAATAGATGATGAAAATGTTGATAGGAACCAATCACATAGTATTGAGAACCCAATGTTTGAAGAAACTCTGGAATTTAATTGGGTTTTGATGAATAAAATTGTGGGTCTGTCTCAATGGGATGAACCAATAAAGTAAGATGAAAAAAAGATCAATATGCCGGCATAAATAAATCCAATGGTGATCAGAGTGAATGAAAGTGGGTCTAAGAGTAAGAACATCCTGAAAAGAATGACCCACTTACTAATTGGAATCAGGGTTGGAATGAAAGAGGAATAAATCCTTAATGGGGAACTAGAGGGAAGAAACTACTGTAATTGAAAATTTATAGGCCTTTTCTTATGAGGGAAAGAAATTTAGGTGATGATAATCCTATAATTGGCATTCTTGATGCAACTCAACAACATTTGTATACCTTCAATTCAGATAAACATGACATTATTTCTAATCCTGAACCGGTGTGTTCAAATTTCATTACTAATTCAAGATTGTTTTTTTGAAGTTGAATTAGTTGAATAAAAATATTAACATTCTTTGTTGATTTTAATAAATAAATATTGAATCACAATTTGGAATTTTACATTTTTAAAAATTATAATGACATTGAAATGTTTAATTATAATTGAATGTATTTTAAGTGGAATTATTGATACAGTTTGGAAGATTAGGTTGGTATTGATGGGGCCTTATTATGCTACGCAAGTGATTCATCCAGACTTGCGTATGAAAAAATTCAGAAATTCTCATGTAAGAGTAAATCATTTTATAAAATGGTTTCATAATAAATTTCCATCATAAATCACATATGAATCATAGAGTAAGGAATTTATTAAGCCACAAAACACCAAGGTTTTTGGCATGGTTATACTCATGGTAAATATGTTTACATGGGAGGTTGTCTCCTATAGGAAATGATGATATCCAGGCTCATAATGGCATGTGCATGGCATTTTTTAGGAGGCATTATAGTGTCCAACATTTGGTATATTGTGGAGATGAAGATTTTCAGCATAGTGAAGTGGTTCAAAGTAAGAGTGAGGATAAAATGCCCAAGAAAATTCATAGTGATAAGTTGTGTATACGGTATATCTATAGGAATTTTTCAGTTTGAATATCTTTATCCTTGAGATAATTTTGGAGATTTATTTTCTGGGGAGATACAAGGAATATGCATAAGGGATTTGAAGGCTCTCTATGGGAAGATGAGGTCTAATTCAAAGGTGGAAGTTCAAATTCAAATTTAAAGAGATGAAGAGAATATAAAAGAGATATTTGGAATATATATCGACCCTTTGAGATATACTTTTGCTCGTAAATAAGAGGGTTGAGGGTGCTGTTAGGGAACCTGATCAGAAAGAGGGGGACCAGACCTGAAGTCAGCTCCCATAAGAAGAATTTGGCTCATGATGTGTAATAAAAAAAGTACAAATATTTGCCTGAGAATAACTCTCATACCTTTGGTTTTGAGAAATTTGATTCATAATAGAAGTTTTAGGGGGTAATAATAGAGGATGATATCCTCGAGAGAATTGGAATGGTGCAAAGAAGTGAGTTCTCTGAGGGTTGAATTTATAAGATTGAGAAAGGTTTTATCAACGCTTTCCAGAAAGCACTAATAAATATGAGTCTTACACTACTAGAATTTCGAATATTTATGATGGGCTATTTGTGATGGGATCCCATGGCAAAAACTCTTTTTGTGAAGGGGTCCCGTCACAAATCACCTATTAAAGAAAATGACATAGAAACTAGTGTTTTTTGTGATGGGCCCATCGCAAAAAATACTAGTTGCGATGGGAAATGGTCCCATTGAAAATAGTTATCTGATTAAATACAACATATATACAGGAACCTATTGCGATGAGCTGGTCGCAAAAAAAGTATTTACGACGAACCATCATACCATTTCAAATAGCTTTATGTTGTAAACCTTTTACGGCAGGCCCGACGCAAAAGGTTTATTGTGACGGTGATGTCACCCGTCAAAAATAAGTTTTATAAAATATATATATATATATATAATCTATTTGCGACGGGGTCCTGTCACAAAAGGCCATGTCGTGAATACTTCATATAATAAAAAATATAGAATTACAATTAATGAGAATAAAATATTAATATTTTTTAAATAATAAAAAATAAAAAATATTAAAATTATCACTATTTTAAAATACTTAATAAAATAAAAAATAATAATAAAATTATGATTAATGAAAAAATAATATTAATATTATTAAAATAATAAAAAATATTAAAATATTAAAATTCTTAATATAAGAAAAAAATATAAAAATTCATAAAATATTATTATTATTATTATTATTAAAATAAAAAAAACATTAAAAAATATAATACTAATAATAAATAAAAAAATTATTAAAATATTAAAAATAAAAATAAAAAAATTATGCAATATTTGTACCAATATAAAAGACAAAAACTGTAAATAGTTCATATTACAACAACTGTTCAATTCAATTGTTTTTAATAGAACAAAAAAATCACTGGGGGTATAGTCTTCTCGAGGAGTTGAAGGAGATGGTGGAGGAAACATCATCCCTAAACTATAAGCCAAACAGTGCATGTACTCCATCTGCTCGAGCTACTACTGCTGCCATCGACACATGCCCTCGTTGTGCTGCTGTTGCTGCTGACACATCTCTTCATGCTGCTTCTACAAACTCTCTATATGCTCAGTTTGAGCTTTCAATTGCTCATAATACTGTGATCCAGAAGATGATTCTACTCCACGAGCTCCTCTCAAGCTGGACGTCGACATTGTAGTAGTACCATAATAAGTCCCAGGAGTCAAATGTGAGTTGATACCAACTACTCGGCCCTTATTGAAAGCATACTAGGTGGCCTGCATCTATGTCGCCTCATCAAAAAGGTGGTCACTAATCTGATCAGTCATCTCGGTCTGATTCTCATCCCATGTCTAAGAGGTCACGACCTCATATGACTACTTTAGTTTCAATTTGAAATTAAAATAGTGAAAATATTATATGCAGTTAATTTTCAAAATGAAAAAGAAATAATACTAACCACAATATGACACTGGTGATCACCTCTAATCTCTCCAGTGGCTGGATCATTATACATTCTCTGATAAACGTTGTACTCCATAATATCGGGATGCTCGACAGCCTATATGAATATAAAATTAATTTTTTATCTGTAATGTTATATAAAATATTTATAAAAGATACTTTCCAGATGCTCTACATACATGGTGAATGTGCGGCTACTAGCTCGATGTGTCACCTTCTACCTCCCCCGGTTCAGCCGGACCAATGAATATCTCCTCTAAAATCCACCACTCAACCAGTGTGAACATAATCCATCCCAAACGTGAGATGAAATTTACTCTGGTTGGTGGGCTCTATAGGACTCATCAAATTTTTTCACTCCTACTTTTTTAATGGAAGTCCTCAAATTGTACCAAAACTGATGTAAATGCTCAGGAATAAACACCTCTCATGCCTCGTGGATAGCATCACGGATGCTATCATCGATGTGATACCATAAACCCTACAAATAATTTATAATATCAAGTTATTAATGAAATAATTTTTTTAATAAATATTATTTATTTACGTACTAGCCAATGATTGAACATTCCAAGTTGCACATCAACGGGAGTCTGTTCCCATGTGATCCATGGCCGAGAAAAATAATTGTACAAGATGGTGCTCCCCTGTCCAACAGCTACATGTGAAAAACTGTGAAAAAAGAAAAAATAATCAAACAATTAGTATATAAATAAATTAATGAAATATAACTAAAATACACAGGTTACCCTACCTTCGTGTTCCTGGATCAAAACCCAGACGTGGATGTCGCTCAAGGATAGGGTCAGGAATAATCAGTCATGCAAGACCGCATCCTCTCTGCATACCCCCTGAACTTACAGTAGCCTGAGGGTCAGATGATCCCAAATCTTCCTCATCCAAAGGTAGCTCAGCCACCTCCAACTCATAAAGTAAATCAGGGTCCATCTGAAACACAAAATTATTGTTGTTTTCAGATAGTTGAAAATTACTATTACATATAGATATACATTAGTTACGATTATAACCAGCATTTAACTGTGTCAATGTTGATCTTCATCATCATATTCATATCTGACAATGCCAATGCATTCATATTCATCATCTCCATCATAAATATCCATATGATTTTCAGTTTCATCATCTCCTGCCATTTTAATTTCATTTGTAACATCATTAACTTCATCATCACCAATGACCATTAACTATGGGATGTCATCATCAATATTCATGTCTCTTTGTGAAAAAAGATGGATTTTGAGTAGTCTCTTGAAAAATTTCAATTCCATGTACTTCATTAGAACTACATT
Organism: Viscum album; assembly: GCA_963277665.1. Taxonomy (NCBI): domain Eukaryota; kingdom Viridiplantae; phylum Streptophyta; class Magnoliopsida; order Santalales; family Viscaceae; genus Viscum; species Viscum album. The sequence goes on along the minus strand of CAUJRU010000408.1, from coordinate 677,141 downwards.
CAATTTGAGTAAACTGATTTCCCCGATATTTCATTTTTATTATGCTCCCCCAATTAATCAGGTCTCTTGAAGTTGCACATTACTTTGCATGATATATTTGATGTGCTTGTTGAGCCAGTAAAAATGGTTCATTTACTGCAAGAAGACTTTTATATTTAATAATGAAGATTTCATGAATCAGATGAACATGCAAGCCTCTCTCAGTATCTAACCACCGACATTTAAAAATTATTATGTAATTTTACCCTATATAACACAGTTCAATAATTTTATCCAGCATGCCCTAAGAGTCAACTTCAGTTTCTCTATGATGTGATCCTCTCAAGAAAACTCAACTGTTCATTGTTTTTTTTATTCCCCATATGTACGTGTATGAATTTGAAAACTATTTACCACATATTCATTGTAAGATTTAACCATTTTGGATGGTGGGTTACTCAATATACACAATCACTTATCAATTTTATCAGCATGTTGAGACACCTGAATTTTTTTTAAAAAAATTATCAATATAATAAATAATAAACTAAATTAATATGTTAAACCATCAATAATTTATGTTGCTAGTTTTTGAAACTATTGAGAAATTTTTTTTGTCGGCATTCTTCAAGAGAAGCTGCTGTAATTTGTGGAAGCTGTTTATTGATATGATTATCACATAACATACAAATAAAATAAGTTTACTTACTATAACATAAATTATAGAATAAGTGATAGAAGCACTCACAGTACAAATGACGTCATTTCTTCACAGTTGAGTAGAACATATGTATGAACTATGTGATGTTCGTCATCTGAAATCCATCATTCATTAACTCCACCGAAGCCAAGATCTCGCTGATTAAAAACTGATAATTTATTTTCCATTTCATTATCAACATTCCCCTCATTCATTCCCATGCATTTTTGTTTTGAACGATATTCATATTCAAAATAATGAGAGTAGAAAAAAGCAATTTCCTCTTGGAAATAATCTTCAGCAATTGAGCCTTCAACTGATGCTTTGTTACGTACTTTTTTATTCAATTTTTGCATGAATCTCTCGAATGGGTACATCCATAGAAACTGTATTAGACCTGCACATTTAGATTCATGTGGAAAATGTAATATCAAATGTTCCATTGGGTCAAAGAAAGATGGTGGGATTTTTTTTCCAGTTTACATAAAATTACAACAACATCTACTTTCAGTTTCCTTAGTATATCATAGTCCGTTTTCACCACACAAATGTATTGAAAAAATATGATATGTCTTTTATCAAATCCCAAATCATATAATTCAACTGACCTATGAATCCAATCGGCATAAGTCTTTCCATTATAACATTACAGTCATCACTTTTTAGTCTGATAATATGACCATTCATAACAAATCTTCCCAAATTGGAAGCATATCCATCTAGAAGTCTCAAATCTGTAATCCATTGAAAAAATAATAAGCGACTCTCTATGGACAATGTACAAGCTACTTTGGGCTTCATTAACCTCTGTGATCAGACATTTTTAAATAGTTCAAGTTCCGGTCATCTGTAAATTTGGGCAAGATCTAATCATGCCTTTACATTATCTTTGGTCTGGCATAGTTTATCCAAAACTGTATGAAATAAATTATCAAAATAATTCTTCTCAATATGCATGACATCCAACATGTGACGAACCAAAAAATCACACTAATACGAAAGATCCCAAAAAATGCTCCGTTTTATCGAATTATGTTCTTTCCCAAAGCTATGAATTTTCTGTTGGTTTACTGTTAGCCCAAATATGATGGGAGGTATTGAAAATACAACTGATTTTAACTCTATATCTGAGATCATTTTTGGAGGTTCATCCCTTTTAATTGTGACTTTTCTGAAATGAGATTTTTTCCTCCAAAATGGATGATCGGTTGGAAGAAATCTGCGATGACAGTCAAAATAGAATGTTTTTTCCATTGATAAGCATAAAGGTTTTATTGTCTTTCATATAGTAAGGACATGATTTCAGACCATGTGTACTCCAGCCAGATAACATGTCATATGTCAGGAAGTCACTAATCGTCCACATCAATGCATATTTTAATATGAAATTTTTTTTCATAGAAACATCATATTTACTGACACCATTACACTACAATGCATTTAACTCATCAATCAATGGTTTCAAATAAATATCAATATTCTTTTTCGGATCTCCTAGGATTAATAAGGTCAAAAAGATATAGGGATCCTTCCTCAACATCCATAGAGGTAAATTGTACCGAGTTATAAAGATATGCCAACATGAATACTAACTACCATAAGAACCAAACATACATAAACCGTCAGTAGAAAGACCTTATCACACGTTTTGGGCTTCTAAAGCAAAAGACATATGCAGTTGGTCAAAATGTTTTCATGAATCACTGTCAGATGGATTATTCAAGTTTTTATCGGTTTAAATCTTGGTTTTGTGCCATGAAATCATTAACATTGTGTTCTAAGACATAAATAAAAGCAAGATATGTCCCCCAAACGTGTCAAATGTGTCGAACGTTCTCAAAGCACATTTTTTACGAGGAAAATTATTTTCACCTTCTGAAAAAAAAATTGGTTTTGATGATGCAAATGATAAGAAAGCTTCAACACCCTCAATATATATAGGATTTAAACCAAAACCGTTTGGATTTTTGTACAGATTTATCCAAGTGCGATCATCTAATAATGACTGTTGTCAAATTCCCTATTCCATATTTCTCTACAAAGTATAAAATTATTACTATTTTGGAATAATTTGAAATTAGAAAAACACTATCCAAAAAAAGAAGATAAATAATTACAACTAATTCTTAATAATTACCATTAATTATGGGCGACACAATTTTTAGTGGATTGACAACTACTCTTTTGTCCAATAGCTCATTTACTTGGAATTTTCTCACAGTGAAATCAGAATGAATAATTTTCTCAGAGGTACGCATATTCATTCTTGTGTATACGAGAATGTATAAGCATACCTCCGAGCAGATTCTTCATTGTGAATTTAGTGTGAGAAAGATGCAAGGAAATGAGCCATCAGACAAAAGAGCCCCTTTTTGTCGATGAATCATCTTATAACTGTCACCGCTTGAAAATAATATAAAAAATGTGGGCCTACGAATTCATATTCAAACTCATGCATATGAGATTGGATATGCATACGTAGAAGCATAATTTTCATAATGTTTTGAGTCAGTGAGAGTTGAAAGGAGAAAAGTCATCGAGCAAAAGGAGTGCCGCCAATCCACAAGAAATTGTGCCAAGTTATTACAAGTTATTACAATTGATTTTATTCATAATTATTCCTATTTATTACTATTTATTCCTATTTATTAATATTTATTTCTATTTATTCATATTTAATACTATTTATTACTATTTATTACTATTTATTACTATTTCTTAAAATTTATTACTATTTATTACTAATTATTACTAATTATTACTAATTATTACTAATTTTTGCTTATTATTATTATTTATTACTAATTATTACTAATTATTACTATTTAATACTAATTATAACTAATTATTACTAATTATTACTAATTATTACTATTTATTACTATTTATTACTATTTATTACTATTTATAGCTAATTATTACTAATTATTACTAATTATTACTAATTATTACTATTTATTAATATTTATTACTATTTATTACTATTTATTCCCATTTATTCCTACTTATTCCTATTTAGTACTATTTATTACTATTTATTACTATTTATTAATATTTATTAATATTTATTAATATTTATTACTATTTGTTCCTATTTAATACTATTTATTACTGTTTATTACTAATTATTACTAATTATTACTAATTATTACTAATTATTACCGATTATTACCAATTATTACTAATTATTACTTATTATTATAAATTATTACTAATTATTACTAATTATTACTAATTATTACTAATTATTACTATTTATTACTATTTATTACTATTTATTACTATTTATTACTATTTATTACTATTTCTTCCTAATTGTTCCTATTTTTCCTATTTTTCATATTTTTTTCCTATTTATTCCTATTTATTACTATTTATTACTATTTATTACTATTTATTACTATTTATTACTATTTATTACTATTTATAACTATTTATTACTATTTATTAATATTTATTAATATTTATTACTATTTATTAGTATTTATTACTATTTATTACTATTTATTACTAATTATTACTAATTATTTCTAATTATTACTAATTATTACAAATTATTACGAATTATTAGTAATTATTACTAATTATTACCAATTATTCCTATTTATTTTCATTTATTTCTAATTATCCCTAATTATTGCTAATTATTCCTAATTATTGCTAAATATTCCTAATTATTGCTATTTATTCCTAATTATTTCTATTTATTCCTAATTATTGATATTTATTTCTAGTTATTGCTATTTATTCCAAATTATTGCTATTTATTCCTAATTATTCCTAATTATTCCTAATTATTGCTATTTATTCCTAATTATGGCTATTTATTCTTAATTATTGCTATTTATTCCTAAATATTGTTATTTATTCTTAATTATTTCTATTTATTCTTAATTATTGCTATTTATTTCTAATTATTGCTATTTATTGCTATTTATTGCTAAGTATTGCTATTTATGACTAATTATTGCTATTTATTCCTAATTATTGCTATTTAATCCTGATTATTGCAATTTATTCCTATTTATTGCTATTTAATCCCAGTTATTACTAATTATTACTAATTATTACGGATGACAAAACAATTTATATTTTCTTTCTTCTTCTTTTGTCTTACTGTTTTAGGAAAGGTTGACAGGTGATTAGGAAGAGTTGAGCCTTGGTAATGATCTCGTGCATAGGATTTGTTAACCCATGTACAGAGTAAAATCCGAGTAGTTAGGGTGGGATTGTTGTGATTGCATTTTGTTGTTACAATTGGATATTATTTCACCTTGGGTGCCACACTTGTGGTGTGGTGTGATATTTGTTTTCATGATTGTTGGATTTTGATTCGTAGCCTAAATTGGCATGATAGTTTAGTCTGAATAAATCATTATAGGCACTAAGGGTTGTTTTGACATGCATTATTCTAAGCACTCATGGGAAAAGGGGTTATGGGTATGTTTCTGAACTTGAAATTTTTTTCCTTGTTGTGAGATTGAAATAATGATGCAAAATGATAATAAATGGATGTATAATGAGAACCTTGATTGTTGAAATGAGTATGATTAATTAACTAGTGTTGAATTAATTAATTTGAGATAATGTGATTAATTAATGGTTGAATTAATTAATAAGAATGTATATAACCTTGTTAACCAAGACCTAGGAGTAGGATGGTTAAGGGTAGTGATAAGGCCTTGGTGTTGATCATGTGGTGAGAAAAGGGGGAAAGGACATGTTGAAACTTGTTGTGTTAGTTTCTCCTCTTAGGTAAACGTTATAAGGTTGCATTATGAGACCTAAGACATGTGTTTGGCTTTGTAGAGATATGCCTCCATGACGCTTGTTAAGAGAGAGACTGAGGGGTATGTCCAAAAACAAACTTCTATACGGGGAACTCGAGGCACCATTAGTGCCATCTATGGAGGAAGAGGATCAATTCTGAGAGAACATTGCTCGTTTCATGCAATTCATGGAGGGAGACCCAGGGCAGCTTATGAAAAGCATGTCTGAGTTGAAAAGAGAGTTTCAACTACTGCACCCTCTTACTTTTACTGGAGATGGTGGACCTAAGGGAGATGAATTATGGATTGAATCCATAGAGATGATACTTGACCATTTGGTGACTCTGGCTGAGAGGAGGGTCAAGTTGGTTGCTTATATGATACGGGGGTTAGGGAAATGCTGGTGGGACTTTCAGGTACGATCTGGATAGACTGATGATATGTTATGGAAGGAATTTATGGAGAAGTTCTTAGAGCACTTTTATACATAGATGTTGAGACAAGAGAAGGATTCGATGTTTATGAATCTAACCCAAGGAAGCAAGTCCATAATGGATTATGCTAAACATTTCACAGATTTACATCATTTTTTCATCTTTAATGGAAGATGGGGATTCTTCAGCAAAATGATTTTAGGATGGACGTAGGTGTAAAATTAAGTCCTAGGTGAATATATTCAGGCAGAATAAGTTCATAGAAGTGGTTAATTAGGCTCTCATTTCAGAGGGGAACCTAAAGGAGGCTTCCAATATTGGAAAAATAGCTATCAATAGATGATCAGGGAATGTACCTTCTAAGAGAAGAAAGCACCGTTACAAGAACCTTAGTCAAGACAGTGGAAAGAAAGGTTGACAGTCAGTAAGAACAATTGCATTATATCTTACTCATGTGCATTTCCACTAGTGTGGTAGGTAGGGAGACTATCGTACACATTGTCCTCGACCACTAGTGGAGTGCTAGTTTTATGGAAATATGGGGAGCCTACAGAAGTTCTGTAGGAAGCAGTGACAAGATGGTGCTGAGGGAGAAGCTGCTCAGAGTCAGAGTGTGGGAAGGGGGTCTTCTACACCATATAGGTATGGCATCTATAGTTCTACTAGAAGAGGTGATAAAGGTAGTAGACATAGTGCTTCCTTTTATAAGCACCCATATCAGCAGAGTGGTGCTACTCAATAGAGGCAGACGACGCCAAAAGGAATACATGTAGGACAGTTACATGCAGTGAAACCTATACTTTTGGAGAGTGAGTCTAGTCGGTCGACAGTGAGAGGTACTGTTCTAGATACTTCTACTTTAGCTAGTGCCTTGTTTGATATTGGTGTCTCTCATTCATTTATATGTGCAAATCTTGTTAATTGTTTGAGCCTAGAGGTGGAGTTCATAAGAATGGTGATGAATATCGATACACCATTGGGAATACTGTCTAGGGATATTTGTTTATGCAAGGGATGTTTGCTAGAGATCAGAGAGTATAGTTTTCTTTTGGATATCTATGTCCTTGATATAATGGGCTTCGACCTGATTATGGGTATGGACTGGTTAGTCGCATTCCGAGACCACATAGATTGTTACCATAGGAGAGTGACCATTGTATCTTCTAAGGGTGACTAGTTTGTTCATCTTGGAGAATGGGATATCCATGCAGGTTGAGCTGGTCCAATTACTCAGCAACTGGGATAGCTCACAACCCAATTTTCTAGTCATTTTATGGTTAATGGGAGTGGTAGGCAAGACGTCCATCCACTAGTAGGATAACTATTTCAGGATGTATTTCCTGAAGACTTCTCAGGGTTTACATCTGAGATAGATGTGTAATTAACTATTTATCTCATGTCAGGGGATGATTTAGTATCTATTCCACCATAAATAATGGCACCAACTGTGCTTCAAGAGCTCAAAATGTTGTTGTAGGAGTTGTAGGATAAAGGGTTTATCCATCCAAGTACGTTACCTTGGGGATCAAAATTCTTATTTGCAAATAATGACGATGAGAGTTTACATTTGTTTGTTAATTACCGGAAGTTGAATAAAATTATCGTGAATAATCGATATCCACTTCTATGTATCGATGATCTATTTGACCAGCTGAAGGGGGCTTGTGTGTTCTCAAAGATTGATCTGAGATCAGGGTATCATCAAGTGAGAGTTCGGAGTTATGATATACCAAGAACTAATTTCAAAATTAGGTATGGACTTTATGAGTTTCTTGTAATGTTGTTTGGGTTAAAAAACACTCCATTAGTATTTTTTTCCTTGATGAACATGATCTTTCATCCATACCTAGATCAATTTTTGGTGGTGTTTGTGGATGAAATCTTGGTGTACTCTAAGACTCATGAGGATCATTCCCAACATCTTGACATCATCCTGGGTACACTAAGATATCATCGATTATATTCCAAGCTATCTAAATGCCATTTTTGGATTTACAGGGTACACGTTTTGGGGAATATCATCTCAGAAGAAGGTGTGGAAGTGGACCCAAAAAAGGTGAAGTTAGTGGTTTCTTGGGATTAGTCCAAGATTTTTTTTGATATCCAAATATTTTTGGGATTAGCTGGATATTAGAAGAGGTTCATCTAGGAATTTTCTCGATTGATAGCACTACTTTCAAGTTTGATAAATAAAGCTATAAAGTTTGATTAGATAAAATCAAGTGAGAATGCTTTACAGGTGTTGAAAAATCACTTGACATCGACGCCAATTTTTATCTTACCTGAGTCGAGTAATGAGTACATGATGTATTGTGATGCTTTTGGTATTGGACTCAGAGATTTTTTGATGTAATGGGATTGATTCGTTGCTTACGGGTCACGATAGTTGAGGCCACATGAACGGAATTACCCTACGCATGAACTCGAGTTAGAAGTAGTGGTTTATGCTCTTAAGTGTTGGTGAAACAATCTTTTGGGTGAAAATTTTACAGTTTCTACGGATCATAAAAGCTGGAAGTATATCTTTTCACAGTGCGACTTGAATCTTCAGCAGCAAAGATGGGTAGATTATATGCAATCCTTTGATTTTTAAACTAGCATATACACCTGGAAAGGGTAATAGTGTGGATAATGCCTTGAGTATAAAAACTCAGAATCAATTGGTACATGAGTCGAGTGAAAAGTGGAAGATGATGAATTTTCTAGCAGAAATGCATGTGGTGGTTTGGGAGATTCAGAAGAGGATGACTCTATTTTCTATAGCAGTGGAGTCTACACTCTTGAGATGGATCAGGGATAGGAAGTATGAGGATCTCGAGTGTTTAGACTTAAGGGAAAGCCTTGAAGGTGGGTAGATACCTTTATACTGGATAATATATGGGGATGAGATAATCTATGTGAAAAATTAAGTTGTTGTGCCTACGAGTATTTGATAGGAACTCATGAGAGAATTTCATGCCTCAAAGTGGGTGGTACATTTGGGGGTGAAAAAATGCACTGTGACCTACGATGATAGTTTTGGTGGCCAAACATGAAAAAGGAGATAGGAAGTTTCTTAATAATATATTTCACCTATCAGTAGGTGAATGAAAAGCATCAATGACCTGGAGGCCTATTGAAGCCATTGACTATTCTAGAATAGAATTTGGATGACGTGACTATGGATTTCTTGGTAGTTCCTCCAAAGATACTTAGGAATAATGATGTTATTTGGTTTTTTGTGGATTGACTAATGACTTTTTCACATTTATTTTATATCAGAGAGACCATTATAGTAGAAAAGTTGGGAGGACTGTATGTATGGGAGATAGTTCATTTGCATGGGTTTCCACCGACTATAATTTCAAATCACGATTCACGCTTTACTTCATGATTCTGGTGGAGATTATAGAAGGTTATTGGTACATAGGTTTTGTTAATTATGACCTTTCATCCATAGATAGATGGGCAGTCGGAGCATACCATATAGGTATTAGAGGATATTCTATAGGATTGTGTTCTTGACTTTGGTGGTTCTTGGGAGATGCCCTTGGCTTTAGTGGAGTTCGCCTATAACAATATTTATCAGGAAACTTTACAGAAGGAACCATATGAGGCACTTTATGGTAGACCATGTAGATCACTACTATACTGGTTAGAGGTGGGTGAGTTAGAATTTTTGGGACTGAGTCTCATTCAAGATACATCAGAGCAGGTGTAGTTGATTTAGAAATTTATGGCTACGAATCAGAGTAGGCAGAAGTCATACGCTAATAGACGAAGATGACCCCTAGAGTTTACAGAGGGTGATCATGTTTTCCTCAGGGTGTTTCCTAGTATGGTTCACCAAAGGATATGGAGGTAGGGAAAGTTATAACAAATTTTGTAGGACCTTTTGAGGTATTAGAGAGAATCGAGCCGGTGGCGTACCAATTAGACTGTCCACATAAATTCAGCGCTATACATGATGTTTTCCACATGTCACAACTACGATGGTATCAACCCAACCCTTATCATATGATCAATGTGGAAGAGTTTGACCTAAAGATAGATGCATCCTATGAGGAGCATCTGATACATGTGATGGATAGCAGTGTGAAAGTGTTGTGGGGAAAGACCGTACCGTTAGTTCGTGTGTTATGGAAACATGGAAGTGTTCAAGAGGAAACATAGGAATGAGAAGCAGACATGAGGGATCAATGGCCCAATCTTTTTGGCTTGGAATCTTAGAAAATTCTAGGAGTGAAGATCGAGGATGATTTGTTATAAGGTGGATAGATTGTAAGATATCGACGTTTTCTGGAGTCATCTCAGGCGCGTTTTTAGGTACCTTTAGAGGCTTTTAAGTACCTTTGTTTTAGAGTTGTGGCTTGGGGTGTGTTTGGGTGAGTTTTTCAGAAAAACTAATGGATAATGGGTTGTGAATAGTTTGTGCATGGTTTGAAAAACCATGCACCTAAACCATCCCAACTATGAAAACTTGGACATAAAGGTCCACACAGTTGGCGCATAGTTTTCCCTAACCCTGTGCCCCTTCCCAAGAAACCATGTGCGCAGGTTTAATTATCTAAAATTTTATTTTAAACCCATTCGAACCCACGAGACTCCCTTATTTTGAACTTGGATCAGGCTTGAAAAATTATAGTTGATCTCAAAGCATTAAAAAGGGATTCTAAGGTTATTTGAACACCATTCTTTGAGATCCAAAACCCGGATTGAAGAATTTCTCTCTTCCTAGTAAGTGGATTTCATTCTGTTGCTTCTCCTATTCTTTCCTCGATCTTTCCTTGATCATTTCATGGAATATATAAACCATTTACATGGATATAAACATATGAGTTGATATATATATCTAGTATTTTGGATATAGACCAATATTTTCAAGATCTTGATGCCTTTGGTCTTAATTTTGGGTTTAGGGATTTAGATATAGAGCTTGATCAGCAACATTGTGCTACTAAAATTTTTGGGATTTATGTTGGGATAACATCCATCAATAAACCAAGGTAGTTGTTCTAAATATAACTCCCATAGTTGTGGTTTTGATATGTTTATGTGAGTTTATGGATTTTCTAGCTTCCCTTAATAATTGATTTCCTAAATTGGAGTAATTAGGAATGTGGAATTGACTTGTGATTGCCTTGGTGATTAATTGATAATTGAATCACGGAATGAATAGGGGGGAATAGATATTTGTTTTGGAGATTTGTTATGGGTTGAGATATTGTAATTGAGATATTGAATTGGTTGTGTTAAGATAATTAATTGGGGGAAATTAATTATGAAAAGATGTTTGGATAAGAAAGATAATTAATTGTGAGAATTAATTATGTGTCATGATGTTGATCAAAGATAATTAATTGTGATAATTAATTATGATATGTTAAGATTTGATATGGATAATTAATTATGTAATGAGAATTGTGTTGATTAATTAATTAATTAATTAATTAATTAATTAATGGGTTATGTGATTAGTTAATTATTGAGTTAATTGATGGCCTTTGAAATGTTTAACTAATCATTAGATTACTAATGGAATGACATGGATAATTCTTGTGAATTAAAGAATGATTAAATTGATGATATTTTTGTGGTGCTAGACATGGAGTTCTAGACCAATTAGATGTTGGTACTTGGACATGGCGTTCCTCCCCAATAGTTATCCAAGCTTGAGATTTTGGGGTGCTATGCATGACGACCTACACTAATGAGATTTTGGGGTGCTAGGCATGATGACCTACACCGAATGAGATTTGGGGTGGTTGACATGACGTTCAACACCAAATAAATGATAATAATGATTAATGATTAAAATGGGAAACATGAATTGAAAATGGGCCTAATGATATGATTAAAGATTAAATGACAATGTGATAACTGTTTAATTATGCATTGTATTTATTGCTTCATGAAATTGCATACACTATATTTTGACTGGCCTTGTTTTAGACATTGTTGGTGGCGGCCTACTGATTTGTACTCACACCCTATTCAGGTAGACTGATCGGAACCCGAGTAGACTTTATTGTTGCAGGACAGGATAAGGGAAAGGCCCTGGGATAAGTTGCTGTTTGGGATTGGAGCATGGGAGAGGGAACCAGACATGGTTAAGGACCCGCTTTGGAGTTGTTGTGTCTTTAATTTTAGTTGCATTGTAGACACTTTACACTTGCATTGTCATATCATGTTTTACCTTTCAGTTGAGTATTGTATTTTCTTATTTTGACTATCATATTACATGGTATTTTCTTGGTTATTTATAATGTTCAACACTTTGTTAATGTTGTTTTCTTCCATTGGTGTTTTATTTTGATAAAAGAGTGTATGCTCTCCCTAAGACTGACTTACTATAGCCCTGCTGCTAGTCGACACCCTCGGGCGTATAGGAGGAGCGCTTGAGGGCATGTGGCCAACCGACTGGGGGCATCGTTTAGTGGCACCCAGGTCGAGACATCACAAATATATATATATATATATATAATTATATACATATATTTATAAATAAATATATATATGTAAATAATTATAAATTTATAATAAATATATTTATTATACTACTTATAAAGTTATAAATAAATAATTAAATAAATATATACAAATATTTATAAATAATTAAAAATATTTAAAAATAAATTCGAATATTTATAATTATAATTCCTAAATAAACATAGATATATTTAAATAATTAAATAATTATAATAAATATATTAATTATATATATTTATATACAAATATCTATAAAAAAATACAAATAGTTATAAATATGAATCTAAATAAATGTAGATATATTTAAATAATTAAAAAATTATAATAAATATATTAGTTATATATATCTATAAAATTATAAATATATTTTTTATAATTTTATAATTATATATATATATATATAATTACAACTATAAATAATTGATTTATTATAATTTTTAATTATAAATAAATATATAATTATTTATTAGTTATAAATATAAATAAATATTTTTTATTTAAATAATTATTAATTCATAAAAATATATTTATTATTCATATATAATGTTATATAAAATTAAATAAATATATTTCTAAATATATTTACAAATATATAGAAATATTGAGAAATAAATACAAATCTTTATATTTATAGTTATAAATAAATATAGATATATTTAAATAATTATAAAATTTTAATAAATATATTAGATATATATATTAAAAAAATTAAAAAAATTATAAATATTAATTTTTTATAATTTTATAATTATTTAAATAAATAAATATATATTCATCTATAATTAAAATAACAAATAGATATATATTCATATAAATAATTATAAAATTAGAATAAATATTGTTATATATATCTATAATCTTATAAATATATATAATTAAAATAATTATTATATATATTTATAAATTTATAAATATAAAAAGTATATTTCTTATTATTTTATAAATATTTAAATTATAATTTTATAAATATAAATATATATTTATCATGTATATGATTTTATAAATATATATAAGAATATAAATAAATTATTAACATTATATCTTTATCAGCTATTTTTAGCACTGACAAAGGCCTATCTTTATCAGTGCTAAAAAAGCGCTGATAAATGCATGTTTTATCAGCCCTTTCAATTTTTTTTGCTAATAAAACATACCTTTATCAGTGATTTCTGTTTTATCACTAATAAAACATACCTTTATCAGTGCTTTTTAGCTAGCACTGATAAAAGGTTCATTGGGTTTTATAAAGAAACCCTAACTTTCTCCTCCTTCATCGCACACCTCAAGCTCTTGCGGAAATCGATCGCTGCCTCCACCACCACCTAAGCCTCCTCCTCCACCCAACGACTCCTCCTCCATGAACCCAACCTTCCCCACATGCCTCTCCTCCATCATGCACCTCTCCTCTGGCATGCGACTCTCCTCTATCGTGCTCCACTCCTCCGCCGTTGGACTCCTCCGCCGCCGACTCCTCCACCTCAGCGATTACCTCCACTGCGAACCAAGCTTCCCCACACGCATATCCTCCATCATTTGCCTCTCCTCCAATAGATGACTCCTCTGTCAAGCACCTCTCTTCCGTTAGAGGACTCCTCTATCGGGCGCCTCTCCCCCACCACAAACGCACCTTCACCATGCACTGAACCACACCTCTGTAGTGACTTTTATCTTCTTTATCATATGTTTTTCTTTTTATTACTGTTTGATATTAATGGTGATGATTTTAATTTTATAGGATAAATTCCCTACTAAAAATCAAGGTTGTTGGTGGTTCTTGTTTTCACAGTAAATGAATTGCATGATGGTTGTCGTTGTTTCCACTATTAATGCACTCTGATCTAATGAAATATTCTCTCCACCATATTATTTTTATGCCCTCATGACTAGTTGGTAGCCTCTAACATACGAGGATGGTTTCTAGTGGTTTTTTCTCATGCTAGATCGGGTGATAGGTCAGGTAAACCCATTCTGGTTCATGAACAAATGGTATCAATGACTATCTTTTTTATGATTTGTGATGTTATTAGTTAATATGATTAGGTATTCATCACAACATATAACATACCTCATACTAGTGTATCATGAACAACTTTTTTTTATGGGAAATCCAAGTTATCGTGGTGATGGGATTGTCTCTCTTTGTTTCCGTTTTTATTGTTGTATGTTTCCACCATGGGTGATACACTTGAGTTTGAATATTATGATTTAAGGGTTTTGGATCTTCGATTATTGGTAAGAGGCCCATGCCCATGCATTATTATAGGCATGCAAGATTAACATGATATATGATTTTCTATGCGTGATTTCACTGAAAATGAAGGTTTAGCTGTATGAAGTATCTACATCAACCTTTTTATCTCCATACTTCATTTTCACCCACTTATTTATTAAATAATTCTTCTATATAAAATAATTTTCCTAGGGTAATAGTATCCTCAAGTACTTGTAATCTATATTCTCCCTACTCATCTACTTTTTTATCCATATTTTTCATTTTCTGATGGATATTGAACGTCGCCTATAATCCGCTAACTCTAAAGAATAAATCCACACTTTGAACTTATATCAATTACCTACCATTTATGGGTATGGTCCTTACAATATTTGAAGAACCTTTTATTTTTTCCATCACCATCAAAATAAATTCCACCGGGAATTTGAAATTTTCCACCTTGAAAATGAAATACTCAAGAAAACCCACTGGACACCAGAATGTAGTATTTACAAGTTAAATCATATCTCGAGTTGGATAAATCTCTCTCAATCCTCAGATTTTAAATATAAATTAAGACATTATATTCATCCTAACTCCTAATCTACTCAAAGCATGACCAAACTCATTAGACCAAATATTAATCAGGATGGAAAAGTTAATGAGATCACATCACTTATTCTATATTCTTATTCATACAATAATAGAACAATACCCCCATCAATATTTTGGTAACCAATTCCATTGGATTTATCTTTTCATAAACTATTTCATTCATACATTTTTTATAGGTAGACATGTTCACAATTTCCATAACAAATACTGTGTTAATTTATTATTTATTAATAAACTCTAAAAATTTATCTCATTTTTCATTATACTCTTACATCCTTTCACTCCCTTGAAAGGGTAGTAGTGGTTGATATTTTAGTGTTTCTTCCTCACTAACCAACCACTCGTCTTTTATTTCTTTTTCATTCTTCATTGATCTTCTTTCCTTTCTTTCTCAAATGTTTCCTCATCCTACTTTATGCTCATTTTATCTTATATATTCTAATATATTTCCAAATTTTCATCACTATCATAATTTATTTTATAGTCTTCAAGGTTTAATTTTCAGGGAAGGTTTTCCAAACTCCTAGAGGGGAGAAGGGGAAATTCCTACCAGGTGTTATCTATCAGGTCTTATAGTGGGAGCTAGGGGGACTACTATTTGTCAGGGGCTTGGATTGGTGTGGCTAATATTACAATTCATTGGGAATGTAGGGGTATCCAATCACCATGAGATAGTTATATAAAAATACACCTTTGTGAGTAGGCATGTGGATTCATTAGGCTTGAAAAGTAGAGTGTTGGGAGTGCTCTCAATCTAGTAGTTGGGTTCATGCTTATAGATTTTCTTAGTTGTGTTTATAAATGAAGGAACCAATAATACTTCATGTTAGAGACATATAAATTGTCCTTGGGGTGTATAAATAATTTATTTGGTGTGATCCAATGATCATTGGGATAATCCAGTGTTTGTAGTAAATTGGAACACGGGTGTTTCATTATTGTGAGTGTGGTCAAAAACTATGGAACATATCTGTTGGGACTCTGGTGTTGTGGTCAAGGATAATTGATATAAAGAGACAATGGAAACATGGATAAGGGATATCCAATGGTGTGGATCAAAATATAAAATTTTTATGGAAATTATTATTATAAAACCAACCTTTGGAATAATGTGATGGAATCATACAAAATTGATTGATTTGCGATGAATCGAGGTATTTTATATGTATGTTTTATAAAGTGCCTCTCTTGGGATATATGTCTTTAATAAAATGCCTAAGTGGATCTTTTAAAATGATTTGAGTGTTTTGAAATGTTTATTAGAGGGTTGCCTCTCATTTTAAATGATTAAGATTGTTGGGTTATAAAATTTCCTTGAATGTTTTAAAAAATGAATTGTGGTTTTGCAAAAAAGTGTTTGGAATTGATTTATTTATTTTAAAAAGGGTGTGTTATTTTAAAGAGGAATTTGTGTATATTGTTGGTTTTTTAATGGGATTTCAAGTGTAATTTTTTAAATATTTTTCAAAAGAAATTTGAACTGTACTTTTTCCATAACATTTTAAGTTCATATTCTTATAGAATTAGGATAACCATTACATTATATCAATATTTTTTGTATTTTTTTTGTTAAATACTAATATTACTGTAAGAACCCGGGTTTTGAGCATGTAAGACTTTGAAATTTTCTTAATGTTATTCCAGAGCAAGGTGTTCAAACGTCGTGTAATTCTGATCCCTAGTGTGGATGGAATTGAATTTTAAGTGTGTTCACACTAGACATGCCAAATAAATAGAATAACTCCTAAAAGGTTGCTCGGATGGGAAACATGAGGGCACCGTTGAGTCCAGAGCGTGTCGTTTACCCTAGGAGGGGTGTAACATTCGCGGGCGCGACCCTTCTGTGGAAAATGCCACCAGGGGAGTTTTTTGTAATTTAACGGCCTCGAGTGTGAACTTTAAAACTCCTGAACGAAGGCTCAGATTAAAATTCTGAGACTGCCGTTGCGCTCAGAACATGGATTTTACCCTAGGGACGGCTTAACCCTAACCCCGTCAAAATATTGAGTATGGGCCTGCGAGTGGGTGTTTAAGTGTGTTTCCCTACTTAAACACACCCACCCCTCCCCCTTCTTCCCCTTTCATTTATCCATGGCAGAAGATCTATCTAAAAATGGATACAACCTTCTTCAAGCTCCTCCTCCTCTCTGGCAAGGCGGTGGCGGCTCCAACGGATCGTTCGTGAAGCGACGAGCTATGCCCTGCGAGGTAGGTTCGTGTGTTTCATTTTTTAATACTACATCCACTTAGAACTCAAATATAAATGTATAATTGTTGTTTATTCATCGAGCGAATTCCATATATTCGTAGGGCTTGATCTGATCTTGCCAATTCTCTTTTCAGATCGAAAATCTGAGTCCTGGGGTGTCCGGGGGAGCCCCGAGAAGTTTTCTGGCCAAACTTTGGTTTTCTGGAGGCTCTGCACGGCGGTCCGGCGGGCGACGACGGCGGATCAACTCCCAGGTGGCGGTGGGGCGTGGCTCCCAGGCGGTGGTGCGGCGAGATCCCAGGCGGTGGCGGGCGAGCAAGACGTTGGCCCAACGGTCCGGGCCGCGGGAGGCCGCGCGGGCCAGCTTCGCCGGTCGACGTGTGGCACCCGAGACCGGGGTCATCACTGTTGAGTCAATAAGGTTTTCCTTATGAATTTTCCATTCCTTCTTGTTTTGAAAATCACAAACACCTTATACTTAAGGAAATATAAATTTTACCTTCATAAGGAAAACTTACTTCTTCAAGGAAATTTACCCTAACCTAGATTTTCTTATACATAGCCATATTTTATTAAGTACAAAAACCAGATTCATACCCAAAATCCCAGAGCCATATAATGTAAATATTTGGATCATTATGTTTTTAGGATCCGAATTCTGGATGTGAACTGTAATGCAGTTCCAATCCGAATTCTGGGATCCGAACTCTTAAGTAGTTCGACTCCGAACTCTTATAAAGTTTGACTCCGAACTCTTAAACAGTTTGACTCCGAACTCTTAAGTAGTTCGACTCCGAACTCTTATGAAGTTTGACTCCAAACTCTTAAACAGTTCGAATCTGAACTCTTAAGTAGTTTGACTCCGAACTCTTATGAAGTTTGACTTCGAACTCTTAATTAGTTCGACTCTGAACTCTGCAAGTTCATATTCTGATCTCTGGTGAAACCAGACTCCGAATTCCTATAAAACAGAATCCGAACATTTCTTAACATAGACTCCGAATTTCATTTTGGTTAGAATATGAACTTATGACTTGATTACACTCCGAAATATTGATTATCTTTTACTTACATATTATTCATTTCAAAATGATGTCGTGCTTTCAGTTATACATGGTTTGTTATAAAACTATGTCATCTATTTTGCTTCTAATTAACTGTTGGTTGAGTTACATGTGTACAGGTCCCTCCAAATTTCATGGAAAATATGACCGTTGGAAGAGGGAGTCGACCGTTAGAAATTTTCCTATAAATAGGAGCTCATTTGAAAGAGCTCAAAGAGGAGAAGTCGATCGATCTAGAGAACACACGCTGTTAAGGTGATTTCTAGAGAGAGAAGATTTTCATGCCTTGTGCGTACTGAACCGCTCATTCAGATTTCTTTGTGCGACCCCAAATGTTGTTGATTACATTCGAGGACTTCCGGGGATAGGAAGACAGAGGTGCCGACTACCTCGAAGTTCGAGGGCTTCCTTGCTGAGGAAGACAGAGGTTCCAACTACCTTGAAGTTGAGGGCTTGCGGGGATAGCAAGACAAAGATTCTGATCTTCGTATCGAGGGCTTATCCTGGTGTGGGTAAGATAGACTTGCTTGAAATTATAAATCAAGGGACCTTTATCCAAGGTTGTTGGATACCCTTCTCTTTGGGTTAAAAGATTCATATCTTGTTACTTGTAGTTTTGCTACTTGTTTTTCCACTGCATATTGTATTGTAAAGAAAGTATAACCTTCTTATATTTCCTTACACTTGTACTCTAGTTATTTTAGATTCTATACGCTTTAAGGTAGAATCTTATATTGTAAATCTTGGTTCCAATTCTCCAGTTGGTGATTAGAGGTGTTGTGAAATTTTCTTAGTTTAACTTTGTTAAACTTAGAATTTTCCTTGTCTAAGGAAAACATAGTTATCTATAACCAACTTTAAAGGTTCCAAAGGAATTTTTAAAGTATACAATTCACCCCCCTCTTGTATATTGAGCATCTACATCATTATTTCGATCCTATAATTGGTATCAAAGGAGGTCTCAGAAACACTTATACTCACGTATAGGTTTTTCTTGCTCATCTTTTTATTTGTTCTTCATCCTTGCTTAGAAAGTTTACTTTGTCATTTCGAACTTTGTCGTTCTGAACTTTGTCGTTTCGAACTTTATCATTCCAAATTGTCATTCCGAAATTTGTCATTCCGAACATTGTCGTTCCGAACTTTATTATTCCGAATTTTCATTCTGAACATTGTGGTTACGACCTTTTTCTACTAACTAGTTTGGTTTCCAAGGTTTGTTTTAAGAATGGCAGGAATCAATGTTGGTTATATTGAAAATATAAACCCTACAAGACCAAAAATCTTTGATGGTAATGACTATGAGTACTGGAGAGATCGAATGAAGACTTTTGTTATCAATACTGGAGTGGATAATTTCGTTATGCTTACTGGTGATTATAAAATACCTTGATAAGGAAGTTAGAACTTTCACTAACCAAGAAAAGCAAGAGTATCAACTCAATTATAAGGTACGCTATAATCTACTATGTTCAATGACTAGAAATATATATAGCCAAATTTCTTCTTGTGAAGCAGCTAATTGTATCTTGAAGAAGTTAGAGGTTACACACTTTGGCACTTCTAAAGTGATTGAAACTAGGAGAGCTATGCTTAGAGCTGAATACCATGGTTTCAATTTTCCTTATGGAGAACAAATATGTAAAGTTCAACAGAGGTTTATGACTATAGTCAACAGCTTACAGTCTATGGGAGAAAAAGGGTTAGATGATGAAGCCCTTGTGGATAAGATAATTGATATTATGCCTAATGAGTGGGAATCAAAGAGAACAGATATAGATGAGAATAGGAAGGTCACTCAAGTTTCTCTTGATGAGCTATTTGGAACTCTTCTCCAACATGAAACAAGAATGAAGAGAGATGCTGAAAACATCAAAAAGAAGAATGAGAATGGAACTGTCGCTTTTACAACAACATCAAATAATATGAAAGCTAAGACTCCTGAAAAAGTAACCAGATCCAAATCTAAGAAGGTGGTTATTCAATCAGATTCTAGTGAAAGTGAAATCTCAGAAAATGAGTTAGAAAATCTTTCTTGAAGAATGAACAAGATAGCTGGACAGAGAAATTTCCAATAAAAATATAAGAAAAAGGAAAGGAAAGATAGGAAAGATGGAGAAGTCACTTGTTATGAATGCAAGAGAGCTGGACATATTAGACCAGATTGTCCTATGCTCAAAAAGAAAGAATGGAAATAAAGGCATTCTGAGAGGAATATAAAGAAGTATTACAAGACCAAATCTAAGAAAGTTCTGAAAGAAAATGACACCTGGAGTGCCAGTGGTGGTGACTCTTCAGACAAATCTTCTGATTATGAATCTTCAGGACAGAAGAATCTGGGTCTTATAGCCAGATTAACCATTGACAATCATTATTTTATGGATAAGGTACGAAATGTTGAATCATTGACCAATTTTTCTTTAAATTCTAATGATAATAAGTATTATAACTCTTCAGATGAAGAATCCTCTTCTGATGAAGAAAATACTTCACCTACCTATGAAGAAGTTTCTAGGTTTTCTGAACTTCTAGAGATTGAGAATTCTAAACTCAATAAAAAACTAGATAAGGAAAACTCTAGGAATTATATTCTTACAAAATAAATATCAGATCTTTCTAAAGATCTTGATAGGAAAAATGCTGATTTTTTAAATATTTCGAAGAATCTTGAGGAAGTAAGTTCTGAGAAGAACAAACTTTCTAAAGATCTAGAAAAAGTAATTTCTAAGAAAAGTATCTCCGAGCTTAGATCTAGTTCTAAATCTAATGATTTTGAAGATAGAAACTTGGTTATAAAACTCAAGTCTGAATTTTTTTCCTTAAATAAGTTTTTATCAAACTTTACCCTTGGTAAAGAAAATTTTGATAAAATGTATTCTCAAATACGACCTTTGAGAAACAAATCCGGATTTGGTTATACCCATGCAAAACCAACTTTTATTAACAACTAATTTGTTCCACAAAGTGTCCCATTTTGTACCAAGTTTCAATGTGGTGGTCACTGGGTGAAGAATTTTTCTTTAAATAAAACCCAATCTCTAGGTTTTCATAAAGCCTATTTATCTAAGAAAGTGTGGGTTCCGAAAATTTTGTTGTCTGGAAATCTCGGATCCAAGCAAGTTTGGATTCCGAAAGTCTAATTCTTTTATTGTTTTCTGGAAAATAAAGGAAGTACCAACAAAAATACATGGTACGTGGATAATGGATGTTCCTGGCACATGACTGGTAACAAAAGAAATTTTGAAAATATTATCAAAACGAAAGGAGGAAAGGTAACTTTCGGAGATAATTCTCAAGGAGAAATTGTTGTTATTGGTAATATTGTTCTTCTAGGTAAAACTTTGATTTCAAATGTTTTATTTGTTAAGGGTCTTAATCACAACCTCATTAGCATAAGTCAATTATGTGATGAAGGTTACCTTGTGAATTTTAGGAATGATAAGTGCTTAGTACATAATTCCAAGGAAGAATTTATTCTCTCAGCCAATAGGTAAGAGAATGTTTACACTTTGAACTTAGAAGACCTCATGAGTCAAGACCTACCTTGCCTAAGTGCAATGAAAGATCATTCCTGGTTATGGAATAGAATATTAGGTCACTGTAACCTTAGAAATTTATGTAAACTCTCTAAAAAGAAACTAGTTAAGGATCTACTGGAGCTTATATTTGATTCTTCTAAAGTTTGTAATCCTTGTCAATATAGAAAGAAACATAAATCTAGTTTTAAATCAATCGGTGAAGTCTCAATGACTGATGCATTACAGTTAGTGCACATGGATCTTTTCGGGCCAACACAAATTGAAAGTATTGGAGACAAATACTATGTGTTTGTTCTAGTTGATGATTACACCAGATTTACTTGGGTCTATTTTCTAGCAAAGAAGTCTGAAACTTTTTCTTATTTCAAAAGTTTTAGAGCACAAGTTAAAAATGAGAAAAATATTCCACTTAAAATCATTCATAGTGATCATGGAGGAGAATTTCAAAATTCTGATTTTGAAACTTTTTGTAGTAGAAAAGGTATTACTCACAATTTTTCAGCACCTAGAACTCCTCAAAAAAATGGTGTAGTTGAAAGAAGAAATAAAATTATTCAAGAGATAACTAGAACCATGTTGAGTGAATATTCTATAGCTAGAAATTTCTGGGCTGAAGCTGTAAGTACTCCTTGTTATACTATAAATCGAGTTTTGATTAGAAATTTTCTTAATAAAATTCCTTATGAGTTATGGAACGGTAGAAAACCAAGACTTTCCTACTTCAAGGTTTTTGGTTGCAAAGTATTCATTCTGAATACTAAAGATAAATTATATAAATTTGCACCAAAATATGATGAAGGAATTTTCTTAGGCTACTCCACAACTTCTAAGGCATATAGAGTTTTCAATAAAAATACTTGTACTGTTGAAGAAACAGTGCATGTAAAATTTGATGAGTCAGATCCTTTCATTTTCAAACCACCCCCACCTACATCCTCGGATGTGTTTTCAAAAACTAATTGTCAACCTATGATAGAATATCCTTCTGATAAGGAAAATGTTCAAGAAGATACTTCTGAAACATTTACCCTAGAATACTTTCTACCCTATGTTGATGAACATGTTTTAAAAAACCCAAATCAGGTGTTTCTTAAGAATCATCCTAGTGATAGAATCATTTGTGATGTAAATCGACCTGTAAGGACTAGAAGTTCCTTATGAAGTGAAGTATAACATCTAGAATTTCTTTCCCAATTAGAACCAAAAAGCACTGATGAAGCTTTAGGTGATGATGATTGGATCAAAGCCATGAAAGATGAACTAAATGAATTTGAGAGGAATAAAATCTAGACCTTGGTTGAAAGACCTAAGGAAACTTCTGTTATTGGAGTAAAATGTGTTTTCAGAAACAAGTGTGATGAAAATGGATTCATAGTAAGGAATAAAGCTAGACTCGTTGCTAAAGGCTATAATCAGCAAGAGGGAATAGACTATGAAGAAACATATACCCCAGTAGCTAGACTTGAATCTATTCATATTCTACTTTCCTTTGAAGCATTCTTCAATTTTAAAATTTTTCAAATGGATGTAAAATGTGCTTTTCTTAGCGGTTATGTTCAAGAGGAAGTGTTTGTTGAACAACCTCCTGACTTTGAAGATACAAAACATCCTGATCATGTATTTAGACTTACCAAAGCTTTGTACGGTCTCAAACAAGCCCCATGAGCCTGGTATGATAGACTCACATGATTTTTGCTTCAAAATAACTATGTTAAGGGAAATGCATATCCAACCCTTTTTATAAAGAAAGATAAGAAAAATGTTTTGATTATTCAAATTTATGTTGATGACATCATATTTGGTTCAACTCAGCAATCTTTAACTGATTCTTTTGCAAGTCTAATGAAATATGAGTTTGAAATGAGTATGATGGGTGAGTTAAATTTTTTCCTTGGTTTTCAAATTTCTCAAAAACCAGAAGGAACCTATATATCTCAACATAAGTATATTAAAGATCTTATCAAAAAGTATGGTTATGACAACACCAAGAGTATAAGTACTCCCATTGGTACCTCAAAACTCGTTAGATCTTGATGAAGATGGTAAACTAGTAGATCAAACATCTTTTAGAGGTATGATAGGAAGTCTACTTTACTTAACAGCTAGTCGACCAGACTTAGTTTTCTTAGTATGCTTATGTGAAAGATATAAATCCAATTCTAAGGAATCTCACTTAAAGGCGGTAAAAAGAATTTTTCACCATCTAAAGGGAACCATGGATCTAGGATTATTTTATACTTATGGAAATGATTTTGTTCTAAAAAGATTTTCGGATGCTGACTTTGGTGGATGTAGAATGGATATAAAGAGTACATCCAGAACATGTCACTTCTTAGGAGATTCATTAGTCTCTTGGTCCTAAAAGAAGTAACATTCTGTAGCACTCTCCACTGCTGAAGCTGAATATGTAGTAGCTAGAAGTCATTGTGCTCAAGTGTTGTGGATTCAACACACACTCATAGATTATGGCCTGAGTTTTTCTAAGACTCAAATTTTGTGTGATAACACAAGTGCCATTGCCCTAAGTAAGAACCCTGCACATCACTCTCTTGAAAAACACATAGACATTAGGTATCACTTTCTTAGGGATCACACACTTAAAGGAGATATCATTCTTCAGTTTATCGGAATGCAAGATAAACTTGATGATATTTTCACAAAATCTTTACCCTCCGATAGATTTGAATACATTAAAAAAAAGTTAGGAATGATAACTATAAGGTAATCATTCTTCATTAACTTCTTGTTGAATATTTCTCCTAATAGTAATAAAATCCTTCTCATAGGGGGAGTACATTTGAATGTTAGTATAACTAATTTTTTTTCGGAATCTGTTTTTCAAAATTAGTATAACTAAATTTTTTCATAGTTAGTTTTTCAAACCTTTCAGTACTGAAGTTTTCGGAATGGAAATTTCTGAAACTGAAATTACCGAAATGGGAATTTCTAGAACTGAAATGTTCAGTATTGAAATTCTCAGAATGAAAACTTCTGAAACAGAAGTTTTTCGTACTGGAACTTCCGGAATGGATATTTTCATACTGGTATTTTTGTAATGATATTTTTGTGCTATTTTTTTTGAAAAAGGAATATTACCAATTACGAAAAATGTTTCTAGCCACTCCTAAAGCTATGATTTCCTTATTTTTAGTTTCATAATCAAATTTTGTTTGCTGGTATTTTCCTATTTTTTAAAAGATCGGATTCTAGTTTTCTTCAAATCTGAATGTTTTCTTTAAAAAAAACCTCAAAAGACCGGAGTCAAGTTTTTCTTGTGGTATTATTCTAAACCGTCAGATCATATCAAAGATTTTTCAACCGTTAGATGGATTTTGAAAGACCAAAGGCCACATCAATTGCCTATAAAGGGGACCCCGAGACTCTTCCCACATTGTTTTTTCAAGCTTTGGCATCTCGAAGCCCTGCTTCACTTATTATGGCCGGTTCCGAACTTTGCAAAGCCGATCCGAATCTTTCAGATTTCTTCACTCCAAATGTATGTTGAAGCAACATCTCAAGATATGTCGACTGTGAAACCAATCTCTAAGTGGTTAGTCTTTAGGGAAAGGTTAGTTCATCTGGATTTATATAAGCTTGATTCCCTTATTTCCAAGAATATAAAGCTGAATAGATGGGAAGATTTCTGCATAGCAAAGTCAGATAAACAGGATCAGGTTTATACTGATTTGCTGACCGAGTTCTACGAGTCTGTTTCCTTCCTGATGGAAGATGGCAGAGAGTGGTTTTCTTTCAAGTCCTATGGGACAACTTATAAGCTTTCCTACACCAAGGCTGCAAGATTGGTTGTTTTGTCATATGAAGGAGAAGCTGAATTCTGATCTCACAAACTTCTCGATGTGCAAGGAAGTTTCAACAAGGAGAAGGCACTAAAGTGTCTTGGACTTAAAGATGATTCAACTATCAAGATTTCTCATCTCACTCCGAACAATAGAATTATTCAGCTTTGGGTTCAAGGATTTCTGGTTCCAAGAAGAGGTGATAAAGACAATCTCAAGAAAAGTGATATATTTGTCTTAGATTTTTTGGTAAATCTAAGAAAGATAAATCTAATGAGGCATGTCTTGGTTACGATCAAGAATATCAAAGAAGGTAATTTAAGAGCTCAGATTATCATGTTTCCTGACTTACTATCTAAGCTGATAGTTCGGTGCTTAGAATCCTTCAAGGTTGCCTGCAAATCAAATATCCGGAATTGCAAGCTCATGCTAGTCAGTGATGATACTCTCAAGAGAATGAAGATGGGTTTTTCCAGTGAATCCGGAGAATTTTACACTCTATCTGTGGAAGAGGTTGAGACAGCTCAGAAAGAAACACACTCTCCAGAACCATACAAAAAGCAAAGGAGGAAGAGAAAGGTTAAGGAAGTTGTTGCTGATGAAGAAATTCCTTAGGCTAAGGAAACTCAATCTGCTCCCCCCAAGCCGAAGAAGCAGAAAACATGTACAGATGAAGTGGCAGCCAAGTGGAGGGAAGATAAATAAATAAGGAAGGAAGGGGATCCTCAATTCAGACTGGACCCTACAGAGGCTAAGGCATTGAAAGAAAAAGCTGCGGAGGAGATAGAGAAACAAGCGAGGGAGAAGAAGATGAAAAAGAAGATGTCTGAATCTGAAGTAGTGCAATCTTTGCGGAAAGATTCAGAGTTAGCTTTCGAAATGCTTCCCGTTCCGGAAACATTCGATCTTGAACCTGCTTTACCAGAAACTCCAGCCAAGAACTATTTCTCTCCGAATAGATCCAAAGGTAAAGAAATAGTTGAAGAAGCTGAGAAAGAAGTTGCTGAAGAAGTTGAGGAAGAAGAAGAAGAAGAAGAGGAGGAGAGTGAAGATTTGGATACCCTGATCAAGCAAGTACATGACTATAAATATAAGGCTGAATCCGCAAAGTTAGTTACTCTAGGAAAGGGAGATGAGGAAGCTAGCAAGAAACATCAAGAATAAGAAGAAGAGAATGTCTTGTATGATGGGGAAGAATCTTATGAAAGGAATTTTCTTGAGGAAGGACTAGAAAAACAAAAACCAGATGAAGACCAGATCGTTCAAGTATCTGAATCCGAGGAAGTATCCCTTAAAAAGGAACCTGTTCCGAGAGATGATAAGGGGAAGCAAACTCTCATGGAAACACCTATAAAAGATGTCATTGGGAAGAAAGAGGTTGGTGGCACCTCTAGAAGAAAGTTGGTGCAAGCTAAAGAAGATCAATCTCCAAGAAAAGTTTCTGATTCAGAATCATCATCTCATGGGCATGATTTTGTGGTTCAGTCTCTGAGGAAGTTGGTGGACACAATTCCGATTTTTCCAAAAATAGATTCCATATGCCAGATGCTGGAAAAAAGTATGAATTAGAAATCGGATTCTTTATCCATGGTCATGGATAAGTTTGTGAAGTTGGAAGCTGAACAGAAAAGTTTTCTTATTGATTATGATATTCATAGAAAATCTTGCAGTAAGATAACGAAGTGGTCTAAGAGAGTTGATGAAGATTTAGTTTAGTTTGAGAGTTTCCAGGTTGAAGTTCAAAATGCTTTTGAAATGGAGGATAAAAAGGTTAACGAGATTTATGAAAAGCTGACCCAAGAAAAAAATTCTCGGAATTAACAGGTCAGGGACTTGAATGGGAAGCTTAACTCAGTATCTCAGAATTGTAAAACTGAGAGAGACTTCCGGATTGAGTTTCAGCAGAAGATGGAAAAGCAAGATGAGATAATAAAATTGCAGAGAGAAGCTTTGGAGGCTTAGGAAGAATCTTTAAAATTACAAGAAGAAAAGGTAAAAGCCTTGGAGAGGCAAGGTGAGGAAGACCAAAGAGACTTAAAGAAACTCAAAAACCTATTAAAGAAGCTCATTCTGAAGAAAAAGGAAGACAAATGAACTCACTCTGATCTTTTGTTGTAATTGTCTTTCTTTGTAATATTTTTCCAACTCTAATGAAATGATTATTTGGTTGGTTGTATCTTGTCATATACTAATGTTTCATGTACCATACTTTTTTTTCCATTCCCTTCAATTATTTTTGAAAATCACAAAGGGGGAGAAGGAAAAAGAACTACTCCTAAGGAGGAGAAAGGAAAATTCCTAAGAAAAATATTCTTAAAGTAAGGGAGAGTTTCCCACTACGAAGTTCTTCATTCTTACAATAATGAAAACTTCACTCCAAAAATTCAGAATACAATCCTTAGTGTTTCAATGCCTAAGGGGGAGTTAGTTTTATTCACTTTCATCCATTAAAAAAGGGAGATAAGTGTTTAATTTCAAAGTCTAATGAAATTTTTCAAAGTCCTTATTTTCTTTTTCGTAAGGATGTTTGTGCTTTCCAAAAAGGGGGAGATTGTTGAGTCAATAAGGTTTTCCTTATGACTTTTTCATTCCTTCTTGTTTTGAAAATCACAAACACCTTATACTTAAGGAAATATAAATTTTACCTTCATAAGTAAAATTTACTTCTTCAAGGAAATTTACCCTAACCTAGATTTTCTTATACATGTCCATATTTTCTTATGTACAAAAACTAGATTCATACCAAAAATCTCGGAACCATATAATGTAAAGATTTGGAGCATTCTATTTTTAGGATCTGAATTCTGGATGTGAACTGTAATGCAGTTCCAATCCGAATTCTGGACTCCAAACTCTTAAGTAGTTTGACTCCGAACTCTTATGAAGTTCGACTCAGAACTCTTAAATAGTTCGACTCCGAACTCTTAATTAGTTTGACTCCGAACTCTTATGAAGTTTGACTCCAAACTCTTAAACAGTTCGACTCCGAACTCTTAAGTAGTTCAACTCCAAACTCTTATGAAGTTCAACTCCGAACTCTTAATTAGTTCGACTCCGAACTCTACAAGTTCAGATTTCGATCTCTGGTGAAACCAGACTCTGAATTCCTATAAAACAGAATCCGAACATTTCTTAACATAGAATCCAAATTTCATTTTGTTTGGACTCCGAACTTTTGACTTGATTACACTTCGAAATATTGATTATCTTTTACTTACATATGCTTCATTTCAAAACGATGTCGTGATTTCAGTTATACATGGTTTGTTATAAAATGATGTCGTCTATTCTGTTTCTAATTAACCATTGGTTGAGTTACACGTGTACAGGTCCCTCCAAATTTCATGGAAAATATGACCATTGGAAGAGAGAGATGACCATTATAAATTTTCCTATAAATAGGAGCTCATTTGAAAGATCTCAAAGAGGAGAAGTCGATCGATCTAGAGAACACACGATGTTAAGGTGATTTCTAGAGAGAGAAGCTTTTCATGCCTTGTGCGTACTGAACCGCTCGTTCAGATTGCTTTGTGAGACTTCGAATGTTGGTGATTACATTCAAGGACTTTCGGGGATAGGAAGACAGAGGTGATGACTACCTTGAAGTTCGAGGGCTTCCTTGCTGAGGAAGACAGAGGTTCCAACTACCTTGAAGTTGAGGGCTTGTGGGGATAGCAAGACAGAGATTCCGATCTTCGTATCAAGGGATTATCCTAGTGTGGTTAAGATAGACTTGCTTGAAAGTATAAATCAAGGGACCTTTATCCAAGGTTGTTGGATACCCTTCTCTTTGGGTTAAAAGATTCATATCTTGTTACTTTTAGATTTGCTACTTGTTTTTTCACTGCATATTGTATTTTAAAGAAATTATAACCTTATTATATTTCCTTACAATTTTACTCTAGTTAGTTTAGATTTTATACGCTTTAAGGTAGAATCTTATATTGTAAATCTTGGTTCAAATTCTCCAGTTGGTGATTAGAGGTGTTGGGAAATTTGCAAAGTTTAACTTTGTTAAACTTAGAATTTTCCTTGTCTAAAGAAAACATAGTTATCCGTAACCAACTTTAAAGGTTCCAAAGGAATTTTTAAAGTATACAATTCACCCCCTCTTGTATATTGAGCATCTACATCGTTATTTTGATCCTACAGTCACGACCCCGGGAGCCGGCCGAGACCCGCGCTTTGTGGGTCTCTTGGAAAGGGATCTGGACCGGCTTTTGCTGGTCCAGGTAAAGTTGTGTGGCATGCACGGTGAACCGTGGGCCGCGTTGGACTGGGTGGTCCAGGTGGCCGAGCCTCGGACCACCGGTCTGAAGGGGGTGGACCGGCCGAACTGGTCCGGCCCACCCCATCTCCGTCCATAGGCATTTAAACGCCCCTAAATTGCAAACCAAATGTCGGATTCATGAACTGTCTACGGAGACACGATCCTTGTCCCAAGATGGATATTTTGAGATGGTCTCAGGGATTTTTAATTCCCAAGACAAGGGATCAGTGGTGCGACACGCCCGCTAAGTATTGTTTAGCACCTCACCAGGATTCTTCTTTTAGATGGTGCGAGCACATCTAATGTCCGTTTTAGGCACCGTCAGTGGCGTTGTAACCCTGGAATTTAGTTGATGAAGTCTAGGGTGGTTTTAGGCATTGAGTCTAGAGTTGAGGCATGGGCCACATGGGCCGAAATTTAAGCTATGAATAATGTTTTTCGACTTTTTCATCAGACGTTTGTTCGGGGTGAATGAGTAGTCGTTTTGGTGTGTTTTTCTGAGAGAATCGTGATGGAATAGTTCAGAGGACCTTTTTTGGGACCAAGGTGTGGTCCCCATGAGATGCCATATCGATATAAAGCGGTGTTGAATAACTTTTTTGTTGGGAGTTCATTTCAAGAGAGTAAATAGTCCATCTCCCGTGTTTTTCTGCAAGGAGTAAAATGGTGTAATCTGTTTGGGCATGCAGAGCCTCTTTAGAGATCTCATTAAATGTGGAAACATTAATGGGTGTTGTTCGGAGGTTCCTTTGACACACTTCAATCAAACGCATGGTAGTGATGTTAGTGACACCCAAAGATGGTACATGCAATGCAGAGTTATCAGACCAGTTCCGGGTTTACCCTCCAGTGGGGCTGGGTAGTGGGTTACACACTGGAGTATCAGGGTTTACCCTCTAGGGAGGCTGGGTAGTGGGTTACCCATTGAACATAGGTTTTACCCTCCAGTGGGGCTGGGAAATGGGTTACCCATTGACTTTGGGGTTTACCCTCCATCGGGTCCGGGCAGTGGGTTACCCGATGACCTCTTAGGGTTTACCCTTCAACTGGGTTGGGCAGTGAGTTACCCGACGACTTCTATCAGACTCAGCCCTTTCTATAAGGCTAGTTAGTGACTTTTTTCTGTGATTATCGGAGCAGGACCTTGGTTGTATGGTTTAGCGATGAGACAGCTTCCAGTGCGGGATTGTTGGGGCATTAGTTATGGTTATCCTTAGAACTATTGGCAAATTTTCCTGGGATAATCTTGGAGATAAAGATCCCCTTACCACTCGTTCGTGTTTCCTTTTGAGAATATATATATATATATACACCCTAATTTTGTTCCCACTCCTTGGGTTTAGTTACTCTTTTTCTAGGAGGGGAAAAGACACATGGGGTATGCCACGTGCTTTCCGTGTCTAGCCCCTCTTGGTTGGACGAGTCTACTTCCTTTATTTTGTTGGGTTGATCTACACTCTATTTACTGTAATCTTTCACTGTTCCTTGTTCTGTCTATTACTCACCATTTTGGCACCTCCTTTTTTTCTCCCTTGAGCTTTCGGGGCATCCTACTGAGTATCTTTATACTCACCCCTGCTTTGGATTTTCCCACACTTGTTGTGCCCTTGTAAACGACGGGCAGGTCGATCAAGTCTATAGAGGAGTGTACAGGACACATGAGCTTGGGTTGCGTTAAGTAGTCGTAGTAGGACTTTTAGGTGTGAGACTCACCAACTATTTAATTTTGTTTACCTGTTGTGGGGTTATGGAACCTTTTGGGTTGGGCACGTGTTTTGCCCTTTTTCTGTTCAGCTATCTTGTCAGCAATTTACATTTTATATTTAGAAGTTGATGCATGACTGTGGTTGGGTTATATTTGTTTGTCCTTTGGTTTTCTTTTTTACTCTGCACTTCTTCATCGAGTGGGCTGTGTGTGTGTGTACAGGTACTTAGGCGAAGTCCTCCCCAAGATCGTTACACCTTCGGCGCTTGTCGCTAGCTCGTGGCCTATGGAGGTGGGCGTGGGGTAGTTGTGGCCCAAGACCAGAAGGTTCAGGTTGTGACAAAGTGGTATTAGAGGTGGTTCGTTCCTTGGGGCGTTGTTTGGACATCCCTAAAAAGGAATTGGTTGGGATTTAGGGAAATAGTGTCGGCGTGTCTTGAGAGTGGATCTCTGGCCAGGGAGTCCAGTGATGGTATGAGTGACCGACGTATCCATTCACCAGGATCCTGATAATCCACTTTTCGACTCGGCATGCTGAGACATTTGTTGCAGGGAACTTTGGAACATGCATCTGGAAGGATTGAGTCTTTGACTATCCTTGTTGAGTCAGATCCCCTTTGTGATTAATGTTATATATATAAATTCCCATATGATCATGGTAATCTTTGATAATTTTTAGGATGCCCCCATGACAGCAGCCAGCCAGGTTACCCTCTCCAGTCCGTGATGACGACCTGATGAGCGACGAGGCGTTTGTTCAGGGACCCTCATGTGATCCCCTTCCACCCAATGCTTTGGCAGTAGACCCTCTACCTGGAGAGCGGTACTTAGTACCAATAGAACAGGCTGAGGTTGAGCGTAGGCTGAGTGCACTCTGAGAATTCCAGCGTCAGCGGCCGCAGAAGTTCCACGGGGACCCGGATCCCCATGTAGTGGAAGACTAACTAGAGTCCATGGAAAAACTTTTTAGGATGGTACAGACACCAGCAGACCAGACGGTGGCCCTATATGCCAGCCTTTTTCTTGGGATGGTCGGGCATTGGTGGGGGTTGGTTACGCATACCCACGACGAGTTGTCTCTCACATGGTATAGCTTCCAACATCTCTTTTGACAATTGTTTTTCTAAAAGATATATGCTTGTGTCATTTTTGTATTCATTTTAACTTAATTAAAATAAAGTGTCATTATCACTTACAAGTGGATCCATGGGGTCCCAAAATCGACCCAAAGATGTCCATGGTCGACCATGTATCAACAAATAGGGTTAAGACTTGTTTTAGGGTAATTTAGTATTATTATAATATTATTTTTTAACCCTTATTTACCGGATTTACCCTTAACCATGGTAAATAAAATATTTACCGCAGTAATTATTCAAAATGTCTAAAAATAAAAGTTACCTATTTAAACAATTTGAACATCCTTATTCCAAATATGGAATCCATTTTCCTAAATTCAAAACACAGAAGTGGCAGAAATTAATTTAAAATTAATTCCTGCTGTCAAAACAAAACGCGTGTTTTTAAGAGATAATAACTATCAAAAGATTGATACTTGTTTATGTTCGGTTTAATTGTAAAATTATGTCCAATGACAAACATTATATTAAATGGTAAAAATATATTCTAAATATACTTTAAAACTACTAAAATTCATAATTTATCATTATTAATTATTTTGATTAAAAAAGTTGTTTTTAATTAAAATTTAGTAATTTTCACTATTCATCAAAATATGAAAGTTATCCGAAATGTACCAAAATTTCACCTTAGGCTAAATTCGATATTCCGAATCCAAAAATGATGTCCATTTTGAAATATAAAATATATATAATTTCAAAAAGTAGGTATTACTAGTCATAATGGCTAGTTTGATTGGTTATGGTGTGTTAGAACTCGGTGTTGCGTACAACACACGCTATCACATTATTCAAAGAGAAGCGTACCGTAGAAGCTTGGGGTGTTACATTCTCCCCTCCTTCAAATAATTTCTTCCTCGAAATTTCTATAATACTTATCACATGAAAAGACTCGGGTGGTTCTTCATCATAAGTTCCTCGGGTTCCCATGTTGCCTCTTCCATCTTATGGTTTCTCCACAAAACTTTTACCAGACGCGTCGTCCGGTTTCTCAGTACTTGTTCTCTCGTATCAAGAATCCTGATGGGATCTTCACAATAGGAAAGATCGGGTTCCAGTTCTAATTCCTCATAGGTGAGTACATGCGTTGGATCAGACATGTATTTCCTCAACAGAGATACGTGGAACACATCGTGAACTTTGGAGAGACTTGGCGGCATTGCCAATCGATAAGCTACAACCCCAATTCGTTCTAGAATTTCGAAAGGTCCGATGTACCTGGGACTCAATTTACCTTTCTTACCAAAACGTATGACTCCCTTCCACGGAGATACCTTCAGGAAAACATGATCACCGACTTGAAATTTCAAATCCTTCCTTCGATTATCGGCATAGCTCTTCTGCCTACTTTGAGCTGCTTTGATGTGATTTTGGATTACTTTCACCTTTTCCACCATTTCCTCCACCAGTTCTGGGCCTACAAGTTTTCTTTCACCAACTTCATCCCAACAGGTTGGTGTACGACATCTCTTTCTGTATAACGCTTCATATGGTGCCATCTGAATACTCGAATGGAAGCTATTGTTATAGGAAAATTCTAACAGAGGTAAATATTGATCCCAAATACCCTGAAAGTCAAGTGAGCAAGATCTCAACATGTCTTCTAAGGTTTGAATAGTCCGTTCTGATTGTCCGTCTGTCTGAGGGTGGTAAGCAGTGCTCAAATGAAGTTCAGTATCCAGGGATTTCTGAAGACTTTTCCAAAATCTTGAAGTAAAACGGGGATCACGATCAGAAACAATTGATAAGGGTACTCCATGAAGTCTCACAACTTCATTAATATATAGTCTTGCTAGACGTTCTAGGGGTAGATCTTCTCTTATAGCAAGAAAATGTGCTGACTTGGTAAGACGATCAACAATCACCCATATTGCATCATTCCTTCTAGGAGTCTTTGGTAGCCCCATGACAAAGTCCATCGTAATATTGTCCCATTTCCACTCCGGTATGGGAAGAGGTTGCATGACTCCTCCAGGCTGTTGCCTTCCATCTTTCACTTGTTGACAAACCATACATCTTGACACAAAATCAGCAATCTCCCTCTTCATGTTGTCCCACCAAAAATGTTCCTTCAAATCTCTATACATTTTGGTGCTCCCAGGGTGTATAGAGAAATTGGAACTATGAGCATCATCCATCAATTCCCTTTTTAGATCAGGTATATCGGGAAAACAAAGTCTCTTCCCAAATTTCAAAATTCCATCTTCATACACAAAATCTCTCAATCTCCCATCATTCACAGCTTTAATCTTCTTTTGAAATTCTTCATCATCGATCTAAGTACTCTTAATCATTTCTATTAAAGATGGTTTGACAACCATTTGAAAAATCATTGATGTTTCACCTTCCCTGGTTATTCCCATGTCCATCTTCACTAGATCCATGAAAATTGGATCCCTTTAAATTCTCATATTGTTCAAAACTCCATGGTCTTTTCTACTCAAAGCATCTGCCACCTTGTTTGCCTTCCCCGGGTGGTAGTGTATCGTGCAATCATAATCCTTGAGTAATTCAAGCCATCTCCTTTGCCTCATGTTGAGTTCTTTTTGTGAGAAAATATACTTCAAACTCTTGTGATCAGTATAAATCTCACATTTTTCACCATAGAGGTAGTGCCTCCATATCTTCAAATCAAAGATCACAGCTGATAACTCGAGATCATGAGTAGGATAGTTTTGTTCATGAATTTTCAACTGTCGTGATGCATAGGCAATAACTCTATCATTCTGCATAAGGACACAACCAGGTCCTTTCTTCGATGCATCACTATAAATAACAAACCCATCATTCCCCGATGGTAGAGTCAATATAGGAGCATTGACTAATATTTTCTTCAGTTCTTCAAAACATTCTTCACACTCTTTTGTCCAAACAAATTTAACCCCTTTACGTGTGAGCTTCGTTAATGGGTTAGCCAATCGGGCAAAATTCTGGACGAAACGTCGATAATAACCTGCCAAACCAATAAAACTGCATACCTCAGTTATACTCGTAGGTGCTGGCCATTCTTGGATTGCCTTGGTATTAGAAGGATCAACAGAGATTCCATCTTCAGAGACAATATGTCCAAGAAAAGAAATCTCCTGAAGCTAGAATTCACACTTGCTAAACTTCCCATATAATTCATGCCTCCTCAGAGTCTTCAAGATAATGCGCAAGTGATTTTCATGATCTTCGTAGGTTTTGGAGTATACCAATATATCATCAATAAATACCACCACAAATTCATCGAGATACTCCTTGAAAACTCTATTCATCAGATCCATGAATACAGAGGGTGCATTAGTCAATCCAAACGGCATTACAGTAAACTCGTAATGCCCGTACCTGGTTCGAAATGCTGTCTTCGGAATGTCTTCCTTCTTCACACACAACTGATGGTATCCAGATCGAAGGTCAATCTTTGAAAAGTATTGAGCTCCATGCAGTTGGTCAAATAAATCATCAATACGAGGTAGGGGATACTTGTTCTTTATCGTTATAGCATTGATATCCCTGTAGTCGATACATAACCTCATAGATCCATCTTTCTTTTTAACAAAGAGAACAGGGGCTCCCCATGGAGAAACACTAGGGCGAATAAATACCTTATTACTCAATTCCTCTAGTTTTTTCTTTAGTTCGACTAACTCTACAGTAGCCATTCTATAAGGGGTCTTCGATATAGGCCTTGATCCAGGAATCAAATCAATGGAAAACTCAACTTCTCGTTCTGGAGGATGTCCAGGTAAATCTTCCGGAAATACATCTACAAATTCTTTCACAATAGGTACATCCTCTATTTGAACATTCCTTTCCTCACCGACAGTTATTTCATTCTCTTCCTCCCCAATAATTGAATTAAGTTGAGCTACTGGGGGTGGATCTAAATAAGAATTAGGTGGTGACGATTCTGCTCTAAAGATAAGGTGTTCCTTATCATTATCATCAAGAATCGTAACCTCTTTCTTCTTACAATAAATCTTCGCATCATAGTCCGAAAGCCAATCCATACCGAGGATTATATCAAAATCAATCATAGGTATGACGATGAGATTAGCAGATAAAGAAAATTTATGTGCTCTAATGGGGACTGATTCACAAAACTTTGTTGCAATGATACTTCCCTTAGGAGTTTTAACTGAAAACTCCCTTATTAAATCAAATTGGAAATATCTAATTTTCTTAGCAAACTGGGAAGATATGAAACAATGCGATGATCCAGAATCAAATAATGCATTTGCTAAACTTGAGGAAACCATTAAATTACCTGCCACCACGTCTTTTGGAGCTTCTACCTCAGCAGTAGTGATAGCATAAGTCTGGCCTTGATCCCTTGGCCTTTTCTGAGGTAAGTTCTCCTGATGCTTAGGACATGCATTTGCATAATGCCCCATCTCCCTGCAATTGTAGCACTGAACGTTGGTGGCTTCCTTATTCCCTTTACAATCACAAGCTTGGTGGCCTTTTTCACCACACTTGTAACAGACTCCCATTCCCTTCAAGCAAGCACCGGGGTGTTTCTTCCCGCATTTACCACAAGATGGATATTCAACCTTTCCCTTCTTCCCCTTATTTCCATTCCCAGATTGATCAGCAGGTCTCTTCTTCTCTTGCTTTGCTTTAAAGTCATAAGACTTAGAGAATTCCTTTTCGGTCTTGATAGCTCATGAGACAATGTCTTCGTACGATGAAAAGGATTGTGAGACTAATGCTCGACAGAGAAATGGTTTTAACCCATCAAAGAAACGATCAATCTTACTTCTTGGGTTGCGAATATAATCTCCAGCATACCTCGCTAACCTTGTAAAGTTAGCCTCATACTTTGTGACATTCTCATCCTCCTTTTGTCTCAGACTCAGAAATTGCCTTTCCATATCTGCTCGATGGTCGCGAGGAAAGTATTTTTCTAAAAACAGATCTTTGAACTCCCTCCATTCCATATTTTATACTTCATCATCTTCCTTTGTATTTTGAATCAATGACCACCATTGATCAGCATCTCCAGTGAGGCGGTAAACTGCCATGATAACTTTTTCCCTTTCACTGCTCCCCAAAGCCTGAAATATTTTCTCTAGGGAAAATATCCATTGCTCAGCTACTAAGGGATTTGTACTCCCATTGAACGTTGGTGGTTGTTGCCTCATGAATCGATCTAACATTGATCCTCCACGCTGCGGATCAGGGTGCGCCATACGGGTAAGGTTATTATTCATAACCTGAGTAAGTTGTCCCAGTATGGTGATTAGCTGATCGGCACCAGTTGCATCACCAGCCCCACTATAATTATCTTGAGCAGGAGGGAAATCCCTACATGGAGTGCGTGCATTGATACAGTTTCCATTTCTTCCACTAGGCGCCATTTCTAAACAATGGCATAAACTAGATCAGTTTATGAATCAAAATACATAATCCCATACTTATAAAACACTTAACATAAATTGAACTATTTATGGATATAATCCATAATCATAAGAATGTTTTCTTTGAGGAAGTATATACTCATAATCCCTTCAAAATGATTTGTAAAGAAAATGAGAGTTATCCTAAGAATATCCCCCGGGAGTGTCGTAACCAAGAGTGCAGCAAGGCCCGTTGTCGTGCACCAGTTCCCGTTCGAGTCTAGCTCAAAGCGGTGTTTTCGGGTTTTACCCCTAGGTACATCTGTGCCAGAGCCGCCTCTACCTGCTCGTATCCAGACAGAGATGTATTGCTCAGAAAACTCACAAAATCTCTACAATACCAAAATTCTAGGAAGTTCTTCTATACTAATCCTCAAAGTTCATCTTAGGTCTACGTGCTCTAATCAGAGTTTATCTAAATCTAGTTTCCAAGGTTTGTACTAAACCTCCCTCTGATACCAACTGTAACGCCCCGACCCCAATTACCTAGAGTCGGTGCATTATTACATAACATTGGCATGATCACAAGAAAGATCAAATCTCGAAAGACCGATTGGTTTAGCAGCCTTGGAAACACTAGATATATTCATAAGTTTTACATTACATCATAAAATGAAAAACTACTACAACAACATAATGTCTCCATAATCCACACTCATATCCCCACATAATATCCCTGCAGGTCATTCATAATTTACTTCTTCACTTCCTGGAAAAAATAAAACATAGAAAAGGGGTGAGCTCAAATGCCCAGTAAGAATAACAATATAGCGGAAAATTTCATAAATAAGAATAAACATTTAAGGCAATGTATAACTAAAACAAAAGCCTCTCAAACTTGAACTTTCAACATAGTATGGCATAAAATAAAATGAAATAATTCCATTTACTCATTCACATGGATATTCTACTAATCGAATAATCACATGCAAAATCACTAACCACTTTCATAATGTTGTAATGCATAATGCTGAACATTAATTTCTTTGTCAAGGCCTCATCCCAAGACCCAGGGGCTAAATGTAACCGGAACCCAACCCGGAGTGCCTCTAATAACCGGACACCAACCCGGAGTGCCTCTAATAACCGGACACCAACCCGGAGTGCCTCTAATAACCGGACACCAACCCGGAGTGCCTCTAATAACCGGAGAACAAACCAGAGTTCCTCTAATAACCGGAGACCAAACCGGAGGGCTTACTTTTACCGGTCCCCAACCCGGAACATACTTTTCTAACACATTCATCCGAATGAAAGGTTGAAATATAACATAAACATTCGGATTAAAAATAACTTATGAAATGTCAAAACTTTAAACAAAAACCATGAGTGACATAAGAATAACTTTTCCACAGTCAAAAATATCACAAAACCTTCAATAAAATATGGAAGTTTTGTATCATAATAACTCAACTTCAAATAAGCTTAAAATCCATCAAAGGATGTTGACATAGATGAAATCAAAACTATTTTAGGGAAATATCTCTTTTTCTTAAAATCATTTTAAAAGTAAAATAATTATAAAATAATACATTCAATTTGAAAATATTCTTATAAGCTTGTAAGGGAAGATTCGATGATTTTATAACGGAGGAAAATAACCGCACCCGCCGTATAAGTTAAAAAAAAACATTCTTACCTTAATTCTGTCGAAAAGGTTAAAAAGGACCTTGTTTTGAAAACGACGGAAACATTCCTTTATAAACCTCTTATAAAAATTCAAACAAGGGTATAAATGACTTTAACCCATATTCTTGTAAATAATAAAAATGTTTTGAAATACATTTTTAAGAAAATATGGATGTGGATGATAAAGAGATCCCAGTAGATTATTACATATAAACAACCTCGGATAATGAAGAGATTGTGAAATAACCCTTACCTTGTACTTTTCCTTGGTTGGGGTAGGTTAACCTCCTGTATAATGGTGAAATAATTTTTATTAAATTATACAAGAATCATATATATTAATATGATATCATATATGATCTTTTAACATTGATTTGTTAATAATATCTTATAATTATCGTCGTTTCGGGTGTTAACTTACTCATTTTCTTTTATATGTTTTGTTACATAATCCATGTTTGTTGTATCTTATTCATATCCAGAATGATATCAAGTCCTTAAACATCATTTTTTAAATCATCAAATGATAATTATACTTGAATGGATACGATGGAGAATGAATCTCATCGCGTTCGTGGAGACGGTAGTCCATACGTACGCACGAGCGACAATATCATTATTTTGATATTAAAATAATATATAAATGGATGGTATATCATATATACAGAATCATTAACATGTTATATCTATTATTTAAATGAGTTACACATCATTATTATACCCATCCAAATAATAATATATTGAATAACAATTACACCACGACGTGGAGACGGTAAGCCGTACGTACGCACGTATGGTGACATGTTATTCAAAGGGTGGATAGAATACTGAATATGGTTGTACCATATTTATAATAATATCATAGTATATGTTATATACTGGAGTTATTATTTTAGAATGGTAAGAACAAAGGAAGAAGAAGTGGAAGAAGAAATGAACTTGGAGAAGGGTGGTGAAATCATTACCTCTTCTTCGGGTTATTCCTTTTGATTTGATCAAAAGGGCTCTTTAGGTTGGCTTTCTGATCAAACTAAGGCCCCTAGGTTGTATTGAGGGAAGTTGGGAGAGTATTTGGGCAGGGTTTGGCCGAACCAAAGGGCTTTGAAGGTGTGAAGAAATGAGAAGGAGGAGTGCCCTTTTATAAGAGGGGTGAGGGGCACCTTTGGAAAAGCTAGAGATATTAGTTTATAATAAATTCATATTCGGTTTCCAATGGCTCCAAAGTTGACTATTCAAAGGTTAAGGTGGGGATGGGTCGAAAACAACTCAACCAATAGAATTTAGACAG
The DNA here is from genome assembly GCA_963277665.1 of Viscum album. Classification (NCBI taxonomy): domain Eukaryota; kingdom Viridiplantae; phylum Streptophyta; class Magnoliopsida; order Santalales; family Viscaceae; genus Viscum; species Viscum album. The sequence continues at coordinate 635,943 of CAUJRU010000408.1, read as the reverse complement.
GTTTGGGTACTTATATTAACCTTATCTTTAAGTATTAACTCTAAGTTAATTAGTTTCACTTTTACAATGTCTCTTTGTATTTTTATATTATATGGTTAATAAACTTACCATATACATACAAGCGACCAACAAGTGGTCCATTAATGATACACCTATCATGATATAAGTCTCTTGGACGAACCTTAGATTTTTAGGAATTTAATATCAATTAATAATATAATATTTGTTTTAAAAACTCTTTTATGTCAATTTTGACACTATTCAATAGTTGATTTTTGTGAAACTCATAACAGATTGATTACTTCGAACAAAGTCAATTAAATCAATCCTAATATATCATATTATCCTATAAAATTAGTTTAATTCATTAAAAGTTTCATATTATATTTATTTGGGTATTTATAATATCAATTATTTTAATTTTTCACTATTATTGTAATTACTGCATCATCATTGTGTCATAAATAAAATAAATTATTTAATGTCTAAAAATTATAAATAAAATATCATTATGTAGGAAATCTCTTTATCTTTCTAATGAATATTTATAATCTAAAATCCAACATATATAACCCTATGTAACAATTGTTTTTCTAAAAGATATATGCTTGTGTCATTTTTGTATTCATTTTAACTTAATTAAAATAAAGTGTCATTATCACTTACAAGTGGATCCATGGGGTCCCAAAATCGACCCAAAGATGTCCATGGTCGACCATGTATCAACCAATAGGGTTAAGACTCGTTTTAGGGTAATTTAGTATTATTATAATATTATTTGTTAACCCTTATTTACCGGATTTACCCTTAACCATGGTAAATAAAATATTTACCGCAGTAATTATTCAAAATGTCTAAAAATAAAAGTTACCTATTTACACAATTTGAACATCCTGATTCCAAATATGGAATCCATTTTCCTAAATTCAAAACACAGAAGTGGCAGAAATTAATTTAAAATTAATTCCTGCTGTCAAAACAAAAAGCGTGTTTTTAAGAGATAATAACTATCAAAAGATTGACACTTGTTTATGTTCGGTTTAATTGTAAAATTATGTCCAATGACAAACATTATATTAAATGGTAAAAATATATTCTAAATATACTTTAAAACTACTAAAATTCATAATTTATCATTATTAATTATTTTGATTAAAAAAGTTGTTTTTAATTAAAATTTAGTAATTTTCACTATTCATCAAAATATGAAAGTTATCCGAAATGTACCAAAATTTCACCTTAGGCTAAATTCGATATTCCGAATCCAAAAATGATGTCCATTTTGAAATATAAAATATATATAATTTCAAAAAGTAAGTATTACTAGTCATAACGGCTAGTTTGATTGGTTATGGTGTGTTAGAACTCGGTGTTGCGTACAACACACGCTATCACATTATTCAAAGAGAAGCGTACCGTAGAAGCTTGAGGTGTTACAAAAAATCTAGTTATATAATTTATATTATCATTTAATGAGGATTATGTTATGATATAACGGTGCATGAATATCATCTACTTCATGGAATGAGGCCAGAGGAAAATGACAAGAAACATCACAAGTACTACAACTAGATAAATATCAGGGTATATATAATAAGATTTCACTATCCAAACACATATAAAAAAATTACTTATTTTTATCAATGCTTCGACAGTGTCCGAAACAAACAGACATAAAATACTATGGTTATTATGTTTGTAAATTTATGAAAGATATTGTATTCCATGAACAAACCAGTATCTCTGAAGTGTTATTTTTGAAAATAATTACTATTTCATTTAAAATATTTATTAATAATTTTTGTATTTATATTTTTTAGTATTACCATTATTATTGAAAATAATCACATTCATAAGAGAATATATATTTGTTTAGAAATGAATGGGAAACATACCTGATGGAAGAATGTACACAAATAGTATAAAGATGTGACTGGTATGACTCGAAGTGTCTATTTTTATTTAAAATTGACAGTATTTTTATTAAAAAAATTAGTGACATACTAAAAACTAAGAAAACAAACTATTATTGATTTAATACTTTAGGAAAATTATCCATAATTTATTTATGAGGTGTAGGAATCAACCGTGACTAAATCCGACTAACGGTGTGAACGTTATGACTTTAAGTGTGTATTTTTATATTAAATTAACAATAAATTTAGCAAAAAGATCAAGTGAAATACTGAAACCCAAGAAAACACATTCATATTATTTTTATACTTTAGGATAATGATCTATAAGTCATTTGTGAAGTGTATTAATCATCCAAACCCCAATTCGATGAACGGTATGACCAATATGACTAAATGTGTCTGTTATCAGTTTAAAATTGACATTTGAGTTAAAAAATTGTCACTCATTGCATAATAATAAAAATTGATCCAATTATATTTATAATTTAGGAAAACAATTCATAATTTGTTTTTGATGTGTATGAAGTAGTCTCATGTCAACCCAATGCACGATGTTATCGGTATGACTCAAAATGCATGTTTCTAGTTTGAAATATTATTTTTGAAATGAAACACAACTAACATACTAAAAACTAAGAAAATTCATTCATATTGTTTTTATATTTTAGGAAAACGTTCTATAAGTCATTTTTTGATGTGTAGGAATCAACCTCACCTAAATCCGATGCACGGTACGACCGATATGACTCAAAGTGTCTCTTTTTATTTAAAATTGACATTAATTTTAGTAGAAAAACACAACTGGCATACTGAAAACCAATAAAATGCATTATTATTATTTTGATAATTTTGGAAAATGATCCATGAGTCATTTTTGATGTGTAGGAATCAACCCCACCTTAATAAAACACACTATGTGGCCGGTATAAATTAAAATGTGTCTTTTTATTTAAAATTGACATTAATTTAATTAAAAAGAACAAGTGACATACTGAAAACCAAGAAAACACATTTGTATTGTCTTGATAATTTAGGAAAATGATCCATGAGTCATTTTTTACATTTAGGGACCAACCGCACCTCAATCTTACTCACAGTGTGATCGGTATGAATAAAAGTGTTTGTTATCAGTTTAAAATTTACATTTTAGCTCAAAATATGCTACTCACTAAAAACCAAGAAAATGCTTTCTGATTTTCTTTATAATTCATTATAATGATTCATAAATCCTTTGTGACATGTATGAAGTAGTCTCATATCAAACCAATGCACGGTGAGACCGTTATGACTCAAAAGCATGTTATCAGTTTGAAATGATATTTTAGTAAAAAAAAACTGACATACTAAAAACCAATAAAACACATTTGGATTATTTTGATACTTTGGTACAATTATACATGAATCATTTTTTACGTGTTGGAATCAACCACACCTCAATATGATGAAATATGTGACCGGTATAAATCCAAATGTTTTTTAATTAAAATTGGTACTAATTTAAGTAAAAAAGAACAAGTGACATACTAAAAATAGAGCAAACACATTCACATTGTTTAGATAATTTAAGACAATGATACATGAGTAATTTTTGATGTGTAGGAATCAAACTCACCTCAATATGATGCACGGTGTGACAAGTATGACTAAAAGTGTCTGTTATCAGTTTAAAATTGACATTTTAGCTCAAAACGTTTCACTCACTAAAAACCAAGAAAATGCCCTCTGATTATCTTCATAATTTATGAGATTGTTGCGTAAGTCCTTAATGATGTGTATAAATTAGTCTCACCTCAAACCGATGCACGATCCGACTGGTATGACTCAAAATGCATGTTTTCAGTTTGAAATGATATTTTAGTAAAAAAAAACAACTAACATACTGAAAACTGAGCAAATGCATTCGGATTGTTTAGATACATTAGAAAAACAATCTACGAGTCATTTGTGACATGTTGGAATCAAAAACACCTTAATAAAATGAACAATTTGATCAGTATAAATCCAAATGTGTCATTGAAATTTGATATTAATTTTAGTAAAAGAACAAGGGACATACTCAAAACTAAGAAAAATCATTAGGATTATTTTTATATTTCATAAAAATGATCCATAACTCATTTGTGATGTGTATGAATCAACCCCATCTCAATACGATGCATTGTGTGACTTGTAGAACTCCAAATGTGTCTTTTTTTATTAAAAATTGACATTTTATTAATGTATTCTTTCGTATTAATGTTTAATTTATTTCATTATAGTATTACTAACATAATATTTGTTTTTTTATATAGGTGAAACATTTTTCCTGAGTTGGAAAGATTTTTTCGGTAACTAATACCATGGGCGGACATTTTTGAGAGGGGATTACAGATGTTAAAGGATAAAACATTAGCATTTTTACATATTTGTTGAATAATTGTAAATGAAATTATATAAAAAATTGTTTGAAATGTATATAGCATTGTTTTACCAACCCCTGTGTGCACTGTTTTGTTCTAGTGTACACTGTGTAGGTGTTGTTTTTTGGTAGGTGGTGTGTGTGTTTTATGCAGGTGCTAGTGGGTGTGCTGTTATATAAACCGCACATCACATGCAGCTAGGCCTTTATCAGTGCAATTTGGAGCACTGATAAAGGCCCCCTTTATCAGCACTATTTTATCACAGATAAAGGGTATCCTTTATCCATGCAAAAATATCACTAATAAAGGGGGCCTTTATCAGAGTTTTTTTTAGCACGGATAAAGGACTCCCTTTATCAGTTATTTTAAGTGCTCATAAAGGGGACCCCCCTTTATCTTCATTGTAATTAACAACACTTTTATATAATTATTAAAAACAGTTTCTAGCACTTTTAAAAGAACTATATGTAGTAGTGGTGGCCTAGAAGTACGGGTGGATGCCACCTGGAACCGCATCCTCCCCATCCTGCACACCATCATCATCAACATTGGAGACACTATTTAAGAGATTTCCAATGAGATGTATAAGAGATGCATGCATAAAGTAGTGGTGAACAGTAGCAGGGTGAGAAGAACGTTGGCATTATTCATGAACCCCTAGGCGGACAAGGTGGTGGATTCACCCCCCAAACTGGTGGGGGGCTCTAGAAATGGTTGAGTGTTCCCAGACTTTACTTGGATGTAGCTGAGGGAATTCACACTAAAACATTACTATGCCAATCAGGACACCCTCAAGGCCTTCTCAGAATGGGTCCAAAATAAGTACGTCCACAGAAACTGGCTTCAGCGGACAGCGTACTGCGATTCTTCTTCCAATGGCTATTAATGCTCTGATACAATATCTTGATGAGTAAAAAGACTATACGTTTGATATTTTGATCTTTGAATATTACCTGTATAATAAAGTGTTGGGATATAAACCGGTTTACTTAAACACAATATAATGAGAATAATCATTTTTAAGAAAGACTAAATAAGTTAAAAGAATAGTGTAGGAAAGTAAAGAACATAGTCGATTTACATGGTTTAGACCTTTTTCCCTACTCCATGAAAATAAAACCACCACATATTACTTATTATTATACAAAAGGAAACAAAGAACATAAAAAAAGAGAAAAACAAAATGAATAAAACCACGCATGCGGACCATAGAAACTATTTGAGAACAGGGAATTTGTCACCCAAAGAGCCAGTGTTGAACTCTGGCTTGGATTTAGAAACACGCTCCCCCAAACTAGATAGACTCACACACGCGACCCCAAGAACCAGAATAAAAAATAAAAACAAAACAATATCAAACAACATATAATCCGAAAGTAAATCAATGAATTACAAAACCATAAGTGTTGAAGAATATGCACCTCTACCTAGGCTGGAAGATCTTGAACAGGATGAGGTCCGCACATAGCTCGTGAGTCCCAAGCTCTCCATCAAAGAAGGTCACCTGAATAGGGGTGAAGAGGTGTTGAAACTAAGATCCACGGAGGGTTACACCTCTCTCTAAGCTCTCTTGAACGAAGTTGGTAAGGATGAATAAGAACTGATGGGTCAAACTCTAACCTCAACAAATGAAGTGATGACACAATAAAAGTGAAGAAGGGGAGGCAACATGGGATTTCAGGTGCTGCAGGTGAGGTGGACACATGGTCAGCAGATCAAGTGTGGAAGGATCTAAAGGATAAGGCTGATGCAATAGAACACATCAAATTTTATCCACGCTACAATAGACAACTGGATGGGCGGTGCGATGCAAATCATCGAAGGATCAAACAAACACAAACACCAAGAACCAAAGCCATCAGATGAAAGCTGATCAACAACACATAAAACAAATCAACAACAGATCACCAGGGTGGCATGTAGGTGTGAATTAGGCCATCAATAGAGGGTCGAGGTAAAAAAACCACCAAGAATCCCGCACCATGGTCTAGCACACCCCAATATGGAGTTCGACAAATAGAAGGCCCAACAATAAAAATAATTTTCATAATAATAAAAAAACACATGATTTTACATGAAAAAATAAAACTATGTTTTAATTCAGAAAACCCAAAAATTAACAAATCTCTACCTTTTCCAAATTAAAAAGAAAACAAACAATGATGGTGTTCTTTCACCCATAACTAGCCTACTAGTGGGATCAGATAGTTTTATTTAACAGAAAATAAACCTAAGTATATCAAATATTCCTAGCATGGATTCACCTAGTGAGTGCCCCAGTGGCACATGAACTGTTCATACCCACACTTCTACTACTTAATTCTCCAACATTATCAGATAGTAAACTAAATAAGAAACCACATTAAACAGAGCTTACCCAAATTACCTTCGTTTCATCTGAAAACAAAAACTCCTGAGCATGAAAATTTCTGTAAATAAGATAATTTTTCTCAGGGGTAAAACAAAGTGAAAAATGAAAAAAAACTCATAATACCATAGTAAAAAAGTATTAGAAAATAAGTCACAACAACCACCAAATAGGAATCCTATAGTAAACCCTCCAGCTAAGCTCAAATAGCATAGACTATCCCACATAAACCTTTTTTTCCCAACTGGGTTCCCCCACTAAGACAAGTACGACTAGTCCAAGGATCGTAGGAAAAAAATAAAATAACCCATGCCTAGTTATAATGCAAGGGCTGCAAATAAAAACTAAATAATTTCCACAGTTTCATACTTAGGACATACCACATGAGACTATGCCATACTGTCTCTGTTTTTCAAATTAGTACAATACCTTTTTATGTGGCCAGTATTTCCACACTCAAAATACTGGAAACTCTTAAAACAATTCTTATCATTCCTTCCTCTATTTTGCATAGTACCCCTAGTATACATTAATTGAGGTTCATTTTTAACACTATTAAATTCTTCCTTTAAACCATGTGTTTGAAGATCCCAAGATAACACAATAGATTAAACTTCCTCTAAATTAATGTAATCCTAACCATACATCATGGAATCTTTCAATGAATTAAAAGAATCATGAAGATAAGTTAACAGAATTATATACTGATCTGCATCTTTAACCTCTATGTATATAATATCTAAATCCAACAAAAAAAATGTTAAACTCATCAATATGAACTCACATAGAAGAGTCAGGAGTCATATTAAAATTATATTATCACATCTTTTTATATAGTCATACAAGAAAGGATTTGGTCATTTACAAAAGTTCAAGTTTAAACCAAATAGATTTAGCAGTGGTTTCATGTGTAACTCCATGAAAAACATTATCTCCAAAGGTTAACAAAAGAGTACAATGATCCTTTTCTAGTATACTAGGGTCGACATCAACTAAAGAAGTGGTAGACTGACCATAAAAATTCAAAACCCAAAATTAACATAAAGGAAGATGAAAGCTTCTTTGATTTACATCTGTTTCTCATCTGATTAAAGTTGAAAGATATTAACTCCCTTCATCTTCAATCAATTTTTTTATAAAATTATTACTATTGTTGACATTATTATTATTGTTCTTAAACATACTTTGATTATTAAATAAAAAAATCCACATGCTCTATTTGAGTCACTCCACCCCATCCCATTATCTATTTTAAAATTAAATAATTCCATAATCATCACATAGAGCTTCTACTTGTATTTTCACAGGAACATATTTGGAAAAGTGCCTGAATTGTGGGGGAGTTTTGAATTAACACTTAATCTTTATTTCCAACATGCTTAAATTAGTGTTTTAATTTCTTTTATGCATATATTCTTGTGCATTCACTGATTACACATTCAAAAGAAAGTTGGGAGGTTTGGGGGGGTGTTGTGTTTATTGTGATTTGAGAATAAACACAAACTCAAGGTGACATGATCCCCTTGAAAACATTGAATCTCTTGTTTATGACACTTTAGAATTGAGAGTTAATAATAATGAATATTGGGCATTGGCCTTTATCAGCAAAAAAAATCTTTGAAAAAGGGGTTGTTTTATCAATGCTAATTAAAAGTGTTGATAAAGAGTTTATTTATTAACTATAAAAAGACGCTTAATATATATATATCTAATTTTCTTAAATATGGTTTTCATAATACTAAATATGCATTTACACTTAATATATAATATATTTAGTAAAAAATAGCTTATAAGTTAATTAAAAATTAATATTAATTGATATTTAAAAACAATTTTTTATATCAATTTCATTTGTTTTTTCAATCTAAAAAATATATCAAATAATAAATATTTAATTATTGAAAAAAATATTGACTAAATATCTATTTACACTTAATATGTCATTAATTAATTACACACATAAATAAATAAATAAATAAATATATATATATAATTAATTAATTCAATTTTATAGAAACACACATACACAAATAATAAATTATTAATACTATCGTTTTACATTTTTATTTATTAATATTTATTATTTATTTTATTATGTTTTTAAATATTAATTTTTATTAAATTTTTATTTTTTTATATAATATATACTATTAATATTTTATAATATACATTTTTTAAATTATTCATTTATTTATTATTTATTTAATTAATATTTTTTTATTAATTTTTAATTTATTAAATTTTAATTTTAATTTGTTTCATGTTTTTGTAATTTATTCATTTTTAATTTTTATTTGTTTAATATTTTTGTAATTTTATTCTTTTTTTAATATTTATCTATACATATTTATTGATTAACATTTAATGTATTTAATATGGTGGTTATTTTCATAATTAATATATGAAATCATTTTCATTTTAATATATACTAATTTTAATTTTTTTTAAAAAATTATACAATTAATAACTCTTATTCACTTTTTAATATTTTTTCAATCTATTCATTTTAAATTAAATATTACTCAATTTTTAAATTAAATTTAATTAATATTTTTAATATAGAAATATATTCATATTGATATATATATATATTATATTTCTCAATATATAATATTTTCTTAAATACGATTTATATAATACAAAATATGTATTTATAATAAATATAAGGTAGATTACTTCCACCACTATATAACGCAATACAAGGAAAGAAGTCACAGTAAACACACAGGCCATGGGACTTGACCTCATGACCTACCCCTTACCCCCTAATCCCTTACCAACCCACCACCAATAGTGGGGCATGTATTTAAAATAAAGAGTCATATATTTGGTGAAAATGGTTTTGAAAAGACTAAAAATTAATATAAATAAAAAATATTGACTTGTAGTATCGATGGACATTTAATAACATATCATCTTAATGAATTTTTTTTTCAATTTGACATACATCAAACTTATGAGATGTATAAATATATTAATTTCATGCACGTATATACATAATTAATGAAATTTAATATAGAAACACACACACACACACATAACACTACTACAGATCAGGGAAAGGGAAGCGTATGCTTTTATCAGTGTTAAGCAGAAAGCGTTGATAATTGTGTATCCTTTATCAGCATTATTTAACAATGATAAAAGATAGATTTATCAACGCTATTCAAAGCACTGATAAAAGTTTTTAATAAAAAATATTATTAATATATATAAAATTGTTATATTTATATTCAAAAATAATGTTTATTTATATACATTAATTAAAAAATACATTTTTATAATTAATATAAATATGATATATAAATATATATATTTTAATATTTCATATATATATATATAATGTTTTAAAAAAAGCATTTATATGATTATAAATATATATATATATATTTAAATAATTATAAAATTATAATATTTTTTAACTTAATAAATATATTTATTATTTTTATAATTATATATTTAAAATTATATATAAATACTTTTTAAATATTTTTATTTATTATTATAATTATAGATAAATAATAAATAAACATTTAAATAAATATATGTCTCCTATGAATTTGGTCAATAATATATATATATATATATATATATATCAAGAGATAATGATGATATTTATGGACATGATTGGCATTATTTATGTTCATATATTGATGTGTGAGTATAATTGATGCTATATGATAATAAGTTTATTTGTGTACGTGATTGTGAGTTGTTATGTTTCAAATATTAAGATTACCTATATTATTATGACGTGTGCATATATTATGTATCCGTGACTCACGAATGTTTATTTATTCATTGACACCCATATTATTCATAGTTTCCATATATGTGATGACTCTAGGTATGATTAAATCATGTTATACCCATAAAATTATTATGTTCTCATAAATATTTATAAATTTACAATAAATATATTTAAATAATAAATATATTTATTATATTTATAATTATAAAATTTTAATTATATATAAAAACTTTTTAAATATATTAATTTATAATTATAATTATATATATATATATATATATATATTTAAATAATTATAAAATTATAATAAATACTTTTATTATAATTTTAAAAATATAAATATATTTATATATTAATGAATAAAAAATATTTATATATATTAATAATTATATAAAAATATTTATAAAAATATTTATTTATAATTAAAATTATAAAAAATATAAATATTTAAATAATTATAAAATTATAATAAATATATTTATTATATATAATTATAAAATTATAAATATAATAAATATATTTACTATAATTTTATAATTATAATTAAATATATATTTATCTAATGTTATACTTATAAATATATATATATTTAAATAATTATAAAATTATAATAAATATATATATATTATAATTTTATAATTATATTTAGTATATTTATAATTATATATTAAATATATATATTTCAATCCGCATTTATAGAAGCAGATAACTGCGCAGATCTAGACCAGAATTCATAGTCTCAGTTGGGTGCTTTGGCATCATGTTATTCTTAATGATCTTATTTTCTTCCTCTAATAGAAAAATAATCTATACCAATGGGTTGGACGACCGTTGGCTAGTTTGGTGATGGGATTGGTCCATACTAATGGTTCTAGGAAAACCATTGGTATAGATTATATGAAAAACCTATTCCAATGGTTTAATAAAACTGTTGGTATAGGTAATTTAAAAAAAATCCCAACTTGGTTTTGATCCCATTACCTCTTGTTTATAATCCAACAACCTAACCACTAGCATAACATGACTTCTCTGAACATAATTTCATAAATATATATATGTATATTCATAAGTATGTTAAATTTTTATTTATTTAATGCTATTATAAAAAAGATTCCATAAAAAATATGTGTACCTATACAAACAGTTTTGAGAATCGTTGGTATAGGTTCTTTTATTTTTTGAGATATACCAATGGTTTTGGTATTACTCTTGGGATAAGGTGGACATATACCAACGGTTTGGCCAAAAACATTGTTATAAGGTCACTATAATGGACCTATACCAACAGTTTTGTTCCAAACCGTTAGTATAGATCCATATAAGTGATCTATACCATCATTTTTGGCTAAGCCATTGATATAGGTCCATATTAGTGACTTATACCAACGATTTTGTCCAAACCATTTGTATAGGACCAAATTAGAGACTTATACTAATGATTTTGGCCAAACTATTGGTATAGGTCTTATTTCTAATAGTGTGCATTGATTCTCCCATTAATATGGATGCGAACACAATTGATGGGAAGTTTGGGTATTTTTATAGGGTTCTTATGGATGCTAACATGCTCAATCCTTTGCCTAACTCTGCCACCTTGGTGGAAAATGGTGTTAAAATTGAGGTACAATTTGAATATGAATTTATTCCATTATTCTTTAACTTCTACAGATTTTTTGGGCATGAGGTCTCTAATTGTAGGAATGTATGTAATATTCAAATCAAGCATTCTACCTCACAACCTACTGGTAAGAAACCGCCTGCCACCTCATGTGTGAGAAAAGAAGCAGTGAGTGATTCTGATTTTAAGGGTAATGGGATTGAACAAAGATTGTCCTAGAAATCATTAGAAGCATTCCCAACTAATCCTCTTAGGATGGATGAGTGCTTGATTGAATCTTCTATTACTGATATTATCCAACCTCTAAGGACTGATAACATTCATGAAGCTGATGACGACATAGTCTCTTTTAAATATGTCCTTATTGGAAGTGGTTCCAAGCATAGAGGTACGAAAGGAACTATTGACAAGGATGGTGTTCAATTGGTTTCATATAAAAAATCTAATCAGTATGTTTCTCCATCCAAGATGGGAAAAAATGTTCTTGCCTTGGCTAGGGCTGATTCAAATGGAATTGATGTTCTTGGGAATGTTATTCCTTTATAGATTGACCCATGTGGGCTAAAAGTGACTGATGGAATATGCACAGGAAAGGATAAGGATGTTATGGAGGGTGGGAATATCCTCAACGTGATGCACAATTTCCTTGTTGAGAGGGAAGAACCTGAAAGAAATTTGAATCAAAAATCATAGAGATGGGGTAAGCATCCAAAAGTTCATGGTTGAGAATGTGGCATAGATGAGTGGGTTGAAGGGCGGTGCCTAAATGTGAATACCATGTCTTCTTTGATGGAATTGAAGATCTGAATCACTCCGAAGCATGAAAATATCAAGGAGAAGTACCTTGTGATCTTCAATCAAAGGAACTCATAGTGAGAGTGAGAATCTACCGATGATGATGATGATGGTTATGAACAAGATTATGAGAATTATCCTTTTCTTGATTTGTATTTTTTTCTTTTTAGATAAGGGAATGCCTCTTTATTTGACTTCATCCATCCACTTTTATTTGTCATATTTAATTTTTATAATAATTTCTTAGGAGCAGACCCACATGTCTTCTAAACCTATAAAATTATAATAAATATATTTATTATATTTATAATTATATATATATATTAGGTGCCTGGGGTACAATTACAATAAACACACACACGCTACACACACACGTTAGAAAGGAAGGTCATAGCCCCCCAAGGGATATCCCACCCATCAAGCCTTATTTATTGAGTACATGTCTTAAAGGCCTAGTGGGCATGAAGCCCATTATATAACCCAATGTCTCACAAACTAGCCCGAGGGACTAGTGTGGTGCCATATATTCATCATACTACCTACATCACCAGACTTGCATCATAGGCGTAAGCCCATATCCCCAAAAATTTATATTTATAATTATATATATTTATATATTGATATAAGTATATTTAATTATATAAATATAACAAAGTAGTGCAGACCATGAGATATTATTATATAAACATATTTATAATTATATAGAAATATGTTTCAATATATATATTTTAATTATAGTTAGATATAAATAAATATGTGAATAATTATAAAATTAATATATATATATACTAATATATATATATTAGGTGTTGGGGGTAAAATTACATTAAACACACACACACTACACAAATAGGCCGGAAAGGCAGACCATAACCTCCCTAAGGGATAGCCCACCCATAAAGCCTTTATTTATTCTTAACATGGCCCAAAGGCCCAGTGGGCATGAAGCCCAATACATGGCCCGAAAGGCCCATAAACTGGCCTGAAGGCCTAGTGCAATGTCATGCCAACAACATACTGCATGTGTTATCATGCTTACGTCACTGTCTGCCTGCGTCATGCCTGCGTCACCACCTGGCAATGAAAATTCGCTCCCACCCGGATTTGAATTCGGGTTTGATACAAGATTACAGGGAGTCTTTACCACTTGGTCAAGCCCCCAACTACTTAATATATATATATATATATATATCATATAAATATATAAATATATTTCGAATTATATCGAAATATTTTTCAATATATTTATTTATAATTATAATTAGAAATAAATAAATACATAATTAATTATAAAATTACATTAAATATATTTAAATAATCTATATTTATTAAAATTTTATAAATATTTATATTTATATATTAATAAATAATTATATACTAATAAATAAATATATGTATAATCATATAAATATATAAATATATTTATAATTATATAAAAATATTTATGAAATAACAATAAATATATTTATTATATTAATAATTATATAAATATATATAATAATATAAAAATATATAATTATAGAAATATGCTTATAAAAATATTTATATAATTATAATAAATATATTTAAATAAAAATATATATATATATTTATTTATTTATTTAGATCTTTATCATTATTTTTTTAGCATTGATAAAGATAAACCTTTATTAGTACTAAAAAATTGCTGATAAAACCCATATTTATCAATGCTAAAATTTCAATGCTGATAAAACTGACCTTTATCAGCGTTTTTTGGAAAGTGATAATAAAAGCCCTTTGGGGTTTTATAAAATAAACCTAATTGATTTTCCATCTCCTCACGCCTTCAAGCTTTCACAGAACCGTAGTTCTGTTGCACAACCACCACTCCTTGCCTTTGCCTTCGCCTTCATCGTCACTGTCACTGTCGCTCCTTGCTATCATCGTTGCTCGCTACCATCGTCGTCACTGTCACTCATTTCCACCATTTATCCCTATCGTCATCATTACTCCCTGATGTCATCGTCGCTCCCTACCGTCATCATCGTTGTCTCTCTTTACCACCATCACTCCTTGCCATAATCGTCGCTCCCTACCGTCATCGTCATTGCCTCTCTTTGTCACAACTCCCTGCTGAACCCTCATCATTCTACATCAATGAATCTTTGTCTCTCTAAGGTATGAGATTTCTTCTTCTCCACTTCAATCACTTCTTCCATCAAGGTATTTACTCCCTTCAACCTTGATGCATGTTGTTCTGACTGGATTCACCCCCTTAGTTTCTTCCCCATCACCGTGCCCATTCATGGTTTAACCCAAGGGTAAGGGTTAACCTTTTTTTCTTGTGATTTCTTTGTGTTTAGGGAATTTGATTAATTTTATGAGCTCCATTCCTCCTATATTTGAATTTATGAACCATTTTTCATTGATTTGTGATAGGTTACCCCATGTGTTTGTCATTGAATTTGAGAACCATGATTGTTTTCATGTTTAACTCCATGTTTTGTATATCAAATAATAACATTAAATGTTTTTATGTGTTTTGGAATGGTAAATCAAGTTTCATGTGATTTTAATTTCAATTCCAAGAACTTCTCAATTGTGTAACTTTTTAAAAATATTTTTTAATAATCCTTTCCCACCATGTGTTTGAGAAATTGCATGGATTACTTTATAAAGAAATTAAAAGATTTTATAAGGTGTTTTGGCCATAAAAGTGAATTCTAAATAGACAGAATATTTTTACTTTTAATTTCAATAAATACTTGAAATTACCAACATTGATAAAATATTTCAAGATTTCATTAAAATAAAATTCAAGGTTTATCATTTTTTGACCTTGTTTGTTTTATTGGATAAGACAATTAAGACAATGTTTTAATCAATCAAGTGATTTTATAAAGGTGGACTAATTTGTAAATTAATTTAGAGGATGGTTTAAGTGTAATTGTAACATATTAGATTTTTCATGTATTATTTTTATATATTATATGGATTATTATCGAGTTTAGATGTTGATATGATGTGTAATTCCGAGACCCAGTGTGCTCGGAACAAATGTTTGAAAAATATTAAAATATTTAATAGTACGAAGGTGAGATTTTACTGAAAATTTGTAATAACTCTTAAATGGGTGTTTGGATCAAAAAAATGCGGGCATCATTGAGTTTATAATAGTATCTTTACCCTAGGTGCAACCTAAAATTTGTCAGTGTAGGCCGTCTGTGAAAAAGTTATCAGAGGCACGAAATTGATAAAATAAATTAAAAGAAAAATTTATTTTATTTTTATTCAACGGAGTGACTTTATCTTCTATAACTACATGGATATAAATTTTATCTTAGGTTTTGACACTAAACCCTAGAGACCTAGACGCTTTCATAGGAGATCATTCTTGGCAGACGACAACAGATCATGGATGGTCGCGCTAACAGAGTTGGAGGATCTCATCAATGGAGACAACACAACCGTTCTTCATCAATGGTCGATACAAACTCGAGGTAGGGCATGTGATTTAATTGTATTATTCCACATTTTTTATTTCTATGATGAATTTTAATTATTCGATGAACAGATTGATTCACAGATCGTGTGTATTGCGAGCTGGGATTAATTCTACGGGATTTATTTGATCAGGTTTTCTAATGCAAATCCCCCGTTCTTGATTGTTAGCCAAGATCATTTTACCAAAAATGATAAACCTTTGTTATTGTGCATTTTCTCTCTCTGTTCTTCACATTCTTCATCATTGGATCCCTGTGGTCCTAGATCAACATTGTTGGGTGGTCCCAAACTCAATCGAAGCCCCAGATTTTAGGCAAATCAACAACTGAGGCTGGATCAGTGTAGATTGGGAACCAAGGTGCCATGATCTATGATCATTTCTTTTTTTGGGTATCATAGGAGGAGTAGTGGTTCATGAAAGGGACCACCAGCACGCAATGGCAGCAAACAGTGGTCAACAGTGGCAGAGTCATGGGGTGCGGAAGACGCAATCAGATTCAGGTCGGGTCAGCGGGTCGGATTCGGGTCGGGTGAGAAGGATTCTAGTTTGGTCAATCGGGGCAAAGATAGGTGTGGTTGAATATGTGGTACAGTGAACCATGAGACATAGAAGTAGGTGGAGTTGTCACGAGCACAATGACCGCGTGACCAGTCCATAGGAGGTCAACCATAGAGGTTGGTCGGGTGCGACTAGTGGACTGATCACAAAGATCAGTCTAAGGGCATCTGGTATGCGCGGTAGGTGGACCAACTACAGTGGCAAGTGGACTGAACATGGATGAAAGTGGAATGACCTCGATGGTAGGTGGACCGACCATGGTGGTTGGTCCACTGACCTCCATAGGTCGGTGGGAAACTTCTTTCAAATTACCATAACTCCTAAACAGAGCGTCCAAACGATATGTTGTTAGTCGCAGTGTGACCCTAGTTTTAAGATAGTCGACTCAACAATAATTTTAGTTACTTTATTCATATATGAGTATCTTCTTTTTAGTAGTTTGGACCAATAATGGTTGATGACATTCCCTAGGTTCTTTACTCAAGGGTACAGTGTGGCATTACATCAACATCATTGGATTGTAATCCCCTCTAGAGGTTGAGTCTCAGATAGAGTTGTGGAATCCCTCTATGAGACTTGAGTGTGATCCTCTATCATCCCTAGTGAAGTTTATGGAATCACCATGATCTACTTGAGTAGGTTGTTGATCTTTCTTCTAGTGGACCACATCGTTAGAGTTTGTGAAATCATTGGCATATGATCCCCTGCGTAGCGGATCGATCCAGATTGAGTTTGTGGTGTCCCCCAGTGGTTCTGGGAATGACACCCTCTCTATGTATCATAGTATTATTTGACTAATTAATTCTCTTTGGGAAGGGTCCAAATGAGCTAGACCTCTGTGTCGAGTGTCTCCGATGATATCATGGTTCAAGGTGTGATTTCTCCCAGAATGAGCATGCTTCGAGCATAATCTTATGGATGAAAATTGGTTATGATTGCCTAATAGCATGGTGTCCCTCCTGAGTATATTTGTGTTTTCTTTTGGTTTATGTGATACATAGATTTTTATATCTTGTATTGATTTGACTATACTTGGTGCTTCATGTTTAGTGTTTTCGGGGTATCCTGCTGAGTATTGTTATACTCACCCCTGCACAGGCTTTACCCGCACGTGTCTTGTCTTGTGCAGATGTAGGCCCTTTTGGAACTATCTTAGGAGGACATGGAGCGGGTGGAGCATACCATTGATGTAGTCCTCACCCTTGGAGTAGGTGGGACTTCTACAGTTTCAGTTAGACTTATGTTATAGAATCTTTGTGGTGGGATTTTATTTGGCCCTATTTACTTTTCCATTACTTCATGTTATACCATAGTTGTGAGATCTTAGTTATATGCATGAATTATATCCGTTGTTTTACATTTCAGAATTATGTGGCTGGGATATGTGTGTGTGTATGTAGGTAGTTTTTTCTAACACCTCCCATTTGTGGGAAATGCCTACTCGGTGCTAGTCACTAGCCCCTGGCCTATCAGAGGCGGGTTTGGGGTAGTCACGACCGGGGCCCCTCTGGGACAGGTCATGATAGAGTGGTATTTAGAGGAGGTCGGTTCTACTTTAGGATCGAGAGTTTGTGAAGTTGGTTTGGGGAAATAGTGTTAATTGTTTCGAGTTCAACTTTCAGGCTAGGGTCTCTAGTGTTGGTGCGGCAGCCAATGTATCCATACACCAGGGTTCTAGGTACCTTCTTTTCAACTCAGTATATGAAAACACCAGTTTCATGGAAAAACAATGGTACATGCGTATACACTGTCAGGAGATTCCGAATGAGCCCCCATCTCACTATCACTTGTACATCACTGGAAATCCCTTAGCCAAATTAAGGGAATATGGAGGATCAAACCCCCACATGTGATTCAATACAGAAGGTGGCAGACAACTCATCCTCCACCTTAGATTGCATAAATTTAAAAAAATTTAAAACTATTAAAACTTAATAAATGAAATTGTATGAATATTAATCATCTAAATTAAAAATATATTAATAATATTAAAACTTAATAAATAATTATGTATAAAAATATATTAAAAAAAGAAAAAAATAAAAAAAATATTAAAAATTAAAAAAATATTACAAATAAATTAATATTAAAAATTAATTTATTAATTTGAATAAATTTTAAAAATATTTAAAAATGTGAATCCATAACATTAATTATGGAATTACAGACACATAAAAAATTAGTAAAAATAGATAAATAGATAATATTGATTATATAGATAAAAAAAATATTAAAAATGAATTATATTTACAACACAAAAGTATTAATAATTAAATTAAATACACACAAATATATTCAAAAAGAATAAATTAAAATAAATATGAATACATGATTTGATTAATTGGGTTTTGATGAATAAATTTGTGGTTACATCTCCCTGAGATGAACTGATAAAGTCATATAAAAAATAGATCAATATAATGACATACAGAAATACAATGGTGATCACATTGAATGTAGGTGGAGCCAAAAGTAAGAACGCCCTAAAAAAGACCCACTTACTAATTGGAACTGGGGTTGGAATGAAACTGTAAGGAATTTCAATGAGGTTAGTAGAGGGAAGAAGCTACTACAAGTGAAATTTTTTGGCCCCATCATACGATGGAAATGAATTTATTATTATGTATTTACTTCATTAATATTTCTTTTTTTATTATGTTTAGTATTTTTTTCAATATTATGTTTAGTATTATACATTTCATTCATTAAGATTTTATTTTTTATTATTATCTGTGTGATTGTTTTACTTTTCATGGATATATTTTGAGGCAGAAGTTATTAACTAAATGGAATATGTATTAATTATTTACTCTATTATATTTTTTATTCCTTATGTATTTATGATAGATTCTATCATATGATTTCCCTTACTAAGAATATGATCTCACTTGTTTTTTTCCCTCCCCCCATGATATGAATAAGGAATATTTGAATGATTTTCAAGGATACAAGAAATTTTGTCATAATATGTTTTTATATTCTATGCAATATAGAAATCATGTTTTTATCTAGTTTTCATTGATCTTTTATGGTGTGATCCCTTATATCTTGTACTAATGTAATAAAGTAAACATCATCTATGGGTTACTGGAGTTGGAGTTGCTATAATAAATCTCCTAAAATCTCCTCCTTATATTTCACTTTCCATTTTCTAGGTTTCATGGAAATCTCATCTTCACTCCTTCCTTATAAGCCTATATAGATGCCCTTTTTAATTATATTTTCTTAAACACCCTTAAAAACTACTGTGTGTAGTTTTAGATAAATCGTTTTGATTTTATCCATGGGATGGGATCAAGAAATTCATCCTCTCTCTTTTTGGTATTATTCTATGTGTTATCCTCACTTAAAGGTAGTGATTAAGGACCATTTAATTTTCACTAAATACCTCAAATCCCAAAAATAAATTCTCTAATAGAAGTCCACTTTTCACTATAACTGCAAGATTGTGGAGTGATAAAATATACTATTGGGTAAACACCTTCTTCCAAAGCTTCACAATGACGTATACTTATTTACTATGGTGTAAAAGATGTATTCAATCAAATTATGAGTTCATGGAATGTTGCACTATAGAATGACTTCCTATGACTAGGTCCATTTTTCACATGCATAAATCTCCACCATGAACTACCCATGGTCATGCTATGATCTCATTAACTTCCTTCGAAAATCTAACATCATATGGTGTAATATTCTATGATGTGGAATCCTATAGGATTTGAGATCACCAAATAATTAATTTCTATTAAAAACAAACCTTCTATGAAGAAAGAAATAGATATACTTTGAGATCCTATATAATTAGAAGATAAAAAATAAACGACACTTCAAACATCACACCCTCCATGTCATTATGTGTTTATGAGGTGTGTATGTTTCTTCTTCAACCATTTATGGTGTATCATATCCTTAATGACATGGGCCTCCTCAAAACTCTTGTGGAATTTAAAATCATTCAGTCATCCCTACATAGCTCCTCACAATGTAGGCTTCCCATAATGGAATAGGCACCCTTGAAACTCTATTGAATTTAAAATTCAGTTTTTCACCTCCTATGACATAAAGTGTTTTTTGTAACATTGAATCATTACGTGACCTTCCATTATGGTGCAGATCATTTCTTTTTGGTACTGAATTTGTCTCTCTAATAGAATTATCCAATAGTTGCAAACCTTATGGATTTAATGAATCTATATAAATCCTCTAAGAATCACTTATTATCTATAACATTCTTCAACATTGAAAAACTAATGTAATTTTCAGTGAACACAATGGATTTTTTTCAACAAAAATAACTTGAGGTTCAATTTAAATATCATGATATATTATACAGAAGCGATTTATTGTAATGGTTTTAAATCTATCATAATTTTATAATAGTGGTAAAATCCATTTATCATTCATTAATGTGTGTTAAAATTTATTTTACATTAATATAGGAATGATAATATCACCTCAAAGTACAAATTTGAGTTATCCCCACCCAAGGATTATCACTAGGTATTATGGGTTCTGATTTTTTGTTAAGTTTGTCATGATTAAAATCTTATACCATATATAAAGTTATATATGATATATGAAGAATAGAATTTTGAGGCAATAAATCAAGACTCGTTACTTGGATTAACCTATTAAATTATATCTCATGGAATTTATTAAATAATTTTTTATACTTAGTGGTGTATGATTATTATCAATATGCATAACCAGAGGTTGGTATTTTTCTACCTGTATGCTGAGAAAAGATGTTTGGGCCCTTGATTATAAAGTTCCCATCAAATGATGATTATATAAAGAAATATTTAAGAAATTAAGTTGTTGACCAGATATTTCATGGAAGATTTAGTTGATTAAATTCTTTGAGAAGATTGGAACTTGAAGTTACAAGGAGTTGAGTTAGTTATCTAGATTCAGAATATAAGAAGGAGGTCATCCAGAATCATGTCATGTGTTAACTTGTATAAGTTCTATATAATGAAGTTCAAGGTGGTGAGATAGATCCAAAATTAAGTTTATCAGAAGCAAATGATGGGTCTATATGCCTGAAATTTTAGAGAAATTTCACTTGGTTGTCAAAGTTCTATCCATGATTAAGTTCGAGGAGAACTATTGAAGATTGGTATTTCCAGTATAAACAATTCCATCATTCCTACTAGGATATAGAAGGAGATTTTTGGGAGATAGCTAAACCACATACATAATATTTTGGTTTCATAATTTAGTGTGTGGGATGAACACTATGGGTTAAGGATGACAACTTCACACACTAATTGGAATTGATAATAAGATTACTAGTGGAAAATTTGTGGCTCGACAGGAGTCAACGTGGCAAAGAGTAGGTTCTCACATTGATGTCAAACCTTGTAAAAATCCACGTGTGTTGTTTATTTTACATTATCATTATAAGGTAAAAGTGGTGAGGGATAATTATTAAAGATATATACACTAAAACTAATGATAGAGGTTTGATCAACTTAAAATAAGTAAAAAATTAAGTTGAATTTAATTGTTAAAATGTTTGTCTCCCCTGATTCACACCCCCAGGGTGATTTCATGATCCCATAGGAATTTCAATTGGTATCAGAGCATAAGATATCATCTATTTGGATATATTTTTTTTATTACTAGTTTTTTCAAAAATTTATAGGAATTCCAAATTTTGGAAAGTTATTAATATAATATCTCAAAAAGATACAATGATGGAACATTCATAAGTTCTAAAAAGTATTATTATGTTGAAGTTAATGAAAGATAATCTAGTTAGTGGATGCATCAAAGTAGAAACCAAAATGATGAAGAATCTGAATAAGAATAAATCATGGAATTTAAGAAAGTAAGCCTCTCAAAATCAGTGGAAGGAGGATCCACCACTATAGAAAGTTAAGGTTATAAAGATATTTTTTGATAAATTTGTTCAAAATAATCCTCTATAAGAAGAATTATTCACTTTGTTGTGGTGAGTATGAATCCATTGGGATTATTAAGTATTTTTACTCTAAATTTTAATATCATCTAAAAGAAGTTCTTATTGAGGTTATCATGTAAATATTTTAATTCATAAAGTGGATTTATTATGAAAAATAACATCTTGAGAAGGAAACCAATAAAATAGAGGAAGAATTGGTAAATAAAATATGTTATTTTAAAACTAGCACAAAACTCAATAAAGGAATGGAAGAAATAGTATCACTTATAGGAGAAAATTTTGACCTTATAGAAGAATAATTACAAGTGAGTTTTTGTGAAATAAGAAGTATTTATGAATATTTTTTAAGGAACTAACCATGCATTGAAAACTACCATTTATGTTAAGAACTCCCAATTAGAAACCAAATCTATAGGAATAAAAGATCTTGACAACACTCTACAGAACAAAAGGGTGATACATGAAGAAATAATTCAGAAGATAAAAACTATGTGAAGATAAAGTGATTTTTTTTTAAGATTAATAAAACACTTTAAGATTAAATATTCATTGGTTGGAAATTAAATTATTAAACATGGAAGAAACTCATGATCAATATTCACATTGATTTAAGAAAATAACCACTATTGTTAAGGTTTCAGAAGATATTTTTAGTTCTTGAAAGACACTATTGAGTTCCAGGAGAAGAATTAAAGAATTTAAGGTATCATTTTACAATAATATGAATAATAATAAGGTAAACCAATGATCAAGAAAATCATTATGTATTAATTATTATTATTTAAATAGTGTTGGAAACAAATATCATTATCGAAAAAAGTGGATGAGGAAAAGTGATAAATAACCCACTACTTAGGTAATGGTGGAAGAATGTATGATAGGAAAAATTTCTCCTCAAGGTGTTTAGAAGAAAGGAAGGAACATTCAAAAAATGTACAAACCCTCCACCAGCTAAAATTACACTCAATGGAATAAGATTTGATTTCTTGGATATATAAGGTGCTATAGAAGGTTTGGGCATCAGGTTATCGATTATTGGAATAATTTTTCAACTAATAGAAAATAGAGAAGGATTATATTTAGGGAGACTCAAATGGAAGTTAATAAAAACTCATATATGTGAAACCAGAGTTCACTGAATAAGAAAAATTTATTTTCTAATTGAATTTAATATCTTGAAAATTTATGTGAATGTTGTGGAAGAAGTTTCCATGATTTTTATAGGTGTTGTTTTAGTTTAAAATTAATATTTCAAAATTAAAATTTTAGTATAAAATTAAGAGAAACTCATGGTGTGTCTGGTATGACTTGATGTGTATGTTTTTAGTTTTTAATTAACATTTTAGTTTAAAACACACGTTACATAATCAAAAATCAGAAAAAATATCTATATTGTTTTGATACTTTAGTATAATGATTCATATGTCATTTGTGACGTGTGGGTATCAACCACCCCTCAATATGATACATGGTGTTCCTAGTATGACTATAAGTGTATTTTTTATTTTAAAATTGAAACTTTAGTTCAAATCACACATCACATACTCAAAACTAAGAAAATACATTCATATTGTTTTTATAATTAAAAAAATCCATAAGTCATTTGTGATGTGTATAAATCATCTACACCCCACTATGATACATCCTATGACTCAAAATGTGTGGTTTTAGTTTAAAAACGAAAATTTATTAATGTATTTTTTTATATTTATGTTTATTTTATTTCTATATAGTATTACTAACATAATAATTTTTTTCTTATCACCGATGCCAACATTTCTCATATCCCCATGTCGATCATGTCCAACCTAGCCTAAATGTCATCCTTTATTTTTAAGTGTATTTAGTAAAAAGTCAATGAAACTGTCACATACATTTTTTTCACATGAATAACATAAACAAAATTCCTGACATACACACAATTCTAGTACGATAATTCAAGAAAAAACTGATCACTTTTTCCAATCAGTTTAAATAAGATTTTTTAAAGAAGTTTTACCAAAAGCAGTGTATATATCTTTTACTTTACCAAACAGATGATCACCTATTAGTGGAGATAGTGTTGTAACATCTTCTGAACTCCCCTCAAATGATGTCTTCCCAGATCAATACTTAGGTCATTAGGGGGGATTTGTAATACTCTAGAAACACATTCTTCAATGAATATTTCAATCTAATTAAGTGTGTACCTTTTTCAAAAATGGGACACCCTTGAGTTTCTTTAATTATCTATCCTAATTTTTTTTAATAAATAGTAAAATAATTTATCATCTCATACTTCATGGATCTCGATGTGAAATCTTCATTTCTTAAGAATCATTCAATGTAACACTTGAATCCCATATTAATTTCAAATCTTAGTTTAATGAATCCAAAAAAATATCAATATCATTACCCAGTTGTTTTGGTCCGGATATAAGCAGATACAACATAATTTATTTTCACTTCATGCATAACCATAATGAAAATTTATAATTTACCAATATAACCAACCATGTACTATGAGTTCTTCTTTGAATTCCAAAAGGATTCACTCTATCTATAGATAGTACAAGACAAAGGTTTCTCAGATCATTTCCAAATTCAGGTACTCGTGATCAATTTTCTTCCACTAGGGAGATTTTGCAGGGTGATAAAGTTTCATATCTTTATTTATTTAATATGTGTGCCATGTCAATTATCTTGTAGCCTCCTCACATCCATATAAATGCTTAGACCTTGTAATGATTGGAAAGTACCATAAAACTTTCTAAGGACTTGATTCATATTTCTTGTATCAAGACGCACCACACTTTGGTCATTTTCTAAGTGATTCATGGTTGTTTTGAAATAGTATACATCCATTTGGAAAATCATTTATTCTTTCAGAGATTATACCAATTGAACTTAAAATTCATTTAGAATCATATGTTTG
Source organism: Viscum album (assembly GCA_963277665.1). Classification (NCBI taxonomy): domain Eukaryota; kingdom Viridiplantae; phylum Streptophyta; class Magnoliopsida; order Santalales; family Viscaceae; genus Viscum; species Viscum album. The sequence goes on along the minus strand of CAUJRU010000408.1, from coordinate 610,229 downwards.
AAAAGGATGCTCATTATCTTATGAGATCATATCATTAAATATAGAAAATAGTCCATTAAATATTGTGTTACTCCATTAGTTTCCAACTTTGACATTATATAGCTTTAGTATAGCTGAAAATGTTGTATATTTAGTACAACTCGCATAAAATGGTGTCTTTTCACAACTCATTTACTTCTAAAATATTTTTCGACAATCATGAAGTTCATCTTCAACTGTCATTATCATTTTATCAATATGATCATCATCATCATTCACACACGTAATCATATCCTCAATACGGCCTTCATCATTCTTTACAGTTGTAATCGTATCGAATGATCCATAAAACACAGTGTTATCCTAGTCACTAGCTATATTCATTTTTTCCCAAGTTTAGTCTAGAATTTATAACTTTGATATATTCTGTGACAAATCAAGTGTTCTTGTAAATCCATTAGACTAATTATTCTTGAATAACAATAGTGTAAACACTGTCAAAGGATTTGAGAAGGGTCATATGCATGGTATTTTTCAAATTTGATGAATTCTTTCACCCCATCCTCATACTCTTTTGTTATAGGATTGAAAACCATCTATTTTTGGTTCATATCCATCCTATTTGATTAAGTAATATTAATATTTAGTAAAATAAGTAAATACATAGAAACTATGATCATAGAACCATAAAAGGTCATTATTAATGAATAAACTAAGCTACATGAATCCATTACTCTAAGATAATTAGAGTTAAATGATGCATATTGAGATTGTTTTGTAGTGGTGGAAATAATTAAAGTAAGGGAATGTGTGATATTTATAATGTTACAATGAATATAATTAAATTTTTATCTATTTCAAAACATATAGTTAAAGGATGGTTTCTATAGCTTTTATAGGTGGGGGTACAACAAGATGGATGATTTTATGTTTATTCATTTCTTCACTTGGTACGTGATGGGTTATGTGGTGTTTCAGTGATAGGATACTTAATATTTTTAGTTTATATTTTTTTAGATGATGAAAACATTGATAGGGACTAATAAACTAGTCTTGAGAACATAATGTTTGAAGAAACTCTTGAATTTAATTGGGTTTTGATGAATAAAATTGTGGGTATACCACAATGAGATGGATCGATAAAGTCGGCTGGAAAATAGATCAATATGATGACATAAAGAATTCCAATGGTGATCAGAATGAATGAAATTGGGGCCAAGAGTAATAATTCCATAAAATGAAATACCCACTTACTAATTCGAATCAGGTTTGGAATGAAAGTGGAAGGAATCATTAATGAGTTCAGCAGAGGGAAGCAACTACTACAAGTGAAAATTTTTAGGCCCCGTCCTAAGAGGGATGAATTTAGGTGATGAAAATCCTATAATTGACATGATTTCTACAACTTGACAATGTTTGGACGCCTTAAATTTAGAGAAACAAGACATTATTTCTGATGTTGGACTGGTGTGTTCAAATTTCATTTCTAATTCAAGAATGTTTTTTGAAGTTGAATTAGTTAAATAAAAATATTGAAATGCTCTGTTGATTTTAATAAATAAATATGGAATCACAATTTGAAATTTTACATTTCTAAAAATTATAATGAAACTGAAATGTCTAATTGTAATTAAATGTATTTTAATTGGAATTGTTCATGTAATTTGGCAGATTAGGTTGGTATTTATTGGCCCATAGATGTTGTTGTATGCAATCTCTAACTATAATGGTTTTAATTATCACAAATCATGTCATATATTAACATATATCTTACCTTAAGTTAAAGATTCTAAGTTATGTCAAATCATTATCTTGAATATCAGATCATTTAAATCATATAACTATTTATGTGTGTTTAAGTCAAAACAAGATTATCTATGTGTTTATGTATTTTAACACTCCCTAACTTTTCTTAAATGTAATATAGGAAGAACATCTAAAAATTATCTATGTATGGATCACTAACACTGAAATACATGTGACTCACTAACAGACATATGAATCAATGACAGACAGATCAAATAGGCATATGTTCTATGTATGTGATGATGACACCATTGGAAAGGTACACCGTTGGATATGAAACTGATAGACAAAAGACTCACCAGTAGACATGACACTGATAGACAAAAGACTCACCGCTACACATGACACTGACAGACAAAAGACTCATCATTTCACATGACACCGATACGGATGACCTTCCATCAGTCCAAGTGACCTACCGTTGCATGATGCGACTGACTCGAGGACTCACTGTCGGTTTAACTGTCTCACTGATAGTTCAACTGTCTCACTGATAGCTCAATTGTATCACCAATATAAGGAAGGAATCACCATTGAAACAAGTCACTAATAGAAAGAGACAACAATAGAAGAAGACACTGATAGACGAGTCACCAATAGACTATTTAAATCTGAATTTATTAATAACAGTCATATTTGTGTTATTTAATGAATCTGACATAATTAATTCCTACTTGTATACTTGAAAGCAGAAATAATTATGTATGAGGTATCTCCACATGCACATTTTCAGGATAAAAATTTTAAAGAGGAAAATAAGAATGTGAGAAAAAAGGTGGTGGATGAGAAGTAGTGCATGTTGTGTGCGAGAGAGGCATATTGAAGAACATTAACTCTCATGAAACCAATATGAACTCAAGAATGGAAGAACACACAAGGGAATATCAATCATTCTAAACACCAAATTGACAACTCACTTCATCAATGCAATGAAGGAGAAGAATATACCTACACAACCATACCCGTAGATGGAATCCATAATACGACACTCTATTTTGTGTCTAATTCCAAAAAAGGACTCGAACTTCAATCCCACTACATCAAATGAGTCCAGAGATGCACTTCATAACACACAGATCCTTCTAAACCAATCTCAACATCTTTAGCTCTGTTGTGTTCATTTATTTACATTTCTAAGTTGTGTGTGTATCTGTTTTTCACACACACACACACACTGACTCTTGTACATTACTAGAGGATACTTGATATCCTTAAATATAAAACTCTTTTTATCCATTTTTATACCATGTAGAACTATGGAAGAGGTCATGTGTGACCTTGTTGTTATTTTTCCCACGAATAATAGTGGTAGAGGTCAAGTGTGACCTAGAGAGCCCTGTGTGCTTTTGTGAACCCCGATCCAGGGTGTGGATCAAACTATTTATTAATTTAAACTACTTGGTGGTAGGTGATCACCAAGTGGAGAGGATTAAGTCTCTTCTTGAGACTAAACCTCTTGTTTATATCTGCTATGTTTTTAAATTTTAGTTTTACTCTCTTTTATCACATATTTCATAAAACTAAATTGAACTTTGATAGTTATTTTAACAAGTTTTTATAACATTTTTGAACCAATAGATTATTTTAAAAAGTTATATTAATATTTAGATTAATATAGATGATAAATAATCAATCTTTTGATAAATTAACTGAACATTAATTACTCTTATAAATTCACTACAAACTAACATATATTATATTTTTAATTGGGGGGAATTTTCAAAGAACCAATATTTTAAATAGAAATTTTTATGGATACTCAATTCACCCCCTCTTGAGTACTCTACTCTGACCAACATTTGGTATCAGAGGATTTTGGAATTTTTAGTTTTTAAATCATTTTCAAATAGTTTCAACTGTGGTTTTAGTTGTATTTAAAATATCATAAAAATTTTGTCAATAATAAATTTTTATCTCCTTAAAATCATGTTCTAAAATTATTGTTATGGATAGTATAATATAAGGTACTACTACCAACATACCTCCATTCTTTAATGGAACAAATTATGCCCAATAGAAAATTAAAATGAAAATGCGTTTAGAAAGTATGGGTTTTGAAATTTGGTCTTCAATTATAGATGGGTATAAGATTCCTAATACTGTTATAACTACTTGGGATGGTCAAACTAATATTTCTTATAACAATAATTTCAAACCCATGAATTACCTATACAGTTATTTTGGAGATGAGGAATTTAATAGAATTTATGCGTGTAAAACAACCCCTAAAATTTGGGATACTTTGTCTATTTCTCATAAAGGAACTTCTAGTGTTAAGGAAATGATATTTAATACATAAAATATTAAATATGATATCTTTAAGATGAATCCCGATGAGCCTATTTCTAACATGTATCTCAGGTTTAATGAAATAGTGAACACTATGATCTCTCTGGGAAGAGATGTTACTACCAAAGAACAAATCATGAGAATTCTTAGATGCTTACCTTATAGATGGAGAGGAAACTTTGTCTCAATCAAAGAATAATGTGATATCATAAAATCACTTGTCAAAGAACTTATTAGAAAATTGATGATGTATGAAGAAGAGATAAAAGTAAACAAGGAATAGGAGGATGAACCTAAGAGAAAATATGTAGCTTTCAAGACTAGTGCCTCTAAGAATAATGAAAAATACAGGGTTCTGGCCTTTGTTTAAAGCTCCAGTAATGATGAATCTACATAAGATAGCGATGAATAGATGTCTAATATTGATAGAAGATTCAAGAAATCTTATAGAAAAAATAATTTTTTCAGGAATCCCAATTACAAAGGAAGATATGATGACAAAGGCAGCTGGAAAAAGGACTGGAAAAGTAATGACAAATCAGAGGAGATTGACTGCTATGAACAAAAAAGGAGAGGACATGTCAAAGCCGACTTTCCAAAGTTAAAATAAAAAAGGAAGTATGAAATCAAAGACAAGAAGTATAAAAAAGCTATGAAGGCCGCCTGGAGTGCTTTTGAAGATAGCTCCAGTGAATCAAAATCACTCATTATGAGAAATATGACATGGAAAATATGTGCTTTATGATTAACATATCTGAGGAAAGCTATTTGAAGAGCTCCTTCAAGAGTAAATGTTACTTGTAAAATGGATTTTCAAGACATATAATATGAGACTACTCAATCTTCAAGAACCTAATCAAGATAGATGGTGGATATGTCACCTTTGGTGATAATGCTAAAGGAAAAATAATTGGCCTAGGCCAGATTGGTAACTCTAACTCAGGTTTAATTTCTAAAGTACTTTTTATTGATGGATTAAAGTATAATTTGCTTAGTATTTCACAATTGTGTGATGATGGATTTCATGTTAAATTTGAAAATGATTCTTCCAATATTTTTAACTCTAAAAATGAATTAGTATTTTCTTCTTTTATAATTGAAAATGTATATTATGTTAATTTATATTATGTATTTTCTCAAAATGTTTCTTGTTTAAGTGTCTTTCATAAAGAGTCTTGGATTTGGCATAAAAGATTAAGACATTGTAATGTACACTCTCTTAGAAAGCTTGGTAGAAAAATACTAGTCAAGGACCTACCCAAACATGAGTTTCCAAATGACAAAGTCTTTAATCCTTGTCAAAAGGGTAAACAACACAAGATATCTTTCAAATCAAAGAAATAATTTTTTACTTCTCAACCATTATAGTTACTTCACATTGATTTGTTTTGACCTTCTCGAGTGTCTAGTTTAAATGGGAAGCACTGTGTCGATGTTCTTGTAGATAACTATTGTAGATATACTTGGTCTTATTTCTTAGCTCATAAGAGTGAATCAAGTACTTACTTCACCAAGTATGCTAAAACAGTGTAAAATATTAGTGGACTTAGAATAAAATCCTTAATAAGTGACCATGGTTGTGAGTTTGAAAATCAATTCTTTGAATCATTTTTCTCACATAATGACTATACTCATAACTTATCTACCCTTAGGATACCAAGTGACATGTTTCCATCATTTTGTCTAATTCTCAATAATTTCCAATAATCCTTTATCATCTTTTTGACATGGTACTGAAATGGGTATAACATGGTGTTTTATGGTGGCTTGGTTAGCGCATGAACACTTGGTACATAATTTTAGGTTTGTTAGGATTTATTTTGAATTTATTTTTATCATGGAATACACCATTTATACATATCAAACTTTTTTAAAGATACATTTGTGGTGTCCTACAAGATTTTATTACTCACACCATGTACGATCATTTCTATGTGCATATGGACTTCATGTATAGGGATCCAGGGAAAGGAAAGGGGCACATGGATTATAATTGAGTTGAGGAGTATGGAGTTGGGAATAGTACTGAGATGTACTCTAAAGGATACTGTAGTTTTACTTATTTATTTCCTACATTCATTTATACTCTGGTTTGGCTTTCCTCATAGGGAGCTCGTTTGTTTATTTGTTATATGGAATGTATTCAATTTTATATTATTTTCTTCCACATTTTTAATCTAAGATGTTATTTATTTATTATTATTTATGTAAGGACATGATACTAATAGTATAGTATCATCACTAATTACGTTTATACCCTTACTATTATTTAGTCACCTCTTGCATATGAGAAGGCACGTGTGAGGTAACATGACTCTCTTGCTTAGACCCAGTGGTTCAGGTCAAGGAATTACAATGTAGCTATTATGTATTATTTTAGGTGTCCAATTGAGATCTCTTTACTATTTTGTATTTGACTTTTTTATGGGATGGATAGTAAGGGATGTGGTGATTGGTTGTGGGTCATGGGAAGACTATTAACAATTTAATGGTTTTGGATTTTATTTTGGGATGTTATGTATTAGCCTTGTCGACCTAGATTTCTATTTTAATTATTATTCTATATATGTTATTGGTTATTTATTTATATTCAAATAGTATGTTGTTATTATTTTTGGGTTAGTTTTTTTATCCTTGATGTGTTTAATTTGGTTGGAAGTTTCTTTTTTATTTGAACTATTTACTTATGTTCATGCACATTCAATATATGGATGGGTCATGTTGGAATTTTAGGTGGAATCCTAGTTGTGGTTATTTAAATTCTGAGGGTGAAATAATTCCCAATGGTCATGTTTTTATACCCTAGATCTAGTTTCCAGTTGGGTGATCAGGAATGCACCTTGGGTCATTCCATAGACCAGATCAGGTTCTCAGTTTAGGGGTGGCATGGGTTAGTTGATGATAAAACGGTATCAGAGCACCCTCTTACTATTTAAGGTGTGTCATATTATAAAGGAGGAATAGGGAAGTCAAAACTCAAGTGTTAAAAATCATGAGTAGGGTCCTAATCACCCCTTGTGTGAGAAAACATGATTTTCCATGGGTATTTGGGACTTGAGTTGTAATGTCCCTGGCTCGGAAGCCACTAAACCAGTGCTCTGAGCCAGGTCTTCACATGACTTCAAGCATGCCTCCCCAAATGCCAGAGGTTACCAACTAGTGGAAAGGGTCTAGTGAGTCACATGGAGAGATAATACCCTCCTTAACAGAGTAAGCCACAATAGAACACAACATAAATAGCGAAAACAATCTAAAAAAAATAAACATGCATAACAAAATGTTTCCCCAACGGGGTACAAACCGCAAATCAAATATGACCATGTCATTCCATACCAGTTGTGAAAGTGAAAGAAACCCAAAATAAAACAAATGACCAAAAATACAAATGGGTATCGACTCTAAGTTCGGATCCTTCTCCATGTAGATCCCAATACCAACTCAACAATTTAGTATAGGGCCTTTTCCCTCATCCTGACCTGCAACCAAGAGATCTGCTTGGGTACCCAATGGCGGCCCGAGCAGGGTGTGAGTACAAAACCCAATAGTCCACCACCAACAATGTCTACAAAATATCCAGTCTAATAGATAGTTCATGCAAGTACAAAAATAAATGGTAAGTAAACAAGGGATAGTTTTGGTGCCATAAGTTAAAAAGATCATTTAATTTATTCCTATCATTTATCCAATTACATTTCTTATACCAACTTCATTATTCAAACCATTTAATCACATATTCCCTTTTGTTAGGAATAAATATCATCTACACAAGGGTATAAGGAAAACAATCACAATGCATAGGAAAAAAACAAGTCTCTATCTCACTAGGGATCCACATATCACATCATCACATTATCCTCACCTTGAAGCCTTAGTCCGGGTGGAATGAAACTGTTAGGGGAATAGAGCTTCCACCCCCTTCCCTAACCTATGCATTTTGGGGTGGAGTTTAGAGCCACAGTCTAACTTGACCCGTGGATGTGGAACCTCAAGTCAATACCCCACACTACCAAGCCTCGTGCACATGCTTATTTATCAATCACCACAACCATACCATAACCCAACATAACAAAACCAATGGCATTGGAAATCATCATTTACAATAAATAGAAAACAATATGGGAATTAATACTATACCATAACCCATTAACACATTTTCCAATTACAATTCATATCCATTTATCCAAATCTCATTCATGTGCCTTAACCCATTAGGTGTATTCAACAACCCCTATGCCTTAGCCAAATTCATCATTTACCATTCATTAACCCATTTAGCCCAATTATCATTTCATAAACATTCACCCACTTATTACCTTAAAACATTAGATGTGCCACAATTCCCATGTATTAACCCATTAAACTGATTCATCAAATTCTTTATTATAACCCATTAACATAATTCCCCTTCCCATTTCATTATAAGTTCACCATTTAACATGCACTAATCCTCTTAGGCTTTTATAACCAAATTTCATCAAATAATTAATATAATATTATTCGACCCATTTTTTCCATTTTAATGCCATGTCAAACAACCCCTTATGCCTTATCACCCTAGGCATCTCTACTACCCTTCCATTTAAACTTAGTTATACATTTACACATGATCTAAATGGGTTTCACATTATCTCTCGGCAACCCTTCATTTAATCCTACCATTTTCTAAGTTCGGAAAATCCGACATACCCCATGGGTGGCCCTTAAACGGTCAAGGAATCCTCTACGCATCCCACGAGGATTTTGAGGGTTTTAATTGGTCATTTAGAAACCCCTTCTTATCAGACACTAACGGAACCAAGAACACAAAAGGGAAAAAAAGAATACCGACTTCCATGTACAAATCCAAGATAAAACTATGGGATAAGACTTGTAGACCACCTACCTCAAATATGACGATGAACACAATCTTAGCTGTAGCCTTAAATCCAGGTTCAAACACCCCTTGAAGCCTCAACCTAAACCTCACCCGAAAAGAGGGTTTTATATCTTTGGAAGGATATGGAATAAAGATGAGAATTCAAATAAAAAAGAAGAAGAAAGTATAAGATTAGACATACCTGAGGCTTTGATCCCCAACCAACGGCGCTCCAAAAGACAAAGAATCAAAGGATAACCACCCTTGGGAAGCTTGGTTCATTCAATCTCGTCACTAGGATTGCAGGGGGAGAAATAGAGGAGAAACCCGAGTTCAGTCTTAAAATCACGGGGTGGAATTTTTGTAAATTTTCTCAAAAATACTGGGCCACACAGTTTACCCGCATGGTTTTAAAAACCATGGGAAAATAGTGTGTAAGCCTCTGCCCATGGCTACATGGTTACTTGGGATTATCCACACGGTATGCACTAAATGTGTGCAAACTGTGCAATATGCCCCAAAACTCCCCTTTTCTTCTATCTCATGTCTCAAACCCCCAGAACACCCCTGATCCTTCACATGAACTTTGGGAAACCTTCATTTAGCCACAAAAGGGACTTAAACCGAAACATAAACAAAAACACAACTTTATAGTGAATCTGGGATCTTACAACCTCCCCACTTTATAACGGCTTGTCCTAGAGCCGCTCTTCCGAGCATCACTAACTTTTGTAACAAGGGATCATTTCACAAGGTCTGCCTCTCCATTCCCACTTTCCAAGTTCCTAGCTACAAATCAAAATGCCCTTGAACATGGACCAAGGGTACAAAATTTCACCTCAAGGCTTCCTCACCACAACCCACAACACGAACCAGAAAAAAAACTCCTCAAAGATGCCCCCACTTAAACCATTATCACCACAAGAACTTCATGGGGAAAACTTAGGTGACATCACCTAACTTAAAACCCATCGAGACTTAACACACAACATCACATTGTCATATAGGCACCAATTGGAACCCCATAAGCCCGATATTCTATACAACTCATGAACCAAATTACTTGGCATAATTTTCCTCTATTTTTCTTTTCCAAACTCTCAGTGACCCAAAACCAATATCACCTGAAGGAAAACACGTGATCTTCTAACCACTTTTCTTGAAGATCCATTCCACAACCATACAACAAAACGCTACTCAACACTTCCTGGTACTCGACCAACTAAACTTGTTCCAAGGCTCTCTACCAGGGCTATCTCACCCGAACAGTGACCAATCGAGTCCTTTCAACCTAAAACCCTGCTCTCATCATCAATCGACCATTTATCCAGTTTGTTCTCTCCACTATTTTTGGTTACTTGGAACCTCCTCCATTGACGAAGGACCCCCAAAACTCAACCCTACTTTCCCATCACCTAACATGTTCCAACTCACTGTGACCAAGCTTCCATAGGAGCATTACCCTGCCTTGGTATCTAGTTGTACCATCACAACCATTGGGGAAAAATCCTCATACTATCTATTCAAGGACTAAGATCATCCTAACCTCACTCAAGAACAAATTTATTTCTAAAGGCACATTCTACTACAACATGAACTCAGAGGTGGGTCACTCTAACCACACCCATTCAAGTTTACCATCTCAGGTTGGACTACACACGAATGACTTTCCCCAGAACAACCACCTTCAACTGATGGTACGCTACTCCTTTCTCACCTTCCTGAAGTGCTTACTGACTTGAAGTCTATCATTATCATCCCATTCACCCAATGAGGCCATTTCCTGAATTCCAGTAGAATTCCATCATTAAGGAATTACCGCCCTCCAAATAGTTATCAGGCTTCACCCTCTGCATGACACCACATCACATGGACAAGTTTCCCTCAACTCGAGATGTCCTAAAACCACTAGAGGAGAAACTACCTGAGTCTAACCCTGATATTAGTTGGGGTTATAAAACCTAACCTCTCTGCCACAACCTATTATCATATCCAACCACACCCTTCTATGACTCGGCATAGATGTCACAAGCTTCACATGCAACCATCGTGAGCTCAAATCCAACACTAGACTCATCAGCTACCAACTTCAAGTCCCACATTGCATCCCTAACCTAACATACACCTTATAAGTTCCTCATTGGAATCCTGGTGCCACTAAATCAACTCGATGTTCTCTTCTCTGCATCTAGGACTGATGTATCACTCCCCACCTTAGGAGTGTCGTTACCATTTCTCACCATGAGGGATTCCAACCTCCACATCTTATACTCGATCACAAACTGAACCCCAAAAATAGACATAACCATCTATCCTTTTCCTAAAAAAGGAAAATGAACATCACCTAGTGCATGTTTCCATATTCCGTGGATGGACCCTAGGATGTTTTTCGTCATTCGGTCCATCCTGAGGACCTCACCCAAAACCATAAAGGGTGCACATCCCATCATCAAGATCCAAATATATCATTTCTAGAAGCGTAAACTCCATGATATCCCTCATCCAACTGAACACCTCCATGTATTTTGGTGTGAGACATAGCTTCTCAACTTACTTGGGACACTGTCAAGATGTTGGGAATTCTCTTCACTAGCTGTGGTATGCTAAGAAGCTGTCGAGGAACACAACCACCAACTTATACATTTCTGTTGTCATACCATGGGACACCATGACCTGCCAAGGACATCAGGCCTCCTTGTTGAATTCATTTCATCAACACTTAACCACAACTACTCAGGTGTGATTTCCAACCAAGCTCAACCATCACTCCACAACCAACCCACTAAGTAGTCATAAAACAACATTTCACATGGCACTACTTCTGCCTCACCACTTAAATTCTTTTAATGTTTCCCTGATAGCCAACAATCATAGTACACGGTCTACCACACCATCCAGACCATCAGTCTCTCACAAAACATCCTTAACTTTCATATATCCAATCACCTTCTTACTTACCAAACCCCATATCTTTGTTAGTCAGCCTCATCTGCCCTAAAGTGGCCTCTGAATCTCTCCCAACAACCAAAGAATTCACACAGCAAGTTCAGCCATGTGACCACCCTCACCTTAGGTGTCACCATCAAGCAAAGGAATATAACCACACTCCATCTAATATTTCCTTTCTGCTCAGAGACAACCTCAAGACCCCCATTAATCGTCATTTAAAAAGGGAGAGTTAGGAATGTATAGGATAAAATCCTCTAAAACAAACCTTACATCCCATCACAAGCACTAGGGATCCCTTATGGAAGAACCGAACATACTTTAACATCCTCAAAACTTGAATTAACACCACCTTTGTAGCATATCCCATGATTCATATTCCAAGGAACCTACATAATTGGGCTATCCTCCCATGAAGTCACCCTTGATTTCCGAAACTATCAATTCATGAACACCACTCGAATCGCACCACAAACCATCAACCTTTTCACTTAGCCTTTAAGTTCAAACCTGCACCATGCAACACTATGCATCCCACTATCAAGGTTCCAAACATATACATGTGTGGCACACACCCAAAAGCACTGGAAACTCTGTCTGACTTCTCTCATAGGTCTCCCTGAAGGTTGAATGATAGAAAATCCCTACACTATAGTCACAACTAGAATAAACCATTGGTACTCTCTCGAAACCATACTTATCATGACACGAACAAAGAAATTCTCATGCATGACACTCTCACACCCATTCTGATGCACACTATGCTTAACATAGCAACAAAACATCTACTCTAGGTTCCACACTAGAGGTGTACATATTCATCGGCACTACGGGAAAAACATACTCCCTATGATTTGAGACACAACTCGCATGGTCTCAACTCACAAGGTCACCAAGACCTAGGCACCATCCTTAGTGACCATCGTGCACTCTGTACTGTCACGATCCACAAGAATTTCCTCACCCACATTACCGAACAACCCATAGTAATATGAAGGCCACAACCCCACCAATGGTTCCCTAAACACACCACCTAGGCCATATCACATCTGGCAAGGATTCACAATCCAACCCAAAGTCTCAGCTAGGGAACTCTCACTGCCCCAACCCACACATACAAGGGTCAAACTGCCAACACAAAGGATACCCACCTCTGAACCCAATTCTTCTTTTACAATATGATTTTTTCCCACTTAGGCACATTTATCATTTCACTACTTGTTACAATCATCATTTTAACTCATTTATACCGTTCATTAGGACATTCATCAACAACTCTCATTATTATGCAATATTTTTACTTTTAGACACTGAATCAACCCTTATGATTAATCACAACCCAAAATTTTAACCCTAGTTATTAAATTTATCTATATCTAATATTAATTGACTATTCACTTTCATTATTCTCATTCACCCACTTTCATTACAATTATTAGGAATTATTTTCTTCAAATTTATCAAGAGATTAAAATGCACTCTACTCTCTATGCCCCGCACACCCATCCCATGTGTGTTCTTATAATGATTCATGTCACATATACCCTTAGGTACCTAAAATGATGCATAAATTCACAACCTCATGCAATTCTATCCATGAGAAAAATATCACAAACCAGTCAAATCACAAAACATGCGTATCACCCAATGGTGAAATATCATTCAACTATAACAACACACATCAAGAATAACAATTCCCACCTAGGGGGACTTGTGTTTTCCCTCGCACATGGGTTAGCTACTCCCAATCATGAGCTCATTACCAAGGCCCGAAACATCCTAATATCTTATCTACCACCCCCAAATAGTAAGAAAGAGAAAAAAACTCATTTGATACCACTTTGTAACGTCCCCAACTTGGAATCCACTAAACCGGTGCTCCGAGTCGGGTCATCACATGACCTCAAGCATACCTCCCCAAATTCCAGAGGTTGGTGACTAACTCCAGGGTCAAATGAGTCACGTGGGGATACAATACCCTCTTCACCAGATTAATTCACAGGAGAACACAACATAAATAGTGAAAACAATATGAACAACTAATAAACATGCATAACCTAATGTTTCCCCAACAGGGTACAAACCACAAATCAAATAAAACCATGCCATGCCAAACCAGTTGTGCAAGTGAAAAAAACCCAAAATAAAAAAAAAGGACACAACTCCAAATAGGTCCCTAATCTAAGTCCAGATCCTTCTCCATGTACATCCCAAGCCCAAATCAACACCTTAGTGTAGGGACTTTTACCTCGTCCTGATCTGTAACCAAGAGATCTGCTCGGGTACCCAACGGCGGCCCGAGCAGGGTGCGAGTACAAAACTCAGTAGGCCACCACTAACAATGTCTACAAAATTTACAGTCTAATAGATAGGGCATGCAAGTACAAAAATAGATGGTAAGTAAAAAAGGGACAGTTTAGGTTCCAAAAGTTAACAAGTTCATTTAATTTATTCCTAGATTTTACCCAATTACATTCCTTATACCATCTTCATTACTCAAACCATTTAATCACATGTTCCCCGAGTTAGGCATAAATATCATCTGCACCAAGGTCTAAGGAAAACAATCACAATGCATAGGGGAAACAAAACAAGTCCTTATATCACTAGGGATCCACATATCACATAATCACATTATCCTCACCTCGAAGCCTCAGTCCGGGTGGAATGAAACCATTAGGGGAATAGAGTCTTCATCCCCTTACCCAACCTGTGCATTTTTTGGTGGAGTTTAGAGCCTCAGTCTAACTCGAATCGTGGGCATATAACCTTAAGTCAATACCCCACACTACTAATCCATGTGCACAAGCTTATTTATCAATAACCAAAATCGTACAATAACAGAACATAACATCACCAATTCCATTGGAAATCATCATTCTTAATGTATAGAAAACAATGTGGGAATTAATATTATTCCATAACTCATTAACACATTTTCCAATTTCAATAAATGCCCAATTAGAAAAATTTCATTCACATGCCTTAACCCATTAGGTGTATTCAACAACCCCTATGCCTTATCCAAATTCATCATTTACCTTTCATTACCCATTTATCCCAATTATCATTTCATAAAAATTCACCCACTTATTACCTTCAAACCTTAGGTGCGCCACAATTACCACGTATTAACCCATTCAACATATTCATCCACTTCATTATTACAATCCATTAACATAATTCCCCTTACCATTCCATTATAAGTTCACCATTTAACATGAAATAATCTTCTTAGGCTTTTCTAACCAAATTTCATCAAATAATTGACATAATCCCATTCTACCCATTTTTACCATTTTCATGCCATGTCAAACAACCCCTTGTGCCTTATCACCCTAGGAATCATTACTACCCTTCCATTTAAACTTATTCATCCATTAACACATGTTCTACATGGGTTTCACATTATCACTCGATAACCATTCATTTAACTCTACCATTTTATAAGTCCAGAAAATCCGACGCACCCCATGGGTGGCCCTTAAATGGTCAAGTCATCCTATATGCATCCCATGGGGATCCTGAGGGTTTCAATTGGTTACTTAGACACCCCTTATTATCAAACACTCTAATAGAACCAAGAACACAAAAGGGAAAAAACAAGAATACCAACATCCATGCACAAATCTAAGATAAAACTATGGGATAATACTTGTAGAAAACCTACCTTAAATCTGATGATGAACGCAATCTTAGTTGTATCCTTCAATATGGGTTCAAACACCCCTTGAATCCTCAACCTAAACCTCACCCGAAAAGCAAGTTTTAGAGCTTTGTAAGGATATGGAAGAAAGATGAGAACCCTAATCATAAAGAGGAAGCAAAGAGGAGATTAGACTTACCTTAGGCTTCTATCTGCAACCAATGGCACTCCAAACAGCCAAGAATCGAAGAAGAACCACAATTGGGAATATTGGTTCATCCAAGTTCATCACTAGGATTGCAGGGGGAGAAATGGAGGAGAAACCCGAGTTGGGTATTAAAATCTAGGGGTGGTATTTTTGTAAATTTTCTCAAAAATAATGGGCCTCACAGTTTACCTGCACGGTTTTCCAAACCGTGTGGAATCTAGTGACCCAAAATCACCCCCTTTGGTACAATTTCTTAGGAATTCTACATGGTTTTCCAAACCATGTGCAAACTGTGCGTAAGCCTCTACCCATGGATGCACGATTACCTAGGATTCTCTTCATAGTTTGCAATAACCATGCGCAAACCATGAAACATGACCTAAAACCCCCTTTTTCTTCCTCTTTCATGTCTTGAACCCCCAGAACACCCCTTTTGGGAAACCCTCATTTAGTCATAAAAATGTACTTAAACTGAAACATAAACAAAAACGCACCTTTATGGAGAATCAGGTATATTACATGAGTCTTGATTTTGAATTCCTTTTATGATTATTTTTTCAGGATTTTTATTTTAGATGATGATTCATTGACCCCTAATGAGTATATAAATGATTTTAGGGGTTTAAATGAGATTTGGGATGGAATTGGAGAAAGTAACAGTGATATATGGTTGGCTCTATAGATTTAGAAACCCACATGGGGATCAAACCATTGGATCTATAAACCATCACAGATGATAATACACAATTGGAACATAGTTTTCTATATTGAGAAGATAAACTCTTCCCAAATCTATCAACAACACACATACCTTGTAAATGAGGACCACCAATTTCTTTCAAAAAAACAATCAATATGAAATTCATTTAGTGAAAAAATACAACTGTCATACTGAAAACTGAGAAAACACATTCAGATTATTTTGATACCTTAGGAAAATGATCCCCGAGTCAGTTGTGATGTGTATGAATCAACACCACCTCAATCTGATGAACGATGTGACCGGTATGATTAAAAGTGTCCGCTATTAGTTTAAAATTTATATTTTAGCTCAAAAAAGTGTCACTCACTGAAAACCATGAAAATTCACTCGTATTGTCCTCCAAGTAGAGGAAAACAATTCATATGTCCTTTTGGATGTGTATAAAGTAGTCTCACATCAAACCAACACACAATACGACCAGTATTACTCAAATTGCATGTTTTCGGTTTGAAATGACATTTTAGTAAAAAAACACAACTGACATACTGAAAAATGAAGAAATGCATTTAGATTGTATTAATACTTTTGGAAAATGATCCATCAGTCATTTTTGTTGTGTAAGAATCAACCGCATCTCAATATGACGCATGTTGTCACCGATATGACACCAAATGTTTCTTGTTATTTAAAATTGATATTAATTCAAGTGAAAAAACACAATTGACATACTGAAAACTAATAAAACACATTTTTATTGTTTTGATACTTTATTACAATGATCCATGAGTCATTTTTGATGTGTATGAATCATCCCCACCTCAATCTGACGAATGGTATGACCGGTATTACTAAAAGTGTCTGCTATCAGTTTAAAATTGATATTTTAGATCAAAACATGTCACTCACTGAAAACAAAGCAAACACACTCTAATTTTATTACAAATTAAGGAAAGTGATTCATAAGTCCTCTGTGATGTGTATGAAGTAGTCTCCCATCAAACCTATGCACGATGCGACCGATATAACTCAAATTACATGTTTTCAGTTTGAAATGAAATCTTAGTAAAAAAACACAACTGACATACTGAAAACCAAGTAAATGCACTCTGATTGTTTTGATACATTATTAAAATTATCCATCAGTCATTTTTGACGTGTAGGAATTAATCTCACCTCAATCCGACACACAGTGTCACCAATATGACTCCAAATGTTTCTTGTTGTTTAAAATTGACATTAATTCAAGTGAAAAAATACAACTGATATACTGAAAACCAATAAAACACATTCGAATTATTTTTATACTTTAGGAAAATTATCCTCGAGTCATTTGTGACATGTAGGAATCAACCCCACCTCAATCTGATGAACGGTGAGACCGGTTTGACTAAAAGTGTTTGCTATCAGTTTAAAATTGATATTTTTGCTAAAAATGTGTCACTCACTGAAAAATAAGAAAACACACTCCGATTGTCTTCCAAATTAAGGAAAGCGATTTTTAATTCCTTTTTGAAATGTATGAAGTAGTATCACATCAAACCGATGCACGATGCGACCGGTATGACTCAAATTGTATGTTTTCAGTTTGAAATGACTTTTTAGTAAGAAAACACAACTGACATAATGAAAAATAAGAAAATGAATTAAAATTGTTTTGATACTTTAGGAAAATGATCCATCCACCATTTTTGACATGTAGGAATCAACCTCACCTCAATCTGATGCATGATGTCACCAGTATGACTCTAGATGTGTCTAGTTATTTAAAATTGACATTAATTCATGTGAAAAAACACAACTGATATACTGAAAACCAAGAAAATGCATTCAAATTGTTTTTATACTTTAGTAAAATGATCCATGAGTTAGTTGTGATGTGTAGGAATAAACCCCATCTCAATCTGACAATTGGTGTGACCGCTATGACTAAAAGTGTCCGTTATTTGTTTAAAATTGACATTTTAGCTCAAAACGTGTCACTCACTAAAAACCAAGAAAACACACTCCGAGTATCTTATAAATTAAGTAAAGTGATTTTTAAGTCCTTATTGATGTGTATGAAGTAGTCGCGTATCAAACTATCGTATGATGCGGTCAGTATGACTCAAATTACACATTTTCGGTTTGAAATGACATTTTAGTAAAAAAATCATAATTGACATTCTGAAAATTGAGGAAATGCATTATGATTGTTTTGATACTTTAGTAAAAAATACATCAGTCATTTTTGACATGTAGTAATCAACCACACCTCAATCTAACACACGATGTCACCGATATGACTCCAAATGTGTCTTGTTATTTAAAATTAACATTAATTCATGTGAAAAAACAGAACTAACATACTGAAAACCAAGAAAATGGTTTTGGATTGTTTTTATACTTTAGTAAAATGATCCATGATTCATTTTTGATATGTAGGAATAAACCACACCTCAATCTTACGAACAATGTGACCGGTGTGACTAAAAGTGTCCGCTATCAGTTTAAAATTGACATTTTAGCTCAAAACCATGCCACTCACTAAAACCCAATAAAATGAACTCTGATTGTCTTCTAAATTAAGGATAGATATTTTTAAGTCCTTTTACATGTATGAAGTAGTATCATATCAAACTGACGCACAATGCGACCGGTATGACTCAAATTGCATGTTTTCGGTTTTAAATGACATTTTAGTAAAAAAAATACAACTAACATATTAAAAACTGAGGAAATTCATTCCTATTGTTTTTATAATTTAGTTCAATGATCCATCAATCATTTTTTATGTGTAGGAATTAACCACACCTCAATAGGACGCATGATGTCATCGGTATGACTCCAAATGTGTCAATTTTATTAAAAATTGACATTTTTTAATGTATTATTCATATTAATGTTTAATTTATTTCTTTATAGTATTAATAACACAATATTTGTTTTCTTATATAGGTGGAACCCTTTTCTAAAGTTGAGATGATTTGTTCTGTGACTATTACCATCAGAGGACATTTTTTAGAGGGGGCCACATATGTCAAAATAGAAAACATTAATGTTTTTAACTATTTGTAGGATATTTGTAAATTTAATTTTATAAAACATTGTTCAAAATGTATATATAAGTGTTTTTTTGGTATATACCCTGAGTGAATATTTTTGTATTCATGATGTTAATTAAATGTGTATAACATTGTTTTCCAAAAAAAAATTTTGCTTCTTGTTTTTTCATCATTTGCATCATGTATGTGGTTATTTTGTATATATATAATATGAGTGGTTGTTTTTGAGTAAGTTTTTGCTGGTTATTTTTGCTGGTTTGATTATTTTGGTTTGTTGTATTTTTTTTGCAGGTTGTAGGGTGTGCTATTATATAAACAGCACGCCCAGATAGGGAAGCCTTTATTTGTGCTGATAAATGGGGACTTTATTCGTTCTTTGAATAACACTGATAAAAGGGGGACTTTATCAGCGCTTTTTGGAGTCTGATAAAGGGTACCCCCTTTAATAGCAGCTCGATTAACAATGTTTTTTTAGCAATGATAACGGCCTTTTTTAGCACTAATAAAATCCTGTTTTGTGGTAGTGATGTATACATGTGCATGTATGTGGATTCTTGTGTATGTTTATATGTGCATGTATATATGTTTTGTATGTGTGTATGCATGTGTTGTGTGTGTGTGTGTGTTTTGTGTACATGTATGTTTACATGTGTACTTGTGTGTATGTGTGTGTGTGTGTATGTGTGCATGGATGTGTATGTGTGTGGATGTAAATGCATGTGTAGTATGTGTATGTATATGTGTATGTATGTTTATGTATCAATATGACATGTGTATATGTGTATGTATGTGTACATATGTTTAGGTGGCATGTGTATATGTTTATATAGTATGTGTATGCATGCATATGTATGTGTATGTATGCACACATGTATGTAATTTTATGTATGTGTATGTGTATACATGTGTATACGTTTACATGTATATGTATGTATATGCATGTATGCATATGTATGTTTATGTGTATTTGTATATATATATATGTTTGTGTGTGTGTACATGTATGTTCAGGTATGTGTACATATGTATTTCTATGCGTATATTTTTGTATATGTGTATGTGTATGTATATGTATATGCTTGTGTGTGTGTGTGTAATTGTATGTTTGTGTATGTGTTTACATACGTGTATCTGTATGTAGATGCAAATGCATGTGTATGTGTACGTGTATGTGTATTTGTATATGTGTACATGTGTATATATGTGTATGTTTGTATGAGTATATGTGTATGTATGTGTATGTGTACGTATATGTGTATATGTAGGTATATGTATCTGTATGTACGTCCATGCGTCTGTATGCATGTATGTGTATGTCTTTTTATTGATTTAATATTCTTTATTCATTTTTAATATTTCTCCATTTTTAGTATTTTCCATAACTTATTCATTTTTAATATTTCTTCATTTTTTAATATATATTCACTTAATATTTTCATAATATATTAAATTTTTATAGTAATTTACACATTTTTAAATATTTATACATTTTATTAAAATAATAATATTTTTAATTATTATTAAAAATTATAAAGGTAAATAATTAATTATATTTTTTTAACATAAAATCAATACAATGCATACATCAATAATTAACAATAATATTATTATTCATTTATCCATTTTTATTCATTTTTTTGTGTTTTCAATTCATGTAATAATTTTTATGAATGATTTTTTTGTATTTTATTTAATATTATTTATTCATTTTTAATATTTTTTTCACTTAATATTTTTTTCCATTATTAAAATTTTTTACATTTTAATTTTTTTGGTAATTTATTCTTATTTTTAAATTTATACATATTTATTTATTAGCTTTTAATATTTTCAATATGTTTGTAATTTAAATGATTAATATTTATTCATTTTTATTTATTGAGTTTTAATATTTTTTATATGTTTGAAATTTATATAATTGATTCATATAAATGCATTTTAATTTTATGTTTTTGCACAATTAATATAATAGATTTTTAATATTTTTTATTTATATAATTAATATTATATATTTAATCATTTTTATTTATTTTTATGTGTCTCTAATTCTATATTTCATGTTACAAATTCATTATTTTAATTTTTTTATAATTTATTCATTTTTATTCATTCATTCTTAATATTATTTCATTTAATATTTTCTATTCATTTTTAATATTTATTAATTTTAAATATTTTTGGAATTTATTAATTTTTTAATATTCATTTATATATAATTATTTACTAAGTTTTAATATTTTAAATATTTTTTTTCAATTTATACGATTAATATCTATTAAATTTTATTTATTAAGTTGCAATATTTTTAAAATGTTTGAAATTTATAAAACTAATTTATTTAAATTCAATTTTTAATATTTTCTTCATTTTTCTATGTTTTTACAATTCATGTAATTATTCTTATGAATTCATTTTTAAATATTTTTGTAATCTATTAAATTTTATTTATTCATTTGTAATATTCTTTCATTTAATATTATTTATTATTTTTTATATTTTTTGGAATTTAATCATTTTATAATATTTATTTACCATGTTTTAATATTTTCAATATGTTTTTAATTTATATAAATAATATTTATTCATTTTTGTTTATTAATTTTTATCATTTTTAATATGTTTGAAATTTATATAATTAATTTATTTTAAAGCATTTTTTTAATAATTTTATAATTTAAATAGTTAATATTATTCATTTTTAATATTTTTTTATTTATATAATAAATATTATCTATTTATTCATTTTATTCATTTTTTATGTGTTTATAAATTATGTGATTAATGTTATGAATTCACTTTTTTTAATAATTTTTTGTAATTTATTCAAATTTATTTATTCATTTTTAATATCCATTCATTCAATATTGTTTTTTAATTTTTAATATTTTTTGAAATTTATTCAATTTTTAATATTTATTTATTAAGTTTTAATATTTTCAATATGTTTATAATTTATATAATTAATTCTTCTAAATTCATTTTTAATATTTTTGTAATTTAATTAGTTAGTATATTTCATTTTTAATAATTTTATCATTTATATAATTAATATTATTTATTTATTCATTTCAAATATTTTTGTTAGTACTAAAACATAAGAGTTGACAAATACTACTTTTGTTAGTGTTGAAAGAAGTTGTGATTTATCCACGCTAAGAAATCTCTAATAGAAGTATTATTTATCAGCACTCTTTTTAGAAATATACTTTACATGTAAATATGTTATATATATATTTGTAAAATTAAATTTTTATGTGTGAATATATGAAAAATATTAATATATTTTTATATATTTGATTATAAATAAAACTACATTATGAAAAATGATAAGATTTCAAAACCATAATATCAATATAAATGCATGTCTTGGGAATAAACTCTGTCCCCACAGAAAATGGACAAAAAGACCCCCTTAAAAGTCAATTGAATGTAAAAAAAATTGATACTCCGACTGAAAACTCAGTTTTGAAGGCCTCTTGGGCCTTTTAGGTTTGAAAAAATGTGACAAGGGGTTTCACCCTATCATTAGTGCGTAGAGCTCAACAAAAGGTTCAATTTTATATATGGTAGAGCTCAAAGAGACACCCAGATCAAAAGTTGTGTTCGTTTGAAGTTTGAGTTACGTTTTCAATTTATTTTATATATTTTATTAATTTTTTGATTTTTTATGTCTTCAAATTGTTATTAAATGACTATTACTCAATAATAATGAGAAAATTATTAATTAATAATATTTTTTAAATTATTTTATAAGTCATTTTCACTAAATATTTTATATATTAATTGTAAATGTCTATTTTTTCATATCTAAAACATATTTAAAATATATATATTATATTTATATCAATATAAATATATAAATATATTATTTTTAATGATTTTTTTTGAAAAACACATTTTATCAGTGCTAGTAAAAAATGGTGATAAAGACACCCCTTTTATCAACGCTACTAAATAAAACGCTGATAAAAAAGTTCTTTTAACCATTTATTTTTTTAGTGGTGTTAAAGAGTGGAGCAGCATAAAGTTTTTTTTGTGGTAGTGTGTGGACCAATTATATTTCTTCTATAGTATTCTTTAATCCTATCCTAGTTTTTTTTCAGGACCTTATATTTCATCGATCTTTTTGGAAAAATGAAATCTCAAAAGCAAAGTTTTATATTCCAAACATGTTTTTAAGAAATATAATTTGATTTTTTCCCAAGGGAAAAGCCCGAGAGAGCATATTAGTGGGTTGTGGGAAATGGGGCGCCTTGTAGCATGTATGAGCAGTAGTGTGGGTAGTTTCTATATTAGTTATCATGTTTTGGCTGTTGCACTTTAGATACATGATGATATTAATGTACATACTATATTCAATGGTCAACTTATTTCTTATATAAGGATAAATATACTTTAGTGATCAACACCAACTCCCCTTTATTCTTTTTGTTGTTGTAGAATCTTTCCATATGGCCATGAATAGTTTGGATATATCACATCCTAATGAAATAGTACATTTTATGTTTTTTTATTTGAGATGTGGTTTCTTCAAATCTTCCATCTCTTTTGATATTTCTAGTTTCCATACACACACTCATAGTGTTTCCTAATCTTCTAAAACAATATCATAGCAATTCCAGCATCCTCTGAGAGCTATTTCCATTTGTTTTATCTTTAATACTATTTCTTTTCTATGAATCTATATTTTTATAATTCATACTACACAATGATGTCTATATGTGATAATCTTTATAATTTTAATTTGACTTCAAAATATGAATATATCCCCCAAAATTCTCAATCCCCAAATAATTCTCCTTCAATTGACCATCAAAATTATCTATGTAAGAAGACTTTTCCTTGTGTGTAATCTTGACAAATTATTTACACTAATCTTTTAATATAGGCATTTAGTCTCCATGTAGTTTTCCATTTCCATTCCTAAATTCTTCTAATGAAATAGTTATTCAATTATATCATGTTTTTCCTTTAATTTATTATTCATTATTATAATAGTATCCTTGGAATCCATCTCTTTCTCTATAAACATTCTATTATATTATTCAAAATCTAAAACATATGTAGAATTTATTCAACCATTATACTTTAAGAATTTCATTTAACTTCTTAAGACTTGACTCATCTCTTCTTTGTGACATAAATAAACTCCTAATTTTTGACATGATGTGAATTCTTATTTTCTATCATCATCCTCCAAGTATTTAGGTGAATATAATAATTAAATTAATAAGTAATTTGTTTTGATATATGTTTTGGTAGTGAAATATTTTTATATATACCCTAATACTTATCGATTTTTAGAAATCCATAGGTTTCTTGTGAACATTGATAGTGACAATGAGTGAATTATCTCCCTTGATGAATCCGTTAAAAAAATAATGATTTATAATATGTTAATTTTTTTAATAATAAAATAATTGTTATAATACTTTAAATCCATATAATTATTTACCTTTATAAGTTCTAAAAATTTGTTGATGCAATGAAAATTTATATCCAATATGATGACTATATTTGTGTATATATAAATAATACCCTTCTAGGTTTCTAAGATTATAATTTCTGTGTATTTATTTATTTTATTAAATATAAATATTTCTGAATCAAATAGGATGGTCATGAAAAAAAATGGATGGATGAAAATTTTATGACAAAAGAGTATGAGGATAGGGTGAAAGAGTTGATCCAATTTGAAAAAGATCATGCATATGACCCTTATCATATCCTTTGTACATGCTTACGTTGTTGTTATTCAAGACTAATTAGTCTAGAGAAGTTGGAAGAACATTTGATCTATCATGGAATAGATTAAAGTTATAAATGTTGGACTAAACACACAAAAAAACTAAATGTAGCTAGTAACTAGGATGACACTGTCATTTTTTATGGTCTATTTGATATGATTACATGTGTGAAATACGATGAAGACTGTATTAAGGATATGATTAAATGTATGAATGATGATGAGGATTGTATTGAGTAAATGTTAATGATGGTCGAAGATGAACTTTTGGATTGTCCAAATCTATTTTAGAAGTTAAAAAGTTATGCTAAGATGGCATTGTATTCTAGTTGTACTAAATATACAACATTTTTATCTATACTGAAGCTATATAATGTAAAAGATGGAAATTTATAGAGTGGAATCAAATTTATCGAACCAATTTTTTTCTTGAATGATATGATCTAAAAGACAATGAGGTTCCTTGCTGAACATATGATATTAAATGATTGCTATATTTAATGAGTATGATATATGAATGATTACATGCCTGTCCAAATGATTGTATACTATTTCACAAAGACCATGAATCACATAAAAAATCCCCAAAGTGAGTTTCATATAGATATAAGAAAGATTAAATGAGTCCTTTGAAAGTTGTATGGTACATTTCAATCATTCAAAGGTTTATGAACCTATATGGAAGTGAGAATATTTCATGGCAATTGAAGTGGAACACATATATAAGTAATCAATATGGGAAACGTCATCACCTAGTAAAATCACCTCAGTAGAATAAATTTTATCATTATTATCCTAAATTTGGAAATGAATTGAGAAACCTTCGTCTCACACTATCTATAGATGGATTGAATCATTTTGGTTTACAAAGATGCACTCACAATATATGGCTGGTTGTGTTGTAAAATTATAAATTTCCACTATGGTTATACATGAAGTGAAAATACCTTACGTTTTCTCTTATTATATTAGGATCAAAGCAAATAGGTAATGATATTGATGTTTTATTGACTCCATTCATCAACAAATTCACCTCAAACCTATCATGGAAGGAAACTCTATCTTTTGGGTACAGAGATGAGGTGATGAAGGAGGTGCACATCGTGGAGGATTACTTCATGGAATTCATGGGTGAGGAGTTCTGAGAGTTTGGGAAAGGAATTAATCATGGAAATTATTTTTCTTGGGTTATTTATATTATGGGATTGGTTTGTGGGACAGGGTAGTGTACCAGGAGTACTGTGAAGCCATGAATCAAGTGGATTTGATGATCATGGATCTACTGGGCATGATTCTGGGAGTGGGGAGAGGCCAATTCTGAAGCTTATATGGGGAGAATGATTTGATGATGAAGTTGAACAACTACCCGCCCTTCCAACAGTCAGATCTGGTGTTGGGAATGGGGCCACACTAGGACCTGACCACCCTGATCCTCCTCCACCAGGATCTCGTCAATGTCCTAGAAGTGATGGTGGATGCCAACTTGCACTGCATCCTTCCCATCCCACAAACCTTCTTCATCAACATTAGGTACACATTTCAGGAACTTTCTGTTGGGAAAGACGGGAAAGCGACGAACGCGCAAACAAAAGAAAAAGTGAACGCGCAGCGGAAATTGAATCTTTCCCCCCAAATAGAAGCGGATGTGCAGCGACAAAATTAAATGTGCAGAAAAAAAATAAATTTGACACCGGAAATTTTTACGTGGAAAACCCGAAAGGGAAAAACCACGGGACCTAGTCCAGAAAGAGGGATCCACTAAAATCAAGAAGTACACGGTAGAGACTCCCCAAAATGGAAGGGATCTCAAAAGTAATACTCAAGAATAAAAGTATGGATCAAAAGGTGGAGAGCAAGAAAGATGATCGTCAAAGAAAGGCAATCACCAAATGGGATTTGCTCTCGGTGTTGTTGCTGCCGGTGATGATGAAATGCCTTGCCTCTGCCTCCTTATATAGGAAAAGAATCAGCGTCAAAATAATGTTGCCGCGTCAAAAGAGTGTCACCGCGTGAATTAATTCACGCGGTCTTGGCCCGCATTAAAACACCACATTAAAATAGATACCGCATGTGCACCATTTGAGGAGGCGTTGCCCAGTGCGCCAACCAGGAAGGCGCCCAACAATCTCCCCCTCCGACTCAAGTGGGGATCACCGCCAACCCTGCAATCTGTCGGAAAGTCTCAAATTTTCCTCTGGGTAAACTCTTGGTCAACATGTCTGACCCGTTGTCATCAGTGTGGATCTTCTCAAGCTCTAACTGTCTCGAATCAAGGACTTTGCGAATCCAATGATATCGAACATCGATATGTTTCGACCTGCCATGAAAAGTAGAATTCTTTCCCAAACAAATAGCACTCTGACTATCACAAAATAAAACATACCTGTCCTGATTTAAATTGAGCTCTCGAATAAATGTTTTCATCCACAACAATTCTTTGCACGCCTCAGTAGCTGCAATAAACTCTGACTCTGTGGTAGATAAAGCAACACATCTCTGAAATCTAGACTGCCAAGATACAGCTCCCCCTGCAAAAGTGATCAAATAGCCTGAAGTAGACTTCCTCGAATCGATATCTCCTGCCATATCTGAATCTGTAAAGCCACAAAGCATAGGTTCCCCTTTGCCAAAACACAATCTCAGATCAGAAGTACCACGAAGATAACGAAAAATGTACTTCAATGCTCTCCAATGCTCTCTACCTGGATTTGATAGAAAACGACTGACCACACCAACTGCATGAGCTATATCAGGTCTAGTACATACCATTGCATACATCAAACATCCAACAGCAGATGAATAAGGTATGTGTTGCATCTCCTCTCTCTCTTCATCAGTAGAAGGTGACTGACTGGAACTGAGCTTAAAATGTAAAGCAAGAGTAGTACTAACCACTTTCGCTCTATCCATAGAAAATATCTGAAGAACCTTCTCAATGTATCTCTCCTGAGATAACCACAACTTCTTGGCCTTCCTGTCACGGGAGATCGTCATGCCAAGAATCTGCTGTGCTGGCCCCAAGTCTTTCATCGCAAAAGACTGATAAAGATCCTTCTTCAATCTGTCAATTCTAGAAGTATCATGACCAACAATGAGCATATCATCAACATAAATCAACAGTATAATAAAATCATCATCAGTAAATCTCTGAACAAAAACACAATGATTAGAAGATGTCTTCCTGAAACCCTGATGAGAAATGACAGATTCAAACTTCTTATACCACTGCCTCGGAGCTTGTTTCAAACCATACAAGCTCTTCTTCAACTTGCAGACATGATTTTCTTTACCTGTTTCAACAAAACCCTCTGGTTGCTCCATATAAATCTCCTCCTCTAAATCTCCATGGAGGAAAGCTGTCTTCACATCCATCTGCTGAATCTGCAGATCTAAACTGGCAGCCAAACCAAGAACAACCCGAATGGAATACATTTTGACAACAGGTGAGAAAATCTCATTAAAATCAATACCTTTATTCTGACGGAAGCCTTTGACAACTAACCTTGCCTTGTATCGTGGAACAGAACTGGATTCTTCATTCTTAATCCGATAAATCCACCGATTTTGCAAAGCTCTCTTCCCTGTCGGTAACTTCACCAGCTCAAAAGTGTGGTTGTCGTGCAATGATTTCATCTCGTCATCCATTGCCGCAACCCATCTGTCCTTTTGTTCACTCTCCATTGCCTCATCAAACGATTCTGGTTCTCCCCCTTCAGCGAGGAGCACATACTCATCAGGTGAATATCGAGTAGAAACGGTGCGATGTCGAGATGACCTCCGGAGTGGAACTGTGGGTTCATTAATAACCCCTGGAACCGGATCATCAGAAACAAAAGGTGCATCGGAAACTTCAACTCCAACTTGTTCACCTTGAGCATCATTCTGTACATCAACATGATCATCAGAATCAACAACATGAGGTAAATGTGAATTAGAACCTGGCTCAAGACTGACAAAACCATCAGAAGTTGGAGAAGCATCTTTTTCTCCCTTATCAATGTCTGCAATAGTCTGATCCTCCTTAAACACTGCATCGTGGCTTCTGACAAGTTTCTTCAAAACAGGATCATAGAACCTGTACCCAAACTCATCGTGTCCATAGCCAATAAAAATACACTGGCGTGTCTTACCATCCAGCTTGGATCTCTCATCTCTAGGCACATGAACAAAAGCCTTGCAACCAAAAACACGCAAGTGATCGTACCTGATCTCTTTTTCAAACCAAAATTTGTCAGGAGTGTCTGTCTGCAAAGCCACCGCAGGTGATAAATTGATTATATAAGCAGCAGTAAGTAAAGCCTCACCCCAAAAATGTCCAGACAACTTTGCTTCTGAAAGCAAACAACGAACTCTTTCCAGCAAAGTTCTGTTCATCCGCTCAGCTACACCATTCAGCTGAGGTGTCTTGGGCGGCGTCTTCTGATGTCGAATACCTTCCTGCCTGCAATACTGATCAAACGGACCACAATACTCTCCTCCATTGTCAGTGCGAATACATTTTAATTTCTTTCCTGATTCTCTCTCAGCAGAAACATGAAATTGCTTAAAAACACTGAGCACCTGACTTTTGGATTTCAAAACATAAACCCAGAGCTTTCGTGAGTAGTCATCAATAAATGTAACAAAATAAAGACCACCA
The DNA here is from genome assembly GCA_963277665.1 of Viscum album. Taxonomy (NCBI): domain Eukaryota; kingdom Viridiplantae; phylum Streptophyta; class Magnoliopsida; order Santalales; family Viscaceae; genus Viscum; species Viscum album. The sequence continues at coordinate 580,371 of CAUJRU010000408.1, read as the reverse complement.
CTAAAGGTCTTCGATTTCAAAGGACCACAAACGTCAGAATGTACCAATTCAAGTACCTGTGACTTCCTGTGTGGAGGATGACTGCTGAAACTCACTCTGCTCTGTTTTCCAGCCATGCAATGATCACATGTGTCCAACTTGACACTCTTCAAATCTGGAAGAAGATTTCTCTTGGCCAAACAACCGAGACCTTTCTCACTGATGTGACTGAGCCTCTTATGCCACAACTTGGACGAAACACTGCACTCAACAACACAAGCAGTATCACAAGAAATAGAAGCTCTAATCCAGTACAAACTTGATTGCTTCTTCCCTCTAGCCACAATCAAAGAGACCTTGGAAAGCTTCCATTGGCAATCACCGAAAGTGCTGATAAACCCTTCATCATCAAGAACGCTGGTAGAGATAAGATTCAAACGAACCTCAGGTGCATGTCGGACATTCTTCAAAATCAGCTTACTTCCTGTACTGGTCTTTAAACAAACAGTCCCGATGCCTACAACGTCAGCATGTCCATCATTTCCCATCTTCAAAATCCCAAAATTACCTGGGTTGTAAGATGTAAAGAACTCCTTCTTCGATGTCACGTGAAAACAGGCACCACTGTCAACAACCCAGCAAGAATCATCAGAAGCAATGTTAATGGAATCATAAACAATAACAAGATCACCCCCTGTAGTAGCGGCAACATGATCCTCTCCATCGCCATTTTTCTTCTGTTGATTTTCCTTCAATCTGTTCTCTCTTTTCAGCTGATAACAAAACTTCTTAACATGCCCCTTCTTACCACAATGATGACATTCAAAATCTCTCTGCTTCAGTCTGGATTTGCTTCTGCCTCTGCTCTTATCTCGACTGCTCTGCCCCCGGTCCTGGCTTCTTCCCCTGTTCTCTGTGACCAAAATCTCGGAAGAAGATTTCTCCTGAGTACGTCTCCTGACCTCTTCATTTAAAATAGCAGACTTGATAAAACTAAATGTCACAGCACCATTAGGAGCAGAACCGGTTAGAGTAACACGTAAATTTTCCCATGAATCGGGTAAAGTGTTAAGAAGCAAAAGAGCTAAAACCTCATCTTCAAAATTGATACCCATGCCAGACAACTGATCAAAACATCCTTTATATTCACTTAAATAATCAGAAATAGACGTACCTTCTATGTACCTCAAGTTCATCATTTGCTTGAGAAGAAACAGTTTATTGTTTCCCGTCTTCGAAGCGTAGGTCGTCTCAAGCTTCTCCCACAAAGTTCTGGCGTGAGAGATGTTGACAATGTGGTTCATCACGTTGTCTTCGACCCATTGACGAATGAAACCGCAAAACATCTCATGCTCGAACGCCCATTCTTCGTCTGACATTCTCTCTGGCTTCTGGGTACTAAACACTGGAAGATGTATTCGCTTGACAAAAAGCAGATCTTTCATTTTAAGTCACCACATATGGTAGTTGGTACCATTTAACAAAATCATCCGACTGTAGTTGGCCTCCATAATAAATATGAAAAGAAAAGAACCAAACCCTCTGATACCAGATGTTGGGAAAGACGGGAAAGCGACGAACGCGCAAACAAAAGAAAAAGCGAACGCGCAGCGGAAATTTAATCTTTCCCCCCAAATAGAAGCGGATGTGCAGCGACAAAATTAAATGTGCAGAAAAAAATAAATTTGACACCGGAAATTTTTACGTGGAAAACCAGAAAGGGAAAAACCACGGGACCTAGTCCAGAAAGAGGGATCCACTAAAATCAAGAAGTACACGGTAGAGACTCCCCAAAATGGAAGGGATCTCAAAAGTAATACTCAAGAATAAAAGTATGGATCAAAAGGTGGAGAGCAAGAAAGATGATCGTCAAAGAAAGGCAATCACCAAATGGGATTTGCTCTCGGTGTTGTTGCTGCCGGTGAGGATGAAATGCCTTGCCTCTGCCTCCTTATATAGGAAAAGAATCAGCGTCAAAATAATGTTCCGCGTCAAAAGAGTGTCACCGCGTGAATTAATTCACGCGGTCTTGGCCCGCATTAAAACACCACATTAAAACAGATACCGCATGTGCACCATTTGAGGAGGCGTTGCCCAGTGCGCCAACCAGGAAGGCGCCCAACACTTTCTAATGGGATGTATAAGAGTTTCATGCATTAAGAGGTGGTGAACAGTGCCAGGCCTTGAAGAATGTCGACGTTCTTTCTGAACCCCTGGGAGGACAAGGTGGTGGCACTACCCCACAAACTGGTGGGGTACACTGGAAATGGTCGAGTGTACCTTGACTTTACTTGGCTGTAGATGAGGGAATTTACACTGAAACATTACTGTGACGATGAGGACACTATCGAGGCCTTCTCAGACTGGGTCCAAAATAAGCTCATCCACAAAAACTGGCTTCAGTAGATCGCACACTCTCCCAATGATGTCCATATATTATTGTGTGGAAGAAAAAGAGTTAGAACTATTTGATATTTTGTTCTTTGAATATCATCTATACATTAAAGGAATATGAAGGTTGCTAAGATTCATGTGTGATTCTCGTCTGATTGAAGTTGAAAGATTTTCAGTACCCTTCTTCAATCCCTCGCTATCTGATCCTCAATGAATCCCAAAATACCCCTAATGAAAATGAGACTCGTAATTCTCAATACCCAAGTGAATATTAACTACCAAAGGTTGAATTACTATTCAAAAAACACTGATAAAGGAGGAATTTTATCATCCATAAAAAACATTAATAAAAGGGTAGCATTTATTAGTGTTTTTAACACTATTTAAGGTTCCACTTTATGAGTGTTTTTCTTAGAACCGATAAAATATCCACCTTTAACAGCATGAAAAACAATGTTAAATGGGATAATGAATAATACATATTTATTTATTTTCAATACTAAAAAATAGGATTTTATCAGTGCTAAAAAGTGCTGATAATTGAGCCGCTATTAAAAGGAGGATCCCTTTTATCAGTGCTAAAAAAAGTACTGATAAATTTAGCACTGATAAAAGTTAAAAAAAATAGAAAAAAATTATTTAAATTAGAGGGTAGACCAACCCCTTTCAATATCTCTTGACCCCCCTTTCAATAGTGTTATCCACTTTGATTTGAACCTGATACCTTCACCCTTGCGCATCTGGACCTTTACCACTCGTCTATATTATTTTGTTATCCATTTAATGATATATCTATTTATTTATATATATAATTCGTTATATTTATTTGTATATTAATATATATTTATATATATATATATATTAATGAGTATATATATTTAGTTTTATATATATACATATCTATTTATATCTATTTATTTATATATATTTAGTTATATTTTTTATTCATATATTTGTTGGTATATTAATATATGTTTATAAGATTAGTTTTAAATACAATTATAAAATATGTTTGTGTGTGTGTGTGTAAATAAATAAATAAATAAATACCAATATACAACATACATACACATGTATATATATTATATATATGTGTATCTGTAAGTATAATTTTACAAATATATATATATATATATATATATATATTATATATTCACATGTTATAATATATAGAAAATATATATCAATTTGTTAATACATACACACACTAATATATATATATATATATATATATATATACATCCACACACAAAAACACACATTATATAGGAATACAAATATTCATATATTTGTATTTTAAATAAAATTGATATTTGTTTTTATTTAGACAAGTCTTGTATATTGAGAAATATATTTTATATGTATATAAGTTTAATTATTTATTTATATAATTAAATTTTTATGTGTGAATATATAAAAAATATGTATAACAGTATATTGTGAAAAATGATAAAATTTCAAAGTCATAACATCAATACTAAGGTAATCCCTGGGAATAAATTCAGTCCCCATTCAAAAAGGAAAAAAGATCCCCTTAAATGAGGCTGAAATTACATTGAATGTTAAAAAAATTGGGAATCCCGACAAAAAAATCAATTTTGGAGGCCTTATGGGCCTTTTTGGCATCAAAAAATGGGATAGAGGGTTCCCCTATGTTACCAGTACATAGAGATCATTGAAGACATTGATTTGATACGTGGTAACGCTCAAATGGACATTCAGATAAAAAATTATGACTATTTGAAGTTTGAGTTACATTTTCAACTTATTTAGGATCTTTTATTATTATTTTTAGTTTCCCCAAATTATTATTAAATTATTATTACTTGATAATAATTATCAAGTTATTAATTAATAATATGTTTTAAAATATTTTATAATCCATTTTCACTAAATATCTTATATATTAAGTGTAAATGTCTATTTATTCTTATCTAAAACATATTTAAAAAATATATATTATATTTCTATCAATATAAATATATTTATATATTATTTCTAATGATTTTTTTTAAATATACCTTTTATCAGCACTAGTAAAAAAAGCAATGATAAAGACCCCCCCCCTTTATCAGCGCAACTAAAAAAAGCATTGATAAAGGGTGGCACCGCAAAAACCAGTTTTTGTGGTAGTGTTTTAAATAATATTTATATTACAAGTATATATATGAATATATAATATATAAATATGATTTTCAAAACTTTTAATAAAAAATCAATATCATTTTCATAATTTTATATATAAAAATTATCAAATTTATATTAATCAATAAAAATGTTTAATAGTATGTTTATATACATTAATTAAAAAATGTATATATAATTAATATAAATATGATATATTAATATTTTATTCAAATAATTATATAAATATATAAAGGAAATATTTATTTAAGTATCTAATTCATGATTGAATTTATATATTTATATTCATATTAAACAATTTAAAATGTACCTACAATTATCTATAGGTATGTGTATACATGTGTATGTATGTGGATGTATGTGTGTGTTTGTATGTGAATGTATGTATGAATTGTATATATGTATGCATGTGTTGTGTTGATTGTGTGCGTATTTTGTGTACATGTATTTTTACATGTGTATGTGTATGTATGTGTGTGTATGTATATGTGAAAAGACATGTATGTATGTGTGTGCTTGTGTATGGATGTACATGCATGTGTAATATGTATATGTATATGTGTATGTATATATGTATGTATATGTGTATGTATGTCTATGTACGAATATGAAATTTGTATATGTGTATGTATGTGTACATATGTTTATGTGGAAAGTGTATATTTTTATATAATATGTGTATGTAGGCATATGTATGTGTATGTATGCAGACATATATGTAATTGTATGTATGTCCACTGCTATAGAAATTCCCTTTAACAACATGAAAAAATGATTTTAACAGCACTAAAAAAGCACTATTAATCATAGCGCTCATAAAGGGGGTACTTTATCAATACTAAAAAAATGTTGATAAAGGACCCCCTTTATTAGCGCTAGTTTAGCGCTAATAAAGGCCTCATCTGTTGCATTGTGTTGTTTGTATAACATCACACTACATCAACCTCCTGTACACAAAAAAAACACCACAACCTCCTATACATAAAACATATAATTTAATTGAAAGAAATTTTACACCATGAATAAAAAACACTTCTATATACATTTCAAACAATGTTTTGTATAATTACATTTTCAATTACTATCCACCAACAATTTAAAACATTAATGTTTGTCTTCGGAACCCGTGATCCCCTCTCAAAAAGGTCTACCCATGGTATCTATTGCCAAAAAAATCACCTCAACCATAGAAAAAGAATCCACTTATATAAGAAAAAAATATTATGTTAGTAATATTATAAATAAATAAATTAAACATTAATATGAATGAATAAATTAAAAAATGTCAACTTTAAATAAAAAAGACACTTAGAGTTATATTAGTCACATTGTGCATTGTATTGAGGTGCGGTTGATTCCTACCCATCAAAAATGAGGTATGAATCATTGTCCTAAAGAATAAAAAAATCGAATGTGTTTTCTTGGTTTTGAGTATGTCACTTGTTCTTTTTAGTGAAATTAAGGTCAATTTTAAATAAAGAAACATTTAGAGCTATACCGGTCACATGGTGTGTGGGATTGAGGTTTGGTTGATTCTTATATGTCACAAATTACATAAGGATCATTGTACTAAGGTATCAAAATAATCTGACTATGTTTTCTTGGTTTTTAGTATGAAATTTGTGTTTTCTACTAAAATGTCATTTAAACCTAGAAACATGCACTTTGAGTCATACGGGTCACATGATGTGTCAGTTTGAGGTGAGACTGCTTACTACATGTCAAAATGACTTATGAATTGATGTTCTAAATTATCAAGACAATTAGAGAACATTTTCTAGGTTTTTAGTGAGTGAAACATGTTTTGAACTAAAATGTCAATTTTCAACTCATAATGGGAACATTGAGTCATATCTATCACACCATGCATCAGATTGTGGTGCGAGTGATTCTTACACATAAAAAATGACTCATGAAATACTGAATTAAATTATCAAAACAATCCTAATGTGTTTTCTTGGTTTTCAGTACATCACTTGTTCCTTTTGCTAGAATTAATATCAATTTAAAATAAAAAGGCTCACTTGGAGCCATACTAATCACACCATGAACCAGATTGAGGTTTGGTTGATTTATACACATAAAAAATGACTTATGGATCATTTTAATAATGTATGAAAACAATCCAAATGCCTTTTCTCAGTTTTGAGTAGGTCAATTGTCCTTTTTACTGAAATTGATGTTAATTTTAAATAAAAAAATGCACTTTGAGTCATACAGGCCACACCATGTTTCAGATTAATGTGTGGATGATTCCTACACATCTCAAATGACCTATGGATCATTTTAATAAATTATAAAAACAATCTGAATGTGTTTCCTTAATTTTGAGTAGGTTAGTTGTCTTTTTTACAAATATTGATGTCAATTTTAAATAAAAAGATTCACTTGGAGTCATACCAGTCACACCATATATCATATTGAGGTGTGAATGATTCTTATATGTCCCAAAAAATACCAAAAAATTGGGTTTCTGCTACACCACCCCTTAACAGTGTTAAAAAAATCACAGATAAAGGGGGTGCCTTTATCAGTGATAAAAAAATCACTGATAAACGGTAATTTTAACAGTGCTAAAAAAGAGCTGTTAAAAGTGCCCCTTTATGAGAAATTTTTTAGCACTGATAAAGGAACCCCCTTTATGAGCAGCTTTTTAGCACTGTTAAAGGGGGCCCCTTTATCAGGGATTTTTTTAGTAGCACTGATAAGGGGGGGGGTTGCTTTATCAATTCTTTTTTTCCTAGCACTAATAAAGTGTATATTTCAAAAAAATAATTAATAAAAAAATATTTTGATATTTAAATATATAAGTATAATTATATTGATATAAATATAATATATGTTTTTTAAATATGTTTTAGATAAGTATAAATAAACATTTTCACTTAATATATAAGATATGTAGTGAAAATGACGTGTAAAATATCTTAAAAAATTATTAATTAATAATTTTCTAATTATCATCGACTAATAATCATTTAATTACAATTTTAAGATAAAAGAATCAATCAATAAATAAAACTGATTTTTTAGTCCAGATACCCAAAATTTTTTAACATTTGATGGAATTTCAATCTCGTTTTAGGGGGTATTTCTTTTCCTTTTTCAGGGGGGAATGAATTTATTTCACCGATTACATTGATATTCATATTATGGATTTGAAATTTTATGATTTTTAATAATGTACTATTATTTATAATAAAATATATAACAATATATACATATTTTTTATATATTCACACATAAAAATTTAATTTTAGAAATAAATAATTAAACATATTTACATATAAAATATATTTCTCAATATATAAGCCTTGTATAAATAAAAAACTAATATCCATTTTATTTAAAATACAAATATATGAATATTTATATACCTATATAATGTGTACATGTGTGTGTATATATATATATATATTTGTGTGTGTCTGTATTGAAAAACTGATATATATTATCTATATATTCTAAAAATATGTATATACATATTAATATATAATATTTGTAAATATATATAAATATGTATAATTATACTTACAGATACACATATAATATATATATATATAAATGTGTGTGTGTATTGTATATATGTATTTATTTATTTATAAACACACACAAAAAATCATCTTTTATAAATTTATTTAAAACTGATCTTATAAATATATATTAATAGAGGAATAAATATATTAATATATTAGTATAATTATATAACTATATATATATATTAATATAAAAATATATATATATATTAATATAACTATATATATATTAATATAAATATATATGTGTTAATATAAATATATATGTGTTAATATAAATATATATTAATATACGAGTAAATATAACTATATATATATAAACATATTATTAAATGGAGGGCAAAGAAATATAGTGGAGTGGTAAAGCTTTAGGTGCACATAGAAGAGTTTATGGGTTCGAATCCAGGGGGAAGTAGGGTGCGCGTGTGGGTGCAAATGGGGCTAAGAACTGTTAAAGGGTGAGGTGGGGTGGTTGATGGGGTGTGCGGTCTAGGGAGGGGGACAAGGGCATTGTTGAAGGGTGCTTCAAGCACTATTGAAGCCCCTCCTCGAATTGCAGAAATATTTTTTTATTTCTTTTCATGTTTTTTAGATTTTATCAACACTTTTAAAAAATCACTGATAAAAAGTGGTCTTTTATTAGTGGTGATAAAAGAACCATTTATCAATGATTTTTTAGCACAGATAAAATCGGTCTTTATTGGCGCCTTGATTAATTGTGATTATTTTAGCACTATAATTGGGATTTTTGTGCACTTTTAAAGGATATATTTATAGTATTGGAATGAATCATGGATCATTTTCCAAAAGTATAAAGACTTCCCGAATTTTTTTTCCTAGTTTTCAATACAACACTTGTTCCTTTTGGTGAAATTAATGTCAATTTTAAATAAAAAGACACACTTGGAGTAATGCTGGTCACAACATGCATTTAATGGAGGTGCAGTTTATTCCTACACATCAAAAATGACTTATGAATCATTTTCCTAAAGTATCAAAATGATTTTAATTCATTTTTTCGGTTTTGAGTAGTTTATTTATACTTTTTACTAAAATTAATGTCAAATTTTAATAAAATAGATCCACTAGGAGTCATACCAGTCATACCATGCATCATATTGAGGTGAAGATAATTCTTATATGTTTCAAATGAATCATAGATCATTGGACTAAAGTATCAAAATAATCCGGATGCATTTTATCAGTTTTCATTAGGTCACTAGTTCCTTTTTCTAAAATAGATGTCAATTTTAAATAAAAATATGCACTTGGAGTTATACCAGTCACATTTTGTGTCATATTGAGGTGTGGCTAATTCCCACACATCTAAAATGACTCATGGATCATTTTCCTAAAGTATCAAAACAATATAATTTTTTTCTTAGTCTTGAGTAGGTAAGCTATCCTTTTTACTAAAATTGATGTAAAATTAAAATAAAAAAGATGCACTTGGTGTCATACCGGTCACACAGTGCCTCAGATTGAGGTTCAAATGATTACTACACATCTAAAATGACTCATGTACTGTTTCCATAATGTATCAAAACAATTCAAATGTGTTTGATCATTTTCCAGCATGTCACGTGTTTTTTTACTAAAATTGATGTCAATTTTAAATAAAAATACACACTTTGAGTCATATCGGTCACACTGGGCATTAGATTCAGGTGAGACTGATTCTTACACATCCCAAGTGACTCATGGATCATTTTTATAAAGTATCAAAACAATCTGAATATATTTTCTTGGTATGTAGTACGTCACTTGTCTTTTTTTCTAAAATTTAATTTTAAATTGGAAACACGCACATTGACTCATACCAGTGACATCATGTATCATTTCGACATGAGACTGATTCCTACATGTCAAAAATTATTTATGAATATATTTCCTAAATTATGCAGACAATTTTAGTGCATTTTATTAGTTTTTAGTGAGTGATATATTTTGAAGTAAAATGTCAATTTTAAACTGATAATGGATACTCTGAGTCATAATGGACAGACCATGCATTATATTGAGGTTTGGAAGATTCCTACATGGCTTAAATTAATTATAGATATTTTTACTAAAGTATAAAAACAATATGACTGTATTTTTTTGGTTTTGAGTATGTCAGTTGTCTATTTTACTAAAATCAATGTCAATTTTAAATAAAAAGATGCATCTGGAGTCATACCAGTCACAACCTATGTCGGATTGAGGTGTTGCTGATTTATACACATCCCAAAGTTTCAAAAAAAAATTATAACTAGCAATGTTACCATAATTACTAGTTTCTTTATCTTTCAAACTACCAACACTGCATATTGATTTGAGAAAGGTTTTTTGGCTGAGAACATTGAATCAATCTGTAGCATTAGTAGCTCAACAAAGAAAAGAAATGGAAATCATGGTAACATTGGAAGAATGAAACATGTTATATCTTCTAAAAAGATCTATGAAAGCAACTAAATATGTATTATATAAATACGATATGGAAAATAACTTACAAATTTTTGATAAAATGATGACAAAATTAATTAAAAAGTAATAGGAATTCATCTTTTCATGATGCTTGTATACATTATTGACCCATAAATATGATAGTATTCCATTAGTATAAGAAAAAAAATTCTTATGTGACTAATACTGAAAAGTAGTAAATAAAATGTAAACATGAAACAATCCACTACTTATATGGTAGTCACATCTTTATGTTATGTGTGTACATTCATTTATCAGATATGATGCCTATTCGTTTCTAAAAAATATATATATCTTCTTATGAATATGAGTTTTTTGTACAATCATAATAGTACTAGAAAAATATAAATACCTATAGGATTAATAAATATTTTTTAAAAAATAGTAATTAACTTTGAAAATACCTCTTCAGGGATTCAAGTTTGTTCAAGGAATATAACATCTATCATTAATTTACAAACATATTAACCATAATCTTTTCCATTTGTTTGTTTCAGACATTGCAGAAAAATTGAAGAGAATAAGTAATTTTTTTTATATGTGTTTGGATAGTGAAATCTTATTATATATACTCTGATACTTTTCTAGTTGTAGAACTTTTTAGGGTCCTTTTGTTTAGCCCCTAGCCTCATTTCTTATTTTTCTCAACATTGATGCATCACCCTATTAAAACAGAATACTCATTAAAATATAATATAAATTATATAATTTGATGTTTAGTTCTAAAATATTGGATGTATTGTAATACAAATTGACAAATTCCATCATGTGTGTTTGGTTTGTTGGGTATCCATGTAGTGAATTTAGGAAATAAATATTTAGAGTATCCAAATTAACCAAAATGAGCATCTAATGTTGTCTGAAAACAAAAAAAGGAAGAAGTGATGAAATAAATGAAAATATATTTGATATTATTAAATTTTAGAGTTTTACCCCTACAATTTTGGTAGAAATAATATTTTGTCATCCAAAAGTTTTCTTTCAAACAATTTGACCAGGCTTACCAATATTTTATCCTTTTTTTGGATTTTTTTTTTGTTCTGTAGTGGTGGTATGAGGAATAATGATTCCATTTTTTTCATGGGTAAATACCTTTTATTGATTTTATATATACTCCTACAAAAACTATGAAATGTATTTAGTCATAACTTACATAGTATATCAGCTTCTGGAAAATCAAATCATGAAAACATACCTCATGTATACATTTATAACTGAGGCTCCAAGCCAATCATAGTCTAGGATTTCATTTACATTTTCAACACCAATGTAGTATTCACATTCCTCTCCATAAAAAGTTTCTTGAAAATCAACTATGTGGCTACTACCAGTTTTTAACATTGTATCCACATGAACCTTCAATGTTAGTAAATACGGATATAGAACATGTGGAGTAAAGGTGATTTTGGAATATCTTTTGAATCGGTTGGTTGGTCCTTTAGATGGCTTTTATTTGGTATATCATTTCATCATCTTCCATTTGTCCATATTTTATAACATTTATTGGTTCAAACATTTTTCAGTAATTTTTAAAGGTTTATCTTGATAAATAAATTGGAAATTAATACCTCCTTGCCAACATGTATTTTTACAAGATGTGATGACCATGTGATGAAGGTTACAAAATCTTAGTCTATCATATGGATAAGGTTTTCATCAATTGGAATAAGTAGCTCAGTGCTCGGCTCATAATTTATGCTAATTTCCACTATCACATGACCTTTTGGAAGTGGTCTGTTGTGTAGTCTATCATCTTGGATATTGAACATCATAGCTCATGCTACAAGGTGATGAATGGGTGTTGATAGATATAAATCAAAATAATTTTTACCTTATATAATATCATTATAGTAAAGGTATCAGTTTCTCTATGATTCACATTTTAGAGAAACAATTATTAGAATATCTATTACCACGACTACAACAGCTCTTTGAGGGGAATGGATCACCTCAAAGCTGCTGGGGGTGTGGAAAGATCTTCATACAATGGTTATTCTTGAGTTTTTTCTTCTCTTTTATTCCCCCATAAAATTTCCTAGCAACTATCTATACCATTGGAATTGTTCTTCAAGGGTATTTAGCCTTTCTTTCGCCTTTTTATTTTTTTTCTTTATCCTTCTCTTATTTTTTTCTTAAAATATGTTCAGGGTGTCACCCCAAAACCTGGACCTCTGACGTGACCATGCTTTTCTGGTTTTTTCAAGGCCATAGATAGTATGTGTTCATCCAATACAGGTTTTTATGATTCCCAAGACCATGTTAGATAGAAAATATAGGAAAATAAGTAATAATTGTTATATAATAGTGATTTAAAACAATTTTTTTATTATGTTATATTATAAATTGTGGAATAATGTAAGTACTAATAATCATTGGATGCAATTTCATAGATATGGGGAATATGTTCATTAATTTTAATCTTGGATAGTTGATTTTTTAAATTGTAGAGGGGAAATTTTAATTTTTATTAATGAAAGAGGTGTATCAAGTAGATTAATAGGAAGATTGTCACGTCTTCATCACCACTAATTAATTTTATAGAGAATTAAAAATAAAATTGGTTAAAGAAAAATGTATTATGTACTTGATCAACGTAAAATCCAAATGTAATACTATAGAAACTCATGAGAATATAGAATAAGAAGAAAGATTCACTACAAAAGAACTACCTTCAAGGGATTCCTTTGCTAAATTACTTCTCTAATTTTTGGTTCCACCCAAGTTAGATCTATGGAAATTATTGAAAAACTTGAAGTACTCATTATTAGAAATTGGATAAAAGAGACTATAGTTCTTCAAGTTGAATTTAGTTTCATTGGGGGAATAATCATGTGAGGGTATGACTCATGGGGATTATAACCTAATACAATTCTGATTTTTCATGTGGGGTTTGATAGGGGGTATGACCCAATGAATATATGAGTTTGAGTTTTAGAGGGAATATATCTCGGTGGGGGTGATATGGTTTTTATATTCAAGAGGAATATAACCCTCTCATTCTCCCTTATTTTTATTTTGAGGTGTGTATGAGGTATTTATAGGAAAACCTAGATAAATAATTTCTAAAATAGATGACCATGTGGAAAAGAGGCTGTCATGTAGGACATGCATGATCATAAAGTATTCTGACATCTACATTGGGATATTTCAGATGCGTAGGGTTTCAACATTGGATACTCGTATAAATAAATATTCTCTATAGAGGTTTAAAACTTTTGATGATCGACCAATTTGGGAATGGGGGAACCACTTAATGGAAATAAACCATAACATCCCATTATTTTATAATTTCAATATTAATTAATTTCATAATTAATCCAAACATTCCTATTTATGAAAACTCATAGGGCACTCCCAGCTCATCAAAACCACAAAAAAACACCCATATGAGGTCTAAAAGACACTCCTACCACCATTTTAGTTATAATACCTAGAAAAAAACAACTATTTGATCATAAATTTAATTTAATTTAGGATAAAAGACTTGAAAACAAACAAAAAAATCATAACTTCTTTGAAACAACATGCTAAAACATGCATACATCATCTCAGGTCCTCCTTTACACAACCTGAGAAAAATCCTCATTGAATGGGATGATTTTCTCCATGATCCGATGGAATCATAAAAAAACCTAACCAAAATAGAACTAGAAACAAAAAATTGTGATAATGAGTGATGGGATCTCAAAGGGCTTACCTTTCAAGGAGTGACGATGACAGGAGTGACGGTGGTAGGGAGGGAGGGATGGCAGTAGTGCAGGGAGTGATGGTGGCAGGAGAGATGATAACAAGGTAGGGAGTAACGATGATGATAATGGAGAATGAGAAGGAGAAGATGAGCTAGGGAGAGAGGGCAACAAAGTAGGGAGAGAGGGTGGCAGGGCAGGGAGACAGTTTCGCAAAAGCTTTGATAGTGCGATGAAAGGATACTGTTAGGGTTATTTTTATAACATCGAGGTAAAAAATTTATCAGTGATTTTAAAAAATCACCGATTAAGGTATGTTTTATCATCAATAAAATAGAAACCACTGATAAAACCTACCTTTATCAGCACTTTTCTAGCGTTAATAAAGATAAACCTTTATCAATGTAATGTCCCAATTTTTCCCATTGGCTTGAGTGGGAAATGAGACACTAATATGACTTAAGTGACATCCCCAAGATTTTAAATGCTAACAATAAATGTCAAAGGGTTTCAATACAAGTGGGGGAAAATTTTCCAGTTAAGAATAAACAAAACTGAATAAACAATCAAACCCAAACAAACCACTATATGATGCATGAATAATGAAAGTTAACCCAACAATCCATTATTCAAAAACATGTTAAAACCAAGTACCACAATGAAAGATTACATAATCAAATCAAAGAGCAGAAGATAACTAATAAAAAATCCAATACTACAAAAAGACTCCATGCTTCACAAGCTACATGCTCCAACATCACCAAACATCCCAAGTATCATGAGGTAGTACTAAAGACATGTGCCACTTTACCTTTTCCCATGTCCCATAAGATGGAATATTCAAAAGCAACAAAGTGACAAAGCAGGGGTGAGTATAAAACTCATTAGGTTTTCCCCAATGACTTCCCTACTCATTCCACTAGGATAGAAAAGTTAGAAACATTTATGTAAAACAATTTATATAAAACAAATTCTGAAATAGTTCATAAAAAAATACAAACAACTTCTAAAAAAAGTTTATAACTAAATATAAACAACTTCCATGTTATCCAATTTTCCAAAAAAAACTAATTTTAATGAAAAAAAAACAAATATTTAAATCCATTACTCAATATCCATTTTGGCATAACTATTCCATTCCACTTATACACACATCCAACCATGCATGTAACCTGGACCTCTCTATACATGTGAGTGGTGAGTCATCCTTTATCTATGTCACCACCTAGTGAACCATTTGATGGGGGAGAGACCTAACCCTTATCCATATTGATACTAATGGGGGAGACTCCTAACCCTTATCTATCCTCCATGCACATGAACACATCCAACATTTGTGCCAAAAACCAATTTCAAAACAACATTTCATCCTTTTCAATAAAATCGTTCTTTTATTGAAACCCATTAAACAAAACAATTCCAATCAACCATTCCATTTTAATAAAATCAACATATTTATTTAAAACATTTCAATTAAATATATTTATCATAATTGTAGAAAAATCCCAATTTTAAAATCAACATTTTAAAATCAAGAACCAAATTTCATTCCATAAAAAACCCAATTTTCCACAATTTTCCAAACTGTTACTAAAGAGGGTTTCCAAAAAGAAATTCAAAATAATCCAACAATAAATTTCAATCAAAGAAACCAATTTGAAAATAATATCAATAGTTCTAATAATTGGAGTCAAGAGAGAAGCCACCTACCTCAATATTTTTTGAGAAAATTATAAACGGATGGAGAATGCTAATGAAACCAGGTTAAAACTCCATGAATCCACCATAATTCTCTACGCCTAACATGAAACAAGCCAAATATATTCATATTTCACATCCAAAATCTTATATCTACCCACAATGGGTGTATATATAAGAAACTGAGAAGAGGAACGAATTAGATCTAATAAAACATGACAAGAATGATGAAGAACGAGCACTTACCATGATGAATCGGCTTATAATCACAAAGAGAAGCATCCAAATCACCTTCGAATTAATGGGAGAAAATTATTTGTCCTTTAGAGAAGAAAAATATCAATTTAGAGCTATTTGGGGGAAAACGAGTAGGTTAATGTGATAACCGAGTTAGATCCACTTTTTAAGGAGGTGATTTTGACCCGTGAACGGTTTAGTTGCACAGTTATGAAAACCGTGCACAAGCTACTGCCATTAGGGTGGAACCTTGCATGATTCCTCACACGATTATCAAACAATGAACCAACCCTGATAAAACTATATGCCTTGAGGTGCATGGTTACTATTAGGCTTTTACACAGTTTGGATAAACCGTTCATAGACTGTGCGCCTCTCATTTTCCCCTATTTCACTATGCACGACTTCTTAAAGGTATTGCATGGTTTTCTCAAACCATGCGCAAACCATGAATCTATATAAAAACACCAAAAACACATTACAAGTTCTCCCAAACTCTACCAACATTCACCCTTATACTTTATATACATCAAAATCATAAGGAAATGGTGTATATACCAATAACTAGGGGTGATACATTCTACCCACAATTGGTATTTCTATCCTTGGAAAGTTGAAAATCACCATTACCTGAAAATAGTTTCAGGCATTGAATTTTCATTTACTTTTTTGTGTTCCCAAGTCTCTTTCTAGATCTAACCATGTTCCCATAAAACCCACACTAGACTGATGATTTTTTCACATAATAATTTCTCTTTCCTATCTGAAATTTGCACCAGAATATGTACCAATGAAGCATCCAGATCTAGGTCAACGTGATCCCATCTGATCACATGGTTAGGATCAAGTTGATACTTTTTCAACTGAGATATGTGGAATACATTATGCACTGAACTAGACCATATTGGAAATTCTAACTGATAGGACACCTCTACAACCCATTCCATTATCTCAAAAGGTTCTATGTATCGAGGAGATAATGTGCACTTCTTCCCAAAACATTTATGTCCATGCCTTGGAGAAATAAAAAAGAACACATGATAACTCATTAAAAATGACAATGGATTTCGATGATGATCAAAATACGATATATGACAACTTTTATCCATCTCCATCCATTTTCTGATCAAGTGAATTTTTTTGTTGTTTCTTGGATATGGCTCGGCCTAACTAGTTAAATATCACCTGTTTCCACACAAAAAAGTGGAGAATGACAAGGACACCCATACAATTCTTCAAATAGAGGCATGTGTATCAAGGACTGGTAACTCTTGTTATACGATAACCCCACCAACAACACATGCTCTTCCCACGAGACATCAAAATCCATTACACAATCCTGCAACATGTCTTCCAATGTTTTTATCATTCTTTCAGATTGGAAATCTATTTGAGGATAATACACATACTCATAGTCAATTGATTCCCAAGGGATTTCTGTAAGGATTTCCAAAAATGAGATGTAAACCTCGGATCTCTATCTGATACAATCAAAACCAGTATGCCATGTTTCTTTACCACTTCTCATATATAGATTTTGGATAGATTCTCTAATGTATGGGCTCTGTGAATAGGGATGAAATGAGATGACTTGGTAAACTGATCCACTATCACCTATATGACATTGTGCTTTCAAACCATTCGAGGGGAATCTGTAACAAAATCCATCATGATTTTATCCCATTTACAATAGGTAAGGACTGAAACATACCTTCTAGAAATTGATTCTCTACCTTAACTTGCTAACAAGTTAAGCACTTTGAAATAAACTCATCCACTTTACATTTCATGCCGATCCACCAAAACTACACCTTCAATTCCTTATACATATTATGTATTCTTAGATGGATAGACCATCTAGAATGGTGGTAATCATGAAGAAGTTATTCTTAACAAGCCACTAGTACAACCATCCAATTCTTGAACCACAACACTGAACTCCCATTATGTTTCCAACCCTCAATTCTATCCCCACCGTTGAGTTTTTAACTCATAACTAGGAATTCTGAAAGAGATGTTTATACCTCCTTAATCATCTCTAACAATTTAATAATCATAGAAACTGGAAATAAAACTGAAACATCACCTCTTTCTTCACATTCCACATGCATGTGGAATGATTGGGGTACGGCCGAGTTGGATCGAACACGAATCCAACCGGGCCCTCGGGACTAAAAGGCCAATAACTTACAGACCAGGCATCCGATTGACGCACCTTCTATTGCGTTGAGACCCCTTTTATGTGGCAGTCCTTTTGGATACATCTTCATGGGACTTAGTGGAATTTGGAGTATCGACCTATGGATTGAGGAGCTGATACTCCCAAAATCAAGCGAGCTTACTACGGGAACCCTATAGCTAGCTGTAACATGAGAAAGATAGACTATGTGGGTTTGTGCTTTGGGATCCTTCGTGGGTCTGTGATTGAGGTTCCCACATAGATTATCTCTAGTAATCCATGTGGGACTACTCTAGGATCCTTCGTGGGTCTGCTGTACTAGGATCCTATGTGGGTCTGATGATGTACTAAGATCTTGTGTGGGTCTAATGATGTACTCGGATCCGGTGTGGGTCTGTTGTACTAGGATCCTGTGTGGATCTGATGATGTACTAGGATCATGTGTGGGTCTGATGATTTAGGATCCTACATGGGTCTGCCTCTTAACAAAATAAGATGATTCAGTAGTTACATCTAATCATATCTACTACTTTACCTAAGTTATAACTGGTGTGAGATGAGTCCTTACCTTCATGGTGATACCTTGTGGTATTCTTTTGTGTGGAGTACCTTTGTGGTACTTTCCTTTGTGGTGATACCTTTGTGGTATTCTTCTGTGTGGTGTACATGTGTTGTGCTTACCTTTATGATGTTACCTTTGTGGTATTCTTCTGTGTGGCGTACCTATGTGGCAATTTCCTTCATGGTGATACCTTTGTGGTATTCTTCTATGTGGTGTTACCTTTTTGGTACTTGCCTTTGTGGTGTTACCTTCATGGTATTCTTTCCTTCATGGAACAATTTAGATTTGAGCTAATACGTTGGGCCTTGTGTTTCCTCATGAATGATATGGGTATACTTGATAACCTAGGTATATTTATGGGCATATACCTAAGTAGGGTTGACTGTTGTTTCCATGCTTGTATTTTATCCTTTGTGGATTTTGAGAGACCTTTGGGGGTCTTGGGGTCCCTACTGAGTATCGTTATACTCACCCCTGTACGGGCTACGACCGCACCTTGTTGTGTTTGGTACAGACGACAGATAATGCTGACTAATGAAGAGAGTACCAGGACTAGAGGTATCTTGGAGGTGGACATTAGACGATGCGTACCATAGAGACGACCGTTCGAGAGCTGTACCTACCCTTCAGGTAGGATCCTTGGCAGTAGTTCACATGAGCTGTTTCAGTTTACTTGTACTTTTTAGTTTTCATGTACTTTCCATTTGGGCTTATATTCTGGCCCCTTTTTCTTATTGTACATGCTCTTTTTACTATGCAGTTTACTTGTGTTCTCATCTTGTTATGTTATTATTTGTGTGTGCTTACAGGATATAAAGGTAATTCCTTCTCGGTTTTAGGGAATATGCCTTTTGGTGCTAGTCGTCATCCCTAAGCCTATGGAAGGCGGGCTTGGGGTAGTCATGACACGGGCCCCGGGGGAAGGGTTGTGACAAATTCGTGCATTTTCCACTATATTGTCTTTACCCAATTTATACATCAAGTAGAATTCGAACATTTGAAGATACTCCATCCATCTTCTTTTTTTAATATTTAAATCTTGTTGTGAGTAAATGTTCTTTAAGATCTTATGATCTGTGAACACTATAAATTTCTCACTAAAGAGATAATGATTCTAATTCTTCAAATCACGGATGAACTTAGTTAACTCAAAATCATGTGTTGGTTAATTATTCTCATGCACTCTCAATTTCATTGAACTATAAGAAACAACATGGTCCCCTTTCTTGAAAACACATCCCAACCCAAATCCTGAAGCATCATAGTACACCACATACCCCTATCCTAATTCCATAAAAATCAAGATAGGTGTTGATGTAAGATGAACATTCATCTCTTGAAAATACTTTTGGTATTCCTCAATCCATTTAAATGGAATTTTATTATTTGTAAAAGTTTTCATGGGTGATGATAGTCATGAGAATTCATGAACAAAAAATCAGTAATAACCAGGAAGACCAAGGAAGTTTCATATCTTAAAGATGTTTTTTGGTGGTTTTCAAGAGATAATAGCTTATATCTTCTCTGAATCCACTTAAACACCTTTTTCATAAATGATATGTCCAATAAAGCATACATCTTGTATCTAAAAATCACACTTTGACAGTTTAGCATAAAAACTATGATCTCTCAAGATTCCCAACAATACCTCCAAGTGTTTCTCATGCTCAGACCTTGTCCTTGAATACACCAATATGTCATCCACAAAAAACATAATAAAAGAATTCAAATATCACTAAAATATCTAATTCATCAATTCTATAAATACTTTTTGTGAATTTGTAAGACCAAAAGGCATTACCACATATTCATAATGGCCATATCTACTTTTGAAAGTTGCATTTAGAATATCCTCTTTATGAACTCATAGTTAGTGATATCCTGATCACAATTCAATCTTAGAGGAACATTGATCTCCCCTCAACTGATCAAATAGATCATTAATTCATGGTAGTGGATATTGATTCTTTATCATAACTTGGTTAATCTTATGATAATCAATGTACAACCTTAGAGTTCTATTTTCTTTCTTTATGAACAAGACTGTTGATGCCCCCAGGGACAAGATCATCCAAATGAAACCTTTGATTTCTATCTCCTCCAACTGAAATTTAAATTCCCTTAACTCCATTGGTGTCATCCTATAATATGGAAGGGAAATAGGACTGGTCCCCAGAAATAGATCAATCGTAAACTCCCCTTCCCTTAGAGGTGGTAACCCTGAGAAGTTCTTGGAAAAAACATCTAGAAATTGATCTATGATTGCTGGAAAACTATTATCATTTATTTCTTCCATTGATTCCCAAGTCAATACCACCAAATGGTAAGAGATCATTCCCAGTACTGGTGCCAACAATTTTGTTGCACCTATCTTTACAACCCTGTCTCCTTGAAACAGGTGCAAGATGCCATCATCTATCACAACACTAATTATCCTTCTATAACAGTCAGTGTGAGCCTTGAATGTTGTCAACCAATCCATACATAGGATTACATCATAGATATCCATGTCCAACATATATAAATTCCATTTCACCTCAACTCCATCAATATTTATTGAACATGATCTATATAGAAAGTCTCAACATTCTATTTCCCCAAGAGAAGTTTGAAGTTTTATCATAGAAGGAATCATCTCAAGTTTTAAACTTAGAAAATAAATAGAATAAGAAGCAATGAAGGAATTTGATGCACTAGTATCAAACAACACTTTCATAAGGGTATAATTCAAAAGAATCGTACCTCTTACTATGGATGGTCCAACATGATCATTGACAATAATTCACTCAACTCCATCAAATTTCTTCATTGTTTCACTCTACTCCTTGTTTCCTTTCTGATATTTCCCTTACTGAGGAATCATGGTATTCCTAGAATCACCATGGATAGATCTGCTCTGCTAAAAATATTGATTCTACTGACCTCATCCTATCAATGCATATGATGCCCGCGACACCTGAGAAGTGTCCCAAGCACCTGACCATGGGGAACTACAATAATTTCACTGAAGATTACCCATATTCTTGAAATTATTAAATGATATATGTGGTGTTTTACACTCTCTATTCATGTGATAAAAGGAACCATGTTGAAAAAATCCCACTTGGATCTTTGGTTGTGGATGAAGGTATACTAATCTATCCATCTCATTATGATCACCACTCCCACCATGGAAATAGGTGTCCCTCTTCCAATTTATCCCATCATTCAAGTTCCCACCATTTCTCATAGGTATCATCATACTTCGTCCTCCCATAGCTCCTGAGATGTCTCTCTTAGCCACTATTTCTCTATTTACCATCTATGTATAATCTGTAATACAGAGAACCACAATCTTTGAGTGAATCTTCTATCTTAGCCCTGATTTAAATATTCATGCTTTCAAGGATGCACTCTCTATAACTTCAGGTGTAAAGCACACTAAATTTATAAATTTAGTGGCATACTCGGTGATAGAGATATTTTCCTATTTTAGGATGAAGAATCCCTTAATTCTCTAGATCTGAAATGTGTGATGATTGATTTTTTTATTGAACAATTCCTCAAAATCCTCCCAAACAAGGCCTTGACCCAGTTTAGTCTGTACCGATAGATCACACCACTGGTGTGTGAGATCATCGATCATATACATTTCCAGTTTGAGTTTTTGCTCCACTGGTGTGCTAATGAAATCGAATATACAATTCATCCTATTAAGCCACACCTCTGCTCTTTCCAGTTTAGAATCACCTCAGAAGATGTATGGATTGTGCTTTTAAAACTGGATGGAATGATTTACATGTCTTGTCTCATCCCTCCAGTTCTTGGTGTCTATAGCCTAAAAAACATGGATGATACTGTGAACCAACTCTTGGTTCACCTATGGCTCAGGTGCAACCACATTCTCTGCAACTTCGTTCAATTGGTTTCTACAACACCCAATGGGTGCCATTTTATATGGAAAAACAAACTCTATAAGTATCACTCTCTAGCAACTAAAAGCCGATAATTTCAAATTCTATAACATAAATTATCACAATAGTACTTTCCAAGTTTAAATATTTTTTTAATACATTATTGCTTTTGAAAATAAAACCATTTTCAAAATACCTCAACCATGCTCTTTTCAAAGTCTTTCATTTGAAAACAATTTCAAAATTTTTCAAAAAAATAATACCTTTGAACAAAATCATAAACAATTACTGAAAATGAAATATGAAATTCTTGTGGGAATTCATTCCTCTAATGCATGTCCTGCTCGTCTTATTGGATAAACCAATGACAATGAGATTTCAAAATCCTATAAGTGTCTCCGAAACACTTATGTACAAAAATCCCTGGAAACATGAATTTCCACATAAAAAGGTTATCTACATCTTTTTCTTCTCTAAATTTCAAGTTACAAAAATCTTACTCCTTTCTAAGTTCCCAACTCAAGGAATAGAGAGAATGAATTCAACTCCAAGACCAAGAAAACCAATGACTACTTGTTCCACAAAGTAAGGACCAAGATGATACCATTTGTAATGTCCCAATTATTCTCATAGGATTCAGTGGGAAATGAGGCATTACTAGGCCTTAAGCGACATCCCCAAGATGTCAAAGGCTAGAAATAAATACCTAAGGGGTTAAATACAAGTGGGGGGAAATATAACCTTTAAGAATCAATAAAACTGAATAAACAATCAAACCCAAACAAACCATTATATGATGCATGAAAAATGAAATCCAACCCAACAATCCATTATTCAAAAACATGTTAAAACCAAGTACTGCAGTGGAAGATTACATGATAAAATAAAACAATGGAAGATAACTTATAAAAACTCCAAGGAAACCAAAAGACTCCATGCTTCACAAGCTTTATGCTCTAACATCAGAAAATAACCTAAGTATCACTAGGTAGTACTAAAGATGTATAATACTTTACCTTTTCCAATGTCCATGAAGATGACATCTTCAAAATCACAAAAGTGACAAAGAAGGGGTGAGTATAAAACTTAGTAGGGTTTCCCCAAGGAATTCCTTACTCATGACACTATGATGGAAAAGATAACAACATTTATATAAAAAAAAATTCAAAATATTTTATAACAAAATATAAACAACTTATAAAAATAGTTTATAACAAAATATAAACAAGTTCCATGTTATCCTATTTTACAGAAAAGATATTTTTCATGAAAACAACCAAATCAATCTTTAAATACATTTCTCAATATTCATTTTAGAAAAACCATTCCATTCCACTTATCCACGCATTCAACCATGCATGTAACCTAGACCTCCCTATACTCGTGAGTGGTGAGTCATCCTTTCACTAATGTCATCACCTAGGGAACCATTTGATGGGGGAGATACCTAACCCTTATCCATCCATCTAATGATGGGGGAGACTCCTAAAACTTATCCATCCCACATGCACATGAACACATTCAACATTTATGCCAAAAACCAATTTCAAAACAATATTCCATACATTTCAGTAAAATTGTTCTTTTATTTAAACCCATTAAACAAACCAATTCAAATCAACCATTACATTTTAATAAAATCAAAATATTTATTGATTTTTTTTGATTAAATCTATTTACCACAATTGCATAAAAATCCTCATTTTAGAATCCCCATTTTAAAATCAAGAACCAAAGTTCATTCCATAAAACAAACAATTTTCCACAATTTTCCAAAGTGTCACTAAACCATGTTTCCAACAAGAAATTCACAATAATTCAATAATAAATTTCTATAAAATAAACCAATTTGAAACTAAGATTTGCAGTTCTAGCAAGAGGAGTGGAGAGAGAAGCCACCTACCTTGAGAGTTTTGGCGAAAAATATAAATGGATGAAGAATTCCAATGAAACTGGGTTAAAACTCCATGAATCCACCTTAGATCTCTTCCCCTAACATGAACCCAGCCAAATATAATCATATTTGGCATCCAAAATCTTATATTTACCCTCATAGGGTGGAGATATAAGAAACTAAGAAGAGGGGAGAGATAGATCTATGAAAACATGACAAGAAAGATGAAGAATGTGCACGTACCATGATGAATTAGATTCTAATCACCAAGAGAATCCTTCAGATCGCCTCCAAATCGATGGGACAACCTTCTTTGGCCTTTCGAGAAGAAAAATCACGAGTTAGAGCTGTTTTGGGGTGAAAACAAGTAGGTTAAAGTGAAAGATGAGTTAGATCCACTTTTAAGGAGGTGATTTTGACTAGTTAATAGTTAGACAAACTGTGTGCTAACCATGTGCAAGCTACTGACTTAAGGGTGGAACCTCACTTGGTTGTCTTGAACGGTTACCAAAGCATGCACCAAATATGCCAAAACTCTTTTCCTCAAGGTGCATAGTTACTTCTAGGATTCGGTATAGTTTGGATAAATCTTGCATAGACCATGCGCCTTTCATTTCCCCACTATTTCACAGTGCACAGTTTCCTGGAGGTCTTGCACAGTTTTCCCAAAATGGGAACAAACCGTGCACCTATAGAAAAACCCCAAAACACAATACAATTTCTCCAAAACTCTCCCAAATTTCTCCCATATAATTTATATACATCAAAATCATAAGGAAAGGGAGAACATACTATAAACTGGGGGTTCTACAATCAACGCTAAAAAAGCACTGATAAATGGTGTCTTTATTAGCACTGATAAAGACACAATTTATCAGTGTTTTTTAGAACTAATAAAGATATAATGTTAATAATTTATTTATATTATTATATATATTTATAAAATTTTATATATAATTATAACTAAAAATAAATATATATTTATTTATATATAAATATAAAATAAATATATTTATATAAATATATATTAGGTTCTCAGGGGAACAATTACATTAAATAGACACACACTACACATAGAAGCTAGAAAGATAGGTCATAGACACCCTAAGGGATATCTCACCCATCAAACCTTATTTATTCAGTACACACAAAAAGGCTCAGTGGGCATGAAGCCCATTACATGGCCCAAAGGCCCAAGAACTGACTAGAAGTCCTAGTGCAGCATAATACATGCATCATACTACCTGCGTCATCAGTCATGTGTCATGTTTACATCACCTCCTGCTAACAGGAATGTGTTCTTGCCTGGATTTGAACTCGTGTTAGATGCAGGATTTCAAGGTGCCTTTACCTCTCGGGTAAACCCCCAACTGTGAAAAATTATAATAAATATATTTATTATATTTATAATTTTATATAATTAAAATATTTATTTAATATAATTATAAATATATATATTTTTATATTTATAACTATAAATTTATATATATTTCTTTAAATAATTATAAAATTATAAAAAAAATATTTATTATATTTATAATCTTATAAATATATATAAGAAATATATTAATTATATATATTTATATGATTATAAATATAATAAATATATTTATTATAATTAATTAATTAATTAATTAAATATATATTTATTTATAATTATAACATAAACAAAAAAATATTTTTTTATTTATAATTTAAAAATTATAATAAATATTTATTTATTTATATTTGTAAATATATAAATAAATATATATATATATAATTATTAAATTATAATATCTGTATTTATTTTACTTATAATTTAATAAATATATATAATTAATATATTTATTATAATTTAATAATTTTTTAAATATATCTATATTTATTTTCAATTATAATTATACATATTTTATATATTTATAAATATATTTATTTAATTATATGTATTTATAACATTATAAGTATAATAAATATATTTATTATAGTTTTATAATTTTTTAAATATATACATATATACATATATATATATTTATAATTATAAGTTTAAATAAATATATATTTATTTTAATTAAAAAATTATAATAAATATATATTTATTTGTAGTTATAATTATAAAGATATATATTTATATATTTATTTAAATAATTATGACATTATAATAAATATATTTATTATATTTATAATTTTATTAATTTATATAATTATTATATTTATTATAGTTATTTAAATATATCTATATTTATTTGTAATTATAATTATAAATATTTGAATTTATTTATAATTGTTTTTATATATTTATAAATATATTTTTTAATAATATATATTTATAACATCATAAGTCTAATAAATATTTTTTTTTATAATTTTATAATTATTTAAATAAATATATATTTAATTATAATTATAACTATAAATAAATATTTATTTATTTTCAATTAAAAAATTATAATAAATATATATTTATTTATGGTAATAATTATAAATATAAATAAATAAATAAATTTATTTAAATAATTATAAAATTATAACAAATATATTTATTATATTTTTAATTATATATATATATTAGGTGCTTAGGGTTACAATTACAGTCAAACACACACACCACACACATTGGCCGAAAAGGTAGGTCATAGCCCCCCCCCCCCAAGGGGATAACCCACCCATCAAGCCTTATTTATTTAGTACATGGATCGTAGGCCCAATGGACATGAAGCCCATAACATGGCCTAAAAGCCCAATGTTGTGTCATGTTTGCATCATCTTGCGTGTGTTATGCCAGCATCACCACCTGCTTGTATCATGCCTGTGTCACCGCCTTCCTACGTCATTGTCTGCATCACCACCTGCATAAATATATTTATTATAATTTTATAATTATATATATATAAGGCTTGATGGGTGGACTATCCCCTTGGGTGTCTATGGACCACCTTTCCGACCTATGTGTGTGGTGCATGTGTGTTTAATGTAATTGTACCCCCAAGCACCTAATATATTTACCGGAATAATGAAGACCATGGATAAACTCCATGGACCCAAAAATTAATTATAATTAAAAGAGTTAAAGAGGAGAAAAAAGGAGATACAAGGTATAAGTGACCAGTAGACCACCAAACAAAGAAAAGATAAACATCATTCATCCATTTCTACCTCTTCCATGACCATTGCGTCCTCTTGGGTGCCTTCCCATCCTCCATTTCTTCAAGGTATTACATTTATCACTTTATTCATCAGCATATAAAGGATCAACAAACATATCATGACCAACAACTTGAACATATTCACCATCAACCTTAGTGTCATTATTAGCAGATTTCCTATCAGCAAGCATGTCCTCATTTGAGGAATGCCCTATCAGTAGGTCTTTTTTGGAATCCCGATCTGTTAAAGTAAAGGTGGAACATTAATAGCATAAGTTGTTAAAGCATTCTTACCTTTCCACTCTCATCTCTCCTGGTAGAGCTCATCAAAGTTTGGAGAGTTCATAGACTCCAACATAGAAAAAAATTGTGTTTCACACAATAGTATCTTGTGAAATAACATGCATTTTATCATCCATTGGAATATTTAATATGGGAACATAGTCGACATGAGCAGGTGACAACGCAATGTCAACCTACCCAAAATCATCATTGAGATCCTGATTCACTTCCACGGTTCTAGATGTAACATTAGCTACCGAAGAAACAAGACAAGTAGGAGAATTCCTAGTGCATTTCTTATTCTATCTGTCAATATTAACATGAATAGAGACCAAATTCAATTTCCATTTAGGTAGGAATTGATCCTCCAATAGAATCGCATGGTCAATCTCAAAATCAATACCAGTGTCTCAGGTTTCACCGCATTCAGAAAGGGAGGTTTACCCTTGGAGTATAGAATTAGGGGAAGGGGTGTTTATATCATAATATCCTAAAAAACAGGTTTCACACCCACAGTGGCACTAATAACATAGTTTCCAGGAGTTTTCCCAACCATAACCTCAACAAAAAAGGCTGATCGGCATTTTCCAGAGTTATAAACCAATTTATACATTGAGTGTGAAGGAAGAGAAACTTCTTGCAAACCAACAGAAGTTTCCATCTTCCCAGAATCACATACAAGTAAATTACATTTTTCCACTTTATATCCATATCTTTTAAAATTAGAGAATCTCATCCCTTGGTGATAATTTTACTTAATATATCCAATATAGGATAAATTAAGGAAAAAATCAGGGACATGTTCAAACTCAATATCAATCTCAAATTAAAAATCTATAGCAATCAAGTATACAGTCTCCATAAGAGGTAATGAAATATCAAACTCAATTAAGAAGTGGTTAAAATGACCATACATGACTTGTTCAGTCTCCTTATCAAGATTAATTGGGGTTCCAACATCCATGGAGACATCCCAAATGATTCTTGGGTGCTAGAATACCCAATTCAACCCTTTAACACAGATCCAGGACTGTGCAACAATGTTCTCAGCTTGAAAAGGGTCAAAACAAGGATCCCAATTCTGAAACCAAAGGATCCCTGACTTGAGATTGAAAAAAATGATACTCCAGGCCCTCAATTTAAACTCATGTGAATGAAAAGTAAGATGAAATAAGTTCATACCAATCGACACGATATGTCATTCACAAAAACCCCAGATCTAGACAAGATGCATCCTTATGTCTTTAAGCTTCCAAGACTTAGATAGTTGAGAGCTAATCTAGGTGATGATTGAATGTTTGCACACTCCAATTATTTCTTCAAAAAATCAAGGGTTAGATTCAACAAACATAAGCACATAATTCTATGAAATCTGATTGTGGGTAGTGGGATCACCACTCCAAGGGACAAAGAAGAATATGTCAACACCCTTTATCCGCAACTCTTCCACACCTCTAAAAATCTCTACCATCTCATATTGCTTCTCGTTTATCAGTTCCACAATTGGAACAACATCACACATCAAGCAAGATACATCACTTTCCTTCTTTAATGGTCTAACAAACACCTCCATAAGATCTAATAAGTTGGCCAAATTAGTCATCATGAAGATCTTCCCTAAACACCATTTTCATAGAGAGAGTGTCTCTCTTCCGTAATCGTTATTATTCATTCATGGGTATAACATGAATGAATCATATACCTAGTAAAGTATTGATCATAAAAAACGAGTCATCACTTATATAGAAAACATGATTAATAATAAGTTTTTAATGTATAAATGAACATTCATGATGAATACATAACATATGCACATCAATTATACTCGCGTCAAAATATTTATTAACAAAATTTATTGGAAACATATATTTATTTTAATATATATAATTATTTATATTTATAATTATAAATAAATATATTTATAAATTATTTATACATAATTATAAATATATAATTATAAATATAATAAATATATTTATTATTTAATAAAATTTATTATAATCATATAATTATTTAAATATATAATTATTTAATTATAATCATATAAAAAGTTTTTTAAAAACATTATATAAATATTTGAATTATTAAAAAAAATATATTAATTATAAACATGCATTTTTTATTTAATTTATATAAATAAAATTATTTTTGAATATAAATATAATAATTTTATATAAATTAATAATATTTTTTATTAAAAACTTTTATTAGCGATAAAAAAGCACAGATAAATCCATTGTTTATGAGCACTAAAAAAAGCACTGATAAAGGGTATACCTTTATCCACACTAATAATAGCACTGATAAAGGGTAGATTTATCAGCACTTTTAGTTAGCATTGATAAAGACCCCCTTTTATGAACGCATGTTTCTTAACGCTGATAAAAACTAACACTCCTCTTGCACTGATCTATGGTAGTGGTCTATGTTTATACATGTGTGTATGTGTACATGTATGTGTACATGTATGTGTATGTATATACATGTATGCATATGTATGTGTATGTGTATGTATGTATATATATATATATATATATATATATGTCTATGTGCATGTGCATGTATGTGTACATATGTATGTCTGCGTATATGTGTGTGTATGTGTATGTGTATGTGTACATGCGTATTTCTATGTGTATGTCTACATGTGTATATGTATGTGTATGTATCTTTAAATGTATGTCTATGCGTATGTATGTGTGTACATGTATGTCTCTTTATTGGTTTAATATTTTTTATTCATTTTTAATATTTCTTCATTTTTAGTATTTTTCAATAATTTATTCTTTTTTAATATTTATTTATTTTAAATATATATTCATTTAATATTTTTATAATATATTTAATTTTTATAGTTATTTATACATTTTTAAATATTTATATATTTAATTAAATAATAATATTTTTAATTAGTATTTAAAATTCTAAAGGTTAATAATTAATTATATTTTTTACATACAATTAATATAATGCATACATCAATAATTATCAATAATAGCATTATTCATTTATTAATTTTTATTAATTATTTATGTGTATACAATTCATGTAATTATTGTTATGAATTATTATTTTTAAATATTTTTTATAATTTATTTAATTTTATTTATTCATTTTTAATATTATTTCATTTAATATTTTTTTCCAATTTTGATATTTATTAATTTTTAATATTTTTGGAATTTATTCATCTTTTAAAATGTATACATATTTATTTATGAAGTTTTAATATTTTCTATATGTTTGTAATTTATATGATTAATAATTATTCATTTTTAATTTATTAAGTAATAATATTTTTAATATATTTGAAATTTATATAATTGATTCATATAAATGTGTTTTAATTTTAATTTTTTTTGTATAGTCAATATGATTCATTTTAAATAATTTTTCTATTTATATAATTAATATTATCAATTTATTCATTTTTATTAATTTTTTATGTGTCTGTAATTCATATAATTAATGCTACGAATTCAATTTTTAATTTTTTTATAATTTATTTAATTTTATTCATTAATTTTTAATATTAGTCCATTTAATATTATTTTTTCATTTTTAATATTTATTAATTTTTAATATTTTTGGAATTTATTCATTTTGTAATTTTTATTTATCAATAATT
Organism: Viscum album; assembly: GCA_963277665.1. Classification (NCBI taxonomy): domain Eukaryota; kingdom Viridiplantae; phylum Streptophyta; class Magnoliopsida; order Santalales; family Viscaceae; genus Viscum; species Viscum album. The sequence goes on along the minus strand of CAUJRU010000408.1, from coordinate 548,667 downwards.
ATTTATTTAGTTTTAATATTTTCAATATTTTTTAGTTTATATGATTATTATTTATTCAATTTTATTTATAAAGTTGCAATGTTTTTAAAATATTTGAAATTTATATAACTATTTTTTAAATTCATTTTTTAATACTTTCATTATTTTTGTATGTTTTTACAATTCATGTAATTAATCATATGAACTACCTTTTTAAATTGTTTTATCCATCCCATTATCCCCTTCCTCCAAGTGGGTAGGTAGAAACTCCTCCACCTTTTGAGCAGCATATCATCCCAAGAGAGCCGGTTGAGGACATGCGTAGGCTTAGCACACTTCGCAAGCTCTAGTGTCAGAGACTCCTGAGGTTCCATGGCGAGCCAGATCTGTAAGTAGTAGAGGATTTTCTAGAGCCGGTAGTGCGTATCTTCAGGATTGTTCAGACCCCAAAAAATCAGGTGGTGACACTAGCATCCAACCTTTTTTCATGGAGCAGTTGGGCATTGGTGGAGCTTTGTTACACAAATGCACAATGAGTCGACACACTCATGGGACGACTTCTAGCAACTATTCTGTGAGGAGTACTACACCTCCTACTTACGCTCAGTCCATATATAAGATCTTCTTGAGCTTAATACGAGAGGGATGATGATCGTTGAGTATGCAGTGAGGTTTACAGAACTTACACGTTACTCCCTTTACATGATCTGATATGACTACTTTCAAGCACATAAGTTTGATCAGGGACTTCACAGAGAGATCTGAGCCTGTTTTGTACCCTTGTGCATCCGAGGTATAGGAATGGGCACTGGTAACAGAGAGTTTTCTATCAGAGGGATGCCAGTCAGCTGGAGCTGGCAATGGGTGCCACAGAGCTGAGTCCTCTGCAACAGTTGGAAGACGTCAGGTGCCAAGATCTTGGTGTATGAGATTCTTCCATGATCATACTCAGTTGCGGGGTCAAAGGAAACATAGAGCGCCAGGGAAACCTAGAGAGAGGTGGTATTTTACTTATGACGGGTGATGTCACATGGCACGAGACTCCCCAACCAAATGTACATAACAACCCAGATAGATAGCTGATGGTATGTCACGACAGAGGCAACACTATGATCATAGATCTCCCAAGCATGGATAGGGTGGTCTCTAGGGAGGAAAACCTGGTAGAGGAGTCAGAGGATCTATGGATGGTGGACGCCACTATGATATCCTTCCACCACCACCACCAGGCGGCCCACATCAGGCTCACAGAGCTTGCGTCTGGAGCCACAGATAGCTGTAGGCTTTGGAGGATTATGACCCCACAACACATGAGATGATTCATGTTGCAATATGTGTTTATTATACTCTTACCTCAATATTAGTAGACATAGGTTTCAATAATTATTATATCTCTATACTCCTGGTGTGAGAGCTGGAGATCTTTGTTGAGGTTTTAAGACATTAGCTTCATCTTGAGGTTTCTATAGGGAAACACTTCCTCTATATCTTTCATCTACTGACAGTGCGATCTATCGCTTGGTGGAGAGAAGTTCACATGGGAACTTTTGGTCAGGACGATGGAACCCTATGAAATCATCTTGGGTATGGATTGACTATCCATGGTCTGACCCCATATTGTCTTTCACTATAGACAAGTCAGATTTATATGCATTGATGAGATGAGATTCTCCATTTTTTTGAGGAGAGATCTCATAACAGGGAAAGTAAGTTCTATGACCAAGGTTATATCCCATCACCCATAATTTGGTGAGTGTGTCCCTTGGTGCAACAATCTCTCCAGGAATCTGGGTTCCTTCAGTTGTGGAGGCTTATATGGACATCTTCCCTAAGGAAATTCTAAGACTACCTATGAGGTGAGAGATAGAGTTTTACATTGACTTGAATTCTTGGACCACTCTGATATCTTTAGAGGCATATCGAATGGCACCTGCTGAACTCCGAGAGCTACGGTTGTAGTTGGAGGACCTTTGTGAGAAAGGTTTCATCAGACCTAGTGGGTTCCCCTAGGAAACTCCAGTGTTATTCATGAATAATGTGGATGGGAACCTACAAAGTTTTATAGATTATTGTCTCTAGAACTAGGTCACGATAAATAATAAGTACCCCTTGTTGAGTATTGATGACCACTTTGACCAATTACGAAGCACGAGTCAGTTCGCAAAGATCGATCTCAGGTCTCGAATACCACCACTTGAGGGTTCATGAGTTTGATATTCTGAAGTTGGAATTACTATGTCACTATGGACATTATGAGTTCCTATTGATTCCCTTTATTGTGACAAATTACCCCACCATGTTTATGGTTTGATGAACCAGGTCTTCCAGTCAAACTTGGACCAGTTTTTTGTTGTCTTCATCAATGAAATACAGGTCTACTTTTCATCAGAGGAGGATTATAGAGAGCAAATGAGGATGGTTCTAGACTTACTTAGAGAGAATGAGATTTATGAGAAACATTCAAAGTTCTAGTTCTGGATACATGATATTCAATTTCTAGGGCATGTCATTTTTTAGCATGGTTTATTCATGGATCTAGAGAAGATTAAATAGTGTTTTCTTGGAAGCCACCTAAGAAAGTGTCATACGTGCAAAGATTTATTGGTTTTGTGGGGTACTATAGGAGGTTTGTGGCTGACTTATCCATAATTTCAGCTACTTTGACCACCCTAACATGAAAAGGGTATCATTTTACCTGGTCTAGGCAGTGACAGAGGGATTTTGAGGAGTTAAGGAAGAAGATGATGAGTGCCTTAGTGTTGAGACTAATAGATAATGGTGTAGAGGTTGTAGTGTTTTGTGATGCCTTAGGATCTAGGATTGGCCATGTGTTGATACAATAGTAAGAAGTTATTGTGTATGGGTCAAGATAGTTGACACCCCATGAGAATAACTACATGAATCACAACCTAGAGCTGGTAGTTGTATTCTTTTCCCTGAGGATATGGAGATAATGTCTTATGGGAGAGTAGTTTGTGGTCTACTCATACCACCAGAGTCTTAAATACATCTTCACTCAGAGAGACCCGAACCTGAGAAAATGATGCTAGTTGGAGTTCCTATAGGAATACGTCTTCATGATAATCTATACTCTAGGGAAGGGAAACATTGTAGCAAATTTCCTTAGACAGAATTACCAGACTCACTTAGTGTAGGAAGCTTCAGAGTAGTTAGATTCTCTACAGCTGATCTTAGTGGAGCAAGAGGGTACACATTTTCTTTATTTGGTGATGTTTCCTCATTCAATTCTTGATCATGTGAGAGAGTCCTAGACTGGAGATAACAACTATGAGGTCTTATGTGGTTATATATACCAGGTGAATTTCTAGATAGATATTATAGAGGGAATAAATTCATCATATTACATGGGTGAAGAGTGGTTCAAGTCACATTGTAGGAGGAGATGATCCAGAAGTTACATACTTCTCTCCTAGTTGTACATCCTCATGTGGGTAAGATGTACAAAGATATTCAATTACAGTTTTAGTGGTCTGACATGAGATGAAGTGTAGATAATTTCATCTCTCAGAGCCTCACCTATCAGCAGGTAAAGACTGAGCACCAATTTCTTGAAGGTTTGTTACAACCCCTAGAGATCCTAGAGTGGAAGTGGGATGGAATATCGTTGGACTTCATCACAGGGATTCCACACACAACAAAGATCCATGACACCATCTGGGTGATAGTTGATTGACTCATGAAGTCGACACACTTCCTTACCATTAGGGATGATAGTTCAGAGGAGAGTTTGGGGAAGTTATACGTATGGGAGATCATTCACCTTTACAAGGTTCTCTTGATGATTGTCTCTAATTGTGACATGTGGTTTATGTCAAAATTATGGAGAGGTATGCTGGTGGAATTCAGGACCCAATTGTGGATTATTACAACCTTTCACCCCTAGATCAATGGGATGACCGAGTAAACTATCATGATGTCAGAGGATATGATGTGTGAATGGATGTTAGACTTTAACTAGAGTTTGGAGGATCACCTACCCTTGGAATATTTTTCATAAAACAAAGTTATCACACTACTATCACCATGAATCCTTTTGGGTCCCTATATAGGAGACCTTTCAAGTTACCCTTGTGTTGGATAGAGATTGGTGATTCATCTCTTTTGGGTCTAAAGTTGGTGCAGGTGATGATGAATAATGTTCAGGTCACCCATGAGGGGATGAGGATGTCCTAGATATGAAAAAAAATATTATGAAAATCATCATCATAGGCCCTTGTATTTCGATCAAGATGACCAAATTTTCTTGTGAGTCTCTCCATAGTGTAGATTGAGGAGGTTCGATTGAGGAGTCAAGCTATACCCAAGGTTCATTAGGTCATTCAAGATCATGTATAGGGTTGATGAGGTTTCTTACCTCCTCTCCCTACCCCAACATCTAGAGTGGGTGCACGAAATCTTCCATGTTTCTAAGGTGAGGAGATATGTGCATGATACCACACACATCATTGACTACGGAGAGATAGACATAGAGGATAGAGGCACATTTGAGGATCACCTAGTGGCAATCGAGGATCAATAGGAGTGGAACTACATGGATGAACCATCCCTTTGGTTCACATGTTGTGGCAGCATGAAAATGTGCAGGAGAGTTCCTGAGAGGGAGAGATCCAAGTGTGGGCTCAGTATCCTAAATTGTTTTCCTAGTCTTTATTTTTGAGGATGAAAATATTGAATAAGGGAATTATGTAGAGACCTATTTTTTCCTTATAATACTTTGAAATATTTTTATATATTTTTCTAGAGTTAGGGATTGAGATGGAAAGAGATCCTGATACTCGGTGTACCCAAAATTAATTTTATAAAAATGTTAAATATATTTTATATTGCACTTGCATATATTATTAAAGACAATGAGACAACTCTTAAAAATTTGGTCGTATCAAAAATTTGATACCATAGTTGTGTCTGAAATGTGATGTTTACCATAGGTGTGATATGAAATGAGTCGGAACAGAATGTTTGGGCCCGTCACTCATTGGTGATGTATTTAATGAATGAATGAATGAATGAATGAATGAATTAGTTTGTTTTCAGTGAAAAAATTAAGTCTATAAATGTATCACCATGGGAAACTTGTCTAGGTTTAACCACATAATTTATAGAATCAATGGTGAGAGCTCTCCTCCTACTTCCATTGGTGGATCATGAAGAACTATGATAGAACTTTGAATTGGATCAAATCAAGACAGAAAGTATACAACAACTTCTTCCAAGTCTTTTGCAAACATGTTATTCATTATCGATTGATCCAAAATTGAGGTAGGACTCATCTTTTGGGGTTTTTACACCCTTTGATTAAATTATTGAGTAGATCTACCCTTTTACTTGGATATGTGAAAATTATAGACCTTTCATGGTCCCAAGTACAAAAAAATTATTTATTTATTCATTTATTTTTTAATATTAACTTCATGTTCTTGATCATTGACCAAGAATGATTGTCCTCGATCAATTTACAATTTTTTCATGATTTTCCCCCTTTTTTGTGATCTTCACTGGTTGGATACCTATGGTCCCAGTTCGACATTTTTTGGAAGTAACGATCTAGATTGAGCCCCTAGATTTACTACCGATCAATGAAACAATAATAGATTGATGAGAAAATCATATATCTAGGATCGTTATGAGGTGAGTATGACGAATTAAGTTGTTATACATTAATATATAGAAATGGATGCATGATGTCTTGAAGAACGGATAACAAAACCTTCCCAATGAATCAGAGATGATTTATGGTGAACAAAGGATGACAAACGCAATCCACATCCAGATCCAGATATTTTAGGTCGATTCAAGGTGATATATACAGAGGATCGGGTAGATCGAGGCATGAAAGATCATATTTGAGTTTTCTAGTGAAAACCTAACTACACATTGTGTATAGAAAATAATACACATTGTGTATCCCCTTTCTACAGTAGCAGCTATAGTTTGATAAAATTAAGGACACAACATGTAGCTCCCCCCCTGACACGTCATGTACCCCTTCCTAGTTGGACAACCCGTGTGATGAGTTGAATAGACAGAAACCCATGTGGAGGTACATAGGGACAGGTAGACGCTCATGTACTCCGGTACATGGACACGACATGTAGCACACAACCCTAGTCCTAGATATCAATGACACGTCATGTAGTATACCTATATGGAATGTACTACTACATGGGATGAATCCATGTGCAGTCTAGGGACACATCTAGATTGTGAAGTGTGGCCACACTCTGTCTAGGACCTCTCACACACCATATATCCTGAGTTTCCTTTTTAGGAAACTTTTATATTTTGAATCTCCTTCATTTGAACTTGGATTTTTAGCCCGTAAGAATCCTATCTTGAGTGTTTTTTCATGTAGAAGATGATGATTCCCTTGATTTTGGATTTCGAGATATGCTGTGAAATTTCCCAAGAATGAAAGATTCTAAGGTGACCTCGATGATAGAAGTGATCATGAAAGATCACCTAATGCTTACTCCTGAGTAGAATCCTCCAGTTATGCTAGGCACGGTTCCTTTATGGATTCTAGAGTGGAACCCTCCAGCCAGGAGGGGAATGCGTTCTCTACAAACTCTTGAGTGGAAACCTCCAGTTGGGCTAGGCATAGGTCATTGTGGAACCCCCCCCCCATGGGGACGATCATGGGTCCTTAACTTCCTAATTTGAACCCTCCTATGGTATTAAGGCATGGGCCCTCGATGACTTTGAGTGGAACCCTTAACTCGGTTGGGCATCAGTCCTCATCCATCAGAGTGGAACCCTCATACTTGGAAGGGAATGGTTCCTCCATCGGCCACCAGAGTGTAACTCTCATGTTGTACCAGGGCATGATTCCTCTACCAAGAATTTGTGACCCTTTATTATATGACACGATGATGATATGTGGTTTGACGTATCTTTAGACTCATGATAAAGAGGAATTCTTTCCCCATGAAGATGTATTTTTGAGACATGACCAAAACTATGTGGGCGAGTCAGTGCCCCCCAAAGTGGATAGTATCAAGGTGTGGTTAATGATTTCCTTAAAATTTTGTGTTTAGGGTAGCCACATGAGATTCGAGCATCATTTATGGACTTTTGTAACTATTGGATACTCTTCTTCTTTGACTGAGCTATGAGATGGAGATCCCCATACTATATCCTTTGGGATTATTTGACTGAGCATATATATATATATATATCCTTCTTCTATATCCACTCCATGGATTAGGTTACTCTCCTTCCAGTTTAGGTGTAGATGTGAAAGGTATGTCATATTCTTTCTGTTTTTAGCTTCTCATAGTTGGATGAGTCCACTCTCCTACTATAGGTGGCGAATACTTGATGGGCAGTTCATCTACTCTCTGTGTTTAGTACTTTGTGCTTAGATTAACTTACTTCCACTCTTTATTGGGTTGATATGTACTCTTTCCTTGTACCTTGTTGTCATGACGCCCTCCCTCCAAAGATTCCTCTTCTGAGTTGGAAATGAAGGAAGAGAGATAATGACCCCTGAGTCCCACCTCCAATAGGCTCTAGGGCGGTGACCATCACCAAGGGTATACAAATCTCACAAAATGGGAGGCATTACCCCTTTTATAGTAACAAAGATTGGGATATAATATGTATCAACCTCAAAAAAACTCAAAGAAATATATAAATATATAATAGAATCCAAAATCCATCCCACATGCATGTTTTCAAATACAACTTCTAGAAAAAAATAAAACTCCAAATTAAGTATCAAATGAACAAATCTAAGCAGTAACACGAAATCTATCCCCAATTCTAAGATAGTAATTCCCAACCCAATCCACATAGTCCTCTTGGAAACATGAAAATAGTTTTATATATGTATGATAAGCATACAAGTATACTCAGTCGGGAAAACCAAGGTCTCTTATGCATAAGTGGGAGAAGCATACTAATGCCCCTGTGAGAAAACAATAGAAACCAACAACACCTAATAAGGAATACTTTCCATCCCAACTTCACTAAGGCATGCTCACCAAATATCACAAGTAAAGTAAAGTAATATAATAAGCACATCGATGATAGGGTACCCCACACCACTTCTCCACAGATTAGCCACTCTCACACCCTAACAACAAATTTCAAGGTGCTCCCACCTCTTCTGAGAGTACCACTTAACAACCCTCCCACACACACTTGTACCTCTTAGCTAGTCCCATAACCTCGGAAAATGAAGCTTATCACATCTCGCATTCACACACCTGGGCCTGACAACCACGTCCCACCCGCAGACACCTAGGCTATATACCATGTCACATCTCAAAAACATATGGGAATGAATAACACATATCATCCCAAAGATACCTGGGAAACCACACCTCATCTCATCCCGAAGACACATGAGAAAACACAACTCACCCACACACTCCTAGTCCTCACAACCACAACGTAACCGAAGGATCGTGGGCTAACACCGCCTAGAAGAGGGAGGAGGGAAGAGTGGGTAACCGGCCATCCATCCTACCACTGGGATATTTGGGAAAGAAACCCCCCTCCCCCTGAAAATGGGGGTGTTCAACACATAGTTATCAACTAGGTTGGGGTTCATATAGAAAAAACAAGGAAAATACAAGTATATTTATATATTATCAACCACTCAAGTCCAACCTATGGGTTCTCAATCAAACAATTAACCACCCTATGATACTTCCAACTATGCTACTACTGCTAAATTCATTTATTAACACCAAAAATAGTCACTTAATAAGTTGATAAAAGTCACACTATATGAACAACCAAATACCACCAATGACCATGACTTTCAGTAGGCATATAGCCCATACACATCACAATATTAACAAACAATAAAATAGAAGCATGTGTTACTTTTTCCCAGCCCCTATTTATTAATTTGAATCCAATTAAATTATATTTATTAAATTCAGATTAAACTACCTTCACATTGAATACATTCATACACCCACCACACATGATAAACAAATAAGAGGGGAAAAGGGATCCCTATCTTGAGAAACATACGATCAACACCTCTTCCTTATGCTAAACAAAGGGTGCACAAGGCTCCAGGGAAACATGATCCAAGGGTGAAACAAATATGCATGGATCATCAGGAAGGAAAGGTTCTGGGGATGCTCAGTATCAAGAGTAAAGGGAAACGTACAAGGAATAAAGGGTCTCGACATTAGAAAGACCAGATACTATATCAATAGAAGAAATGGTTTCAAAATCCATTAAAGCAATATCATGATAAAAACTTCACATTTTGACTATATAAGGGCCTAACAAGCATTATGGATTTAAATATATATTTTAAATCCTTTGAAATGAATTAAAAACACTTAAATATGGTTTTAAACTCATTTTATGTTAAAGCATTAAAGGTGAAAATTGAAAAAACTAGAAAAAATCCTGAATTTTAACAAACTATTAGAAATGACTCACCATTGGGTGAGTTACCATCGTGATTCACTAGTGGTTGAGGCAATGTTAGGTGACTCACCATTGAAAGATTCACCAGTGCGAGCTACTGATAACGAGCTACTATTGGTGAGTCACTGTTCGGCGTGTCAGTATTCGATGATCCACCGTTCTGTGAGTCACCATTCGATGAGTCCCCGTTCAGAAACTCACAGTTCGGTGAGTCTCCATTCGGTGAGCTATCGTTCGGTGAGTCACTATTCAGCAATTCATTGTTCGATGAGTCACTGTTTGGTAATTCACCATTTGCTGAGCTACTATTTAATGAGTCACCGTTCGGTGAGTCATCGTCGTGACTCACCATCACAACCCACCCTCAGTGAGTCATTGTTGCGAGTCACCGATGTGACTCATTATCGATGACCTACTAGTCCAGACTCACTGTTAGAAGAGCTATTGTTGGAAAACTGAAATTTTGGAAAAATCCTAAAACGAGTCACCATTGCCTCCCAAAACACCCCAAACACCATATTTTCACAAAGTAATGGACCGAAGAGGTCCGAGCCATTACATCAAATACCTATCAAACTATTCTCATCCCTGAGAATCCAAAACCAACCCAGAAATGAAATAGGGGTCCGAACAACCACTCTATAAGATACCTCTCTAATATCTTGCTATACTTGAAACATCTCTATGACCTCAATGTTCAATAATAAACCACCCTATGTTGTTTGAAAGCTGGAGTGAAACCTCAAAATCTAATAACACCTCCTCTGATATATGCAAACCAAACCAACCTAAAGACACACCACCCAAGCACCAAAAGACACATTGTTTGGACATGTGAATCAGGTAATTCCTTCCTCCATGTAAAGATACTATTTACTCTGGGTGGCACTAACTCGCCCACACAAGTTTAATCACAACATAATTAATGTGAATCGATTAAGAATTTGGTCTTCCCCTTTTTACATGTTAGGAATTCATCACAAATTTTGGAATAAGGAAACAAATCATTTCATAACAAACATCATTCAGACACTACTTCACCAGGAAATATAGAAAAAGGGAAAACTCAGAACAAATTTGGGTACTAGGAACGCATCTGCATTTCCCTTTCCAAATTACTCTCCTCCAAGACACCATTCCTACACAACATATGAAATAAGGGAATGATCTATCCACACAACACCTTATCTCGATGATCCTGGATCTCTACTGGCCACTCCATGAATGTTGCGTTATCTTTGACATCCAACTCGCCCCAGTAAATGACATGAGAATCACTATGAAGATACCAAAGAAGCTGAGAGACATGAAAGACATCGTGGACCTTCTCCAACTATAGTGGCAATGCCAATTGGTATTCCACCTTGACAACTCACCCCAACACCTCAAAGGGTCCGATGAACCTGGGAGAAAGCTTACTCCCACTTTCAAACCTCAGCTTCCCACATCAAGGGGAAACCTTCAAGAACCCATGGTCCCCAAACATGAACTCCAAGGGTCTCCTCCTACGATCAAAATATGACTTCTTCCAGTCCTGTGTTATTTTCATCCTTTTACAGACAAGCAGAACCTTCGATGTTGTGCTCTGCACAACCTCGGGACCAAGATCAGATATCTCTAAGACCTTCATCCAGCACAAAGGCAAATGACATGGTCTTCCATACAATGCTTCAAATAGAACCATGAAAATGGAAGAGTGATAGCCATTATTTTAAAAAAACTTTACCAAGGGAAACTGTCACACCCAAGAGCCACCAAATTCCAAGACGCATGCCCGCAACATGTCCTCCAATGTATGGATAGTCCACTTTGTCTTTCCATCCATTTGCTGGTGTAAAAAAGTGTTGAGACATAACTGAGTGCAAAAAGTATGTTGTAATCCCCTCCAAACTCATGAGGTAAAGCATATATCCCAATAAAAAACAATGGATCTTGTAATGTCATTAAACTGCACCACCTCATCCACATAACTCCTGGATAGGGAATCCACTACGTCCAACTCCTTAATCTCTAAGAAGTTAGTTGATTTCATTAGAGGATCCACTACTAACCAGATTGAATCAAAACCTCCTTGAGCCCTGGGTAACCCTATGATGAAATCCATTGACATGTCATCCCAGTTTCACTTAGGGACATCCAAGGGCTGCAATAAACCCCTGGGTACATAGTCATCGTCTTTCACCTGCTAGCACACTAAGAACTTCACCACAAACTCTACTACTGCCCATTTCAAACCAAGACACCAGTACTACTCTCTCAAGCCATGGTACATCTTGGAAACTCCTATGTGTACCACTAAGGGTGAGTTATGTAACTTATGTAGGACTCACTAATTCATCACCACTGAAACAAATAGCTTTCCACAGAACAAAATCTAATTATGACCATCCTTCGACCATACCTATAAAGTATCACCATAGTCAACACGATTTTGCATCACTTATTCCTCTGAGTCTCCCAACCGAGACCCTTCCACAAACTACATTAGTTATGATTTCACTGTCATCTAAAATAGACAAACTATACCACCATCCATTCCTTCATCTATGTGCAAGGCATCCAAATCCTCCATCGCCTTCCAAGAATCCACATATTCATAATCTACCTCCTTCAATGATATACTTCTCAAATCATCAGCCACAACACTTCCCTTTACTAAGGTGTAAGAGATATCAAAGTCTTGGGCCTATAGAAACTCCATCCACCTCAACTATTACAAGTTCATATCTCACTGGGAAAAGATATACCTCAAGATCTTATGATCTGTGAAGACCACAAAGAGCTCCCCAATGAGGTAATTCCACCACAACTTCAGTAGATACACGAACACTACTAACTCTAGATCATGGTTTGAATAGTTTTGTTCATGGGGATGTAACTTCCTAGACCCTTAAGATATCAATACCCACTGTTGCATCATCATACATCCCAATCCAAGACGGTAAGCATCCCAAAACACCACAAACATCACCCCTTCCTCTGGTAACTGGAGCACTGACCAAATTCCCCTTTAGATAGATGAACACTACCTAGAACTGATCAATCCACACAAAATCATAGTCATTTCTAGTTAGAGTTGTCAATGGGGATACAACTCAAGAAAAATCAGTTACAAACCTCTAGTAATATCCTTCCAAAATGAGAAAAATGTGAACCAATGCAACATTATTTGGTGATTCCCAAGAAAAAACTTCCTTGATATTCAATGGGTCTACTCATACACCTGGTTGTGCCACCACATGTCCAAGGAAATTATCTCTCTCATCCAAAACTTAGAATCGGAAAAAAATTTGTAGAGCTAGTGGCATAGAAGAACTTGTAATACTGTACTAAGATGATTGATATGCTCCTCCTCTAACTTTGAGTAGACCAGGATGTCATCGATAAATATGATGAAAAAATGGTCTAAGAACTGATGAAAAATAGAGTTCATGAGCCCCATGAACACTGTTGGTGCATTCATAACACTGAATGGCACAACCACAAACTTGGAGTTATCAAACCTACACCTGAAGGTAGTCTTCGAGATATCACCCCCTTCACCCTAATCTGGTGATATCCAGAGAAAAATTAGGTCTTATAGAACCGACTTGCTCCCCTCAATTGGTATAAAATATCGTCTATCATTGGGAGAGGGAAATGTTTCTTGACCATTACCCGATTCAACCTTTGATTGTCTATTAACAATCATAAACCGCCATCCTCCTTTTTCAAAAATAATACTGGAGCACCCCACGGTGACCCATTGGGCTGGATAAAACCCTTATGCATCAGATCATCTATCTAAATCCTCAACTCCCACAACACTGACACTAATATACTTCCCTATTAAAGGGAGTGTAACTCCTGACTCTTCTTAGGCTTCATTTTCCAAGAAAGGAATTCCACTTGAATCTCCTTCTCAAAATAGACCCACAAAACATCAACCTCCTTTCACTCCCCCAAGTATTGTGTCCACCACTGACATGCAGATTCCCTCATCTAACTCACTACCAATGGAACCCAGTACTCTATCAAATCCTAAATCAAACTAAAGGTGATCACAAGCTCCTCGAACCAGTCCTCTGTATCTATATCTGAAACACTACCCTCATACTTCCCCAAAGTCCGCCACTGGAAATCTCATAGCATATTTTTCCATTGATCATCCTCTTGTACCTGATCAACCCTCTGTTGATCAATTGTTTTAGCCTGCTGAACTTCCACTACCTACACTACATGTGGAGGACGACCGGGCTCTATAGCTAAAAAGGTGAACAAGGAATCCCTAAGCCCAAGTAGTATGTAATTTTACTTAAGATTCATTTTAACTCATATAACTCATTTAATCATTATTTATTTCAAAATTTTCAAAACGACCAAATTCAAATTGAAACACAAGTCATTATGATGCATTTATCTTTCATAGGGTCTCTACTCAACAACTGGTGTAGCCTCACTTGGTCATTCGATAGGCTCATATTCCTTGCATCAGATTATTGGGGGGGGGGGCTAAAATCTCATGTCCTATCCAATATTCCCTAGCCTATGTCACACACCAAGATCACATGGCATTATTTCCCTACTAACCCATGCAATCCTCACTGTGACTAACTCTAAACTCCATCCTATCTCTCAACCATAAGCTCTGATAATATTCTATCATGGCTGCCTCCATTCAAAGATTCCCCTCCTGAGCTGGTAATAAAGGAAGAGAGATAATGACCCCTTATTCCCACCTCCAGTAGACCCTAGGGTGGCGACCAGCACCAAGGGTATAAAAATATCATAAAATGGGAGTCATTAACCTTTTATAGTAACTAAGATCTGGAGATAAGATTTATCAACCTCAAAACAACTCCAAGGCATATATATAACAGAATCCAAAATCCATCCCACTTGATTGTTTTCAAATAAAACTGCTAGAAAATAATAAAACAACAAATTAAGTACCAAAAGAACAAAACTAAGTAACAACATAAAAGTTTTCCCCAAGTCCGAGCCTGTAATGCCCAGAATGGTCCACATAGTCCTCCTGGAAACCTAAAAATAGTTTTATAAATGTAGTGGAGAATATAGGTATACTCAATAGGTAAAACCATGGTCTATCCTACACAAGTGGGAGAAGAATAATAATGTATTTATGAGAAAATAGTAGAAACCAACATCAACTAACATGTAATACTATCCATCCTAACCTCACAAAGGAACTCTCACCAAATATTGAAAGTCATGTAAAGTGATATAATAAGCACATCAATGATAGGGTACCCTACACCACTTCCCCACTGATTAGACGCTCTCACACCCTAATATAAAACATCCTTGTGCTCCCACCTCTTTTTAGAGTTCCATGTCACAACTCTCCCACACACACCTAGGCCTCACATGTAGTCTCATAACCTAGGAAAACTAAGCTCATCACATCTCTCCCACACACACCTGGGGCTCACAACCACATCCCGATCGCAGAAATGTATTCTACATACCACGTCACATCCTAAAAACACCTTGTAATGCACAACACATCTCATACCAAATACACTTGGGAAAACACAACTCATCTCATCACAAAGACACCAAGGAAAACAAAACTTGGCCATACACAGCTAGGCCTCACAACCACAACATGCCTGAAGGATCTTGGGCTAACACTACTTGGAAGAGGGAGAATGGAAGAGTAGGTGGACAGCTATCCATCCTCTCACCAGGATGTTTGGTAAAGACACCCTCCTCCGTGACAATGGGGGTGTTTGGAACATAGTGCTCAACTAGGGTGAGGTGTGTATAGAAAACACAAGTAAAATACAGGTATATATATATATCAAACACTCAAGACCAACCTATGGGTTATCAATAAAATAACCAAACACCATATAATACCTACAACTCCGCTGCTACCTCTAAATTCATTTATTAACTCCATAAATTGTCACATAATAAGTTGATAAAATGAAAGTCACTTCACAAAAATTTATAGCTCAAAACATACCCCTAGTCATCTCATTTAACCAATTATCATTATTTATTATGGAAACCATTTATTCATTCCATACCTATCCAAGAAACAACCAACCATAGAACGAAACAAGACATAAATTATAAACCATGCAGAGGAAAAATAACCACAGTAAAGAAACTCACTTCATATTTCCACTCCATTTAACACCCATACCAACCATTGTCATCATCATTCTTCAAAGTCATTCCGCCTAATCCGCCATCTCAAAATGAAATCTCCCAACTCACAGTCAAACTCAACAGCACATCTCATCACAAACTACTCGATATACCCATTGTATATCAATACCACACCCACACACCTAGTAACATAAACATAGAACAACCCGAAACGGTTTCCCTACTGCTCAAACACTTCCTGTCCATTCCACAATTAGTCAATATTTCAACCTGTGATTCCATTGCACCGCCCATACCACCCCACCTTACAGTCATGCTCTCAACCCCAGCACCACAAAACCATACAAGGAACAAGTCACAACAAAACCACACACAACACATAGCCACACCAAATAAGGCACAACTATCAGATTTAACAAGGCTCTTGTTATTTAATTCTACTTTTTAAAATTAGGGGTGATCATATAATAAGTTCGATCCTATGGAATCAATTTATTTAACTGAATGAATGTGGTCAACCAATTTCATATATACATTCATTCAACACAGAGTCAACAAAAATCCATCCCATGTCATCCCAAGTGCACAAACAAAGATCACCAATGACCACAATTTTCAGTAGGCATATATCCCATACAAATTAAAATAGCAATAAACAATAAAACGGAAGCATGTGCAACTTTTTATCAGACCCTATTTATTTATTTAAAGATGATTAAATTATATTTATTAAATTCAAATTCAGATATCTTCACATTAAATACATTCTTACACCCACCCCGCATGATGCACAAATAAGAGGGGAGAAGGGATCCCTGCCTCGAGAAACAAATGATCAAAACCTCCTCCTTGCACCAAACAGGGGGTGCACAAGGCTCCAAGGAAACATGATCCAAGGGTGAAACATAGATGGACATATCCTCAAATAATAATGGTTCTGTAGATGCTCGGTAGCAAGATTAAAGGAAAATGTACAAGGAATAAAGGGTCACATCTTTAAAAAGGCCAAATCTTATATCAATATAATAAATGGTTTCAAAATCCATTAAAGTTATATCACAATAAAGACTATGTTTTTTGACAATATAAGGGCCTCTAGAGTGTTAGGTATTTAAAGATATATTTTACATCCTTTTAAATATCTTCAAAAAAAAGGTAAATATGGTTTTAAACTCATTTTATATCAAATGAAGTGTTAAAGGAGAGGAACTAGAAAAAATATTAGAAAACTAGAATTCAGAAAAACTATTAGAAATGACTCACTATTGGGTGAGTCACCATTGAGAGTCTCTAGTGGGTGGGGCACTATTGGGTGAGTCATTGTTGGATGAGTCACCAGTGTGATCTACCAGTGACGAGCTATCATTGGCGAGTCATCATTTGGTGAGTAACAATTTAGTGATTCACTCTTTAGTGAATTTTCATTTGGTGAGTCACCGCTCAGTGAGTCACCATTTGGGGAGTGACCATTTGATGAGTAACGATTTAGCGAGGCACCATTTGGTTAGCGATCTTTCAGTGAGTCACTATTTGGTGAGTCACTGTTCAGTGAGTGACCATTTGGTGAGTCACCATTCAGTGAGAGACTGTTCAGTGAGTCACTGTTGGGTGAGACACCATCACGACTCATCGTTGTGACCCATAGTTAGTAAGTCACCGTTACAAGTCACCGACAAGACTCATTATTGATGACATACTGGTCCTGACTCACCATTAGATGAGATACCATTGGAAAACTAAAATCTTGGAAAACTCATGAAATGAGTCACCATTGCCTCCCCAACCACACCAAACTCCATATTTTCTCCAAGTAATGGACTGGGGAGGTCTGTGCCATTACATCGGTTTATCTGGTATTTTTATTTTTTATTGTATCTCTTACTACTCCCATTTTCTACTTCTTTATACACTACTTCGTATGTTTATACTCATACCTACATAGGCTTTGTCCGCACGTATCATGTCTTATATAAACGATAGATAGGTTGACAATGACTATAGAGGAGCTTAGGGATACTGGGTTCTTGGACCGCATATGGTGGTCATAGCTTGGGAATTATGAGATCGACTCTCTCAACAGTTTACTTTTCGAGTTTTGTCAGGTTGGGACATATTTCTGGTTGGGTGTGTATTTTTCCCCTTTACTTTTCAGTTTACACTACCATAATTTTGTACTATCTTGAGGTTTATGCATTTTTAGTTTACTTTACAACATTTTTGCATCTTTTCTTCTTTCCCTGTGTATATTTTTCATTGATTTGGTTGTGTACGTGTGTACAACTACTTAGGCATAAACCTCCCCGAGTTAGTTATGAATTCGGTGCTTGTTGCCACCACTTGACCTAAAGATGAGTTATTGGGGTAGTTGCAGCTCAAGATTTAGATTGGGTGAGTTTGTGTCAGTTACGGAAATTTTATAATATTTATAATATTATTTTTACCCTTAATTACTTGATTTACCTTTATCCGTGTTAATAAGAAAATTACTAATGTTACTATTCATATGGTCCAAAATTAAAAGGGACCTATTTATATAATTTGGACCTTATAATTCCAAATATGAAATCCATTTTTCCAAATTAATAACACATAATTGGTAGAAATTATTTAAAAATTAATCCTATTGACGGAACGAGAAAACATGTTTTTAAAGTAAAAATGCTCAAAATATTGAAATGTTTTTATATTCAAATTCAACGTGAAATTGATTACAAAAAAATAAATTGGATTAAATAATAAAAAATTAATCTAATTATACTTTAAAACTAATCAAACATATAATTTAACACTACAAATAAATTTGATGAAAAATAATTTTTCTATTAAAATGGAGTATTTTTTCGCTATTCATCAAAAAATGAAGCTTATCATAAAAATATAAAAAATTAAACCAAAGTAAATTTTGATAGTGTTCATTCAAATAATAAGTTTACCTTTTTAAATATAATTTATAAAATTTTCAAAAAGTAAATTTAAAACAAGTGCGCTATCAAAAGGTGACAAAATTGTGCTTTTTGAAAAATACTTCTTTTATGACTAAAATTGGATTTGTTCTTATATCATGTATAAACAACACATAATATGAATTTTAAACATTATATTTAATAATATATATATATATATATTTATTTATTTATTTATTTATGTTTTTATTTCATTAATATAATCCAATAAAATTATTTGTTTATTTATGGGTATAAAACACACTTGTGAACATTTAAATAGTTTTTCATAAAAACATTTCCTTTTATTTTAAAAAGAAATTTACATTCCTTTATAATTAATTGGTCACCAAATAATTAATTATATATAAATTTGTAAACCATATTTTTATAATTCAGTTAATACTATTCATTCCCACCATTCTAACATCTAGGTTATAATGGTAACATTTAAATAAAAATATTAAGTAGTTAGAATAAGCTTGATATGTCATATCATGTACTCTATTGAAGTTAGTATTTATTTTTAAAAAACATAGGACGTTACATTCTCCCCCAATTTTGGAAATTTTTTCCTCATAATTTTGAATTCAATCTTATTAATTGAGGTTTGACTTTTCAAAATACCTTTATTGAAATCGCACATCAAAAAAAGGATTAATGAGACTTTAAATTTATAATAAAGAAAGGGAAGTATGAAGGTCAACTGAGATAACACATACTATAGTTCCATATAGGAAAACATGGACATGGAAGGAAAAACAAACTATCATGTTATGATGGTGAGTGATAGAGAACATAGTCATGTGAAAGTTAACAATCAAAAAACTATAAATCTGTGATGGGTTAAAATGTCATTGACTTCTTAGTAAGAAATGTAAATGAAGAACATTTTTGTTTTAAGATCACTTTCAGAGAGTTTAGGAATTATTTTACTACCTAGAAAATAAACATAACGAAATATACTTACTTGAAAAGTAGAGTTTCATCCATTAATCAAATTCAACCACAAACTAATCTTTTTCTCTAAATGATGAGTATTCAAGATGAATTTTTCATGCCTGAAGCACTAGAATGAATATCTTGAGAATCACATAATCCAAAAAAAATAATATATATTTCTATTATCTTTATAAATTAATTAAAACTAAAATTTTTAGTATAAAAAAAATATAATTCCCCAAAAATAATAAACCTTATATTATGAAAAACTACTTTAATTTCCAAAATTCAACATTAATACCCAAAGTTCAACATAGACCATTCCAAAAATAATTGTCCGTAAAATTCCTCAAAATAATCCAAACTAATACTGAAACCCAAAATTCAAAAGTATTTGATAATATATTATTCTAAATATAAATTTTAACATTTATCTCAAAAATAACTTCAATTACTCTTGAAGTCCCATACCAAAAAGTAATTTCCCTAATCACATGTTCTCCAAGATAAATTAATAATTTCCATAATTAAACTGTATCACCATAAATACCCAATAAAATCATATATACTTCCAAAATATAATTCCACCTTTATTCCACAAATAAAATTACATAGTATTATATTTACCTCAAAAATAAATGTTTCCAAAAATACTGTTAATCGCTTTAAAATTTCATAAATTAAATCCTAAAAAAGAAGTTTATAAGACATTTAACTAATGATAAACCTTAAAATTATAAAATAATTATGATATACCTATATCTTAAGAAAACATCATAATCTCCAAAGTTGTCTAAAGCCCACTTTGATACCAAATGTAAGGACCAACCTTTAAATTTACATATTATAATTATTTTAAACTAAAAATAACTATCTTTTACAAAATATCTTTTAGGTTTAGAGTTTTATAGAATTTTAAAAAACATTTACATAATAAACACATACTTTATAAGTGGACACTTATACTCAGTATCCTTTTTTTCCACCATGGGAAACCCTTTTAAAATAAAACTTGTTTTTTTTCATGAAATATCTTCATAATTTTCTTCATAACTTCATCATTGTCCTTAATCTTCCTTAAACCCTATGAAAGATATTTCAAAACCTAGGATGAGCACAAAATATTATTAAGGTAAATAAAAATAAAGGAAACCATTAATTCATTAAAAACATGAAAACCCTTGAAAAACACTTTCCTTGGAAACATAACATTTTACACATAAAGGTAAATATCATTACATTAGAATGAACATTTATTTTACCTTTGAAAACAAATTATAACCATAAAAACTCAATATAAATCATATAAAATCCATTTAGGTACCTTGGTACATCATCACATAGAACCCTTATAGAACCCTTACAAATGGAATTACCATATAGTCGACTTCCATCTCTGGAGTACCCAATACATTATAGAGATATTTGGCCACACCCATCGTTTAAGATATAATGGTCTCACTCAATTCTATCAAGTTGCACCCATAATTTATAATATCCAAGAACCACAATATGTAATATAAAATTTCAACATTTTAAAAAAATATTTTAAACTTGTATGCAAATAACTTTCAGATCCCATTATCTTTTAAAAGCACATTTTCAACACAAAATACACCTTTCTTTGGAAAAAACATTTTCAATACCAAATTAACCAAATGATAAATACGGTATTTAATTTAATTAATCATTAAATAATAATATTTAATCCAAAAATAAAAATAATTTCCATGTTGGTGAAAATTCATTGTCTCCGTGTGCGTTAAGAATAGAACATTCCTTTTGCTATTTGTAAAAACATTCTGTATAAAACACGTAAAAATATTACGTTATGAAAACATTTGAATAAAATTAAAAATAAACATAAAATTTACTTTATAATCATTTTATATAAAATAATATCAAGAATATTGACATTGAGGAAATAGTTTTTGAAATTAAATCTTAAAACATTTAAAAAGATATTTTTCAATCAAAGAGTCCCATACCACTTCGAAATATTTTAATGATATAACTAAATAAAGAATAAAATTAAAAAATACATTAAATATCATTATCATATATAAAATTCATGATATAACATTTAAATGGGGATGTATATACACTTTATAAAAGAATAAAGTGAATAACATCAAGATATTTATCAATGAATGGAGATTGAGATGAAGTCCCATACCCTGAGTTGATTTATCAAGTATGTCCTTTACTTTCCTGAATAATAAACTATTTTAATTATTTACTAATTTATAATCTTTTAAAGTTTATTATTCAATTTATATCACTTATTACCATGTTATAATAATTAATAAATTATTTAATCTCTCGTTGGATGTTTTGACGATATTTGGTTAATGGGTCCAAAATGACTTTGGTATGATGTCAATAGTCAAAGTGGTCATTAGAAAATAATCTCAATAAAAATATTCATGACTTAATAATCACTTTTATATTTAAATTGTACTTTTAAATCAAACCATTTATGTACGGTTAGGAAATGAAAAATGTTATAATCATGGAGACGGTAGGTTGTACGCACACATGAGTAACGTTACCATTTTTCAATGATCATTATGGAATTAAGGTAAGTATTAGTATATATTTAAACAATTATAATAATATCATTAATATATAATAAACATTTAAATATAATTATATATATTATCCATCTTATGTGGTGATGAAAAACGAATCAGATCGCTTTGTAGAGGTGATAGGTATGCACGAATGATATTATCATTTTTATGTGAATGAAAATGTAAGAAATTAAATGATATATTATTATTTAATAATGATAAATATTTCATTAATATCATATATAAACATTAATTCCATCATTATAACCATTCTTGAGATACATTGATGGAAAAAAATATATCAGTTCGTGAGTTGGTAGTCTGCTGTACGCACAAACGATTAATTAGTTTCCCATTTGATAGAAGTGGATATGGATTTAGGTGATGATATTAACATAATAAAATCTCAGTATATTGAGGATACTAGAGTTATTATTTCATCATGTTTGAAGAATGTTTTATGGAAGTTGAAATAGAAATAAAATAGAAACAC
Source organism: Viscum album (assembly GCA_963277665.1). NCBI lineage: Eukaryota > Viridiplantae > Streptophyta > Magnoliopsida > Santalales > Viscaceae > Viscum > Viscum album. Next base: position 526,201 of record CAUJRU010000408.1, on the reverse strand, counting down.
TTAATTTAAAACAATACATCTTCTTTGGATGATCTTATTTGATTAACACATTAACACCTCTAAGGAGGGTATTATTTTTAAAATAAGAGCTCTATGATGTGGGGATTAATTAAATTAAGGTATCTGGGTAGATACTGGCCTAACCCAAAAAGGGTTTGAAGTGTATTTAAATGAAAAGAATGGGTGCCCCTTTATAGGAGAAGGGAGGGGAACTCTTGGAATTCTTCAAAATATTAAATTAATATAAATTAATTTTATATTATAAATGGGTACAAAGCAATTTATTTAAAATATAGGATGTTTTTGGGTCTAAATTCATTCATCTAGTGAAAATAAAACCAGTTTTGATTATTTTTTAATCGTTATCTTTTTTGTTTTAACCCTTTTAACTCTTACCATGGTATGATATAATTTACAATTTGAGGGTTAATATAAATACTATAAAATTTCAAATGACCCATAAATGAGCCATTGATTACATTTTATGACTTATACCAATTATTTGGAGGAAATTAATATTTTAAAAAAAATATCATTTAATAATAGAATATCAATAATGTCAATTTTGACACTATTCATTACTTGACTTTTTAAAAATATCATAAAATCAAGTTAAATTCAAACCAGTACTTATAAAACATCACTAACATATAAAATTCACATAAAAATTTAATTTATGAAATTAATCATCTCAAATTTTATTTATTTTAGTATTTTTAATATCATTTATTTGATATTTCCTTTAATTAACAAATTATTACATTATCATTATACAAGACTTTAATTAAATTATTTATTCTCTAAAAATTAAAAAAAAAATTATAAAGATGAATATTAATGTTTTATATTTTAAAATACTATTTATAGTTGAACATATCCCTTATATTACCCCCATTGTAAAAATATTTCACTAGTATAAAAAAGTGTGACAAAATTGACTTTTCTTTGAATATAACATTTTATATGTCATACTCTCATCCAACTTGCTTCCAAAGGTCCTAATTTTGGCCCAAGGTTTATTTTTTCCAAAAAAACCATATAAAATTAAATTGGTACAAATTTTAGGGTAATTTTATAATATTTGTAATATTATTTTTACCCTTAATTACTTGATTTACCTCTAACCGTGTAAATAGAAAAAATTACTAAAGTTATTATTCATATTGTTAAAACATAAAAGGGAAATATTTACATAATTTGGATTTTATTATTATAAATTTGGAATCCTTCTTTACAAATTCAAAACACATAATTTGAATAAATTAATTAAAAATTAATCCTATTGATGCAAATAAAAATGAATTTTTAAGTTAAAAAGTTCAAAAGATTAAAATGTTTTTATATCCAAATTTAATATGAAATTGATTCTAATGATTTTAATTGGATTAAAAGATAAAAATTTAATCTAATTATAATTTAAAACCAATAAAATATATAATTTAAAACTATAGCTAAATTTGATGAAAACACAATTTTAAATTAAAATGCTGTATTTTTTCGCTATTAATCAAAAAATGAAACTTATCGTAAAAATATCAAAAATTAAACCAAAGTAAAATTTGATATCCTACATTAAAATAATAATATTATTTTTTTTAAATAGTATTTATAAAAGTGTGAAAAACTAAATTTAAATTAAGTGTTCCATCAAAAGGCGATGAAACTACATTTTTTGAAAAATACTTCTTTTATGCCTAAAATTGGATTTGTTCTTATATCATGTATATAAAATACATAAAATGAATTTTAAACATTATATTGAATAATATATATATATATATATCATTAATATAATCCAACAAGAGTGATTTGTTATTTTATGGGTATAAAACACACTTATGCCCATTTAAATAATTTTTCAAAAAAAGATTTCCTTTTTATTTTAAAAAAGGGTTTTACATTCATTTAAAATTAATTTGAAACCAAATAATTAAGTATATATACATGTGTAAACCATATTTTACTAATTTAGTTAATACTATTCATTCTCATCATTCTAATAGGAACATTTAAATAAAAATATTCATTAGTTTGTTTATGTTCGATGTCACATATCATGTACTCTATCAAACATATTATTTTTTTAAAAAACAATCGGTATGTTATAGTAGTTGTAGCTACTAATGTGGGTATCTACGATGTTTCAATTTTGAGTATTGTTGAGTACTTCCCTACATTTGTGTGTTGCATGATTTTCTTTGTGATGTAGCCCCTTTCCCCTTATTGATGTAAATAAATATGTTTATTATTTTATATAATTATTACTTAAATACTTTTTTAACTATTAATGTAAAATATAACAATAAATGAATAGAACCCCATGAGTTACTTTAAAGGGATAATGTTTGTCTAAAATATTAAATTATGATAAAAAAATTAGCTTATAAATATATTTTACTATAGGATTTGCTTGGATAAATTTTATTATTATTTTTATAGGTGATTACATTTATTAATAGGTCCTATAAATAAATAAAATCTCAAAAATTAAATTAGATGTTTACAAAATGACCATGGATAATTAATAATCCCAATTAATAAATGCCTTTTGAATTCAATCTAGTGCAGGTGTAAAAATATGAATCTTTGTACACGGCCCTCCAACACTAATGACTCCTCCCTCATCAATTTTTCTGACCACCCATAGAGATTGAGCAGAAGGTGTCAGTATTTTTGGGACCATATGAACTTTGGAACTAGCCCAATATCTCCAACCAATTTATCTAGACAGAGTAGGCTTGACCATCCCACAACCTATTACCACTACAGGAAGGTGTGAGAGAGTTATGGGTACACTAGCGGCCTCATCGGCATGTTCATTGTAAACCTGTCGTGGAAAGAAACTTTGTATTTTGGGTATAAGATGAGGCAATAAAGGAGGCACCTGCTGTGGAGGAATACTCCATGGAAGTCATGAGAGAGGAATTTTGAGTGTTTGGGTAAGGAATTAATCATGGAAAATTTATGTCAGGATTAGTTAAGGGGACATAGTTGTGTACCAAGAGTACTATAAAGGCATGAACCAACTGGATTTGGAGATCATGGATCTACTGAGTGTGAGTTTGTGAGTGGGGAGTGGCCACTTAAGAATCTTCTATGATGGGAATTATTTGATCATGAGGCTGAAAAACTACCCACCCTACCAGTAGCCGGATGTGGTTCTAGGGACAGAACCACACAATGACCTAACTTCCCTCACCCTCTTCCACTAGGATCTGGTCGGAGTCCTGAAAGTGCATGTGGATGCCACACCACAGTGCATCCTCCCATCCTGCACACCATCATCATCAACATCAGAGACACCGTTCATGCACTTTCCAATGAGATGTATAAGATTTTCATTCATTAAGCGGTAGTGAACATCACTAGGCCATGAAGAACACTGATGTTCTTCCTAAACCCCCATGGGAATATTATGGTGGAATTGCTGCATAAAATCAGGGAATATACAAGAAATGTTCGAGGTTACCCAAAATTTTCTTGGCCATGACTTAATGAATTCATCATGAAATATTTTAGTGCTTACATCGAGGTTGCAGGTCTATACATCACAATATTATCTGCATTGGTTCACTACCTCATGGTTTTGTTCTTCAACAGGGATCACTACCAACCAGGATGGCTCACTGCCAACCCACTTCTAAAAAGTCCTTGTGATGTGAGGGGGTGGATGGATCTTATATATAATCCCAAACACCCTCTAGTCTATGATGTGGGACAGAATACCTGCACCTAGAAACCTTGACCTATAGGGATACAATACGTTCATTTAGGATTCTAACAATCTCTTCCCCAGTGATTTACCTATGATTATAGGCTTTCCTACCTGGATCTGATACCAATTATTAGAAATTACCAACTGATATCCATGAATACACAACAAAAAAACTTAGAAGGATGAATGAAAATGCTTGAACACAAAGGATGTTTGTGCACCACCAAATTGGGATTCTTTTATATAGAGGTTTCCATTACTTTATATAAAAACATAAAATCAATACGTATTTACAACATAATTAAAACCGTGGGGAAGACTTAATAAATCCAAACCACATTGACCCATGAATAAGGGGAAAACAATAAGGGGGAGGGAAAATAAATGGTGGGATTAAATTTCAATAAATGAAATTAGTCAACAATCACCCCCTAATTTCTATTGCATTCTTGAGATCTCAGTGATGAAAATCTTCGTACACAACTTCTAAACCTGATGCACCTAAGTGACTTCGTGAGAAGTCTGCAAGATGTTATTCCTCCCTTGAAACCATCTCCTTTCTTGTCACTAGCTTCTCTATAATGAATGTGACATGAATGTGAGCAGGCTTGGATCATTGGTTGTAATGAATTGTAACTCACTAGGGTTGATCTCACATCATGCAAACCCAATTGGTGTTTTCGGCCCGATAATGTTGTTGATGGTGCAAAATCGAAGCGGGGTGCTTCCATGATCAACGTCAAGTGATTCCTCCATGTTGGATGGTGGGAAATTGAAATCCACTGTGGCTATTGGTGCAAGAATCAATTTGACCATTTCTAGTGTTGCAGTATATGTAGAATGTGTTCTAGTGGGTTTGAGTGATGATATTTAGTCTCCAATAGTGTTTTCAACCTCCACATTCCTTGGTATGCATGAATTTGTGTGTTCGATGGTGAATGGATCCTCACTACTCAACACACCTTGTTCATCATGAGCACTACAATCCCACTACTCCGCCTCGTCGAAGATAGCATCGCATGTTATATGCACACACTTTTTGATGGGGTCATAAACATGGTATTCCTTAGTCCTGAACTCATACTTGATGAAGATCATCACTGTACTCTAATCATCCAGCTTCTTCAAGTGATACTTCACATTATTGACATGCGTGATGCTAATGAAGTTTCGGAGAAAGTGCACCACCAGTATTTTTCCATGCCAGGCCTCATACAGTGTCATCCTATCAAGGATGTGTTTTGGTGCTCAGTTAAGGATGAATATAGCAGTGGAGACAGCCTCACCCCAGAACATCCTGAGAAGACCCTTATCCTTCAACATGCTTTAAGACATGGACACCACAGTGTGGTTGTCTTGTTCAATGAACCCATCATGCTATTGTGACTATGGGGAATTTAGTTATCATTGTATTCCACACTTGGTATAGTATTTTCTTAATTATACTTTAGTAAAATTTTCAACGCGGTCGGTGCAGAGGACCTTCAGCTTGTGCCCTGTATCCACCTCCAATGTGGCTTGAAAGCATTGGATTTCTGCTGGATCTTGGTCTATGCTTACGAGAAGATTGATCCACATGTAGCAGCTCATGTCATCCATGGGTAGCCAAAAGTAGCAGTTCCCACTTGGCATTGTTATTGTGACCAGCCCAAAGAGGTCACCATGGACAAGGTTAAGGACTTGTTCTGCACGATGATTCACTTGTTTGGAGAAAGACACTTGTCACTACTTCCCAGTGAGGCATCCTTTGAAAAATTGATCCACCTGGTCAATCCGCAGAATCCCTCACACCATGTCATGTTGAGTGAGCTTGCACAAATCCTAGAAATTCAGGTGGTCATACCCTGTGTGCCAACACCATTCCGGACTCCAATGTGGGACAGGTTCCCTTCACCCAGAAACCTTAACCCATAGGGCCTCACTTCATTAATTTGGGATTCTAACAAACAGTACTGCGCCAACAAGACCCTCAAGGACTTCTCAGAATGGGTCCAAAATAATCCCATCCACAAAATTTGGCTTCAGAAAACCACACAGTGCAATTATTTTTCCAATGATGTTCATGGATAGTGATGTGATGATATAATATCATGAGGATCAAAACATGTGTATGTTTGATATTTTTGTCTTTGAATATTTCATCTATAATAAAGGATGACGAATAGTTATTTTATACATTTAAAAAAATATTTATTTAAATAATCCAAGGGTAAAAAATGCCATAAAGGCACCATGTCTTCTTTGGGTTCTAAACCAATGTTGGAAAGGCCGATGCCGTATTTGTCAAAAAAAATTAAAAACAATTGAAAATTTTAAAATATATATTATTGTAAAATAAATATATATATTGTTTTTATTTTATTTTTTAGATACATATATATATATATACACAAATAATCTATTAATAATACCATTATTATTAGTAATTAATTTTTTTAGATTACTAATATAATTAAGATTTATTTTAAAAATATATTGTTAAGTAATTCATTAGTTATATTAATAATATTATTATTTAAAACATTATTAAGATTTATTATTTTATTTATTATAGATATTTAATGTTATAATTAATATATATTCATAATGTAATTAATAAAATTTAAATAAAATAACATAATTAATAATACTTCACAGTAACATAGGTAATAATACAATAATTAATAAGGAATTATGTTCATTAATAAATATTTGAAAGTGAAAATGTTATATTTTCAAGTAATAAATTTTGTGAAATGTAAATTAGATTTTGTTTATTATATTTATGATTTTTTTATTTTCAAATATGTTTTATATGCTGAGCCAGTTTTTCAAATTTCATTTAAATTGTATTGAAATTTTATAATTTATACGCATTAAAATTCACCTATATGAATCATAATAAATTTTCAAGTATCTTCCTTTGAAAGTCTATAAATAATAAAGTAAAAATACAATCTAAATGAAATTTGACATAGTTACTGAATATATAAAACTTATTGAAAATAACAATAATTTCATTAACACAATTAATGAAATGAAATTTTAGTGGACTAGTATATTGTTATTTTAAAACATTATATTTGTATTTATAATTTTTTTATATTCCTTTCATTTTCAATTATTTTTTATATGTTTGGACAATTTTATAAATTTCATTTAGATTTTAATTATACGATATTTTATGTGAATTTATTTTTTAATGTGTAAATATTATGTTTTTAATCAATAATGTTTGTGTCATGTAAATTAGCCTTTTTATCATATTAATGATATTTTTTATTTTCAAAAAATTATTATATTTTTAGGTTGTGTTTTAAATTTTAATTATATTTTTTTTATATTTTTTATTTTTTATTCTCTTAAAATCACTTACTTTAAATTTAATATGTTTTCCTATTTCAATTAATTGACTTTGGAAGCATAAAAAATATAAATTGTAAGTAAAATATAAATAAAAATTGAAATAATGAGTAAACATGTACAAAATGGTTGATACTAAAAATAATTTCATCAATTTAATAGACAGACAATCATAAAAATAATAAAATACATTATTATTTCAAATTCATTTAGTCAATAGAAAACATATAAATGAACGAGTATAATCACTAGCTTTTATGAGATCTTGTCCCACATTATGGTTTGTGAATCAGATACCTGAATCAAGATCGACAACCTCTATACTAGGGTGGATTATAATGACATGGAGAGGCTCTTCCTCATATACTAGAACCTCAAATATCCAATGCTCTGCCTACAACTCATCGGGAGGAGGATAAATTTAGATTTCATCAGGTGCACTGAATCCTTCTCCCATGGCGTAAGTGAAATGACCTTCCATTAACTGTTGGGGGGAACCACAGGGCCTGTGAAGGCTTGAACACGAAAGGTGGAGGAATGGGATATGACCCCAGATACAAGTCCAAATCAGATGTAACTAAATAACTATGGATATCCTGAAAACAAAAATGGATCTCATGCCTCATGATTCAGATACCCAATCAGTTGAGGTTGGGCTACTAGAGGTGAAGTCTCTGCCTATGGAATTGGTGAAGCCTCACATGCATCATGACAAGATCTATGTTGTCACCATTGTGGCTCCTCAACATCAGTAGATACTGGAGGAAGTTCTTAAGTAGTGAACTCCTCTCCCTGGGCAAGAACAACATCTCCATAATGTGGAAAACCAAAGATATTGTAGTGTAGAACATGATATACTGACATCATCCCTTGCACTGCAGCATGGTACGTTTCCTATCTAAAAACCTCCCCATTTTATGGATCATACATGTGGATAATATACTATAGTTGAGTTTGCTTTAAAGAAATTCAAAATTAGTTACAAAAAATTACAATAAATAAACTAATGTAAATTTATTAACTTACTAGATCCTGAATCCCTCTTCCATGTGGAGTAAGATACAGTATAGACTTCAGTCTATACCATGGCTCATACTCAATTTTCTCTACTAGTGGGAACCACAACGTACACATACCCTTGATATGAAATAATGATCTTCTATCCTAGAGGTCCATATAATTTGCATGTTGTCGGAGCCATTTGACATCCCAGCTCCCTATCAACTTCATAGAATGAAGCTTCATTGACTTTCTAGGTGGAAAGAGAATATACTAAATAAATCTCAACTGGTGCATGACTCTATTAGGCTGGTTCCACTCAATAATTTTATAGTGAATGAGTGGAACTACAGTCATGGAATCATTAAGCCCATCAATATATTATGTGGGAATCCGGTCTAATATAGCTCAGTATGACATCCATGAAATATAAAATGACATGTAATATTTGTGAAGGATTTTTTTCTAAAAATAAAAAAATATAATATTATGAAATTTATTAGTCAAGGAAATACTGTATATACTTACATCAGTGGGTACTAGACTATCCAAGATGAGATGATATGCAACCATGTTTTGCCTCAACATCTTTAAAAAATGGTGTTCCTAAATCCACCAATAACGTACAACATATAGATTGACAAATAATAAGAAATTAAATTAAATAACTCATAGTAGCATAAAAAAATAATAAAGATGAGTGATCATACTAGCATCCACGAGGAGAATCATGCAACACATCTATTTGAATCTATTAACCAACAACAATAGGAAAGAGAGGAGGGATATGTGCTCTTATTCCCACATCGGAACAAGGATGGAACATCCCTCAATATTAGTGTGATATGATCAGCATGTCATGCACAATGCTCTGTAAGTGTATGTTAAACATGCAGATCCTTTGACCAAATCAAAATCCTCTCGTAGCCCCATATACATCATGTGCACATGCATACCAGAGCGATCAGTGCATAGTGTCCCACCAATGAGTTGGATGATATGTGCATGGGCATAACGCATGACAGTATGCTCATCAGTGTTAGCAAGTAACTATGCAAAGTGCATCTCAATCCATCTCATAGATATAGAACCTCCATCTGTAGCATCATCATCCCCCACAATTTAGAGGCATAGAAATCACTATAAAAGATCAATCCAATCTCCATAGGTGTGTCCTATAACTACATCCATTTGGATAAGAAGATGGATAAGAACTAAAACATCCTCAAGGGTGATTGTCATCTCTCCCTTGGGAAAGTCGAATGTGTGTGTCTCAAGTCTCCATCTCTTGGTGACACCAACAAGGAGGTGATGATCAAGGAATGTAAAATTAGATGCAACAATGCCATAGAAGCTAGCATGATGTTGGTATGGTATAATGGTAGCTGGAGGTGGAATGCGATGATAATGGTGGGCTCTACACACCCTAGTCTGCCAAACCTCACGAACTTCTAGTAAATCGTATGAAACATGCCTATACTATGAAATGATTAGAATATTATCCTCTATATCTATGTATAAAACTAAAATTATCTTATGTGTAAAATATAAATATAAAATTATGGCCAACATATTGTTATTTTTGGACCCTCTAGGATATAGTTGTTTTCATAATCACAAATAATGTCAATATATATATTATATTATCTCTAAGTAAATCAATTATTCCATATTGTACAATACATTTCAATAAGTCAGAAAACTATATTTATGATTTAATATGATTACAAGTGTCTATTTACATGTATGTTTGGATGTCACTTAATCTAGTAGTGCTCTGTGTAAGATAGACACATCATAAATTTCTCAGATTACCTTGCACTGTTAGTGAAAAATGACACACTGATGATCGACTCATCGATGGAAGACACAACGATGATCGACTCACTAATGGACGACACACCAATAATCAACTCACCTATGGATGACACACTGATGATTGACTCACGGATGGATGACACACCGATGATTGAATCACTGATGGATGACTCACTGATGATCGACTCACCAATGAATGACAAATTGATGACCGAATCTACGATGGATGAGTCGCCGATGAATGACTCATCGACGGGCGACACACTGATAGTACAAACGACTCACCAATACTCATAGTCTCCGATGCTGATAGACCGATACTGACAGACCAATGCTGATAGACCGATGATGACAGACCAAAGATGATAGATAGATGATGAAAGACCAATGAAAATGAGTCCCTGGTACTTACGACTCACTGATAGTCATAAAAAACCATTTCAAATTTATTAATTCAAATTTATTTCTAACGGACATATTTAGACAAATTAATGTTTCTGATATTATTTAATGTTGTCTGTAGGACTATCCATAGATAGTATGAGGTGCATGCACATGGGGAGATCCTTATGCCTGTTGGACCAAGATGTATAAAAGGATTACAAGGTAAACCTTAAAAAGATATAGAGACATACCAGGAGAATGTGATAAATAGTGAAAAAAAAAGAACTCAAAAGGATTTGTTCAAAATTCCAAGAACTCAAATCTTGAGTACACAAGTAGTTCAATATTACAAGCAATAACCTTCTGAATTTCTCTAAACATCCTTCCATCGAAGAGATGAACTTTTCACACCTAGAAGCTAGAGTACAAAGGTTTTTATACTTTGTTTTGAAGCCACCTTCTATAAGAGGACTTTAATATCATTTTCTCTACTTTAATCTAGTCTAGGGCTTCACTATATAACACAAAAATATTTATAAATTCTTTTCTTCATTTATAACTCTATTGTGGTCTTGTGTTTACTTTTTCCAGCAGTGTGTCCATCTATCTGTTTCAGACACACGGTCTCTTATACATAATTGGAGGCTACTGAATATCCTCAAACTCACTCTCTTTTTACTCTTGTATACCACATAGAATAGTGGAAGAGATCAAGTGTGATCTATTTGTTTCTTTTCCCATGAATAACTGTGGTAGAGGTTAAGTGTGACATGGATAGCCTTCTGTGATGTTGTGAACCTTAGACGTGGGTGTGGATCAAATTTTTTTTAATATTAACTACTTGGTGAAAGTTGATCACCAAGTGGGGATAACTAAGTCTCAGCTTGAGACTGAAGCTCCTATTTTTATCCACCATGTATTTTCCTTTTATTTTAATATGATCTACGTTTATTTAATTTCAAATAAAACTAAATTGAATTTTGATAGTTAGTTTGCAAAGTTTTTATATCTATTATGAATAAGTAGATTAGTTTCCAAAGCTTGACTAATCTTTAGATTAGTAAAGGTGAGAACTAATAAATCTTCTGAGAAATTAATTGAACATTTAGGACTCTTGTAAATTCACTATAAACTAACTTTGATTATATTTTCATTGAGGGATATTTTTTTTAAAGAACCAATTTTATCAAAAAAAATTATAGATACTCAATCCCCCCCTCTTGAGGAATCTACTTCGACCAACAGTTATGATTGGTAGAATGTAAGATATAACATGTCTATTCCAATTCTTTTAGGAATTTTTTATTACCAAAAGAAAATGAAATTTCTTCACGTTTCTAAAAGAATATTTATAAAGTGGATTTAAATATTGTTTTACCTTGAAAAGTGCGTTTTTTTAAATTGTTCATGTTTGATTTAAGAAATAGGTTTTTTATGGATTGATTGATATGGTCACTTGCATGTGATGTATTGGAATGCAGTAGCACATGGGTTAACCAAGGTGTGATTGAGAGGTTTTTTATTTATGTATAATTTCTCACATGATGTTATATTTCATGGTTATTTTCTCACATGTTTTCTTTATGGTGTATCCATGTATATTTTGATTATGATTTTATGTCATCTCACATGTACCTGTCAATTTACTTGTAATGTGAACACATAGGTTATATCATTTGGATCTACCTTATGGATTGAGGCTTTCTTCCTTATTTAGCACGTATACCAACAATTTTGATCCCAAATGGTGTGCCTTTTCATTTATGTATGATTTATCACAATGTTATATTTCATGGTTATTTGATCACATTCTTTTTGTATGGTGTATCCATGTATAGTTTGACTATGATTTCATGTTATCTCACATGTAGTTATTATATTCCTTATAATGTAAACATATAAGTTATATCTATTGGATATACCTTATGGATTGAGGCTTTCTTTAATGTTTATCATGTATACCAATAATTTTGATCCCAAATGGTGTGGCTTGTCATTTATGTATGATTTCTCACATGATGGTATATTTTAGGGTTATTTCCTCACATACTTTCTTTATGGTGTATCTACGGATAATTTTATTATGCTTTTACATCATCTCACATGTACTTGTCCTATTTCTTGTAATGTGAATATGAAAGGATTATTATGAAAACCAAAGTATGATTTACAGAATGGTTTTATCTTGTGAAAAATCTTTGTAAGTGGAAGGTCATTATGTCAAATAAACTTTTATTTATTGAAATGACGTAACATTTAGGAATATTTAGCTTGTTTTTGATTTATGAAAATTGCTGTATAATTTATCAACTATTTATTATTTGATAGTAAAATTATTCGTAAATGTCAAATAATTCTAAAAAATGATGGATTTTATATTAAGACCAAGTAATTGATAATATTAGAAGTTCACATTAGAGGAAATTCATTATTTTGGCTGAGATTGAACTTGATCTAGTAATGTTAGATCATCATTTCCTATTATGACCTTTCCAATGACATATGTTTCATCTCAAACACATCCCTTGTTCTTGAGGCCAGTCCATCTCATTTCATATCCTATTGGATTTCTATCTCCCTCACTGTGAAAACTATTGATGTCACGTATCAATATTGTCTGGTCTTTAGGAATTGAGAAATATTAGATTTCTCTAATATTTGTTCATGGTGAAACATAGCAGTTAGCAATGGTGTCCAGCTAGTACACTAGATCAATATATAATTCCCTTGATATGTTCATATATGAACATTCTATAATGGTGTGTGCATGTGGAAAATACAATGCCTCAATGTTTCCATATTGAAAATGTATCACTTATATTAATACCATGAATAATCGACCACTGATACCTATGATGGGGTCTAGACACTCTTTCACTTCAAATTGAGAGTCTTCTCAGTGGAAAAGGCACAGCCGATAAGAAGATGCTTCTTCAATTTTCTTTTCAATCTCTCATTGAAAGTGTCATCCGTAACTTTTCCCATGTTGAACCCCATCCTCGGTCTATTTTTCTCTTTCAACAAAGTACTTGACCCAATGATAAAATGTCTATTGAATTAGGATTGTTATAGGTAACTTGTGAATCCCCTTGAAGACACCAATGATTCACTCCAAAATTTTTCTGGTCATGTATCTGTACTACTTCCCCCCATCACAAGACAATGTCCATTTTTATTTTAGAATCCATAAAATATAATCAACACTCCTTTATTAGGCCTTTGTATTTATTTTAATAATTGTTCAAAAATTCATTGATTCATATCATATGCAACATGAATGTGATCATACTTTAAATAAATTAATTTTAACATTATGTTGAAATAGTAAAAAATAAGAAAGAGATTGTATACCAAGCCTCATGATTTCCTTATTCATAGGCTCATCATGGAATGTTCTTTACATGTTTCTAGCAATGTTTATGATGCATCACTAAAGATTTGAATTTGGTGGCCTCCATATAATTGGATCTGCATTGGTTGTATAATTTATTGTCAGATGATGATTAAATAACAAATAGACACCCCGAATGTGGGTTAAATGTTAATAATACATGCTAGTAACAAAATCCATGATTTATAAATTTCCATATTCACAATGGAAAATATAGGTGATAGAGATGAATGGTTTTCATATTGGGTTTCCACAATAAATAATACACCCATTTATTTTCCATGTAGAAACATATCATTAATATTTTGGAACAATTTGCAGAAACTAAATGTGGAAATTCAAGGAAGTAATGCCTAGAAAAACTGATGAAATTTGACATGAGATGGATCAAGTTAGTTATCTTGAGACACAGGTTCATTTGTATCAAGATGTAATACAACTTTGTCATTGTATATTAATATGGCTAGCAATTGCGGAAACACCCAATACAAGTCATCTCAATCACCATAGACCTTAACAATTGACTTTTGTTTCTCTATTCAATCCATATTATTGGAAATCATATAAATAATTTTTTTTGTATCCTATTTTGAACAAGGGATACATGAACATCTTGGAAGGTACTAACCATCTCAACAATAATAGATGACATAAATTTAGTATTCAATGAAGTATGATCTTGTGTGAGGTTTTTCTGAATGCAAGTACAATCTGCCTCAATCTTAGAAATTCTCCAAATTCCAAATGCAATGTCAGGAATTTATCTTAATAATAATCTATAATAATCCCTATATTTTTCGCACTGTATGATTTATTTTGTATGATTTGAATCCTGAACAAAATTTATATAGTGTCTCTCAATATGAAATATTTTTAGTATGTTTTTTGTTGCATCGTTACATGGAAACTTTCATTCAACATATAAAGTTTTTTCCATCTCACTAAATATATCCTCTACAACTCTAGGAAACACATTTTCATGTGTGATAACATTCCATTCGAATTTAAGAAAATATGTCATTGCTTTTGACTAGGATGTGAAGAGTGGTGGATAATTTATTGTGTGTTGAGGCTGCTATAGAACTACTACATATCTAGAAACTTATTCCCAAACTTTGCAGCATCCTATTCATTAAAACCATTTTCTATGTCTTATATATCATTAGAAACTTAAACATCATTATATATTTTCTTATTTTGGAACAACTACAACTGTGACACAAAATGATACAATGAAAACTACAAATAAACTGTGGCCCTGGGAATAGCCTCATTTTCTTGGGATGGACCTTCTTAAACCACTCTTCTATTACCATGTATTTGTATAATTGGATGTTGTTGTTGTACACTAGAAAACTCAACATACAATTCTATCATGGAACAATTTTACAATTGGGAAAATAAAGTTGTCTCTTGGACCTAGTCCTCATCAGCACCCAATGGAAAAGCTAGATGAAATAACATAGACAGAAATTGAAAATGTCTATAGCTAATATACATGATATATTGATAAGTTCACATATTTAAATGACCATATATTCTTTTATAAAGTTCTCTTAGGGTTACACAATTAGATGTCCTCACCATTATTGTTGGTTGTGTACTATAAGAAGCACCTTTCTCGGTTTGAATAACCTCCTTAGAGTGTTAGACACTGGAAAACATGATTCTATATATGAAAAAAGTTTTTTGATCAAGATTATGATAGTGTAAATAATATTAACAATAAAGAATATTCATGTTGTGTTGACCACACAATCTTTACCTTACCAAAATTTTAGAACATCTTATTATATCCTAAAATATGACACTAATGTTTCTTAGTACAATTTTTAATCTTCCAAAATGTATGTTCAGTATTTTATAAAGAAAATGTGAATCATATAAAGAATATCACCCATGAGTGTCAAACCAGGTGCACAGCAAGGCTCATTGTCATGCACCAGGTCTCGATTGTGTCTCGATAAATATGGTGCTTTTAGGGTTATTGCCCCTAGGTACATTTGTGTTGAAGCCACATTCACTTGTAGTATCTAGACAAATATTTCTTGACTTAGATAACCATATAATATTTATTTTACCATATTTTTTACCATCTTCTTATATACTAAAATTGGTCATTATTGTTTTATATTACATTTTTTAATATTCCTAAATGTATGTTTAGTAGTTTATAAAGAGAATATGAATCATCTAAAGCATATCCCCTGGGAAAATCATATGAGGTGTGAATCAAGACCCATTTTCATGCACCAGTTCCCGATTGAGTCTAGCTCAATATGGTGTTTTTAGGATTATTACCCCTATATTTATTAACGTTATAATTTTAGTGTTGATTAATATAAGTTTTATCAATGCTTTGTATTTTAGTACTGAAAAAAGATTTTTTTATCAGCACTTTTTGGAAATCAGTGATAAAAACTATTTAAAATAAAATAAAATAAATATTAAATGAATATATTTTAAAAATGGATTAATTATTAAAAAAAATTAAAAAAAATTAACATTATTAATGAATATATAATCTTAAATGCATGAATGTAAAAAATGAGTGAAATTGAATAATTAAAAATAAATAGACTTCATAAATATTTAAAAAGGATACGTTTTATTAATTATATACATTATTAATAAAATTAAAAATGGATATATATTAAAATAAATATGAATACATGTTGAAAATATTAAAATAAAGTAAACACGCACAAAAAAATTAATTCATAAAATAAATTAAATGAATTGTAAATACGTACAAAAATTGAAGAAAATATTGAAAAAATAATTTAAATAAATAAATTATATAGATTCAAGAAATTTTAAAAATATTACAACTTAATAAATAAAATTGAATTAATATTAATCATATAAATTAAAAACATATTAATAATATTAAAACTTAATAAATAATTATGTATGATTCGTTAGATTAATTTCATTAATTTTAATCATGTATAAAAATGAAGAAAATATTAAAAAATACATATAAATTAATAAATTATATAAATTTCAAACATTTTTTTTATAAAGATGGGGGACCCCCCCCCCCCCATTTTTATTAAACCAAACAAACCCCTCTTATTAATTTGGGTAGAGAGATCTCATTACATGGAATGTAAGCCCAATGGGTAATAAATCCCATGACATCATGACCCAAAGGCATAAGTTCTATCTTGTACGGCCGCTTAGGCTGCACGGTCTGCTTCACATCTAGTTGGACAATTGATGCCAACTATTACAGATCACACACGAGCACCCATCCCCCTGGCCTGTCATTGCTTGTCTTCAGCACCACCACCGATCGGCATTGCCATCATGTCATTGCTTCATAATTCTGCCATCCGTGGCCAACTAATGCTCTCTGTTATCCTTTGGACCACTACTCCCGCAACCCACCGATGCCCCAATTCTCTTGATGAAAGTGGTCATCCCTCTGTGTGCCTTGTGTATACACCGTTGGGAGATTTCAAATGAGCCCCCATCCCGCCGTCACCTATACATCACTGGGAATTCATCACCCAAATTAAGGTTCAATGGGGGATCAAACCCCCCTTGCGATGCAATACAGAAGGAGGCGGACAAATCATCCTCCACCTTGACTGCATAAATTTCAAACATTATAAAACATCATATCTTAAGAAATGAAATTGAATAAATATTGATCATATAAATTAAAAATATATTAAGAATATTAAAAATCAATAAATAATTATGTATAAATAAATATTAAAAAATAAATAAATTTCTAAAATATTAAATATTATTAAATATTACAATTGAATAAATAATATTAAATGAAAAATATTATAAATGAATAAGTTAAAGTGAATAAATTAAAAAATATTAAAAATGTGAATTCGTAACATTAATTGTGGAATTAGATACACATAAAAAATTAATAAAAAAGAATAAATAGATCATATTAATTATATAAATACCAAAATTGTTAAAAATGAATTATTTTTACTATAAAAAATATTGATAATTAAATTGAATTAAATTAAATTAAATACCCATACATATATTCAGAATGGATAAATTAAAATAAATATGTTTACATGATTTGATTAATTAAGTAAAAAATATGAAAAATTATTTAAATAATATTTAATTTTAATATATTAAAAAATGAATTTAATGTCATAACATAATTAACTAGAAGAATGGTTTTAGGGATGTTGTGTGTTGATATTCAATCTCACTCCAAAATAGCATGGGTTGGAGATAGTATTATAAGAATCAATTATATAGATTTAAAACATATTAAAAATATAAAAACATAATAAATAAAAATGAATAAATAATAACCATATAAATTAAAAACATATTGATGATATTAAAAACTTGGAAAATAAAAATGTATAAAATTTAAAAAATGAATAAATTTGAAAAATGTTACAAATTATTAAATATCAAACATGAAAATAATAGAGTAATGAAATAGTATTAAAAATGAATAAATAAAGTTAAATAAATTACAAAAATATTTTATAAAATTTAATTCATAAAATCAATTACATGAATTGAAAACAGATAAAAAATGAATGAATAAATACCAATATTATTGTTAATTATTGATGCAGGCATTTTATTGATTGTATATGGAAAATAAAATTAATTATTAAAATTTAGAATTTTTAATAATTATTAAAAATATTATTATTTAATTAAGTGTATAAATATTTAAAAATTTAAAAATAACTATCAAAATTGAATATATTACAAAAATATTAAAAGAATATATATTAAAAATTAATAAATATTTAAAATGAATAAATTATAGAAAATACTAAAAATGGAGAGATATTAAAAATGAATAAATAATATTAAATAAATATATAGGCACACATGTACACAAGGGTAGCATTTTATCAGTGTTTTTTAGCACTGATACCTTTCTGAGGGTTTTTTTGTTAGTGTTGATTATAGAACTCCTTTATCAATGTTTTTTTAGCATTGAATATTGCATGAGTACTAGTATTGTTTGGGGTTTTCCAAGTGAGATCAACCAGATCATGTCAGGTGAGGTGTCACCAACAAACATTAAATGCATGAAAATTATGCATTATAGTGGGTGAGCCAATGTCAATAATTTGAGTAGGTTCCTTCGTCATTGATTTAATTATATGTGCATGTTCCTTCATCCCTAATCATTTATTTTTATGTTCATTATTTTATTTATTTATTGCTTAAATACTTTAATTTATTAACTATAAAAATAAAATATAATAATAAATTAATGGAACCCCAAGAGTTACTTTAAAAAGATAAAGTTTCTCTAACAGAATAATCTATGATAAAAAATTAACTAATAAATGTGTTTTATAGTGGGATTTACATGGATATTTTTATTTTTATTTTTTTACAGAATATTGAATTCATTAATTGATCCAATAAATAATTAAAATCTCAAAAAGCAAATTTTATGTTCACAAAATGACCATGGATAATTAATAATTCCAATTAATAACTACTGTCTGAATTCAATCTAGCACAGGTGTATAAATATGAATATCTATAAAAGGTCTCTATAATACAAAAAGTTTTTTTTTTGTTTTTTTAAAATGTGTGCGGGTTATTTTTTTTAAAAAAAATTATGCATGAAAGGTGGTTGGGGGTATCTTTCCCATCCCTGCTGCATAGCCCCGAATTGGTGACATGGAAAAGGTGGTCGAGGGGGATTTTCCCTAAAGAGAAAGCGAAAGGCGATCCAAGGGGGAACACCTTTCACCTACAGTATAAGCAAAAGGCACCCCCCGACCACCTTTCACTTAATGCCCTATAAAATGGCAGCCCCCATCCTCCTCAATTCAAAATACACCCACATCCATCCCATTTATAAATTATCCCTTCTCTCTACATTCTGATTTCTCTCTCTCTCTAGAAAACTTTTATTTGTTCATGGTGGATTTGATGGCCTAAAAAAGTCTTAATTTTTTTCAAAGCATCATTTAGATGTGTTTTTATATTGAATTTAAAGTTATTTATTTATTTAGTTGAATTATTTTTAGTTAGTTTAAAATAAGTTTTTTATTAAGTTGTTTAGTTAGGTATATATAGTTTTAAATAATAGTTGTTATTAGTAATGATTAAATATAGATTAAATTATGATTATGTTATGATTATGTAATGATTAAAGGTTGATTAATTATTGATTAAATTATGATTAAATTATGATTAAATTATGATTATGTGATGATTATAGATTGATTAATGAATGAATAAAGAAGTAATGATTAACTATTTATTAAGTAATGATTAAATAATGATTAAGGGATGATTAAAGGTTGATTAAGGGATGATTAAATAATTATTAAGGAATGATTACCCAATGTTTAACTAATGGTTAAGAAATGATTAAATAATAATAAAATAATGGTTAAATAATAAATAACTAATTATTAATTAATGGTTAAGTAATGATTAGTGTAATCTTTTAGTATATAAGAAAACATTCTAAAATTTTGGTAGTATAATGATTATATAGTTATCGAGCTGGGACGTAGAGCTTGGGATCGACCTACTTGGAATACACATACAGAGCATTATACATGATATGCCATAGAAACCAAACATATCTTGAGGGATGAATCATCCTTCTTTATACGTGGGCATGAGAGTTCATCCCTTCATTCTACCATGTGCTTGCTAGTCCGCTGCTTTCGACAGAGGTCATGGATGATCCTCCACATGGAAAATGGTATGATAGCTCATCTCTATTGCTTTCTGATACTAGTAGGAGTTATTTAATTTAACTTATTATTATTTATCACTTTCAATGTAGTATTTTACAGGTGGAGTTAGAGACACATTTTTGTCATGGTTCCAACATACCATTTGGATGCATACCACCTCATGTTGGATAGTCTACTACTCGACCAAGTAATTATATAAAATCTATTACTATTTAACAAATTTAATAATAGAATCAATTTTGGTTTTTAGTAAGGATATTTTTTGAAAAAGGTCACATGTCATTTTAGGTTACATGGATGGTATACTAGGATATACTAGACCATTTTCCAGTATATTTCACTACTGGACTTTATGATGCTATGGTTGTAGTGCCTCTCATTCACTTCCATATTATTGAGTGGATGGTATACTAGGATATACTGAATGATGATGTAGACCGCGTTATCCTTCACGTGAGCCGTCACCTACTCTATATGTTGAGTTCAACCATCTAGTAGTCCAGCCTCAGCCGATTGTGGATGTGCATCAAGCAACATGGGATCCGTCTTTCTTAACAGGATATCCACAGTTCTCTCTATATTGGAGTCCATATCCATCGTAACCTTGGTTCCCCTCTACAATGTTGGTAGGTTCTTCTTCTACCCTATTGGGAGAAGTATTAGGATTGTAGTATGAAATGTAGTGGATACCTCCTCCCACTAACACATAGGTGGATCATGTGAAGATCGATGTTCCGGTGCCCGAGGATCATCCTTCTCTAGGTCACTCTACTAGAAATATAAGATATACACATGGTTTGAAACTGTGGGTATTGGATATACCTATGGTTTCATAAACTGTGGGCTACCGAGGTATTTGTATAGACCTATACCCATAGTTTTTAACAAATTATTGGTATAGGTCCTTGAAATTATGCTATACCGACAGTTTTATTTAAACCATGGGTATACATCTATACCCATGGTTTGGAGAACCGTGGGTATTGTTGTATAACTTAAAATAGCATAGAACATGTACCCACGGTTCTTCAAAATGTGGTTATAGGTCCCATTCCCTATTCATATCCCCCTCCACCCCCTTTAGAACCCCCTGAAACACCTTTAAAACCCCCTTCACATCCCACCCTGCAGCCCTTCACAACCCCCTGCATCCCCCTTCACATCCCCCTTCACAGTTCCCCTGCAGCCCCCTCACAGCCCCCATGTAGCCCCCTCACATCCCCCTATAAGCCCCATTCACAACCCCATTCATAGCCCCCTACATCCCCCTTCATAACCCCCCTACAGCCCCATATACCCCCTTCACAGCCTCACAACCCCCCTGTACCCCCCCTTCATAGCCCCCCTGCATCCCCCTTCATACCCCCTTGCATCCCTTTCATAACCCCTTTATATCCCCTTCATAGTTTGGTGGTTCTATTGTAGTATATGGAGGTCGTGCAAAGAAATGATTAGTGGTGTTCATTTCTAGTGGTGTTCATGACTTTATTAGAAGGATGTGAATTTTAATTGTTCTTTGTTTTGATGTTTGTATTCATCATTGGCTATTCGGATTTTACATGTTCTATAGTATGAGGTATCTATTACATTGTTGAAATATTTATTTTTTTGTCTCATGCACATTTTCTTACTGTATATTTATGTATAATTAAGAATGAATTGTTATATACATTGTAAAATTCATTTTTTATTGTATAATTATTTATAGGATAATTCCTTTGATTAGTGAGATATTTATTCTTGGTTCACTTCACTATCCCCAAGCTTATTAGAGGTAAGATTGGTGTGGAACACTCATCTTACAGTTATCCCATGCATGGTCCTAGTAGGTTGTGTTATGTCAGAATGTTACCAAATTTGTTTGACTCTTAGGGATATTTTTTGAAGTTTTCAATTTTGTGAGGATTGTTTTGGGATACATAAGAAAGACACGTTAAGGGGTTTTGAGTTTATTAAATAGACCAAAGAAACCATTGATTGGTTTATGTGGCTGACATATCTTACAAAAAGACTATAATAACATATTAATCGACTCAGAACCAACCCTAAGGCGCAAGTTTCATAATTGATTGGGATAATACATGAAATAAATAACCAGACTATTTTGTATTCATTCAAAAAATTTATTGATTTATCTGTTCTATATGATCATGAATGGCCATGGGTTTATCTTTTTATATGTAATATTCCATCATAGACAAAATTATCTCATCTTTAAAGAAGAGATGTACTGATCCATTTTCAGTGATCCAACTTCTAGTCACATATGATTTAAGAGATTAATCCTCTATATAGGGATGTGATACGTAGTTGGTGTCTACACTCATAGAGTGGAGGGTTTATCCCCCACTAGTTAACCATAAAGGATACTAACTGAGTAGCTATTCTTTCTTCAAAGGATTTTCAGGAGGCTCCATTCAAGGAGTTTGATAGTTGTGGTTCTCCCCCATGGGACTGTAGAGTTTTTATTGGAAATTCTCTAGTCCTACATTACTATAGCCCCCCTAAGGATTTTTTTACTCTCTTTTAACTATAATAAAAAATAATTTATTGCTATTGTGTTATATTAAGGGAGACAAGGTATTTCTAAATTTAATTTTTTAGTGTGTTTGGGGTTTTACCCTAGGTGAATGTATTTCAAAAGGGTAAAGGATTTAAAAACAATTTTAAAAAGATAAGTGCTTGACTTATTATGATATACTTAATAGTGTTTTTGTTTTAAAATAAGTGGTTTTTTTAAATCATTTTTGGAGAGGTTTTAAAAAAACCATGTCATGTGAGGGCCTAAGGTTTGAATTGTGAAATGATTTCCATTTGGTTTTGGATGAAAGAAGGCTCAATTTTAATGGTTCCTTGGTTTTTAAAATGTGTATTTTATAAAACATTGAATTTCTTAGTAAAGAATGTGTTTTTTGTCCCTTGTGAAGGGGGAACTTGGTGGGATTTTAGGGACATGACCACATAAGGGTCTATATCTATTGTTGTTTGAAGTGAGAACCCTCCCTCAAAACGATCTAGAGTAAAAGTAGATTTTTATTTATTGTGTTTTTTTCTATGTATTGTTTATTTTTATCCCCTTTAATTTTTTTTTGGTGTAGTGGTTTAGACCCATGAATTTGGTTGATGGTTTTATCATTCAGGGTAAATTTTCTTTTGGAGTCTATCATGAGCTCCAGTTTGGGAATCAACACTTAGGAATGATTTATCCCTTAAATAAATAATTAAAACAACTGAAAAATATATATAAAATTTTGGCCTGAACCATCCATATTTTGGACGTCCATGACAAAGAAAAATAAAATAAACAGAATAAATATAGTAAAATCAAACAAAAATGAAACAAACTATTAATCCCTCAACTACCCCAATCTCCCTCCCCTACAAAGAAAACAACATAGCGGCATCTAGTACCCTTCTGCCCCCCTATGCCAAATATAAGTACCCTTCATCTGTAAAAAGTGTTAAAATGGATAAGTGGATGATGTGATAAAGAAAATAAAATAAAAAATAAATTACAACATACCTATCTCCTGTTATAAAACAAGTCACCACCCGACCTATAATAACCACAACACCCCATGGGTCCAATCATGTTTCTGGAAGCTAGGGTAAATAGATCCAAGTTTCAAAATGATATTGTCATTATATATGGAACAATTTTCTTATAAAGTTCAATCGGACCCAATATCCATAAACATCAAGAATCAATCTAAAGAAAAACCCACAAAATGTTCTCTGTATAAAATAATAAAAATGATTCATATTATAACAATATACATGTTACATGTCAAAGCTGTAAACATATCCTATGGAAAAATAGTAGATTGGGTCCATGCTAAAGTAAATAAACATGAAATAAAAGTAAATCATATTACACATGCTCACTATGAACTATTATAACACCATAATAGTATGATAATAATAACCATGATGTGTAAACATGAAAAATATATCAAACTATCCATAAATAAAATATAATAATACTACAATCAAACATGATAATCTCAATCTAAATAAAGAATGAGTATGCCATTTTAAATCCTTAATACATACTAGGGAGATTTCAAATGAATCTATAGCCATGTCATGCACAAAAATATCACACATGGTATAGACAACACAAATGATTCATAGACTAGAGACCAATTATCATGTTTGGAATAAAGTATCAAAACGTTGCGAATAATCAAAAGTACAAGGTTATAAGTTATTATTTATCAGAAATGGGCTGGTAATAAATTTTAATCTAGACTAATATATTTTAAATAACCAATTAATTAATATAATATTTCATCATTATGGAAAAATGTATCTTCTATTGAACATGTAAGTAAATTATTTTTAAAGTATAAGTGCCCATGACTTAAAAGAATGTTTGGAAACCAACTTCCTCAATCACTATTTTAATAATGTGTTACAACTCATATTTTAGAATAAATTGGTATAGAATATAAAAAATAAAAGATAAAAAGGTAAAATGAGTGAGTTCATTTACAAACACATTTTGATAAAACATCTAAAGGAAGGAAGGAGTTTAACTAGGAAGGTGTTTTTCAAAAGGATCCAATTACAAAATATGGTTTAAAAATAAAACATCACTCACTTTAAAGCTTATAAAAACCATTATAATTATAAAAAACCAATATATAAGGTTAAAATATTTTCTATAATACACAATATTAGATCTATATCCTTTCACATTAGTGTCCTTGAATCACTACTCCTCAAAATAAGTACCTGCAACCCTGTCACTACTAAGCTCAGCTTCCTAGTTTTTAATCAAAATTTCTCTTACGAAACTCCAACTTCTTCTCTCATATATTTCAACTTTGACATTTAAAGAATATAAAACTATATAATTATTTTAAATTACTATTATTATTTTCTAAAACATGTAAAAGGTCTTTCATATTTGAGATATCTTTGATTCTCACCTCTCAGATCCTCATAAATTCACACATCCAGTGACATTATATTCTTGTTCATTTTTTATCTTCCTATCCTATATTCTCAATATCTCACTTGAATGAGTTATATAAGTGAATAGAATTAAATGTATCTCATCACAATTATCATTATTAAATGGAATATTATAGGTATATTCTCAATTACATCCATAGATAACTATCATAAAATACCCATTATGGGTTCCCACGTTACATTATGTGCTAATTTTTCTACTCATGTGAATTGATGATAATAACATCAATTAATGTATTTTACTTTTGAACCTCATCCCAAAATATCTTTATAAGATATCAATAATAAGTATAACTTCTTCTTCCAAAAATAATTCCTCAAAAATACATATATTACATTTATCAAAATGCATAAAAGGATGAAAAAAATAACATTTCTATAGTGGAAAATTCCTATTATAGCATGAAACATTACATTAAAACAATATTTCCATGAATATAGTATTTGTGGAAAGTAGTTGTATCTAAAATTATCTTTTAAAACTAATATTAACAACTAAACATGTATTTCTACTTCATTATTAGGTTATTTAGGATCATAATAATAATAAAACATAGTTAGTTTTTTTCATTCCAAAATCCCTAAAATAATGAATTCTCCTCAATTTCCATGAATTGTATAATTTCATTCCTTATATATATGTTCCCTTAATCTCTTGTATCTTAGTTAAAAATATTATAAAAATCACTAAATCTTATTGGATTAAACTAATTTAAAATCTAATAGAAATATAAATCATCGATGGAATAATTTATGAATTATTCTTAAAAACCTCATAAATTCATTTTTTTCCAATTATGAATTTTGAAACTCATTCCCATATAACATATAAATTCGTTAAAAAGGTTTGAATCAGGGCTAAAATTGGTTTTATAAAGTTTAGGACACTTTAGAAAAAATTTAGAATCATCCTAATTAAATATCATCATCCTTATATTTGGAATTTGGAAACTCATTTTTTCATCTAGGAGATCATGAAAATATTCTTAACTATTAAATACTAATCTTGGATACTGAAATGACTTACATTCAAAATTCTTTTTGATAAATTTTTAAATTATACTTTGTATACTTCTATTAATAAAAAAACTTTCTAAAAATATTGATAAGTGTTAAATATTTACCCTTAGATAAATATGTAAACAAGGAAATTTGGATCCATACATTAATAAAGTCATATGGTGGATAATTACACTCAGTATTCTCAGGACATACTCTACACTCATGAAGTTTTATAATCAATTCCATAATCAATTGAATTTTGACTCCAAATGGATATGATGATTCCTTATGATTAAAAAATACCTAATTCCAGAACCAAATGTATTATGTTTGGAGTGAAGACTTATGGGTCGTAATTAATTATTTATTCATTGAAAATATACATTTTTTCAATAACTCTATAAACAAGATTTCTGAAGGTAACTACAAAATGGAATATAATTGCTTCATGGGCTTCTCCAACTTCTCAAAATCATCTCAAAACATATTCAAATGATAATTATAATTATTTGAATAGTTCTAAACTTCTTCCAAATCTAATTTTTTTTCCCATTTCTCTACTTCTCTATATTTTTCACAAACCACTCAACCATTTTAGTTTTTGCCATAAACATTAGGACAAATTATCTCTATTGTCTAATATTATTGAATTCCTCCTTGAATCTGTCAATTTGGGTATACGTGGACAACTAACTCCAATCATCATTAAACATAATGCATGGGAAACAAATTTTCCATATATTGGGTGGATACTCTCTAAATGCCTCTTCTTTTATTAATGATGTTGCACTTTTTATATAGAAGGAATAGTACTTGAATCAATATACACCATTTTCAAGTAAATTTTAGAGATGAATATTATCATATGAATCAAATAAAATTTAGTATAATCACTTGTTTTTTTGTAGAGTTCCTTTAACCAACTAGATAAAATTCCACATGGGAAACCCTAATGTGGAAAAAATGAGTAATTAATTTATAGAACAACGATGTAGATAACTACCCACTATGTGATACCAACTAAAAGAATTATTTCCTAGGGTCTGTACTAAATAAATTTTAAAGCATTTATATGTACCTATACTAATATTAATAAACACATCATTATTTTCAAGTGCTGGTAAGTTACTTGGCCATTTAATTAGATTAACACTCCCCCTTAATGATTATAATAAAAAAATTATTAAAGGGCTGGGAGAGTTGGTACCATTACTCAAACATTTGAAAATGTGAGGTCCATATTTTGAAGAACTCATTTTTGTATTTTGAGTTAAAAAAATCTAATTTATATCTTTTTGGTAAGTTTTATATTTTTTATCTTCTAGATTTTTCAGATTATGTTTTAGTTCTATTCATTTAAGGTTGAGAGTATTCTTCTCTTCTTCTACTATTATCAACATTTCATCCTAATCATTCTTAAAAATTAAAATTTGATCCTCATGCATTTTATTTTCATATATTAATGAACTATCCTCCTTTTTCATACTTTTTATTTAACTTTTATTAGGGAAGTACTGACATCCATAGAGACTATGTAGATATTATCTAATGAAGAGAATAATTCCTTCACATCATTCTTAAAAAAATTCCCAAACTCATATCATTATAGTTATTTATTATTTGAGTACATTATTTCATGTTAATATAGGAAATATTCTTTCTAGGATTTTAATACCTTTGTTATATTGTTTTAGGAACACATCTTATTTTCTAATTCTTTTTTTGATTTCACCAACCTCCTATCTAGTTTTTCTATTTCATTCTAAAGTCCCTCGATAAATCTGCAGATATATATTACTACATCAATTGGTAAAATCTTTATATGTTCTTTAACCTCAAGATAGAATTCCTCTCCAATTTTAATGCAATCAACCCCACTGTTTGAGCTATATTCACAACTGTAATGGAAGACAAAAAAAATTATAAATTATATCATTACCATCCTTATTGAATTCAGTTGATGATATTTCCTATTTCTATTTTGTGATATTTCATTTATTATTGACCAACCTATTCTTCATGTTATGTATTATCTTAACTAAAAACTAAAACTTATCACTAAAATGGATGGTAATTGATTATTCGATATAAGTAACTGGTTTAAACATATGAAATATGTACTTTATAAATATATTATATAAAATAACTAGGATAAATTGTTTCAGTCCTTATCTCAGGTAACCTTTTGATTCTGATTTAGTTGAAATAAACCAAAAGATCCAATCATAGGGAACATAGGATAAAGTACCAAATAACTACAATAAATTATATAATAACTAAAATCAAAGAATAAATAATACTTAAGAGAAACCAATGCAATCAATTTCCAAAAAATTAACCCAAATTTCAACAAGCTTAAAGTACAAAATAACTACAATAGAGCATCCTAAAATTTCACCCTAAAATCTAAAAAACCCTAAGACACAACATACCTTGGTCACCATCCATGAAAATAGAGAAAAATGGTTTATAGGATACCCACAACAACCTTCTTTATAAAATAGAATAGATATCCCCTTATTCCGAGATGAATTCCACCATGCTCAGGTGGGATTCACCAAAAAATATTTGAATCATTAACAGGTATTAAAAGAAATAAAAAAATGAAGAGGTGATGAAAATATGAATAACTTTTGAGGTTAGGAGGAGGTGGAGGTCAGGAGGAGGTGGAGGTGGAGGTATCTGTAGAGGCGGAGGTGAGGGTCGATATCCAAAGGTAGGGGCTGAGAGGTGGAGGCAATTAGGTAGAGGGAGGGAGTTGGGGGCCAAGAGGTGGAGGCAAGGGAGGGAGGTTGAGGTCAGGGAGGGGAGGAGATGGTAGAGATTCTAGGGTATGGGGGAGGTGTATGGGATACATGGGGGAGGAAATGACTAACCAGGAGGGGGACAATAAAAAATTCAAATCAGTTTTAGTATACCCACAGTTTTAACAAAACTGTGTGTATATGTAAAAATATACCATCTATAACCCAATTTATTTTAAACCATGGGTATAGATGTGTGGGTATAGACCCATTTTCAAGTAGTTTCATTATACTCCACCCCAGCACAGAGCTCCATAATCTTGATATGGGTGTACCCTTCGTAGACCACCATGTGGGATAGAATCTACTCCTCATAGACATCGATTATACTAGTTCATGTATATTTTTTATGTATATTTAAATGAATATATTATTATTAATATCATACATTTTTAGATTTTTATATAGTGTTTTAGTTTTCATTAATATTTTAGTCATATTTTATATTTTATAAGCTTTCAAAGTTTACTACATGAAACATAAGACAAGTTATTAAATTTCAAGTAGGTAACTTTAAAAGATTATAATTTATAATTTATAAAAAAATATAAATAAAATTTAAAAAATATCCTAAACAACTAAAAAAATTTTGAAAATAAAATTAATTTCATAAATATAATAAATAAATGAAAATGAAAGGAATGTAAAAATATATTATAAATACCATTTTAATGGTTTAAAATAATACTATTTTTTTAAAATATTGATGAAGTTAGAAAATTATAGATTCAAACAAACCCAAGATATTGAACCCTTCTAACATGAATAAATTATATGTAAAGTATAATTTTGAGATATTTAAACATGGAAACTGAAGAAATTTTTTCACTATATCCATTATCTTATTATTGTTTAAACCATTTAGTCACTATCCTTTCTTTATATCTATTCACTTTAACTTCTATGGTTATTTTTCTCTTAAAGACCCATTTTCACCTAATGATATTTATATCAAAGTGAAGATCAACCAGAACCCATACTTAGTTTTGATAAATGGAATCCATTTTTCAATTCATGGATTCTTTCTATCTTACATATTTTGAGATCGTTGTTACTACCTTGTAGGAAAGAGGGTCATTGTTTTCACCCAATTACATGTAACAATCTTTGGAGGCCAAAATTATTTTATCTAAAGGGTCTTATACATAATATCTCTTAGTTTTCTTAGTATATCCTATAATGATACACTACATGCCTTCAGTGACCACTTTTGTTTCAAGTTAAGTCCTTAAAAACTGTCTCAAATCCCCATGCATTCATGTTTGGAAAAATAGCTTCCTTCCCAATCCATATATAACTATTATGGGGTACCATTTGGAACTTTTTTTGGCATAAGGTTTAGTGTGTTTTTTTAATTTGTAATGAATATCTATAAAATAATAATGAAATACTTGCATGACTCATCATCAACATCAATTTGTACCAATTCTAAAAGCTCCATATTCATTTTACCTTTCCCAAAAAAATAGTGATTTGGTTATTTTTTTTGTAAACAAGTGTGGAATTTTTCATTTAGTTTTAACTCAAAAATATCTAAGTAATTCTCTTCATAGAACTTTTTTAAATGTTTATTATTTACATAAACAATATGGTGATAACAAAACTGGGTCTGAAATGAGTCATTAAAACTTAATTTGTAATTAATTTTCAATACTTGGTTTTCATAATTTAATATATAAACACCATTATTAACT
The DNA here is from genome assembly GCA_963277665.1 of Viscum album. NCBI lineage: Eukaryota > Viridiplantae > Streptophyta > Magnoliopsida > Santalales > Viscaceae > Viscum > Viscum album. The sequence goes on along the minus strand of CAUJRU010000408.1, from coordinate 495,380 downwards.
TTTGGTATACCATGAAAAATTTTATTTTTATAAAAATAACATTATTTATTTTAAAACTTGAAATTAAATCTTTCCATGTCATGGAAAGAAATAAATATGTTGTTCTTGGTAAAGATGAGAATATAATAATAGCTCTTTAAAACCAAAATAAGTCATGTCATAAATATGTGTTGGTGGGATACAATGGCTATAGAAACCAACCTCATTCCATTAGAAACATGTGAATCCACCTATACTCATGTGATCTTTCAAAATATACTTGGTTTTGGTGTTTGAATACAAATTTGATCACCACAAAATCTATTTCTTAAAAACATAACATTTTCACTTCCAAATGTTAATGACATAATTATAAAAACACACACAATATATATACATATATATATATATCATAATATACAAATCTATATATTTATAAATATAATAACATATAATTAAATTTTTATTTTATTTTTTTCTGAAATGTGGTTGCAGACTGCCGCCTTTCATGCATAGTTTTATAGAAAATTTTAACCTCCACCTATTTAAAAAAAATACAAAAACAAAAAAACGCTAATGAATTCTTATCCATCCTCATTTTTCAGATCATCCATGGATATCGAGTAGCAGACGTCAGTATTTTTTGAATCATCTAAACTTCAAAACCAGCGCAACATCTCTAAGCCATTCATCTAGCCAGAGTAGGCTCGACCATCCCACAACCTGAAACTGCTCTAGGTGGCGGTGGTGGACATGTAATGCTTCATTTCTAGTGACTCGAACATCCTTTTGAGAGGCAGAGACACAGGTGGATGAGGTGTGCATGAAGCATGAGTTATTCATAATAAAGAACCACGGGCTGGATCCCAACCCGATCACCTGGGCAGAGGTAACGATGGCGTTGTTCTTTGAGTTTTCACCATAGGAGAAGAAGATGGCACATAGGTGTTGGCTATACAATCAAAGGAAAAAAGAAAATATAATAGGATGAAAAAATAGACAACAAACACCACAAGAGATTTCAAGCTTTATTGAAAAATACTTACTACCTTCAATGGATTACATTTGAACCATATTTATAGGTTATTAAAATTACATCAAAATGGACAGACCATACATTTAATAAAAGGAACAAAAAACAAAGAAATATTAATTGCTTGCATTGGAATGAAACACATGCATAGATAAATGAAAAGCCACATAGAAAATAGGCACTGCATGGGGATGACCTAGAACCCAATGGACAACATTTATTTTTGTTTGTATTTCCAACACTCCCCTTCAAACCAAAACTGGCTTCATTCCGAGCATCATTCTTAGCCGTTTGAATGAAAATGTTGGTAGTGCCTTTGTGAAAATATCTACCACATATTCTTTAGTGTGACAATATTCCAATTTTATCATTTTTTGTTTCACATGATCCTTGATAAAATGAAAACAAGTATCAATGTGTTTGATTCTCCCATACTACACTGGATTTTTGGCTAGTTCAATAGCTAATTTGTTATCCACATATATCAGAGTGGATCCATCATGTGGATGCTTCATCTCCTTTTGAAACTTTATCAACCAAATTCCCACACAAATAGTGGACGATGCTGTCACATACTCTGCTTCACATGTGGATAGGGCGACCACACTATGCTTCCATGAATTCCACATGAAAGCAGTCGATCTAAGAAAAAATACATATCTAGTGGTGCTTTTTCTTTCATCTTGGTCACCTCCCCAATCATTGTTTGAGTATCCATATAGCTTTGCTTCTTCATTATAAGGATAAAAGAGACCAAAATACACTATTCCTTTAACGTACCTGAGGATACTTTTTGCCGCTATCCAGTGTGACTCTTTCGGAGGTTCTATATACCTTCTTAGAATCCCAACACTTTCCATACTTGTGATTGTGAGATACCTTAGGCTTCCAATTAGGCTCTTGAACAGAGTCGAGTCAACACTTCTTCCTTCTCCATCTTTTGTCAGTTCTAAGCTTGTTGCTACAGGTGTGTTAACAACATTGCAATTCTCCATCTTGAATTTTTCAAGAAACTCCTTAGCATACTGCTTTTGAGATATAGATATTCTGCAATGTTGTTTCTTTACTTTGTTGCCCAAAAATAAGGACATGATAACTCCATCAGTCATCTAGGACTCCTTGAACATGTACTCCTTAAAATCATTGAACATCGGCCGACTATTCCCTATAAACAAAAGATCATCAACATACAATCATGCAATAAGTATATCTCCATGATCATTCTTCTTGATGTAAAACGCATGTTCATATGGACATTGGGCGAATCCATTCTCTCAAAGATAGCTATCGATGCTTTCATTCCAAGCACGTGGAGCCTTCTTCAACCCATAAGGATCTTTCTTTAGATGACACAACTTATCTTCCACCCATTTCATAACAGATACTTCAGGCTGGTCAATATAGACCTCTTCCTCCATAATTCCATTTAGGAGTGAAGACTTCACATTCAGTTGGTAGATCATCCAACTATAATGGACAGTAAGGGATATAATTAACTTTACAGTTTCAAGTCGAGAAACAAGAGCAAATACTTCTTAATATTCCACCCCATACTTCTATTTGTCCCCCTTTTCTACGAGCCCTACTTTGTGTCGATCGATCTCACCATCATAATTTCCCCTGATCTTGTACAACCATTTAACGCTAATGCTCTTCTAGATTTTTGGGAGTGTAGTCATCTCTCATGTTCCATTTCTCTCTATAGCATGAATTTTATCTTCCATAGCCATTCTCTAACATACTTCCCTCATGGATTCCTAAAACATTAGAGGCTCACAATCTGTATACAAGAAAAAAAGATTTACCTCTTTGGTATGCTCAAAAATATAATTCAGATTTTCATCTTCATAGGATCTATAGGCGATGATGAGATGGCCAAAGTTTGATTTGCTGGAGTGCTTTCAGAAGTGATGAAATGTACACCTGGACTTCTTCCAACTGATGATGCACCCTAGGAAGGTGTTGTAGGTGTTTTCTCATGATAATCATGAATTTCTTAAGGAACCACTGTCTCGACTGGAAAATCCTTGTTTGATTCTTCATCACTCCATTTCTATGCTTCTTCCTCACTAAATACCACATCTCTACTCACCACTAATTTATTTTTTAGTGGATTGTAAATATTTTAGGGTTTATAGGCTTCACAATAGCCGATGAAGATGTGATTTCCACCACGATCATCAAGTTTACTTCTTCTCACTTATGGAACATGAGAAAAGGTGACACACCAGAAGATTATTAGGTGTTACGTGCTTGGTTTGTAGCTACTCTATGCCTCTTGTGGTTTCATGTTTCTGACGCTCTTCATTGTACACCGATTGAGAAAGTAGGTAGTACATGCCACTTCCTCTTCCCAAAAACTTTGCCAGCCATTTATCCTTTAACATGGTCCTCTTCAAGTTGAGGATAGTGTGGTATTTCCTTTCTGAAATTCCATTCTGTTGTGGCGTATAGGCTACAATGTATTATTATTTGATACCATATTCCCTGCAAAAATCTTGAATTGCATTTGAGGTGTATTCTCCACCTCTATTAGATCTAAGTACTTTGATTCTATGGCCACTTTTAGTTTTCAACATGATCTTTGAAAGTTTTAAATACAGTGAAAGCGAAATATTTTTCTTTGATGCGATACACCCACAACTTTCGGCTGAAATCATCAATAAGGGTAATAAAATACCTATTACCTCCAAGTGATGGTGTTTCAAGTGGCCCGCAGATATCATTGTGAACCAAATGAAGTGGTTCTATTGCTCTTCTAGACTCTCCACTTGGAGAGGAGTTCCTTTTTTGTTTTCCGAGTGTAAACACCTCACACACATTATTTTTAACTTCAATCGTTGGCAATCCACTCACCATGCTTTATGAGGATAAAAGCTTAAGCCTGCAAAAATGGAGATGCCCAAAACATAGATTCCATCTCCACGAATCATTCTTCATGAGCCCAAAGAGACACTCCTTGGCCTTTGTGTTGATATGCAGAGTAAATATGTGATTCTTCACTATTTGGACTTGAGCAACAAGTCTCCTATGAGCATATCTTATAGACAAAGAAGAATTTTCCAAGTGTTTGACATAACCCTTCTCAAGGAGTTCGCCGAGACTGATGATATTATTTTTCATACTTGGTACGTAATATACATTAGAAATGTAATTCGACTCTCCATTCTTTAGATAGATTTTGATTTTACCTTTTCCTATCACGGGTACCTTGGATGAGTCTCCAAAACTCACGCCGCCACAAACTTCTTCGGTGAGTTCCTCGAATAGCTGTTTGTTACCACTCAGGTGGCTGCTAGCACCCGTGTCCCGATACCATACATCGGGGCATTCACATGCCTTTTCTTGTGCAAGGAGGAGTGTGTTACCTTATTCTTCCCAACGAGATTCTTCAGTATAGTTGGATCATTCATCATGATCCACTTTTCTCCAATAATCAGAGGCGTAATGGCTGAATTTCTTATAGTTGTGGCATTGAACATTCCTTTATTTTCTAAGACCATGCATGAATCGGCCTCCACCATGTCCTCTTCCATGGAAGCTAGTAAAATTTTGTTGATTTTTTTTATATCTTGGATGGTATCCACGACCTCTACCTCTTGCAAGATAACTGCCTCGTTGTTCTTGGACATTCTTTTGTTCTTGTAGAGTCAACTTGGACTCTAATACATGCTCTATTGTTGAACCCACATTCTTCTACATTTGTTGCTCATGTACTTGCAATGACCCCATCAATTCTTAAATTGAAATTTTTTATAAATCTATTGATTCTTCAATTGCCACAACCACATGATCAAATTTGGTTGTGAGAGATCGAAGTTCTTTCTCAATAACATTAATATCCTCCATTTTTTCACCATTTCTTTTCAAATTTTTAACAATGAGAATTAGGCGTGAGAAGTAATCAGAGATACTCTCACCGTCTTTCATGTCCAATACTTTGAGATCCGCTCTTAGTGTTTGAAGATGAACCCACTTCACTCGATCAACACTTTTGAAGATAGTGGTAAGGGTATCCAAAGTTTGCTTGCTAAATGTTTCTTCGACAATATTTTTGAACGTTGATTCATCCAACCCTTGATAGATGAGGAAAAAAACCTTATTGTCTTTCTTCCTTTGATTTTTGATGGCCGCCTTTTCTTTATTTGTGAAGGCGAATTCTTCCTCCATAGTGGGTACGATATAACCTCTGGTGATGATCTCCCATAATTCTTGCGACCCGAACAACACCTTAATTTGGATGCACCACCTTTCCTAGTTGTCCTTAGACATCTTTGGAACTTTTGGATAAATTGTGGTGGTCATATTTGAAAATTGGAGGATGCTTTGGTGATACCTCTGATACCAATTTTTTGGCTATACAATCCAAGGAAAACAGAAAATATAATAGGAAGAAAAAAGAGACAACAAACACCACAATAGCTTTAATATTTATTTCAAAATTCTCACTATCTTCAACAGATTACATTTGAACCATATTTATAGGTTATTAAAATTACATCAAAATGGAAAGAACATAAATTTAATAAAAGGAACAAAAAACAAAGCAATATTAATTGCTTTCATTGGAATGGAACACATTCATGGATAAATGAAAATCCACATAGAAAATAGGCGCTACATGGGGAAGACCTAGAACCCAACAGACAACATTTATTTTGGTTTGTATTTCCAACAAGAGGAAGGTCGGAGAGAGCTATGGGTATGCCAGTAGCTTCATCAATAGGTTCACCAGAAACCTATTGTGGAAATAAACTCTATAGTTTTTGGTACATGGATGTGGCAATGAAGGAGGCACACTTCATGGAAGACTACTTTGTGGAAGTTACATGGGTGAGAATTTTTGAGAGTTTGGGAAAGGAATTAATAGTGGAAACTATTTTTTTTGGGTTGTTTATATGATGGGATTAGTTTGTGGGATAGGGTAGTGTACCAGGAGTATTGTGAAGCCATGAACCGGGTGGATTTAGAGATCATGGAGGTACTGGGTATGAGTCTGGGAGTGGGGATAGGCCACTACCCAAGATTATATGAGAGGAATGATTTGATCGCAAGTCTGAATAACTACCCACCCTACCTGTATCCATGTTTGGTTATGGGGAAGAGGCTGCATAAGGACCCAACCTCCCTCACCCTCCTCCACCAGGATCTAGTCGGTGACCTAGAAGTGCTGGTGGATTCCACATAACACCAAATCCTCCCCATCCCATACATCTTCATCATCAACATCAGAGACACATTTTAGGATCTTTCCAATGGTATGTAGAAGAGTTTAATGCATTGAGCAGTGGTGAACAATGCTAGGCCATGAAGAACGTTGACGTTTATCCTGAACCCCCGATAAGACAAGTTGGTGATGCCACCCCACAAACTGGTGTAGGATGCCAGAAATCGTTGAGTGTTCCAAGATGTTACTTAGCTGTAGCTCAAGGAATTCACCCTGAAACATTACCGCACTAATGATGACACCCTCAAGGCCTTCTCAGACTGGGTCCAAAATAAGAATGTCCACAAAAATTGTCTTCAGCTAACTACACACTCTTCCAATGATGTACATGGTTACTGATGCACCGATATATTATCGTGAGGAAGAAAAAGTGTGTGGATAGTTTTCTATTTTGTTCTATTAATATTAATTACACAATAAAGGAAGATGAAGGTGGCTAAGATTCATGTGTGTTTCTTGTGTCTGATTAAAGTTGAAATATTTTCAATTCCCTAGTTCAATTACTCACTATCTTATCCTTTATCCATCCCAAAACACCCCTAATGCAAATGAGACTCACAATGCCAGAAATCAAACCAAATTGTGGGATATTTAGCTTTTAATTTTTTTTCACCAAAACAATAATGGTGTTTAAGTGATACTTTTATCAACGATGGATAAAATTACTGATAAATATAATTTTTATTAGCACTAAAAAATGATAACAAAATCAAAACTTTTTTAATGATGTTTAACATGTCTCTTAATCAGTGTTTTTCTTAGCACTGATAAAATATCCACCTTTAACAGCATGAAAAAATGATGGTAAATGAAACAATGAATAATACATATTTATATATTTTTATATAATATTTATTTTAAAATAAGTATATATATGTAAATATAATATATAAATATGATTTATAAAAAATTTAATAAAAATTGAATCTTATTTTCATAATTTTATATATAAAAAATTATCAAATTTATTTTAATCGATAAAAATGTTTAGTAGTATATTTATATACATTAATTACAAAATGTATATAAAATTAATATAAATATGTCATATTAATATTTTATTTAAACAATTATACAAATATATAAATGAATATATTTATTTAAGTATGTGATTCATGTTTGAATTTATATATTTATATTCATAATAAACAATTTAATATATAAATACATGTATCTGTAGGTATGTGTATGCATGTGTATGTAGGTGGATGTACGTGTGGGTCTACATGTGTGTGTGTGTAGTGTTGTGTGTGTGTGTGTGTTTTTTTGTGTACATGTATGTTTACATGTGTATGTGTATGTATGTATGTGTGTATATGTATTTGTGCATGGATGTGTGTGTGTGTGTGTGTGTGTGGATGTACATGCATGTGTAGTATGTGTATGTATGTTTATGTATGAATATGACATGTGTATATGTGTATATACATGTACATATGTTTATGTGGAAGGTGTATATGTTTATATAATATGTGTATCTACACATATGTATGTGTATGTATGTGTATGTATGCACACATATATGTAATTGTATGTATATTTACATGTATAAATTTGTGTTCATGTGCATGTATTTGTATCTATATGCATGCATTCATATGTATGTGTATGTTTATGTCTATATATGTCTATGTACATGTATGTGCATGTTTGTGTACATATGTATGTTTATGCGTATATATCTGTGTGTGTGTGTGTGTGTGTGTGTATGTCTATATATGTGTATGTACGTGTATGTGCATGTATGTGTACATATGTATGTCTATGCATATATATGTGTGTATGTGTATGTGTTTGTGTATGTCCATATCTGTATGTGTATGTGTATGTATGTTCTTGCGTGTGTGTGTGTCTATAATTTTATGTTTATGTGTGTGTATACATACGTGTATGTGTATGTAGATGCAAATGCATGTGTATGTGTAGTTGTATGTGTATGTGTATCTATGTATGTGTACATATGTATGTATTTGTATGTGCATATGTGTATGAGTACATTCATATGTATATTTATGTGTATGTCTATGTGTATATGTGCGTATATGTATCTGTACATGTATGTTTATGCATATGTATGTGTGTTAGTGTATTTCTATTTATTGATTTAATTTTCTTTATTCATATTTAATATTTCTCCTTTTTTAGTATTTTCCCTAATTTATTCATTTTTAATATTTATTCATTTTTAATATATATTCATTTAATATTTTTATAATATATTAAATTTTCATAGTTATTTATACATTTTTATAATTTTATACATTTAATTAAATAATAATATTTTAATTATTATTAAAAAGATATATCATTGATGGAGGAAAGGGAGAGGATTCTCCCATAGACCCCCAGTGATTAGGCTACCCTAGAACACTCCAGAAGCGTGAATCTTTACTCGTATGTCCTGATTCATCAAATTTCTTGGCAGAAATCATTGATCTCAAAGAAGATCGAGGAGTTTTATGAAGAGATCTTAAAGGGTTTCTCTTTTATCTGGATTTTCAGGTGGTTCATTTTCCTCACTCACAAACTGTGATTCAACCCGTATAGTCAATAAAGGTTCCACCGTGCATGTTTCATCCTCAGATGATTCAATCTCAGTAATGATCAATCTTTGTAAGTATTCAATTATTTCTCATATTTCATTGATAAAGGGTACAAAACCCTGAAAGGTTGTGGATCTTCTCTCTCATCTAGCTTCTATTTGGGGATTCATAGACTTTAAGTGAGTTCCACTTGGACACATTTTCTTCCACATTTTGTTTCCTTCAACGAATCTAAAAGGAAGAGCCTGGAGTTTAGGCTTGGTAAACCTAAAACCAGGTATCTTGTGGATTCATGAATGGAGGATAAAATTTAATATGAATGAATATAAGTATACTTTTTCTCAGGTTTGGATAACTATTCATGTTCTTAATAGGGTATTATGGCACCCTAAAATTCTTCATAATATTTCATCTGATATTGGAATTCCAATTAAGAAAGACAATGCCATTGAAATGGTGATTTTTGGTCATTATGCATGAGTTTTGGTGGATGTAAATTTTAACTCTACCCTAATTGATAGGATGGTTCTCTCCACTTTGCTTGATGAAATCAATCTTATGATTGAATATGAAAAAATGCCTCCATTTTGTGATGCTTGAAGAATTATCAGTCACTCAAGGTCTATGTGTAGAGGGGACTTGGTTTGCTCTAAATTTCATAATTTTGGATATGACGTATTGCACTGTTGGAAGACAGGAACCCAAAGGACTTTCCAGAGCATTGATACTCAGGCCGAGATATAATTAACAGATAATATTGGGATTTCTCTTGAATCCAATGTATCTAGTCCCCCAAAAGGATAGGAACATGCTAGTGAAGGGCCTCCTCAGGTTAACTGGTGTCCTCATTCTAAAAGTCTTCTAAAAGATGTATTCAAAGACTTTCCTTATATTAGATCTTTAAATTCTCCTCTATATGCTCCTGAAATTTTTGTTCCTTCTCAGAAGAATGATAATAACCCTTTATCTTGGTCTGATATTATAGAATAAAACCTTTTAGTCACTGATGGTTCACCTTCAAAGATGCCTTATCTAAGGGAATTATTGATGAGAATGAGGTATAAAAATATGATGATAGTCAAGATGACACGAAGAATTATGCGTAGGTAGATGTAGATTTTAATTTATTGTAGGATCAAATAATGATTTCTACAAAAAATGAAAATGGGAAATGGAGGTAGAATCCCAATGAGCCTTTAGCTTCCTCTACTCCTATTCACAAAAAAAAAAAGAAGTTTTATCAGGTAGAATTTAACCTCTGAATAACATGGGTCAAAAAAATGTTGTCGGATGTGAAACTCATCCCCTTGTGGCCACTAAAATAAGGGATCAATTGGTTCCTAGTCAGGGTAGGGACCATGATTATATTCTCTCTTTGTCCAAATATCATGGTTGTTCTTAGTTTAATGGTAGTGGGAAAACCTCTATAAAGTCTATTTGTAGTGACTTGATAATTCAGAGTCCTGGATTGGTTATTGAACCTTCTCATGGTAGGGAGACCACAAGATCTGTATTTGTTAAACATTCATCTTTGAGAGGAGATAATGGTGTTTTCCCTAAACCCTTGTTAGTGGAAAGTATCATATGACCCAAACTGGTGTAGAACATCTAACTGGATTATCATCTTTTGAGAAAGGCATGCATCATAGGGATTCTACCCCCTTTTCATTTTCTCTAGATAGTACAATAGAAGATGGTGGAAATTTTGTAGTCCAGACAAATGCATCAGCTCCTGTTCAACTAACTGTATCAAATCCTGAGCAGGGAAGGCAACAAAAGGATAATGCCTTCTTATCCCTTTATCTAGATAGTAAAAAGGGGGATGGGAAGTATGTGGTCTCAGTTAGTAAACACCATGGGAAGGAAAAATCTACCTTGAAAGTTTGTACCCACAATTCCATTGAGTTTTTTGGATCGGGAAGCAGCGAGGAATAAGGTCAAACCAATCTCATTGAATCTTGGTCCTGAAGTAGAACCTAACTGGATTTGATACCACTCTATCACGACCCATCCCTGTGGGGCCCGTACTGTGACTCCCCAAACCTAGATCCAATAGTCCAGGGGCTGCTAACTAGCACCGAGTAGGCATATCACTAAAATGGGAGGCATTGTCTATGTCCCTATGAACACACACACATCTCCATTCCCAAAAAATGTTGAAATATAAAAACCACTAAGAAATAATGCATGAATACATCTATATCTCACAACCAGAGTATGATAGGAATTAAAGTAATGTAAACATGGAAAAATACAATTCAACCACAAAGATTCTGTAACCATAAGTCCAAAATCTAAGTAAAGGTACCGGGACTGCTGTCTGAAATCTGCAGGGACACACCTTGGTCTATCCAGTCTCACAAAGCACCATTTGGTCCTGGTCCACCTAGGAATCTATTGAAAGGTCAATCATCTGCACAAGACATGACACATGTGGGAAAATCCCATACAAGGGTGAGTATAACAGTACTCAGTAGGACACCTTGAATTCATAAAGGAATGAAATAAATGAAAGTATTGTCATATCTACACCGGAATATGTCTATAGTATATATAATAAGAGTATCCAGATATACTCAATCCAAAGACTCGTAGTCTAGAGGTAATCATAACCATAGTATACCAGCCTTAAGATTTAAATTTGAAGATTCAATGAAGACATCATCTAGGAGAACACACTCCTGAGACTGATAGAACTGGTGGCGTCTGTTCGAGAGGTGTTTCTCATTAGGTCTCTCCCTGAGAAAGATATGATGATACTCTAAATATAACATGATACACATATTAATATCACAATTAGGTCCATGGGGTGATACCAATAACTCAATATGGATTAATCCTCTAAGTAGAGGATCTACACCCACATAGTGTTGGCCATGTCGATACCAAGAACTCCACCTAGGGAATGAATATGAATAGAGAATCCCACTCTAAGCCTCTCAGGGGATTTCAATAACTCTATCCAAGAAGTCATACAAAAAGTATTGTAGTCCTATGAGTAGGAAATTATTCACACAAATCTTCAGGGAAATGATAAAGGGAACAAACCCTAACAATACTTGTCTAAGATATGGAGGATAAGAGAATTAGGCCTTGTAGAAAGGGGAACACTACTTGTAATAGGGGAGCACTTTGTGTCCCTTGACCCCAGGTACTACCCATGTAGAATAGATCGTTTCATTCAACATTTCTCATTTAGAAGAGTACATGGAATGTGTAAGGGTTACATGTCGTGTCTTTATAGCTAGGGTCCACCCATGTACTCTAGTTGTGTTCAGGTACATGGCGTTAGCCCATGTATCTGTGCCCATGTACTAGTACATAGGTTAGACCATGTACATGGTCCAGGACATGCTATGTGGGGGAGTACACACCATGTACGAAACCCATGTACTCCAACCCATGTTCATTTACTATCTGAAGTACATTCCAAGTTCATACAAGGGGACTACACGCCATGTAGTCAAAGAATACACACCGTGTGTATCGGGTTTTTTCAGAACCCTTCTTCTTCCCCCTGCTCGCGCTAGTTGACATTTTGGGTTTCATTGTGGTGGTCGTTTTTTCATGAAACTTCAGGTCTAAGATCATTTGGTCATGTAATCATGGAATCCATAATATTTGGGCCTTCAATCAGCTCAGAAAACCAGATCATCACTATTCTTCATTACATGCTGAAGAACATGAAATTGGCACCCACCATCATTCGACACACTACCTCAACCACCTTCACACCTCTGTCGAGTGATACTAATGGAAAATCTAAAAATTTGGATCATATCTCCAATAATCGAATGAGAAATGATCGATTGTTCAAGAAAAGTCGAACCATGGGGAAGAATGATAAACACCACAAATAATGGTGAATCAGGGGAAAAAAGAACAAACCAAATCAAGAGGGTTGAAACTCGATCGAAGTTCATTTTAATCTTGGTTCATCAACATTATAATGATAAATGAATCAAGAAAAAAATTTAATCACAAAGATTATAATATCTTAATAAACCCCAGTATTATACCCATCTTGGGTCTCTGAATCACTCTTCATCTTAGTGCCTGATCTCAAAATTAATCCATAAAATATTTAAAAATAATACACAAAAAAATTGGGACATTACAGGATTAACCATGTGAGAGGATCAACATGGTCATTAACCTTGCTATAGATCTAGGATAGAGGGGAAAATCACGGTTTGTGCATGGTTTCCCTAACCATGCACATCAGCTATGCGAGCCTCTCAATTGGGTAGTGGCTCGATCATGGTTGATGAATGGTTTGGCCAACTGTATGGCCAAATCAAGAACCTCATTAAAGGGTTTGTACATTACTATTTACCACTCCCACATTATTTATTTCTCCCCTTATTTTATTTCTCCTTCATGCACACTAGGGGAAATCCGCTCAGGTTTCTCCTCTCATCTCTTAAGGATGGAGTGATATCCTCTACTTGGTTTCTATTTCAAGCATCCTCAAGTGTGTTGGTTAAATCTTGGTGATTCTACAACTCCTCCTTACCCCTTAATTCATTTATCTTCTCATTGCCTATGCTATTTTGGTGTGAGATAATCCACCTTATTTTCAGGGTGAATGTGTATTTCTTCTTTTTATCTCAAATTAGACCGAATCAAACCTCAATATTGGACATTTGGGTCATCCTAAGAATGATTTAGGTGGTTTATAATGTTGGAACCAAGGTTTTACTTTACTAGGAATGGATTATAGTTTGTTTTTGTTGTTAATCCACACTGGTTTGATCAAGGAATTGTAAGTCAAGTTATCTTACAGTACAATCTGACAACAATATTAAAGGTGGTGTCATTTCCAACTGTTTTCCAAATTTTTGGGCTCAAAATTCGGAGGAAGAGGATAGCATCATGAAAGGTTGTTTTATGTAATCAAATCTTCATAAATATGGTAAGTAAATCAGTTTCGTGAAGAATAGGTTTCATAAAGGCGTGTTTTGTAATTTTTCAATGGGTTGATAGTGTTCTTCATGACTACGAGAAGTGGAGCATCACAAATATGTGATGAGTTGATGATGATCTCCCTGAATATGAAAAATATCCCTGGATAATCATGAATAAAGGATCTTGGAGAAGTTGTTTTTGAAAGATCCAAAAAATTCACTACAGGTGGTGGATCATCTCGAATGGTTGAGACTATAAATATGAGGCTACCCCCACTTCATTTGACACAAAAATAATTGGAGAAAAGTTAGAATCACTCTGATTTCATGAAGGATGGGGACCTTTATGAATCCAGTTTTCTATATGAGCTTGAGGATCACAAAAAGTCTATTTAATTATTGATCAATGCCAATGCTTCTGAGTAATGGGTGCTTCACGATGAGGGGTATTTTACGATGGTTCATCATTCTTCACGAAGGTATTGAGCTTTATGAAGGAGCTTCATGAAAGGTAGTTTTGAACATCAGTTTTTTTAGCTAACAAGGCTTTCAAAGTGCATCAACTCCAGTCTATAGTGAAAGTAGAGTCTTATTATAGTTAGGGACAAGGACATTAATTCCAATCTATTGAAGAGAACTTCAATTCAATAAACTGAGTAAGACTTCACCCAAGGTAGTGAGCAAGGGGGATTAAATGAAAGTGTTTCGATGGATGTACTGTGTTATCCCTAAAATCCTATAAAGGTAGTGTGTCTGGTACAAAGTGACTATGTCTAAAATTTTGTATTCCAGAACTAGTGAAAATTAGTGGATATAGGTATGAACAAAACACTGTTGGCATATTCTCTTGGGACTATCCCTTGGTGTCGAGCTAAGTAAAATTGTTGCACTGTCTCTTTGCATGTGATTGTTTATTTTCTGCTCATTCCCATCAAACAGGTTTAAATGGTTCCTACCATCATGGGGATAAGAACCATCACTTTAGAAGAAAAAGTTGGCACCATGATTCACCCATCCCCTCTCAGGGTGTTCCAGGGTCCTTCAAGTGTTATCAGAGACTATAGGTTATTGGAGTTAAATATATCATCTTTTTTATCATGGATAATTTAGTAAATGTTAGGGGATCCCCCCTATTTGATGGAAGAAACTTTTAGATTTGGAATAATAGTATTATATTTAATCTAATATCTCTTGGAATGGAAATTCTTTTTTCCACTGCATAAGGGATAAATGCCACTAATGCAATAGGGTTGTATATGAATGATACATACATGAAAATTCTTGATGCAGATGCTAAAGCACGAAATTCCCTTAATACAGCTCTAGTTTCCCAAGAATTCTAAATTGATCAATATTTTATGGTGTGATCCCTTATTTTTTGTACCAATTTAATAAAGTAAACACTATATATGGGTTACTGGAGTTGGGTTTGCCACAATAATGCTCCTAAAATATCATCCTTATTTTTCATTTTCAATTTTCTCAAAATCCTGGAAATCTCCTCTTCATTTCTTCCCTATAAGACTCTATAGATTCAATTTCTAATTCTATTTTTGTACACACCAAAAAAAATATCGTGTATTATTTTAGAGGACTCGGTTTGATTTTATCCAAGGGTTAGGATCAATAAATTCATCCTATCTCTTCTTATGATTATTCTATGTGTTATCCTTACTTAAATGTAGTGATTAGGGACCATTTAATTTTCAGTAAATACCTCAAATAACAAGAATAAATTCTCTAATAGAAGTATATATTTCACTATAACTACTCTATTTTGGAGTGATCACATATAATATGGTGTAAACACCTTCTTCCAAAGCTTCACTGTGATGTAGACTTCTTTATTACGATATAGAAGAGGAATTCAATCAAATTATGAGTTCATGGAATACTGTACTATGGAATGAATTCCTTTACCAAGTCCATTTTTCAAATGCATAAATCTACACCATTAACTAACCATAATCACACTATAATCTCTTTAGCTTTATTCAAACATCTAATGGCATACGATGTAATATCCTATAACATGGAATCTTATAGGATTTGAGGCACCAAATAATTAATTTCTATTAAAAAAATACATTCCATGAAGTAAGGATTGGCTATAGTGTGATATTATATATGATTAGAAGATAAAAAATAAACCACACTTCTAAACTCACACCCTCTATGTCATAAAGTGTTTCTGAGGCATGTGTATTTATTCTTCAACCATTTATAGGGCCTCCTCAAAACTCTAGTGAAATTGAAAATCATCCATTCATCCCTATATAGATCTTTACAATATAGTCTTACCTATATGGTGTAGAAACCCTTGAAACTCCACTGAATTTAAAATTAAATTGTTCACCTCCTATGACAAAAAGTGTGTTCTGTAACATAGAACTGTTATGTGACCTTCTATTATAGTGTAGATTGTTTCACTATGCAATAGAGTTTGTCTCTCTAACAGATTTATCCAATAGTTTTAAATCTTATGGATTTAATGAATCCATAGAAATACTATAAGCATCATCTCTTCTATAAAATATTATTCAATATTTAAACACATATGTAATTTTCAATGAACAAAAATAATGTAAAAATCTAAAAGGATTTTATTTCAACGACAATAATATGATGTTTGATTTAAATATCTTGTTATATGATATAAAAGTGATTTATTATAGTGGTTTTAAATGTATCATGATTTTATAATAATGGTAAAATTCATTTATCATTCATTCATGTGTGTTATAACTTATTTTTCATGAATAATGGAATGATAATATCCCCTCAAAGTATAACTTTGAGTAATACCTATCCATGGATTATCACTAGGTATTATGGTTTATGATGTTTTGTTAAGGTTGGATTGAGTAAAATCTTATACTCGATATAAAATTTATATATGAGATATGAAGAATAGAATTTTGGGGTAATAAACCAAGAATCATTACTTGGACTAACCTGTAAAATTATATCTCATGGAATTTCTTATTGAATTTAATATACTTAGGGGTGTATGATTATTTTCAATATGCATAACCCGAGGTTTGTATTTTTCCACTCATATGATTAGAAAATACATTTGGGCCTTGATTATGAAGTACCCATCAAATGATTATAATGTAAATAAATATTTAAGAAATTAAGATGCTGACCCAAGATTTCAAGGAAGATTTAGTTGATTCCATTATTTGAGAATATTGGAACTTGAAGTTCCAAGGAGTTGAGTGAGTTATATAGATTTGGAATATAAGAATTAAGTGAGCCTGAATGATGTCATGTGTTAACTTGTATAAGTTCCAGATGTTGAAGATCAAGGCTGTGAGAGAGATACAAAATTAATTTTATCATAAGAAAATTATGGGTATATATACATGAAATTTCATATTTTTTCACTCGGTAGTCAAATTTCTATCTATGACGAAGTTTAAGGAGAACTATTGAATATTGATCATTATAGTATAAAAAACACCATCATCTCTACTTGGAGGTAGAAGAATTTTTTTTAGAAGATAGCTAAACCACATACATAATATAATGGTTTCGTAATTTAGTGTATCGTATTCACACTATGGTTTAAGGATAAGAACTTCACACACCACTTGGAATTGATAATAAGATTATAAGTGAAAAAAATGTAACTCGATGGGAGTCAACATCACAAGGAGTAGGTTCTCACATTGATGTAGAACCTTATAAAAATCCATGTGTGTTGTTTATTTTAAATTATCATTATAAGTTAAAAGTGGTGAGGGGGAATTATTATATATATATACACCAAAACTAATGATAGAGTTTTGATCAACCTAAATGAAGTAAAAAAAATTAAGTTGAGTTTAATCTATAAAAAAAATTTCACCACTAATTCACCCCCCTCTCAGGGTGAATTCATGATCCCCTAAGACTCTCAATTAGTATCGGAGCATAAGATACCATCTATTTGTATATATATATATATATATTATTACTAGTTTTTTTTTACTTATTTATAGGTAGTACATATTTTTTTAAAGTTGTTAATATAATATATTCAAAAGGTACAATGATGGAACTTTTAAAACGTTTTGAAAAGTATTATTATAATGAAGTTAATGAAATATACTCTAGTTAGTGGAAGTATCAAAGTATTAACCAAAATGATAAATAATGAGAATAAAAAAAGCATGTGATTTAATAAAGTTAGCCTCTCAAATTCAGTGGAAGGAGGATCCACCACCATAAAATGTTAAGGTCAGTGGGAGCTATTTTGATAAATCTATTAAAAATAATCTTCTAGAATAATAATTATGCTCTTATTGGGGTGAGTATGAATCCATTATAATTATTAAGTATTTTTACTCCAAAATTATAGATTATATAAAGTATGTTCCTATTGAAGTTATCATGTACATATTTGTATTCATAAAGGGAATTAATGATGAAAAATCACATCTTGATAAGGAAAACAATTCAATAGAGGAATAAATGGTAAATAAAATAAGTGAGTGTAAAAATCTCACAAAACTCACTAAAGGAATGGAATAAATGTTACTACTTTTACAATAAAAGTTTGACCTTGTAGAAGAAGAATTGTAAGTGAGTTTTTGTGAAAAAAAAGTATTTAAGAATGTTTTATAAGGAATTTACCATGCATTGAATTCTAACATTTATGATAATAACTCATAGTTAAAAATCAAATCTATAATAATATAAGATCTTGACAACACTCTATAGAACAAAGTGATAATATATGAAGAAAAAATTCAGAAGTGAAAAGTGATAAAGGACCCACCACTTAGGTAAAGGTGGAAGAATGTATGATATGAAAAAAATTCCCCACAAGGTGTTTAGAAGAAATAAAGGAACATTAAAGAAATGTAAGAACCCTCCACCAGCCAAAATTACACTCAATAAGAGAAGAGTTGATTTCTTGGCTACATAAGGTGTTATAGAAAGTTTGGGTACTAGGTCATAAATTATTGGCATAATTTTTTAACTAATAGAAAATATTGATGGCCTATATTTATGGTGATTCAAATGGAAGTTAATAGAAAATAATCTAAGTGAAACCATAGTTCACATAATAAGAAAAATCTATTGTCTAATAGAATTTATTAACTTAAAAATTGCTATGAAATTTATGGAATAAGTGTCCATGATTTTTATAAGTGTTGGTTCAGTTTAAATTAATATTTTAAAATTAACATTATAGTTTAAAATTAATAGAAACTCATGGTCTGTGTGGTATGACATGAAGTGTATGTTTTTAGTTTAAATTAACATTTTAGTTCAAAACACATTTTACATAATGAAAAATGAGAAACCATATTCAGATTATTTTGATACTTTAAGATAATGATTCATATGTCATTTGTGATGTGTAGGTATCATCTACACCTAAATATTATACATGGCGTGCCTAGTATGAATAGAAGTTTATTTTTTAGTATAAAATTGAAAATTTTGTTCAAAACACACATTACGTACTCAAAACTAAGAAAAAACATTCATATTATTTTGAAAATCTAAGACAAAAATTCATAAGTCATTTTTTACACGTAGGAATCATTCGCACCTAAATATGATACATGGTATGACTCAAAATGTGTAGTTTTATTTTAAAAATGAAAAATATTAATGTATTGTTTTATATTTATGGTTATTTTATTTATTTATGTTAGTACTAACATAAGAATTTTTTTCTTATCATTGATTCCAACTCTTCTTGTATCCCCATGTCAATCGTGTTCAAACTAGCCTTACTTCCATCCTTTGTTTTTATAGGTGCATTTATTAACAATCTAATGGCATTATCACATAAATTTTTTCCACATGAATGACATAAATAAAATTCCTAACATATACACAATTCTATTATGGTAATTCAAAAAAATTGATCTCTTTTTTCAACTGATTTTCATAAGGTTTTTAGAAGAAGGTATACCAAAATAATAGTCCATATATTTTTACTTTATCAAATAGTTGATCACCTATTAGTGGATATGGGGTTTTACCTTCTTCTAAAATCCCATAAAATGGTGTCATAGATGATTAATATTTATGTTGTCAGGAAAAAATGTGCGATGTCATAGAAACATGTTCTTTGATGAATGTTTCAATTTAATTGGGTGTGTACCTTGTTGAAAAATGGGACACCCTTGAGTTGCTTTAATTCTATATATTGAAAATTTTCCATAAATAGGAAAATTATTTATCATCCCATAAAATATGTCTCTTGATATAAAATATTCATTTCTATAAGCATCATTCGATGTAACACCTGAATCCCATATTAATTTCAAATCTTCGATAAATGAATCCAAATAAACATCAATATCATTACTCAGTTGTTTTGGTCCTGATATAATTAGAGACAATGTATTTTCACTTCATGAATAACCATAATTGAAATTTATAATTTACCAATATAACCAACCATGTACTATGACTACTTCTTTGAAAAACAAAAGGACTCACTCTATCTATAGATAGTACAAGACAAAGGTTTCTCAGGTCATTTTAAAATTCAGGTACTTGTGATCAATTTTATTCCACTAGGGAGAGTTTGCAGGGTGATAAAGTTTTCTATTTTTATTTCTTGTATATGTGCTCCATGTTAATTTTTCTTTCAGTATCCTTGATTCCATATAGGCACCTAAACCTTGGAATTATTGGAAAGTACCATACAACTTTTAAAGGACTTGATTCATCTTTCTTGTATCGAAAAACACCACACTTTGGTAATTTTCAAAGTGATTCACGATCCTTTTGAAATAGTATACATCCATTTGTATAGGTATGTATTCTTTTAGAGATCATACCCATTGAACTTAACATTCGTTTAGCTTCATATGTTTGACAAGGAAGATCATTATCTTCTAGGAGAATACCATTCAAGAGAGAAATCGGTTCAGTAAATATGGTGTTACTCCATCATTTTCAAACATTCACATTATAAAGATTCAGTATAGCTGACAATGTGGTATATTTAGTACAACCAGCATACAGTAGTGTCTCCACAGAAATATTTTACTTCTGAAATAGTTTTTTACATTCATGAACTTCATCTTAAACAATCATTACCACTTCCTCAATATGATCTTCATCATCATTCAAACATGTAATCGTACCCTTGATACGGTCTTCATCATTGTTAATTGTTGTAATCATATCTAATGATCCGTAAAACACATTGTTATCCCAATAACTATCTAAGTTAATTTTCCTCATGTTTAGTCCAACATTAATAACATGGATCTAATCTATTACATGTCAAGTGTTCTTCTAAATCCATTGGACTAATTATTCTTGAATAACAACAACTTAAACATGGTTAAAGGATTTTATAAGGGTCATATTCATGATATTTCGAAAATTTGATGAACTCTTTCACCCCATATTCATACTCTTTTGTTATAGGATTAACATATATCCATTCTAGATTCATATCCATCCTATTTAATTCAGTAATGTTCATATTTAATAAAATAAATAAATACATTAAAAGTATGAGTGTAAAACCTCAAAATTTCTTTATTAAAGAATCATTTAAGCTACATAAATCCATTATTCTGAGACAATAAGAGTTGAATGATGTGTATTGAGATTGTTTTTTGTGATGGAAATCATTAAAGGAAGGGAATTTGTGAAATATATATAGTTACAAAGAATCTAATTAAATTTTATCTATTTCAAAACAAAGAGTTTGAGGATGGTTTCTATAAATTTTATAGGTGGGGTATAGTAAGAGGGAGGAGTTTATGTTTATTCATTTCTTAACTTGGTATGTGATGGGGAAGGTGGTTTTTTGGTGAAAGGATACTTAAGAGTTGAAGTTGATATATTTTCAGATGATAAAAACATTGATAGGGACTAATCACCTGGTCTTGAGAACCCAACATTTTAATAAACTCTTGAATTTAATTGGGTTTTGATCAATAAAACCATGGGTCTATCTCAATGGGATGAACTGATAAAGTTAGCTAGAAAGAAAGATCGATATAATGACATAAAAAATCTAATAGTGATTGGATGACTGCAAGTGGGGCCAAGAATAAGAATTCCCTAAAAAGAAAGACCAATTTATTAATTGGAATTGGGGTTGGAATGAGAATAGACGTAATCCTTAATGGATTAACTATAGGGAAGAAACTACTGTAAGTGAAAATTAATAGGCCTCGTCCTAAGAGGTAAAGGAATTTAGGTGATGATAATACTATAATTGGCATGCTTGCTACAACTCAACAGTGTTTGGACACATTCAATTCTGAGAGACAAGACATTATTTATAATATTGAACTTGTGTGTTCAAATTTCGTTGCAAATACAAGAATTTTTTTTGAAGTTCAATTTGTTGAATAAAAATATTGAAATTCTCTATTGAATTTACTAAATAAATATGTAATCACAATTTATAATTTTCTATTTCTACAAATTATAATGAAACTGGAATGTTTTATTGTAATTGAATGTATTTATTTGGAATTATTGATACCATTTAGAAGATTAGGTTGGTATTTATTGGGATTTATTATGATACACAATTGATTTATCCAATATCATATATGAAAACATTTATAAATACTCACGTAAGAGTAAATCATTTTACAAAATGGTTGCATAATAAATTGCCTTCATAAACCACATATGAATCACAGAGTAAGTAATTTCTTAAGCCTCGCAATGCCTAGGTTTTTGGTGTAGTTATAATCATGGTAAATATGTTTACATGGAAGGTTGGATCCTATAGGGAATGATGATAGTCATTATCATAAATGCATGTGCATGGAATATTGATGATGCATCACGGTTTCCAACATTTGGTAAACTATGGAGATGAATATTTTCAACATAGTGTAGTGGTGTAAAGTGAGAGTGAGGATAAATCACCTAAGAAAATGTACAGTTCTAAGCTATGTTTATGTTATATCTATAAGAAATTTTTTTATTTGAATTTATTTATCCTTGTGATAATTTTGGAGATTTATTTTCAGGGGAGATAGAAGGAATGTGCATAAGGGATTTGAAGGATGTCTATGAGAAGATGAGGTCTAATTAAAATGTGGATGTTCAAATTCAAATTTATAGAGATAAAGAGAAGATAAAAGATAAATTTGGAAGATATATCAACCCTTTAATATGTACTTTTTCTTATAAATAAGAGGGTTGAGGGTGCTGCTAGGAAATCTGGTCAGGAAGAGGGGGACCAAACCTAAAGTCATCTCCCATAAGAAGAATTTAGCTCGTGATGTGTAATAAAAAACAAGTACAAGTAATTTTATGAGAATAACTTGAGTAACTTTGGTTTTGAGAGGTTTGATTCATTTGAGAAGTTTGAGTGGGAGAAATAGTAGAGGTTGACATCTCTAGGAGAGCTAGAATGGTTTGAAGAAGTGAGTTCTCTTCAGGTTGAATTTCGAATATCGAGAAAGGTTTTATCAACACTTTCCAAAAATCACTGATAAATATGAGTTTTATCATACATAAATTAATAAGATATAATAAAACATATTTTTATCAGTTCTAAATTAACACTAATAAAACCTATATTTATTTTTGTTATAATTTTAGTGCTGATTAATATAAGTTTAATTAGTGATTTATATTTTAGCACCCGTAAAATATATTTTTATCCACTCTTTTTTGAAAGTGTTTATAAAAACTTTTGAATATATATATATTAAACAATATATATATTAAAAATATATTAATTATAAAAAAGGTAAAAAAAAATTAACATTATTAATGAATATATATTCTTAAATGTATGAATGTTAAAAATGGGTGAAACTGAATAATTAAAAATGAATAATTCAAAAAATATTTAAAAAGGATATGTATTATTAATTATATAAATTATTAAAGAAAATTAAAAATAGATATATATTAAAATAAAGATGAATATATGCATAAAATATTAAAACATAGTAAACATGTACAAAAAAATAATTTGTAAAATTAATTACATGAATTGTAAATACATAAAAAATGAATAAAATATTAAAAAATGCATTTAAATAAATTAATTATTTAGATTCTAAACATTAAAAAAATCAACCCGGTGAATAAAATTGAATGAATATTAATCATATTAATAATATTAAAACTTAGTAAATAATTATGTATAATTCGTTAGATTAATTGCATTAATTGTAATCATGTACGAAATGAAGATAATATTAAAAAATGAATTTAAATAAATAAATTATATAAATTTCAAATAGTTTTTTATAATGGTAGGGGAAATACCCCCCCCCCCCATTATTAATATAAACAAATTTATCTCATAATTCAAGTAAGATGGTCCCCATTACATGGGTTGTAATCTTAGTTGATAATAAATCCCTTGACATCATGACCTAAAGGAATAAACTTGTAGTTCCATCCCGCACTCCCGCCTGGTCTGTGTAGTCTGCTTCACATATAGCAGGACCACTAATGTCCATATAAGGATCCGGCCTTAAAACATTACATAATAATGAATTAAATGAATAATTCACATAGAGAATCTTTTTAGGTTTAGAGATTTATAGAATTAGGACATAACTATTACATCTCAAAAGATTACAAAGTAGACACTTCTACTAAGTTTCCATAAAATAAAAACTCTTAAAAAGAAACATGTATAGTTCCATGTTTTAGATAGAATGTCTTTCCTTGATCTCATCCTTGACCCTATTCATCTTTAAGCCCTGCGGAAAAAATTTCAAAAACTTGGGATGAGCATAAAAATCCCAGTAAAGGATACACAAAGAAGGAAAAATGTTAGTTTTTTTAAAACAACAAGTAAACCATGAATAATTTATCAAAGTAATACTTTTCACCTTTACGAAGTAGTAAATACTCTTCACTGAATAAAAGATCACTACTAATCCTTTGTAACCAAAATATTACCATAAACCCATATAAAGAACACATAACATATAAAGGTAACTTGGAACATAAACATACTTAAATGGAATAACCTAACGGTCGACTTCCACACATATCACTACATGGAATAGCCATACGGACGACTTCCAAACCCAATGTATTGGGGGTTATAACGTAACCACCCTTCCTGGTATTCACGGCACCACCCGTTATATGGTTTATCATTTAACCACCTGTCAAATGTCCAAGTACCATTATAAAATCATAAAACATAAAACAATTATAAAGGAAAGAAAACATTTCCACATTTCAATCACAATATATCACTTAAATATATTGACATAACAAATCCATTATAAAAACCATTTTCAATACCAAAATACATAAAAGAGTATATGGTATTTATTTACTTTTAGAAACATTAAGGATTGTTGAGAAATCCAAAGATCAAATAATACTCGCGACGGTGGAAAGGTCGTTGTCACCGCGTACGTTAAAAAGAAACATACTTTTTGTAGTTTAGTAAAACAATTCATATAGAAAAGATTCCTTTTGAATAAAAGTAAAAGTCAAAAGGTTTTATACACTGTATAAAAGAAAGTCTTGTATTAAAACAAAATATGCCTCAATGAAAGGAGATTGAGACGAAGTCCCTTACAAAGTCGTTATCCTTAGATTAAGGATAAATCAATTACATAATTATGTGTGAAAAATATAAATACACCCAATATAAGAGGATACTAAGTGTAAAACAATCATATTTCATCCACACATATTCATAGTACGACATAATCAAGAATTAGAGGTTTAACCCAAAGAATTGAAATTGGGTTAAGAAGTTCCCTTACAGAAATTTGACAACCTAACAGCGTCATTTTAAAATTCATAAAATGAGACGATGAGAGATAAAAAGGGTATATCATCACTTGGACATATCATTTACAGAAATAAGGATATATAAGAACATATGCCAACATAATAATATGTAAATTAAAAGACCTAACTTAAAGAAGTCTTTTAAAAAAAAGGATGGTGAAAGGTTCCCTTACCAATTTGGGTAACTTTCGAAACGTACTCCCCATGAAAGAAGTGTCATACAATGAAGATTTAAATACCAATAAATTAAATTATATTACACAAATAATACAATCATGGGAATTACATACACCACAAAAAGGAAATAGTGGAAAATCTAGCACGAATCTCACGGAAATAAAAAGTGAGATAAAAAACCATTACCTCGTTGTCATCAATCGAGTCGTATGACCAAAAGCTAATAAACACCAAATGAATCGCATAATACCAAGAATATAAATTTAATCATGATATTATATATGAAATTCAAGTACACAATACACAACATTCAAGAAATAAGTGGCGGACAATGGAAATCTCACGGAATTCAAAGTGAGATAAGAAATCCCCTTACGAAAATTTGGCAGCCTAACGACGTCACTTAAAACATCCAAGAATGGATTGATGAGATCTAATAGGGCCTCTAATCATATGAACAAAAAATGATATTATGATTTATATAGATATCATACCCAAACAAAATAAAAAGTAACTTTAAAGACTTGACAAGAAAATAGAACTTTGAAAATGAGAAGGGTGAAATGATCCCTTAAAAAAATTCAGCAGCCTAACGACGCCACTTAAAAATCCTTAAAATGAATTGATGAGAGTATGAGGGAGTATCTCATCATATGAAAATACAAATTACAGTAAGGTGAAAATAAAATAACATCCTCCAACATCAGAACATGGAGCATAGAAGAAATGACATAAGAGAGAGTACTTGAAAAGAAAGAGAGAGGTAGGATCCCTTACCTCAAGTATGAATTGTCTTGTTCGTTTCATTATATCCCTGAATAATAAACTTTGGTCAATTTATAATTTCTTAAGGACCTCCTTTAAATATTATTATTCATTTCATATCCCATATTATAATTTTATAATAATAGTTTAATAATGTGAGTTCATATTAGACGTTTTTGTCAATGTTCGGTACATGAGTCAAAATTGAACTTGTTGGAAAAGCATTTTCCATGTAGTTATAGGTACATCATCTCCAGAATAGTATAAATGATTTAAATATCATATATATCCAGTATATATTCATTTTATACCATTCCATAATATTTGGAGATAAAAAAGAAATGAAATGCATCGTTCATGGAGACGGTAGGCCGTACGTACGAATGAACGCTACTTTCGTTTCTTTGGCACATTAATGTAATTAAAACTAGATGAGAGATATAAATATATTATAATTTCAGTAAAATATATATGTTATATAGGTCACATAAGTTCATCAATTTCATTCTTTATACATTCCATGTACTGTATGAACGAGTCACATCACTTGAGGGGGTCGTAGTCCACACTTCCTCAAATAAAATTATCGCATTTGCACAACATGCAAAGAATAAAGGTATGTATTAAATATAAAATATAGAAGAATATATAGGAAATAAATATAATATATATCATAAATAAATATAGTTCCATCTTAATGGCCACCATTAGAGGTGGTAGGAGAAGATAGAACAATCATCGTTTCGTGAGGCAGTAATTCACCATCCACGAAAACAGTATGTTATTTAAGCATTAGACGGAGGTGTGTGTAAGTTTAGCTCGAATAATTCTCATAAAAACATCCTAGTATATTTAAGGTACTAGTGTTTTTATAAAATAAACTAATAAAAATAGTTTAGGGGGTTGGAGAAGCAAAATAAAACAGAAGAACATAATAGAAGACAATACCTTTAAATCGGGTAACTCCCTTTGGTTTGAACCAAAAGGGTTTCTTGAAGAGCTTTCTACCTAAGGGAAGGATTCTAGGATGAATAGAGGGGTTTGGAGAGATAAAATGATCAGAGTTTGGCTGAGCCAATGGCTCGAGAGGTGTGGGTAAAGAGGTAGAGGTGGGGGCCTTTTATAAGAGGGAGGAGGGGCACTCTTGGAATGTCATGAAAAGTTACTTCATTATAAAATGATTTTCGGATATTAAAGGTCCCAAAATTATATATTTCGAGGATAAGGTGATAAGAATTCTAAATCAACCTATCCAATATGTTTTTTACAAGTTTATGTCTTAGATTTTACATTATCTTTTAATTTTATTTAAAGTGTTCATTAATGAGGTAACCGCTGCATCATCATGGTGTCATAAATAAATTAATTTATTTGGAGTCTAAAAATTATAAAAAAAATTATATAATGTAGGAAATATTTTTATATTTTAAATTAATATTTATAGTTAAAAAATATGACTTTTATAACCCCATGTAAAAATTGTTTTAGTAAAACAATACATCTTTGTGACATTTTTATTTTAACTTTAAATAAAAAGTTATTAATGTCATTTTCCTACCAAAGTGGCTCCATGGGGTCCCCAAGTTGACACATGGATTTTCTTGGTCGACCATGACTCATAAAATAAGGGTAGGACATGTTTCAAGGTCATTTCATATTATTATAACAATATTTTTACCTTAAATTACACTAATTACCTTTAATCGCGATTAATAAAACTTAAAAGTTACTATTCACCAAAAAATTATTTTAATCCCATTGAACCACATTTTACATAATAATTACAACCATGTATGTCTGATTTTTGAAATTCAAATCACAGAAGTGGTAAAGTTTCATTTAAACGAAAAATTAGTTTTTTAACTACCACTTAGTGGTTTCAATATTCATCAAAAAATGAAGTTTTTCAGAAAAATACCAAAAATTCACCCAAAGATATATTTGATATTCCTAATTCAAAAATGATTTCAATTTTACAAAATTCAAAACATATAAGTTTCATTAATTAATTTAATAATTAATTCCCGCTGTCAAAACGAATAGCGTGTTTTTAAGAAACAATATCAATTAAAAGATTGACAATAGTTTATGTCCAATTTCAATGTGAAATTAATTCCAATTACCACCAATGGATTAAATGGTTAATATATATTATAATTTCACTTTAAAAACAATTAATAAGATGACATAATCATATAAATAAATTATATTAAAAAGAGGTTTTGAATTAAAATACAACATTTTTCACTTATTCATTAAAAATAAACTTTATCAAAAAAATAACAAAAACATACACAAAGTAAATTTTGATGTCCTGATTCTAAAGAAGGATTTTATTTGGTCCAATATAACATATGAAATTTTCAAAAAGTGGATTTAAAAATGGTTCACCATCAAAAGGCGGTTAATCGACCTCTTAAAGAATATTAGAATATTTACGCTTAAAATTGGATTCATTCGCATTTTAAGCCTCTAACATTTATTGGATAAAAGTAAAAATATTTGACAAACATATATAATCATTTTGTAATTAGTTATGTTCATTCTCTCCATTACAACATCTAGGCATTAACTACCATTTAAAATAATATTATTTTATTATTAGAGTGCAACGTAAGATTTCCAAGAAACTCGTTGTTGCGTATTGGGTACGCCATTGAGCATAACGTTCCCTTAAAGTAATATTAATATTTTATTCACAAATATTAATAAATATGAAAATTTAATATTCTTTATTTACCTGGGATGTTACATCCTTCTCCCCTTTTGGGAATTGCATCCTCACAATTTTAAAATTGGGCTCGGAAACTTCATTGAAAATCTCACATCGGAACAAGTGTCAGTAAAACTATCACTTTAAAATAAAGAAAGTGAAGTACAAAGGTCACCCGAGTTATCCCATACTAGGATTCCGTGTAGGAAAACATGGACATGGAAGAGAAAACAAAGGGTCATGTTCTGATGGAGAGTGATGGAAAACATGATTAGGAGAAAGTTAACCACAAGAAAATCACAAACTTGTGATGGGTTAAACGGTATTTGATTCCCCATTAGGAAAAGTTAATAGAAAAAATTTTAGTTTTAAGTTACTTTTAATTGAGGAATTTATTTATGAGCTTAACTAAATCCTAATGAAACATACTTACTTGTCATGTAGACTTTCATCTCTTACTAGATTTCTTACACAAACTCATATTTTCTCCAAAAGACGAGTATTTAGGATGACTTGTTCACATTAAGAGCGCTATAATAAACTTTTAGAGAATCACCTAATCCACAAAAGAGAACTATATATTTACCATGTCTTTAGAACCTTACCAAAACCAAAATTGTTAGAACAAGATCAGATAATCCACAAAATTATAATCCTTTATAAAAAGAAAATCTATTCTTAATCTCCAAAATTTGTCCAACAAAACCCAAAGTTCAACGAAGACCATTCGATAAACAATTTGTCCATGAAATTATTAAAAGTAAACCAAACTAAGATTGAAACCCAAATATTTGAATGATTTAATCACATAGTCTTCCAAGGTAAAAATTAACATTTATCTCCAAATAACATCAGTTTCTCTTAAAGTCTCATATTGAAAAGTAATTAACCAAATCATATATCCTCCATGATAGGTCAATATTTTCCTAGATAACCCAAAATCAACTTATTCTTGATTCATAAAATTATATAACTAAAAAGAATTTGTCATACTAACCAAGGACTTCACGTAGTCTAGTGGTAGGCGATAAATACCAGTCGCACTTTGGTTGTGGGTTCGATTCCCACTGCTTTGTCCGACGCGACGGGTTGTCACATGGTCTGTGTGTTGTCCATTTTCCAAAACTATATAATCTGTACAACATTCCCCAAAAAGATATAAAATCTTCAAAAATAATCATAACATAATTTAACCTCAATTTTACCTCATGCCTTTCATCTTCCATCATATAGTAACCCATAATTACCTCAAAAGTAAGGATCATATAAACCCTAATGGTTGCCATTATAATTATTACCTGAACTTCCACATCAAGTTGGTTCTCTCGTACATGATGCATCAGAGAACTCACCAAGGTTAAAGTGGTTAATCATGACTCCTTGATAGTTGTTTTAGAATAACCATGAGATTCCTCATTGAATCCACCATTTCATCTAGTCTCTTAATCAGAGAACCACCACAGTTTCCTTCAAATCCATTGTCACTTTGGCACCTGCTAGATCCATCCATTTACTAAAACCAAAAAGGTCAGTGTGAGTATATAAACAAAATCATCATGTACTAATGAGGATGTTAAACACTAATATATACTTACTCATTCACTTTATCTAAAACTATGACTCTTTATGAAATCCTAACCATTATGGTAATGTCACTTATGCTTAGAGAATACCCTAACCTCTAAAGTTATCTAAACCAATCTTTGATACCAACTATAAGGACCCGACCTTAAAACATTAAATAATCATTAATTAAATGAATAATTCACATAGAGGATCTTTTCAGGTTTAGAGTTTTAGAAAATTAGGACATAACTATTTCATCTCAAAAGATTACAAAGTAGACACTTCTACTAAGTTTCTATAAAATAAAAACTCTTAAAAAGAAACATGTCTAGTTCCATGTTTTAGATAAAATGTCTTTCATTGATCCCATCCTTGACCCTATTCATCTTTAAGCCCTACGGAAAGCATTTCAAAAACTTGGGATGAGCATAAAAAATCCCAGTAAAGGATACACAAAGAAGGAAAACTGTTAGTTTTTTTAAAACAAAAAGTAAACCATGAATACTTTATCAAAGTAATACTTTTCACCTTTACGAAGTAGTAAATACTCTTCACTGAATAAAAGATCACTACTTATCCTTTGTAACCAAAAGATTACCATAAACCCATATAAAGAACACATAACATATAAAGGTAACTTGGGACATAAACATACTTAAATGGAATAACCTTACGGTCGACTTCCACACATATCACTACATGGAATAGCCATATGGCCGACTTCCAAACCCAATGTATTGGAGGTTATAACGTAACCACCCATCCTGGTATTCACGACACCACCCGTCATATGGTTTATCACGTAACCACCCGTCAAATGTCCAAGTACCATTATAAAATCATAACACATAAAACAATTATAAAGGAAAGAAAACATTTCCACATTTCAATCAAAATATATCACTTAAATATTTTGACATAAAAAATCCATTATAAAAACCATTTTCAATACCAAAATACATAAAAGAGTATATGGTATTTATTTACTCTTAAAAACATTACGTCTTGTTGAGGAATCCAAAGATCAAATAATACTCGCGGCGGCGGAAATGTTGTTGTCATGGTGTACGTTAAAAAGAAACATACTTTTTGTTGTTTAGTAAAACACTTCATATAGAAAAGATTCCTTTTGAATAAAAGTAAAAGTAAAATGGGTTTATACACCGTATAAAAGAAATTATTTTATTAGATCAAAATATGCCTCAATGAAAGGAGATTGAGACGAAGTCCCTTACAAAGTCGGTATCCTTAGATTGAGGATAAATCAATTACATAATTATGTGTGACAGATATAAAAACACCCAATATAAGAGGATATTATGTTTAAAACAATAATATTTCATCCACACATATTCATAGTACGACATAATCAAGAAGTAGAGGTTTAACCCAAAGAATTGAAATTGGGTTAAGAAATTCCCTTACAGAAATTTGACAGCCTAACAGCGTCATTTTAAAATTCAGAAAATGAGACGATGAGAGATAAAAAGCGTATCTCATCACTTGGACATATCATTTACAGAAATAAGGATATATTAGAACATATCCCAACATAATAAGATGTAAATTAAAAGACCTAACAAAAAGAAGTCTTTTAAAAAAAAGGAGGGTGAAAGGTTCCCTTACTGATTTGGGTAACTTTTGAAACGTACACCCCATGAAAGAAGTGTCATACAATGAAGATGTAAATACCCATAAATTAAAGTATATTACACAAAGAATATAATCATGGGAAGTAAATACACCACACAAAAGGAAATAGTGGCAAATGTAGCAGGAATCTCACGGAAATAAAAAGTGAGATAAAAAATTATTACCTCGTTGTCAACAATCGAGTCGTATGACCAAAAGATAATAAATACCAAATGAATCGCATAATACCATGAATAGAAATTTAATCATGAGATTATATATGAAATTAAATTACACAATACACCACATTCAAGAAATAATTGGCAGACAATGGAAATCTCACGGAATTAAAAGTGAGATAAGAAATCCCCGTACGAAAATTCGGCAGCCTAATGGCGTCACTTACAACATCTAAGAATGGATTGATGAGATCAAATAGGGTCTCTCATCATATTAATATAAAAGTATAGTATTATTTATATAGATATCATATCCCAACAAAATAAAAATTAACTTGAAAGACTTGATAGGAAAATAGAACTTTGAAAATGAGAAGGGTGAAATGATCCCTTAAAAAATTCGGCAGCCTAACGGTGCCCCTTAAAAATACTTAAAATGAATTTATGAGAGTATGAGGGGGTCTATAATCATATGAAAATACAAATTATTATAAGGTGAAAATAAAATAACATCCTCCAACATCAGAACATGGAGCATAGAAGAAATGACATAAGAGAGAGTACTTGAAAAGAAAGAGAGAGGTAGGATCCCTTACCTCAAGTCAAACTTGTCTTGTTCGTTTCATTATATCCCTGAATAATAAACTTTGATCAATTTATAATTGATTAATGACCTAATTTAAATATTATTATCCAGTTCATATAACATATTATAATGTTATAATAATTGGTTAATAATGTGAGTTCATATTAGACGTTTTTTTCGATGTTCGGTACATGAGTCAAAATTGAACTTGTTGGAAAAGAATTTTCCATGTAGTTATAAGTACATAATCTCCAGAATATTATTAATGATTTAAATATTATATATATCCAGTATATATTCATTTTATACTATTCCATAACATTTGGAGATAAAAAGAAATGAAATGCACCGTTCATGGAGACGGTAGGCCGTACGTACGCATGAACGCTACTTTCATTTCTTTGGCACATTAAGGGAATTAAAACTAGATGAGATATATACATATATTATAATTACAGTATAATATATATGTTATATAGGTCACATAATTTCATCAATTTCATTATTTATACATTCCATGTATTGCTTGAATGAGTCACATCACTTGAGGGCGCGATAGTCCACACTTCCTCAAATGAAATTATCGCATTTTCACAACATTCAAATCATAAAGGTATGTATTAAATATAAATTACAGAAGCATAGATACAAAATAAATATAATATATATCATAAATAAATATAGTTCCATATTAATGGCCACCATGATAGGTGGTAGGAGAAGATAGAACAATCATCATTTCGTGAGGCAGTAATTCGCCATCCACGGAAACAGTATGTTCTTTAACCATTAGACGGAGGTGTGTGTAAGTGTAGCTCGAATACTTCTCATAAAAACATCCTTGTATATTTAAGATACTGTTTTTGTTACAAAATAAAGTAATAAAAAGAGTTTAGGGGGTTTGAGAAGCAAAATAAAACAAAAGAACATAAGAGAGGACTTTACCTTTAAATCGGGTAACTCCCTTTGGTTTGAACCAAAAGGGTTTCTTGAAGAGATTTCTACCTAAGGGAAGGATTATAGGATTAAGAGAGGGATTTTGAGAGATAAAATGATCAGATTTTGTCCGAGCCAATGGCTTGAGAGGTGTGGGTAAAGAGGTAGAGGTGGGGGCCTTTTATAAGAGAGAGGAGGGGCACTCTTGGAAAGTCATGAAAAGTTACTTTATTATAAAATGATTTTCGGATATTAAAGGTCCCAAAATTATATATTTAGAGGATAAGGTGATAAGGGTTCTAAATCCAGCTATACAATATGTTTTGTACTAGTTTATGTCTTAGATTTTACATTATCTTTTAATTTTATTTAAATCGTTCATTAATGAGGTAATCGCTGCATCATCATGGTGTCATAAATAAATTAATTTATTTAATGTCTAAAAATTATAAAAAAACTCTATGATTCATTAAATCTTATTATATTTCCAATGAATATTTATAGTTAAAAAATATGACTTGTATAACCCCATTTAAAAATTGTTTTAGTAAAACAATACATGTTTGTGACATTTTTATTTTAACTTTAAATAAAAAGTTATTAATTTCATTTTCCTACCAAAGTGGCTCCATGGGGTCCCCAAGTTGACCCATGGATTTTATTGGTCGGAAATGACTCATCCAATAAGTTTAGGACATGTGTCAAGGTCATTTCATATTATTATAACATTATCTTTAACTTAAATTACACTAATTACCTTTAATCGCGATTAATAAAACTTAAAAGTTACTATTCACCAAAATATTATTTTAATTCCATTGAACCACATTTTACATAATAATGAAAACCATGTATGTCGGATTTTTGAAATTCAAATCATAGAATTGGTAAAGTTTCATTTAAATGAAAAATCAGTTTTTTAACTACCATTTAGTGGTTTCACTATTCATCAAAAATTGAAGTTTTTCAGAAAAATACCAAAAATTCACCCTAAGCTATATTTGATATTCCTAATTCAAAAATTATGTCTATTTTACAAAATTCAAAACATATAAGTTGCATTAATTAATTTAATAATTAATTCCTATTGTCAAAACAAATAGCGTGTTTTTAAGAAACAATATCTATTAAAAGATTGACACTAGTTTAAGTCCAATTTCAATGTGAAATTACTTCCAATGACCACCATTGGATTAAATGGTAAAAATATATTCTAATTTAACTTTAAAACCAATTAATAATATGATATAATCATATAAATAAATTATATTAAAAAGAGGTTTTGAATTAAAATACAACATTTTTCACTTATTCGTTAAAAATGAACTTTATTGAAAAAATAACAAAAACATACACAAAGTAAATTTTGATGTCCTGATTCTAAAGAAGGATTTTATTTGTTCCAATATAACATATGAAATTGTCAAAAAGTGGATTTAAAGATGGTTCGCCATCAAAAGGCGGTTAATCGACCTTTTAAAGAATATTAGAATATTTATGCTTAAAATTGGATTCATTTGCATTTTAAGACTCTAACATTTATTGGATAAAAGTAAAAATATTTGAAAAACATATATAATAATTTTGTAGTTACTTCTGTTCATTCCCACCATTACAACGGATAGGCGTTAACTACCATTTAAAATAATATTATTTTATTATTAGAGTGCAACGTAAGATTTCCAAGAAACTCGTTGTTGTGTATTGGGTACGCCATTAAGAATAACGTTCCCTTAAAGTAATATTAATATTTTATTCACAAATATTAATAAATATGAAAATTTAATATTATTTATTTACCTGGGATGTTACATCCTTCCCCCCTTTTGGGAATTGCGTCCTCGCAATTTTAAAATTGGGCTCGGAAACTTCATTGAAAATCCCACATCGGAATAAGAGTCAGTAAAACTATCACTTTAAAATAAAGAAATAGAAGTACAAAGGTCACCCGAGTTAACCCATACTAGGATTCCATGTAAGAAAACATGGACATGGAATAGAAAAAAAGGGTCATGTTCTGATGGAGAGTGATGGAAAACATGATTAGGAGAAAGTTAACCACAAGAAAATCACAAACTTGTGATGGGTTAAACGGTATTTGATTCCCCAGTAGGAAAAGTTAACAGACGACATTTTAGTTTTAAGTTACTTTTCATTGAGGAATTTATTTATGAGATTAACTAAATCCTAATGAAACATACTTACTTGTCATGTAGACTTTCATCTCTTACTAGATTTCTTACAGAAACTCATATTTTCTCCAAAATACGAGTATTTAGGATGACTTGTTCACATTAAGAGCGCTATAATCAACTTCTAGAGGATCAACTAATCTAAAAAAGAGAACTATATATTTCCCATGTCTTTATACCATTACCAAAACCAAAATTGTTAGAACAAGATCAGACAATCCACAAAAGGATAATCCTTTATAAAAAGAAAATCTATTCTTAATCTCTAAAATTTGTCCAACAAAACCCAAAGTTCAACGAAGACCATTCGATAAACAATTTGTCCATGAAATTCTTAAAATTAAACCAAACTAAGATTTAAAACCAAATATTTGAAGGATTTAATCACATAGTCTTCCAAGGTAAAAATTAACATTTATCTCCAAATAACATCACTTTCTCTTAAAGTCTCATATTGAAAAGTAATTAACCTAATCATATATCCTCCATGATAGGTCAATATTTTCCTAGATAACCAAAAATCAACTTATTCTTGATTCATAAAATTATATAACTAAAAATAATTTTTCATACTAACCAGGGTCTTCACATAGTCCAGTGGTAGGAAATAAATATCAGTCGCACTTTGGTTGTGGGTTCGATTCCCATAGCTTTGTCTAACGCGATGGGTTGTCACACGGTCTGTGTGTTGTCCTTTTTCCAAAACTATATAATCCGTAAAACATTCCCCAAAAAGAGATAAAATCTTCAAAAATAATCATAACATAATTTAACCTCAATTTTACCTCATGCCTTTCATCTTTCATCATATAGTAACCCATAATTACCTCAAAAGTAAGGATCATATAAACCCTAATGGTATCCTTTATAATTATTACCTAAACTTCCACATCGAGTTGGTTATCTCGTACATGATGCATCAGAGAACTCACCAAGGTTCAAGTGGTTAATCATGAATCCTTGATAGTTGGTTTATAATAACCACGATATTCTTCATTGAATCCCTCATTTCATCCAGTCTCTTAATTAGAGAACAACCACAGTTTCCTTCAAATCCATTTTCACTTTGGCACCTGCTAGATCCATCCATTTACTAAAACCAAAAAGGTAAGTGTGAGTATATCAACAAAATCATCATGTACTAATGAGGAAGTTAAACACTAAGATATACTTACTCATTCACTTTATCTAAAACTATGACTCTTTCTGAAATCCTAACCATTATGCTAATGTCACTTATGCTTAGAGAATACCATATCCTCTAAAGTTATTTAAACTGACCTTTGATACCAACTATAAGGACCCGGCCATAAAACATTACATAATCATGAATTAAATGAATAATTAACCTAGAGGATCTTTTCAGGTTTAGAGTTTTAGAGAATTAGGACATAACTATTACATCTCAAAAGATTACAATGTAGACACTTCTACTAAGTTTCCATAAAATAAAAAACTCTAAAAAAGAAACATGTCTAGTTCCATGTTTTAGATAACATGTATTTCCTTGATCTCATCCTAGACCCTATTCATCTTTAAGCCCTGCTAAAAACATTTCAAAAACTTGGTATGAGCATAAAAATCCCAGTAAAGGATACACAAAGAAGGAAAAATGTTAGTTTTTTTAAAACGACAAGTAGACCATGAATACTTTGTCAAAGTAATACTTTTAACCTTTAAGAAGTAGTAAATACTCTTCACTGAATAAAATATCACTACTTATCCTTTGTAACCAAAAGATTACCATAAACCCATATAAATAACACATAACATATAAAAGTAACTTGTGACATAAACATACTTAAATGGAATAACCTTATGGTCGACTTCCACACATATCACTACAAGGAATAGCCATACGGCCGACATCAAAACCCAATTCATTGGAGGTTATAATGTAACCACCCATCCTGGTATTCACGGCACCACCTGTCATATGGTTTATCACGTAACCACCCATCAAATGTCCAAGTACCATTATAAAATCATAACACATAAAACAATTATAAAGGAAAGAAAACATTTCCACATTTCAATCACAATATATCACTTAAATATATTGACATAACAAATCCATTATAAAAACCATTTTCAATACCAAAATACATAAAAGATTATATGGTATTTATTTACTTTTAAAAACATTATGGCTTGTTGAGGAAGCTAAAGATCTAATAATACTCGCAGCGGCGGAAAGGTCGTTGTCACCGCGTACATTAAAAAGAAACATACTTTTTTTCGTTTAGTAAAAAACTTCATATAGAAAAGATTAATTTTGAATAAAATTAAAAGTAAAAGGGGTTTATACACCATATAAAAGAAATTCTTGTATTAGAACAAAATATGCCTCAATAAAAGGATATTGAGACGAAGTCCCTTACAAAGTCGGTATCCTTAGATTAAGGATAAATCAATTACATAATTATGTGTAAAAAATATAAATACACCCAATATAATAGGATATTAAGTGTAAAACAATCAGAGTTCATCCACACATATTCATATTACCAAATAATCAATAAGTAGAGGTTTAACCCAAATAATTGAAATTGGGTTAAGAAGTTCCCTTACAGAAATTTTACAGCCTAACGGCGTCATTTTAAAATTCATAAAATGAGACGATGAGAGATAAAAAGGGTATCTCGTCACTTGGACATATCATTTACAGAATAAAGGATATATAAGAACATATCCCAACATAATAATATGTAAATTAAAAGACCTAACAAAAATAAGTCTTTTAAAAAAAGGAGGGTGAAAGGTTCCCTTACCGATTTGGGTAACTTTCGAAACGTACACCCCATGAAAGAAGTGTCATACAATGAAGATGTAAATACCCATAAATTAAAGTATATTACACAAAGAATACAATCATGGGAAGTAAATACACCACACAAAAGGAAATAGTGGCAAATGTAGCATGACTCTCATGGAAATAAAAAGTAAGATAAAAACCCATTACCTCATTGTCATCAATCGAGTCGTATGACCGAAAGATAATAAACACCAAATGAATCGCATAATACCATGAATATAAATTGAATCATGATATTATATATGAAATTAAAGTACACAATACACAACATTCAAGAAATAAGTGGTGGACAATGGAAATCTCGCGGAATTAAAAGTGAGATAAGAAATCCGCTTACGAAAATTCGGCAGCCTAACGACGTCACTTAAAACATCCAAGAATGGATTGATGAGTTCAAATAGGGTATCTCATCATATGAACATAAAAGTACATTATTATTGATATATATATCATACCCCAACAAAATAAAAAGTAACTTGAAAGACTTAACATGAAAATAGAACTTTGAAAATGAGAAGGGTGAAATGATCCCTTAAAAAATTCGGTAGCCTAACGACACCACTTAAAAATCCTTAAAATGAATTTATGAGAGTACGAGGGGGTCTCTAATCACATTAAAATAAAAATTAAAGTAAGTTGAAAATAAAATAACATTCTCCAACATCAGAACATGGAGCATAGAAGAAATGACATAAGAGAGAGTACTTGAAAAGAAAGAGAGAGGTAGGATCCCTTACCTCAAATCTGATTTGTCTTATTCGCTTCATTATATCCCTGAATAATAAACTTTGGTCAATTTATAATTTCTTAAGGACCTCATTTAAAAATAATTATTTAGTTAATATCACATATTATAATGTTATAGTAATTGGTTAATAATGTGAGTTCATATCAGACGTTTTTGTCAAAGTTCGGTACATGAGTCAAAATTGAACTTGTTGGAAAAGAATTTTTCATGTAGTTATAGGTACATCATTTCCAGAATAGTATTAATGATTTATATATCATATATATCCATTAAATATTCATTTTATACTATTCCATAACATTTGGAGATAAAAAGAAATGAAATGCACCGTTCATGGAGACGGTAGGTCGTACGTACGCATGAACGCTACTTTCATTTCTTTGGCACATTAATGGAATTAAAAATAGATGAGATATATACATATATTATAATTACATTATAATATATATGTTATATAGGTCACATAAGTTCATCAATTTCATTCTTTATACATTCCATGTATTGCTTGAATGAGTCACATCACTTGAGGGGGCGGTAGTCCACACTTCCTCAAATAAAATTATCGCATTTTCACAACAATCAAAGCATAAAGGTATGTATTAAATATAAAGTACAGAAGCATATATAGTAAATAAAGATAATATATATCATAAATAAATATAGTTTCATCTTAATGGCCACCATGAGAGGTGGTAGGAGAAGATAGAACAATCATTGTTTCGTGAGGCAGTAATTCCCCATCCACAGAAACAGTATGTTCTTTAACCATTAGACGGAGGTGTGTGTAATTGTATCTTGAATACTTCTCATAAAAACATCCTAGTATATTTAATATACTGGTTTTGTTACAAAATAAATGAATAAAAAGAGTTTAGGGGGTTGGAGAAGCAAAATAAAACAAAAGAACATAAGAGAGGACATTACCTTTACATCGGGTAACTCCCTTTGGTTTGAACCAAAAGGGTTTCTTGAAGAGATTTATGACTAAGTGAGGGATTATAGGATTAATAGAGGGATGTGGAGAGCTAAAATGATCAGATTTTGTCCGAGCCAATGGCTTGAGAGGTGTGGGTAAAGAGGTAGAGGTGGGGGCCTTTTATAAGAGGGAGGAGGGGCACTCTTGGAATGTCCTGAAAAGTTACTTTATTATAAAATGATTTTCGGATATTAAAAGTCCCAAAATTATATATTTAAAGGATTAGGTGATAAGGGCTATAAATCCACCTATCCAAAATGTTCTTGACAAGTGTATGTATTATATTTTACAATATCTTTTAATTTTATTTAAATTGTTCATTAATGAGGTAATCGCTGCATCATCATGGTGTTATAAATAAATTAATTTATTTAATGTCTAAAAATTATAAAAAAAAATCTATGATGTATAAAATATTTTTATCTTTAGAATGAATATTTATAGTTAAAATATATGACTTGTATAACCCCCATGTAAAAATTGTTTTAGTAAAACAAAACATGTTTGTGACATTTTTATTTTAACTTTAAATAAAAAGTTATTAATGTCATTTTCATACCAAAGTTGCTCCATGGGGTCCCCAAGTTGACCCATGGATTATATTGGTCAGCCATGACTCATAAAATAACGGTAGTACATGTTTCAAGGTCATTTAATATTATTATAACATTATCTTTACCTTAAATTACACTAATTACCTTTAATCGCGATTAATAAAACTTAAAAGTTACTATTCACCAAAAAAATTATTTTAATCCCATTGAACCATAGTTTACATCCTAATTACAACCATGTATGTCAAATTTTTAAAATTCAAATCATAGAAGTGGTAAAGTTTCATTTAAACAAAAAATCAATTTTTTAACTACCACTTAGTGGTTTCCCTATTCATCAAAAATTGAATTTTTTCAGAAAAATACCAAAAATTCACCCTAAGATATATTTGATATTCCTAATTCAAAAATTATTTATATTTTAAAAAATTCAAAACATATAAGTTTCATTAATTAATTTAATAATTAATTCTCGTAGTCAAAACAAAGAGCGTGTTTTTAAGAAACAATATCTATTAAAAGATTGGCACTAGTTTAAGTACTATTTCAATGTGAAATTAATTCCAATGACCACCATTAGATTAAATGGTAAAAATATATTCTAATTGAACTTTAAAACCAATTAATAAGATGATATAATCATATAAATAAATTATATTAAAAAGTGGTTTTTAATTAAAATACAACATTTTCCACTTATTCATTAAAAATGAACTTTATCGAAAAAATAAAAAAAAATACACAAAGTAAATTTTGATGTCCCGATTCTAAAGAAGGATTTTATTTGGTCCAATATAACATATGAAATTTTCAAAAAGTGGATTTAAAAAGGGTTCACCATCAAAAGGCTGTTAATCGACCTTTTAAAGAATATTAGAATATTTACGCTTAAAATTGGATTCATTCGCATTTTAAGCCTCTAACATTTATTGGATAAAAGTAAAAATATTTGAAAAACATATATAATAATTTTGTAGTTAGTTCTGTTCATTCTCACCATTACAATTCCTAGGCGTTAACTACCAATTAAAATAATATTATTTTATTTTTAGAGTGCAACGTAAGATTTCCAAGAAACTCATTGATGTGTATTGGGTACGCCATTGAGCATAACGTTCCCTTAAAGTAATATTAATATTTTATTCACAAATATTAATAAATATGAAAAAGTAATAATCTTTATTTACCTAGGATGTTACATCCTTCCCCCCTTTTGGGAATTGCGTCCTCACAATTTTAAAATTGGGCTTGGAAACTTCATTGAAAATCCCACATCGGAACAAGAGTCAGTAAAACTATCACTTTAAAAAAAAGAAATAGAAGTACAAAGGTCACCCGAGTTAACCCATACTAGGATTCCATGTAGTAAAATATGGACATGGAAGAGAAAACAAAGGGTCATGTTCTGATGGAGAGTGATGGAAAACATGATTAGGAGAAAGTTAACCGCAAGAAACTCACAAAATTGTGATGGGTTAAACGGTATTTGATTCCCCAGTAGGAAAAGTTAACAGATAACATTTTAGTTTTAAGTTACTTTTCATTGAGGAATTTATTTATTATCTTAACTAAATCTTAAGGAAACATACTTACTTGTCATGTAGACTTTCATCTCTTACTAGATTTCTTACACAAACTCATATTTTATCCAAAAGACGAGTATTTAGGATGACTTTTTCACATTAAGAGTGTTATAATCAACTTCTAGAGAATCACCTAATCCACAAAAGAGAACTATATATTTCCCATGTCTTTATACCCTTACCAAAACCAAAATTGTTAGAACAAGATCAGATAATCCACAAAAGGATAATCCTTTATAAAAAGAAAATCTATTCTTAGTCTCCAAAATTTTGTCCAACAAAACCCAAAGTTCAACGAAGACCATTCGATAAAAAATTTGTCCATGAAATAATTAAAAGTAAACCAAATTAAGATTTAAACCCAAATATTTGAAGGATTTAATCACATAGTCTTCCAAGGTAAAAATTAACATTTATCTCCAAATAACATCAGTTGCTCTTAAAGTCTCATATTGAAAAGTAATTAACCTAATCATATATCCTCTATGTTAGGTCAACATTTTCCTAGATAACCCAAAATCAACTTATTCTTGATTCATAAAATTATATAACTAAAAATAATTTTTCATACTAACCAGGGACTTAACGTAGTCCAATGGTAGGCGATAAATATCAGTCGCACTTTGGTTGTGGGTTCGATTCCCACAGCTTTGTCTGATGCGACGGGTTGTCACACAGTCTGCGTGTTGTCCTTTTTCCAAAATGATATAATCTGTAAAACATTCCCCAAAAAGAGGTAAAATCTTCAAAAATAATCATAACATAATTTAACCTCAATTTTACCTCATGCCTTTCTCCTTTCATCATATAGTAACCCATAATTACCTCAAAAGTAAGGATCATATAAACCCTAATGGTTACCATTATAATTATTACCTGAACTTCCACATCGAGTTGGATCTCTCATACATGATGCATCAGAGAACTCACTAAGGTTCAAGTGGTTAATCATGACTCCTTGATAGTTGGTTTATAATGACCACGATATTCATCATTGAATCCCCCATTTCATCCAGTCTCTTAATCAGAGAACCACCACAGTTTCCTTCAAATCCATTGTCACTTTGTCACCTTCTAGATCCATCCATTTACTAAAACCAAAAGGTCAGTGTGATTATATCAACAAAATCATCATGTACTAATGAGAAAGTTAAACACTAAGATATACTTACTCATTCACTTTATCTAAAACTATGACTCTTTCTGAAATTCTAACCATTATGGTAATGTCACTTATGCCTAGAGAATACCCTAACCTCTAAAGTTATCTAAACCGACCATTGATACCAACTATAAGGACCTGGCCTTAAAACATTACATAATCATGAATTAAATGAATAATTCACTTAGAGGATCTTTTCAGGTTTAGAGTTTTAGAGAATTAGGACATAACTATTACATCTCAAAATATTACAAAGTAGACACTTCTACTAAGTTTCCATAAAATAAAAACTCTTAAAAAGAAACATGTCTAGTTCCATGTTTTAGATATCATGTATTTCCTTGATCCCATCCTTGACCCTATTCATCTATAAGCCATGTGGAAAACATTTCAAAAAATTGTTATGAGCATAAAAATCCCAGTAAAGGATACACAAAGAAGGAAAACTGTTAGTTTTTTTAAAACAACAAGTAAACCATGAATACTTTATCAAAGTAATACTTTTCACCTTTACGAAGTAGTAAATACTCTTCACTGAATAAAAGATCACTACTTATCCTTTGTAACCAAAATATTACCTTAAACACATATAAAGAACACATAACATATAAAGGTAACTTGGGACATAAACATACTTAAATGGAATAACCTTATGGTCGACTTACACACATATCACTACATGGAATAGCCATACGGCCGACTTCCAAACCCAATGAATTGGAGGTTATAACGTAACCACCCATCTTGGTATTCATGGCACCACCCGTCA
Organism: Viscum album; assembly: GCA_963277665.1. Taxonomy (NCBI): domain Eukaryota; kingdom Viridiplantae; phylum Streptophyta; class Magnoliopsida; order Santalales; family Viscaceae; genus Viscum; species Viscum album. The sequence continues at coordinate 450,617 of CAUJRU010000408.1, read as the reverse complement.
TATGGTTTATCACATAACCACCCATTAAATATCCAAGTACCATTATAAAATCATAACACATAAAACAATTATAAAGGAAAGAAAACATTTCCACATTTCAATCACAATATATCACTTAAATATATTGACATAAAAAATCCATTATCAAAACCATTTTCAATACCAAAATACATAAAAGAGCATATGGTATTTATTTATTTTTTAAAATATTAAGGCTTATTGAGGAAGCCAAATATCAAATAATACTCGTGACGGTGGAAAGGTCATTGTCACTGTGTACATTAAAAAGAAACATACTTTTTGTCCTTTAGTAAAACACTTCGTATAGAAAGGATTACTTTTGAATAAAAGTAAAATTAAAAGGGGTTTATACACCGTATAAAATAATTTCTTGTATTAGAACAAAATATGCCTCAATGAAAGGAGATTGAGACGAATTCCCTTACAAAGTCAGTATCCTTAGATTAAGGATAAATCAATTACAAAATTATGTGTGACAAATATAAATACACGAAATATAAGAGGATATTAAGGGTAAAAAAATCAGAGTTCATCCACACATATTCATAGTACGACATAATCAAGAAGTATTGGTTTAACCCAAAGAATTGAAATTGGGTTAAGAAGTTCCCTTACAGAAATTTGACAGCCTAACGATGTCATTTTAAAATTCAGAAAATGATACGATGAGAGATAAAATGGGTATCTCATCACTTGTACATATCATTTACAGAAATAAGGATATATAATAACATATCCCAACATAATAAGATGTAAATTAAAATACTTAACAAAAAGAAGTCTTTTAAAAAAAGGAGGGTGAAAGGTTCCCTTACCGATTTGGGTAACTTTCGAAATGTACACCCCATGAAAGAAGTGTCATACAATGAAGATGTAAATACCCATAAATTAAAGTATATTACACAAATAATACAATCATGGGAAGTAAATACACCACACAAAATGAAATACTGGCAAATATAGCACGAATCTCACGGAAATAAAAAGTAAGATAAAAACCCATTTCCTCGTTGTCATCAATCGAGTCGTATGACCAAAAGATAATAAAAACCAAATGAATCACATAATACCATGAATATAAATTGAATCATGATATTATATATGAAATTAAAGTACACAATACACCACATGAAAAAAATAAGTGGCGGACAGTGGAAATCTCACGGAATTAAAAGTGAGATAAGAAATCCCCTTAAGAAAATTCGGCAGCCTAACAGCGTCACTTAAAACATCCAAGAATGGATTGATGAGATCAAATAGGGTCTCTAATAATATTAACATAAAAGTACAGTATGATTGATATAGATATAATATCCCAACAAAAGAAAAAGTAACTTGAAAGACTTGATATGAAACTAGAACTTTGAAAATGAGAAGGGTGAAATGATCCCTTAAAAAATTCGGCAGCCTAACGGCGCCACTGAAAAATCCTTAAAATGAATTGATGAGAGTATGAGGGGGACTCTCATAATATGAAGATACAAATTACAGTAAGGTTAAAATAAAATAACATCCTCCAACATCATAAGATGGAGTATAGAAGAAATGACATAAGAGAGATTACTTGAAAAGAAAGAGAGAGGTAGGATCCCTTACCTCAAGTCCGACTTGTCTTATTCGTTTCATTATATCCCTGAATAATAAAATTTGTTCAATTTATAATTTATTAAGGACCTCCTTTAAATATTATTATTCATTTCATATCACATATTATAATGTTATAATAATTGGTTAATAATGTGAGTTCATATCAGACGTTTTTGTCGAAGTTCGGTACATGAGTCAAAATTGAACTTGTTGGAAAAGAATTTTCCATGTAGTTATAGGTACATCATCTCCAGAATAGTATTAATGATTTAAATATCATATATATCCATTAAATATTCATTTTATACTATTCCATAACATTTGGAGATAAAAAGAAATAAAATGCACTGTTCATGGAGACGGTAGGTCGTACGTACGCATGAACGCTACTTTCATTTCCAGTATAATATATATGTTATATAGGTCACATAAGTTCAACAATTTCATTCTTTATACATTCCATGTATTGCATGAACGAGTCACATCACTTGAGGGGGCGGTAGTCCACACTTCCTCAAATGAAATTATCACATTTTCACAACATGCAAAGCATAAAGCTATGTATTAAATATAAAATACAGAAGCATATATAAGAAATAAATATAATATATATCATAAATAAATATAGTTCCATATTAATGGCCACCATGAGAGGTGGTAGGATAAGATAGAACAATCATCGTTTCGTGAGGTAGTAATTCTCCATCCACGGAAACCGTATGTTATTTAACCATTAGACGGAGGTGTGTGTAAGTGTAGCTCGAATCATTCTCATAAAAACATCCTAGTATATTGAAGATACTGTTTTTGTTACATAATAAAGGAATAAAAATATTTTAGGGGGTTGGAGAAGCAAAATAAAACAAAAGAACATAAGAGAGGACATTACCTTTAAATCGGGTAACTCCCTTTGGTTTGAACCAAAAGGGTTTCTTGAAGAGATTTCTACCTAAGGGAAGGCTTATAGGATTAAGAGAGAGATGTGGAGAGATAAAATGATCAGATTTTGGCCGATCCAATGGCTTGAGAGGTGTGGGTAAAGAGGTATAGGTGAGGGCCTTTTATAAGAGGGAGGAGGGGCACTCTTGGAATGTCATGAAAAGTTACTTTATTATAAAATGATTTTCGAATATTAAAGGTCCCAAAATTATATATTTAGAGGATAAGGTGATAAGGGTTATAAATCCACCTATCCAATATGTTTTTGACAAGTGTATATCTTAGATTTTACATTATCTTTTAATTTTATTTAAATTGTTCATTAATGAGGTAATCGTTGCATCATCACGGTGTCATAAGTAAATTAATTTACTTAATGTCTAAAAATTATAAAAAAATTCTATTATGTAGGAAATATTTTTAGATTTCCAATAAATATTTATAGTTAAAAAATATGACTTGTATAACCCCATGTAAAATTTTTTTAGTAAAATAATACATGTTTGTGACAATTTTATTTTAACTTTAAATAAAAAGTTATTAATGTCATTTTCCTACCAAAGTGGATCCATGGGGTCCCCAAGTTGACCCATGGATTGTCTAGGTCATACATGACTCATACAATAAGGGTAGGACATGTGTCAAGGTCATTTCATATTATTATAACATTATCTTTACCTTAAATTACACTAATTACCTTTAATCGCGATTAATAAAACTTAAAAGTTACTATTCGCCAAAAAATTATTTTAATCCCATTGAACCACATTTTACATCCTAATTACAACCATGTATGTTGGATTTTTGAAATTCAAATCACATAAGTGGTAAAGTTTCATTTAAACGAAAAATCATTTTTTAAACTACCACTTAATGGTTTCACTATTCATCAAAAATTGAAGTTTTTCAGAAAAATACCAAAAATTCACCCTACACTAGATTTTATATTCCTAATTAAAAAATGATGTCTATTTTACAAAATCCAAAACATATAAGTTTAATTAATTAATTTAATAATTAATTATCATTGTCAAAACAAATAGCATGTTTTTAAGAAACAATATCTATTATTAGATTGACACTAGTTTAAGTCCAATTTCAATGTGAAATTAATTCCAATGACCACCATTGGATTAAATGGTAAAAATATATTCTAATTGCACTTTAAAACCAATTAATAATATGATATAATCAAATAAATAAATTATATTAAAAATAGGTTTTGAATTAAAATACAACATTTTTCACTTATTCATTAAAAATGAACTTTATCGAAAAAATAATAAAAACATACACAAAGTAAATTTTGATATCCCGATTCTAAAGAAGGATTTTATTTGGTCCAATATAACATATGAAATTGTCAAAAAGTGGATTTAAAAAGGGTTCTCCATCAAAAGGCGGTTAATCGACCTTTTAAAGAATATTAGAATATTTACGCTTAAAATTGGATTCATTCGCATTTTAAGCCTCTAACATTTATTGGATAAAAGAAAAAATATTTGAAAAACATATATAATAATTTTTTAGTTAGTTCTGTTCATTCCCGCCATTACAACGGCTAGGTGTTAACTACCATTTAAAATAATATTATTTTATTATTAGAGTGCAACGTAAGATTTCCAAGAAACTCGTTGTTGCGTATTGGGTACACCATTGAGCATAACGTTCTCTTAAAGTAATATTAATATTTTATTCACAAATATTAATAAATATGAAAAAGTAATATTCTTTATTTACGTGGGATGTTAAAGTCCACCATCATGGATCACACACGAGCACCTGTCCCCTGGCCCACTATTGCCCGTCATCTGTAGCACTATTGATTGTCATCGCCATTATGTAGTTACTCCATAATTTTTTCACATGAAGCTAGTGGATGCTCTCTATCATCATTCTGATTGCCGCTCATGTGACCCACTGGTGCTCCCATTCACTAGATGAACGTCGTCATCCCTCTATGCACCTTATTTATACGCTGTCAGGAGATTCCAAATGAGCCCCTGTCTCGCTGTCACCTGTACGTAACTAGGTTGTCATCACCGAGATTATTTAGAAGGTGATTTTTGAGAGAAAAAGAAATGATTTGGGAGATCGAAACTAATTTCCCTCGTTTGGTGAGACCAAAGTGACAAAGGGAGAAATCAAGGGGGAAACTAGAAGAAACAGAGAGAAACATTTCTCCCCTCGCTACAGGTTTGAAATCACCCCAAAATTGGGGTGATTTTGAAGGAAACCAACCGGCTGGGTGTTGTAAATATGAAAATTCTAATATTATCCTCTTCTTTAAATTTTATTTTATTCACTATTTTTTAAAATTAATATTTAAAAAAATTATCTCCCTTGTGATTATTAATAATATTATTATTTTCATGTGCATAAAATTTTGTTAAATGTGATTTATAAATAATTATTTTTAGAAAGTTCAATGTAATTTATAAGTAATAATAGAAAATAATTATAAATAATTTTTATTATGAATAATTTTTATTATCTTAAATTAATAATTTATATATATAATTTTGTATACATAATTTATAAATAATTTTTAATTATTAATTATTGTGAATTAATATTTATTTTAAATTAATAATTTGGATTGTGTGTATATTAATAATTTTGATTATGTGTGTATAAATAATTTTGATTATGTGTATATATATATTTAGTTCAACATAATTTATAAACAATAATGACAAACAATTATAATTAATTTTCAAGTAAATAAATATATGGATTGTGTAAATGATTTAAATTAATAAATGAAATCAATTTTGTATAAACATTTTTAAAAAAAATAAATTTTCTATTTATATATTTTTATTTGTTTAAAGTTTACTTAATTTTTGTAACATGAAATATGATGATTGATTAAAATCTAAATTACTATTTATATAATTGACATGATATAAAAAAATCATTGCTAATATATATTTCAAAATTAAATGTTTCTATAATTGACATGATATAAAAATAAAAGATACAATTTAAAATTATAATATTTTTTATTTGAAATAATTTAGTATTGAAAAACTATATTTTTTAAAAATATTACCAGAACCCGCCAAGATCAATAATCATATTATGATTTCAAATTTATTTTTGTTATATATATATAGATATATATATAGTTATATAAATATATTTATAAATATAAATATATAAATATTTTTAAAAAATATATTTGTATATTTATAATTAAATATATATATATATATATATATTTAATATTTTAATATATTAATATATATATATATATATAATATTTTATAAGTATATATATTTATGAAAGCATGTTTATATAATTATAATAGTAGTTTTTTAAATATTTTTATATATAATAAATATATATATTTAATTAAAAATAAAAGATATAATTTAAGATTATAATATATTTTTATTTGAAACAATTGAATATTGTAAACCCATATTTTTTAGTAAAGGTCATTTTTGTTATGTTATCAAAACATTTCTTTTCTTTTCTTTTAAAAAGTATCACCAAACAAGATGGAGACTATAGCACCCCCCCCCCAGTTTTAGGTATGTAGCCTTTGTTTATGCCTTTTTATGTGTTTAAAATGATTGAGATGAGTTGGGAAGAGGTTGGGAGAGTTTAGAAGGGTTTTGAATAAGTTTTGAGGCTTTTTTAGGGGAGCATGGTTTGAGCATTGTTAGGGGAAACCGTGCAGGGGAGACAGTGGGTTTTGCACGGCCTGCGCACGGTTTCCCAAACTGTGCGGGCTAACTGTGTGGCCACTTAAAAATTGGTTTTTTAAATCCGGGCTCCCTAGGGGTTTCCACTTTTCATTCCAAACTTCCTCCAACTTGATCCTCACTTAGGATTTTGGGTTCTCAAGGGTTGGAGGTGCTCTCTCACATGTTCTGAAAGCAGATCGAAGGGGTTTCTTGGTGGAATAAAAGTGGTTCTTCTTGGGTAAGTCTCCTCTTATGGTTCTTTGTGGTTTCCTCTAGATCTAAATCTACCTCCCTCTTGTTTTTCTATATCTACACATGTTTTCTATAGATCTTGGGTTTTGGTTTCCTTGAGTGTTAATTTTAAGGCTTGCTGATGATAGGGAAGGACATCTAGAGCGGTTTTTGTGGAGAGTTTTCCCAGATTGGGGTGTGGTTGCTTGTGGGTTGAATTCACCAGAACCCTAAAGGTAGGTGGATTCTCTCTCAACTCCACTTGGTTATAAGTAGTGTCTTTGGTTACAATTAATTTATTTTGTGTGAAATTAATTGTGATAATGATGTGATAATCTTGTTGGAAATCCATTTGGTGGTGATTTGGAGGATTTTGGAAAAAATCAGTTATTATTGCAAAAAGGGGCTTTGTTGAGTGATTTTAAAATGTTTATTTCAAAATCATTAGTGGTTGATTATGAAAAATGTTTTATGGAATATGGTTTTCAATAAATATTTTGTTTGTTTAAATGTGGTTGGGCATGGAAAGTTGGTGAAAGGGTGTTCTCAATAAATAGGTGATTTATTGAAGTGGATTGGCATGTGATGGAAATGGTTATTTGCATGTTTTTGTGGCCTTTGTGGGTTATATGCTTGGTTTTGGCTTGTTGAAATGTTGTTTGGAAGTGGGTGGGAAGTCTCGTTATAGAAGGTGATGGATAGTGGTCGGAAGAACCACCATTATGGATAGTGGTTGGGAAGCACCGTTGGTTGGAAATGGGGTGAACGGGATGGGCGGAAGTCCCACCGTAATGGTTGCTTTGTTGTGTGTTTCTTTGCAAAGATGGAATTTTTTGTGCTAATGGGTGATGGGGATATGGCTTATGGCATGGTTATGGCTTGCCTTTGTTTTTCATGTCTTGTTAAGGGTATGTTTGGCATATTGTAAGTTGTTTCACTATTGAATGTTTTATATAAACTATTTTATATAAATGTGATGACGGTTTTATCCTAGTGGTGTGTGTAGGGAAGTAATTTGTGGAAATCCTACTATGTATTAGTACTCACCCCCTTCCTTGTCACTTTGGTGCTTTTGTAGATGTTGTATTTTGGGTCACAGGTAAAGGTAAAGAATCTCATTGCAAGTGGTTTGTGGGGATACTTGGGAGATGCTGTGGTGCTTGGAGCATAGAGCTTGGTGTGGAGTTGAGGAGTGTCTCTAAGTTTACGTTGGGTCTTTTTTATTCTTCCGCTTGGTACACTCATATGGTTTTAGTATGTTTGGTTTTATTGGTTCTTGGGAATTCACTACTACAAAAATGGGATTTATCAGCACTCAAAACGGGCTTTAATAGCACTACAAAAGTGATGTAAAGTTCAGTGTTGATAAAGGGGGGTTCCCCTTTATTAGTGCTAAAAAGATCTGATAAAGGTAGCCTTTATCAGTGCTAACAATTTCTAATAAAGGGATCATTTATAAACACTAAAAACGCACTGATAAAGGGAGCCTTTATCAACACTAAAAAGGTGCTGATAAAGGAACCCTTTATCAGCGCTAAAAAAGTGCTGATAAATGCTCTACCTTCTGTAACATAAAATTCTACAGTAGCGCACCCAAACAAGACCTGCAAAAAATAAGCATATCAACAAGTATACCCATGTATACCCATATAAAATTAACAAATAATTCATAAGGTAGTTACAGGAAGAGTACACATACAACAAGTATACCTATACAAACAGTATACCCATACACCATTAACAATAATTCATAAGCAAATTAAATACATAAAGAATTCAATTAAGAATTAAGGGGGTTGGCGGGCTGTTCAGGGGTTTGGTGTGTTTGTCCAAAGGGGGTAGGGGGTGTCCAGGGGACGGGTGTGTCTGGGGGAAAGGGGTGTCCAGGGGGTGGGGGGCTATCCAGGGTTTTGGGGGGGGGTATCCATTGTGGTGTCCAGGAGGTGTGGTGTCCATGGGGTTGGGGGGGATTTTTAGTGGGTGGGGTGTCCGGGGGTGGGGGTGTCCAGGTGGTGGGGTGGTGTCCAGGGGGGTGGGGGTCTAGGAGGTTAGGGATGTCCAAGGGGTGTGGGGTGGTGTCCAGGGGGTGGCGGTGGCTGTCCATGGGGGTGGGGGTGTCTAGAGGGGTGGGGTGTCCAGGTGGTGGGGTGGTGTCTAAGAGGGGGCGTCCAGGGGGTGGCGGCCATCCAGGGGGTTAGGGGTGTCCATGGGGTGGGGGGGCTAGGTGTCCAGGGGGTTGGGGGGCTTTCCAGGGGTGGGGGTGTCTAGGGGTGGGGGTGTCCAGGGGTGGGGTGTCCATGGGGTGGGGTTGTGTCCAGGGGATGGGGCCAGTGTCCATGGTGTAGGGTGGTGTCTAGGGGGTGTGGGCGGTCTTGGAGGTTGGGGGCTATCTAAGGGGGTGGGGTGATGTCTAGGGATGGGGTGACTGTCCATGGGGGCGGGGTGTCCAGGGGGGGTGTGTGGTGTCCAGGCAGTGGGGTGGTGTCTAGGAGGGGTGGGGGCGTTCATGGGGTGGAGGCCGTCTAGGAGGTTGGGGGTGTCCAGGGGGTGGGGGCTGTCTATGGTGGGGGAGGCTTCCCATGGGGGTGTCCAGGAGGGTGGGGTGGTGTCCAGGGGGTGGGGTGGTGTCCAGGGGGTTGGGGGGGCTTTCTAGGGGGTGGGGTGTTCAGGGGGTGGGGGTGTCCAGGGGTGGGGTGGTGTCCAGAGGGGTGGGAGTGGTCCAAGGGGTTAGGGGCTATCGAAGGGGGTGGGGTGGTGTCCAGTGGGGTGGGGGTGGCTATGCATGGGGGTGGGGTGTCTAGGGGTGGGGGTGTCCAGGTGGTGGGGTGGTGTCTAGGAGTGGTGGGGGTCATCCAGGGGGTTGGGGTATCTAGGGGGGTGGGGGTGGGGGCTATCCAGGGTGGGAGGGCTATCCATGTGGGTGTCTAGGTGGTGGGGTGGTGTCCAGGGGGTGGGATGGTGTCTAGGGGGTGGGGGGCTTTAATGATTTTAATGGAATGAATATCATGGATTTTAAGATCATTGGTATTTCTAAAATGGTTTTGGAATAGTTTTTATTTCAATATTATGTGTTTCTTTAGGAAAAATGAATGCTTTTAGTGTGTATGGTAGGAAGGGGGATTTTCATACGTCAGTTGTTGTTTTCACTTAAAATTTTATCCATTTTAAACAAAAGAGAGACACATTGAGTGATACCGGCCACACAGTGCCTCATATTGAGGCAAGGTTGACTAGTACATGTCAAAAATGACCCATGTATCGTTCTCCTAAAGTATCAACACAATCTGAATGTATTTGGTCAGTTTTCTGTATGTCAGTTGTTGTTTTCACTTAAAATTTTGTCCATTTTAAACAAAAGAGAGACACTTTGAGTGATACCAGTCAAACGGTTCCTCAGATTGAGGCGAGGTTGACTCTTACATGTCTCAAATGACTCATTGATCATTATAATAAAGTGTCAACATAATCCAAATTTATTTGGTCAGTTTTTCGTATATCAGTTGTTGTTTTCACTTAAAATTCTGTCCATTTTAAACAAAAGAGAGACACATTGAGTGATACCAGCCACACCATGCCTTGGATTGAGGTGGGGTTAAATATTACATGTCACACATGAATCATGGATCTTTATCCTAAAGTATCAACACAATCTGAAAGTGTTTGGTCGGTTTTCCGTACATCAATTGTTGTTTTCACTTAAAATTCTGTCCATTTTAAACAAAAGAGAGACACTTTGAGTGATACCAGACACATTGTTCCTCATATTGAGGCATGTTTGGCACGTACACATCAAAAATGACCCATATATCATATTCCTAAAGTATCAACACAATCTTAATGCGTTTGGTCAGTTTTCCGTACGTCAGTTGTTGTTTTCATTTAAAATTCTATCCATTTGAAACAAAAGAGAGGAAATGTGAGTGATACAGGACACATTGTGCCTTGGATTGAGGTGGGGTTGACTTGTACATGTCACACATGACCCATGGATTGTTCTCCTAAATTATCAACACATTCCGAATTCATTTGGTCAGTTTTCCATACGCCAGTTGTTGTTTTCACTTAAAATTAAGTCCATTTTAAACAAAAGAGAGACACTTTGAGTGATACTAGCCACACCGTGCCTCGGTTTGAGGTGGGGTTGACTCTTCCACATCCAAAATGACCCATAGATCAGTTTACTAAATTATCAACATAATACGAATGTGTTTGGTTGGTTTTTCGTAAGTCAGTTGTTGTTTTCACTTAAAATTCTGTTCATTTTAAACAAAAGTGAGACACTTTGAGTGATACCAGCCACACCGTGCCTCATATTGAGGCAGATTTGACTCATATATGTAAAAAATGACCCATATATTGTTCTCCTAAAGTATCAACACAATATGAATGTGTTTGGTCGGATATAAAGGTATTTTGGAGATTTTATTGTTTTTTCTTATCCAAAGCCCAAAGAAAAGTGGTTCATCATTCTTTCATATTGCTGGTGCATTTCATCTATTAAAATGGAAAAATTACTCATTGGAGAAAAAATGTTTTATTTAATAACAATTACAATTTTCCTACGAACATTTACCTACAACAATGTTTCATCTTTTGATCTCCTTAACCCCTCTCTGTGTATCATAGTCATCTTTGAGCAATTAATTCTCTTTGGGTAGGGTCCAAATGAGTTAGAAATCTTTGTGGATTGTCTCTGATGATATCATGGCTCAAGGAGTGAATTATTCTAGAATGTGTGTGCTTCGAGAAGAATCCTATAGATGATAGTTGGTTATGATTTCCTGATGGAGTGGTGTCCCACCTAATTATATTTTTGTTCTATTTTGGTTTCTTTTATACATAGATTTTTATATATTGTATTGAGATGACTATATTTGTTTCTTCATGTTTAGTGTTTTTGGGGTGTCCTACTGAGTATTAATACTTACCCATTCATAGGCTTTGCCCACAAGTGTCATGTCTTGTGCAGACAGAGGCCCTTTTGATGGTGTAGTACCACCATTTTCTAGTATGTAACTCTTACATGATGCCTTTTGTGGTTATAAAGTATATGGGTGATAATGGGGAGAGTTGGGAGAACTTTGGAAGTTTTTTGGGGTTAAAGGGAAGTCGCACGGGCGGTGCATGGTTTGACTAACTGTGAGAAAAAACTATGTGTAGTAGTCCTCATGAGGTAGTACATCCAGCACGGTTGGAGCATAGTTTGGGAGATAGTGCAAGGGGAAGGCCTGCAGATAGGGTCTACTGCACGGTTAGCACACAGTTTTCCTAACCATGTGGTCAAACTATGCGTGGAGTCAAAATGAGATCCTTAAAATAGGATCTCACTCGTTTTTTCCATAACTCCCTCTTTTTTTTACCCAAACCAGCCCTAACTTGGTATTTTTCTGCTCTTGAGTCTAGAAAAGGTTTTACCATTGGTCCAAAGGTGATCCAAAGGCTTCCCTGGGTGAATCTGAGCTGAATTTTTGAGTTTTGTGATCATTCTTCTTTGTTCTTGATCAGTTTCTTAGATCTAATTAGATCTACTTATCCTCTTATCTTGGTTTCTTAGATATATGCCTGTTATGGGTAGATCTAGGTGTGTGGATTCTAAATATTATGATATTTGGTCTTGATATTTCTAGGATAAGTGATCTCATGTGGGTTCTTGGAGAATCGACCTGTTTGTCTAATGTGTTCTTCGTTCATTGGGGTTTTTGACAAAATCTTCGAGGTATGAGGCATCACTCTTGACCCCTCTTAGTAGAACTGGTTGTCATGCTTTCAAATTGATTGTATTGTGTTGAATTGATTTTGATTTGGTTGTTTAACACTTGTAAGAAACTATCTTAAGTGACAGTTTGTGAAATTTAGAAAATTGGAGATTTTGAATGAGTGCTTGTGTTCTTAATTTTAAAATAGATCTTTTAAAATGGGGATTTTTTAGAATTTTGGCACATAGTTTAGATTAGATGTTTTCAAGAAAAGAGAATTTTTTATTGGTTAAATGGTTGTTTTGAAATTGGTTTATTCATTTGTTTTCAATAAAAGTATAGTTTTATTGAAATGGTTTGAATTGGTTGAACACACTTGGTTTTTGACATGATGGTTGTGTGTGTTCATGGGTTTGCGAGATGGATAAGGGTTAGGGGTCTCCCCCATTATTAACAGGATGGATAAGGTTTAGGGAACTCCACCTTCAAAGGGTTCATGCGAGACAGATAAGGGTTAGGGGTCTCCCCCATCATTAATGAGATAGACAAGGGTTAGGGATCTCCCCCATCAATTGGTTCACTTGGGACGACTTAGTGAAAGCATGACTGTAACAACCCGAGATTTTACGAGAATTATTCTTTTTAATTTCATTGATTTCTTGTGTTTTACGCTACACCAAAATTATCTTGTACTATACGCAACACCGTATTAGTTGCAGTATACTCAACACTATTCTTGGTTCTTGTTACACACAATTTCAATTTCATTTTATAGAAATTATTCTACTCAACATTAAATATAGATTTTTTTTAATGTATAAATGAAATAAGTTTTGAATTATGTTATACGCAACACCAAATGGAGCTTTCACTACACGCATCCCTGACTTGGCTTGCATTACACGCAATCGCGACCTTCCTCGATAGCATGTGTAGTACGCAATACCGGGTTTCACTAAACAACGATATATTGTTATAATATTAATATGGACTAGCCCTTATGAATATTATTAACTAAATTTTTAATTTTATAAAATTATTATTTATCTTACACATTTTCTAGAACATGGTATGAGAACAAAATAAATTTTTCAGGTAAAATAAGTATTTTTCAAAAAATGCAGTTTTGTCGCCTTTTGATGGCGCACCCACTTAAAATTTAGTTTTTGACGTGTTTATAAGTTCAATTTGAAAAAATAAAATTATTATTTGGAATAAGGATATAAAAATTTAATTTGAATAAATTTTTCATACTATTCTGATAACTTTCATATTTTAATGAATAGTAAAAACACGCTATATTTTAATTAAAAACAACTTTTTTCATCACAATAATTTATACGGTTAAATTATAATATTTAATGGTTTTAAAGTATAAATAGAATATATTTCTACCATTTAATATAATTTATGTCATTACCATTAATTTTACATTCAATTCATAGGTAAAAACATTTCAATCTTTGGCAATGTTTTAACTTTTAAAACCTATTTTCTTAACAACGAGATTAATTTTAAATTAATTACTGAAAATATTGTGTTTTGAATTTTGAAAAATGGATTCCATATTTGAATTCATTGGGTCCAAATTATGTTAATAGGTTACTTTTTTTTATATTATAAATAATAACTACGGTAATTTTTATTTACTACAATTAAAGGTAAATCGGGTAATTAAGGGTAACACTAAGATTATAAAATTACCCTAACACCTGAAAAAATTATATTGGATGACTAAAAGTCGACTCATATCACCTGAGGTTCTGAATAGATTAATTTTATGGACTTTTGACCATGAAAATAATTTAATTATTATTAAAACCAAAGAAAGTGACAACATGTCACTCTCTTAAATCTTATAAGTATAATAATTTTAATTTAGTGATAAACTTCATGAAACTTATAACATGAATAGTCTCCAGAAATATAATAAAATTATATACATCATGTGAATTTATTTATAATTTTTAGGGATTAAATAATTATCATAAAAGGTGACACAATAGTGATGTTGAAATTATTTTATTGATTGAAATATCAAATAAATGTTTTAAAAATATTAAAATAAATATTATATGAACTATTTAATGTTCTCCACTAATTTTCTAGATAAATATGACATGTTATGAATCTATTAAAGCTTTTATTTCGAACATATCTTCTGTTTGGATTTTATTTAAATTCAAATAAATGAATAGTGTCAAAATTGACACTATTGTTATTTTATAAAAATAACATAATATAAAATTGTTTAAAAATCCCAAAAATATTTAACAATTATAAATTAAAATTTATATGGTCTAAAATTTCATAAATAATCCAATTATGGACAATTCACAACACATAAGTAATTATTTATAATAATTTAAAATTTAGAATCTTATAACCATAAATAAAATTAAATAGATTAAATAAGGATAAATCAAGTTGATAATGTTTAAAATAAATTACCAACATGTATAAATTTTATAGGTTGATTAGATTACAACCCTATATCATCTAATTTTATATTTCAGTCATTTTTTAATTTTTTAAGTGGGGTTTTAATTTATTATAAATTAATATTTTTGAGGTTTCCAAAGGTGCCCCTCTCCTCCCTTGTAAAAGGGAACCTCCTCCCTATTCTATTTACACAATTTTGAGCCTTCAAGCACGGCCAAACCCTGCCCATTTCCCTTATCAACTTCCCTAGAAATATTATAGAAGTTCTTGTCTCCTCAAAAGACCAACTCTAGTGACTTAAGAGGAGGTTAAGAAGAGGCACGTCAAAGAAGAGGTAATATCCTTTACCGATACTTTCCAATTTATTTCTTCTTATACTTATTATTATTTATTTGTTTCATCATAAATTAATAACATAAGTATCACTAATATACTTATATGTTATTATAAATATGAAACAACCCTATTTCACCTTATATCCATCCTACGGAAAATGAAATCACCGCGCGTGTGTACTTACGGAATACCGTCTCCACGCCGTGGTGTAATCTGTTTTTCCACCACCACCTTAATTGGATGGGTATAATGGTATAAATAATAACTATATATAGTTATTATAACATCATAATGATTCTGATATATTATATCATCCACTCCAATTCAATTCAATAATTATGGGAACAATATCATCGTTCGTGCGTACGTACGGATTACCGTCTCCACGACGCGATGAGATTCATTATCCATGTTAACCATTCAAGAATTATTATAAAGTATATATAATGAATAATAATGAAATATATTACATGATAAAGATACTTGATTTATGTAAATATATATTTCATCTACTTACTTCTATTCAAGTCAATAAGGAAAGGAAAACAGTGTTCATGTGTGCGTACGGCCTACCGTCTCCATGAACGGTGTATTTCATTTCATTTATCTATATATTATGTATATATATATATATACTGAATATATATGATATATAAATCATGATTTAAATTCTAGAATTAATTAAATCCTTATATAAGTAATAATAATATCAAGAACAACAAGTCCAAACATGTACGATAAATAAAACGACTTTACTCAAAACGCTGCTTTAACAAGGAATTTACAAAAGAACAGGTAATATAAAGTAATAAGTGAACCATATATGATATCATAACAATAAATATGATTATTTAATAAGTCAATGACATTATTTAAATAATTATACAGGAGGTTCGGATACGTACGAAGCATATCGGCTCTAAGGAAAGGGATAACTTTTCCAATCTCGTTTTTATCCGAGATTGTTTATTCGTAAGTATTTACTGAGGTTATATTTATCATCCATGTATCTATTTTCTAAAAGTGGTTTCATGTATGTTTAAATTCCTTTTTACCCATTTTTTACTTTTACTACATGGTATGTAATGAATCTTTCTTTTGTTTACCATACGAGGTACTTTTTGACTTTTCCAGCAAAAGTACGAGAAGAATGTTTTTTTAACTTATACGGAATGAATGGATTTTTACGGTTTCATAACGCTTAATTTTCATGAATCTTACTCTACAAGATTTCATGACTATTTTAAACAAAATTCTTTTCTTTTAAAATTACATGTCATTTTGTGAAAAGAAAATGATTTTGAATAAGAAAGGATATTTTCTTCAAGAATTTATTTCAAGTGTTTTATCAAAACCATTTTCCATATAAGATGACATTATTTCATATGTGTATGTTTAAAGTATGATGTCTCTATGATTTACATGGTTTCACTTTTCTTATGATGAAATGATATCCATTTGTTTTATATGGATTATGTTATGATGGTATGATGTTTATGAAACCCATTTTATTCTTTGGGTTATGATGAATGATTTATATTTATGTTGTGGCACATGTAAGAATGATTTCATTATGAGATGGGTGGGACCTATATCTCCCTCCAATTAATTGGGTAAATATTTATATCTCATGATATAGACATGGCTAGAATGGCAAGTTAATCCGGTTCAGTGATACAGGACTGGAACGAGGAGTGAACTCGATTCAGAAAGGGACTTTATCCACTAAGATGGTCTTGGAAACAATGCCTTGGCTAATAAGGAAATCATAACATGTGATTAATGGTTGCCACAATTACATGTTTTATTACCATGCTATTTTATTATGATTAATGTTTCTTTATGATATATTACTTACGTACTGCCATGTTTTATGTTATTGCTCAAGATTTTTATGTTTAAACATTATGTTCATATTTTTAAGTTCAAATGTATATGGTTTGTTTTATTTTCTCCATGCTAACCCTTATTGAGCATTTGATCTCATCCTTTATATGTTTTATTTTCCCCAGGATATAAAGAAAGGTTTTAGGTAAGAAAACAAAAGGGGAAGATCTTTATGGGAGATGTTGAAGATCTTTCACCATGATTAGAAGATTATGTTCTGAGTTTCCAAAGACACTGAACTATTACAGTCCTTGAGTGTTGGTTTTTGTTATGTATTAAGTATTTTGCACAAGTAATGTAATGTTCATGTATGTCAAGCTTTGGGTCTTTATAGTTGGTATTGGAGGAAAGGATTAGTTAACCTTTGGAAACTAGGATGCGAAAACTTTAGTGAGATCCCTAGATATATTTCTAAGGTATGTTTAGGGATGTCTCTAAGGTTAAGTATAAGTATATGTTATAATATTAGAATTGTGGAAACAATATTATAATTAAACATAAGATGTTATATATTAAAGGTACTCCCCCTTGATTATGATTTTTGCCTCTCACACTATTCTTTTTGGGTTTTAGAAAATAGCTGGAAATAGGAAGATTCACGATAATGGAGGATATGATGGACAATGTAATGATATTCTTCATGAGGAACCAAATGAAATTGGATCTGGAAGTCCACATATAGTTATTATGCCTAATCAGAAATCTCATAATACGATCAATAATCTCAACTTTGGTAAGTTTCCCGACTCAGCTAATAAGAGAAAGATGGAGTTTCATGATGATAATAGAGGAAAGAATGTTCAATTTCCCTCATGTAAATCATGTGGTAAGAGGCATCAGGGAGAATGTTTTAAAGGAACTGGAAGATGATTTGGGTGTGGAAAAGAAGGACACAAAGCCAGTAATTTTAAAGGAAAAGGTTCAGTTAACACCATGGACAATGATAATGGTATTGCTAATACATCAACAACGGTTAAATGTTTTAAATGTGGAATGTGCGGGCATTATGCAAACCAATTCCCTAAGGGAAAATCTCATAAAGAGAATCAGCATGGTCATATGGGTAGTATTTATGTGGATGATGATGAAGAGACTACAAATGATATATGAGATGAAATAAATGATGAATCTCAGTCATTGGTTTAAGAAGTTAGTGTAATGATTGTATGTTTATCAAGAATAATGTATGGTACTATGGAATAAAGAAAAATCTAAGGATTGTTACACTATTGTATTTCCTTGAGTTTTTGAAAGTATATGATGAATGGTACCGGTAACCATGAAAGGTTATTTAAATATTTTTGGAAGGTAGATGATATGTGCATAATGAAAGGATAAGGATATAATGAGATGTTTGATATTATTAATGAGCTCATGACTGGTATAAGGACAAATTGATATCATGGTTTGAGTATACAGAATTTTGGGATTTTGGTATGTGGAAAGAGTTAACTTTTGACAACATTCATGTTTTCACTAAGGTTCAATGGGTACTCAAGTTTTAATAGAATACATTATTAAGGAATTCACATGTTTGTAATGTGACCAACAAGATATATCGTATGATATATGGGGGATAAATGATGGTATTCACATACTCAGTAGTTGACATTTCTAGTAATTGTTTTCTTTATACTATGTGCTTGGACAGAAGTATTTTAGATTAGCCTAAAGATTGGAATGAATTATGTTGGACATAAGTTAGTATTGTTTAAGGATAGAAATTTTTCGATATTATTGATGGGATGTTATAATAATGTAGTTTTAGGAAAAGGAGAACATGCAGGACGGGCGACAACCCATCGCGTCGGACAAGGTTGCGGGAAATTGAACCCACAACCGAAGTGCGACATGCCTTTATCGCCTACCACTAGACTATAGGAAGTCACTGGTTAGTATAAACTAGTTTTATTATATTAAGCATTATGATATATGAAGTATAGGTCCATTTTAGGAACCATATACGATTAATCTCACAATAGATGGACTTATGTATATTTAATAACTTTTGTTATCCTTTTGTTTGAGACAGATGGAATGACCCATCATTCTATCACATGATCTGCTAACACTTCAAGAATGAAAAATTCAACTTCATTTCTTTAAGAGATGAAGTGGAAATTGTTTAAGGCACGAACAACGGTGAGATTGTACTGAAATAAAATAAGTATTTCTTCGAATTCAAATTCTTCAACTTTAGGGAAATGATCTTGAAAACCAAAAATGTTGTCCTAGTTTCCTCATATACGATGAATCAGATGGTACCTTAGATCATCACAAATTTATGGCTTTGTGATTGTTGGATTTTTCATAGCCATGTTCTCTACCACTCTCCATCAGAACTTGAAGGTTAGATTTCTCTTTTATATCCATATTTTTACCTATATTATCCTATGTGGAAACCTAGTGATTAGTTAATTTGGGAAACCATTAAGTTTCATAATTTAGTTTTTAAAATTAAGTTTTGGTATTTCTTTTTATGATGTGGGTTTCTATTAAAGAAACTTTCAAATAGTAAACCATTTATAACCCCGACGAATTTCGAGGGTGAAATTCATTTTAAGGGGGGTAGAATGTAACAACCCAAGATTTTATGAGAATTATTATTTTTAATTTCATTAATGTATTGTGTTGTATGATACACCAAAATTAGCTTGTGTTGTACGCAACACCGTATTAGCTTGTAGTATACGCAACACTATTCTTGGCTCGTGTTACACACAATTTCAAGTTCTTTTTGTAGAAATTATTCTACGCAACATTAAATATAGATTTTGTTTAATGTATAAATGAAATAAGTTTTGAATTATGTTATACGCAACACCAAAGTGAGATTTCACTACACACATCCCTGACTTGACTTGTATTACACACAATCACGACCTTCCTCAATAGCGTGTGTAGTACGCAATATCGGGTTTCACTAAACAACGATATATTGTTATAATATTATTATGGACTAGCTGTTATGAATAGTATTAACTACATTTTTAATTTTATAACATTATTATTCATCTTACACATTTTCTATAACATGGTATGAGAACAAAATAAATTTTTTAGGTAAAATAAGTATTTTTCAAAAAATGCAGTTTTGCCGCCTTTTGATGGCACACCCACTTTAAATTTAGTTTTTGACATGTTTATAAGTTCAATTTGACAAAATAAAATTCTTATTTGGAATCAGGATATAAAAATTTACTTTGGATAAATCATTCATATTATTCTGATAACTTTCATATTTTAATGAATCGTAAAAACACGCTATATTTTAATTAAAAACAACTTTTTTCATCGCAATAATTTATATGGTTAAATTATAATATTTAATGGTTTTAAAGTATAAATATAATATATTTTTACCATTTAATATAATTTATGTCATTAACATTAATTTTACATTGAATTTATAGGTAAAAACATTTCAATCTTTGGCAATGTTTTAACTTTTAAAACCCATTTTCTTAACAACGGGATTAATTTTAAATTAATTACTTCAAATTATGTGTTTTGAATTTTTAAAAATGTATTCCATATTTGAATTAAGTGGTTCCAAATTATGTTAATAGGTTACTTTTTTTTGATATTATGAATACTAACTACGGTAATTTTTATTACCTGCAGTTAAAGGTAAATCAGGTAATTAAGGGTACAAATAAGATTATAAAATTACCCTAACACCTTCCAAAATTCTATTGAATGACTAAAAGTCGAACCATATCATCTAAGGGTCTGAATAGATTAATTTTATGTACTTTTGACCATGAAAATAATTTAATTATTATTAAAACCAAAGAAAGTGACAACATGTCACTCTCTTAAATATTATAAGTATAATAATTTTAATTTAGTGATAATCTTCATGAAATTTCGAAAATGAATAGTTTCCAGAAATATAATAAAATTATATACATCATTTGAATTTATTTAGAATTTTTAGGGATTAAATAATTATCATTAAAGGTGACACAATAGTGATGTTGAAATTATTTTATTGATTGAAATATCAAATAAATGGTTTTAAAAATATTAAAATAAATATTATATGAACTATTTAATGTGCTCAATTAATTTTATAGATAAATATGACATGTTATAAATATATTAAAGCTTTTATTTCGAACATATCATCTGTTTGGAATTTATTTAAATTCAAATACATGAATAGTGACAAAATTGATACTATTGTTATTTTATAAAAATAACATAATATAAAATTGATTAAAAATCACAAAAATATTTAACAATTATAAATTAAAATTTATATGGTCTAAAATGTCATAAATAATCCAATTATAACCAATTCACAACACATAAGTAATTATTTATAACAATTTAAAATTTAGAATCTTATAACCACCAATAAAATTAAATAGATTAAATAAGGATAAATCAAGTTGATAATGTTTAAAATAAATTACCAACATGTCTAAATTTTATTATTTGACTATATTACAACCCTATATCATCTAATTTAGTATTTGAGTCATTTTGGAAGTTTTTAAGGGGGGTTTGAATTTATTATAAATTAATATTTTTGAGGTTTCCAAAGGTACCCCTCTCCTCCCTTATAAAAGGGCACCTCCTCCCTCTTCTCTTTACAAAATTTTGAGCCTTAATACTCATACAAACCCTTCCCATTTACCTTATAAACTTCCCTAGAAACATTATATAATTTATGGTCTCCTCAAAAGACCAACTCTAGTGCCTTAAGAGGAGGTTAAGAAGAGGCGCGTCAAAGAAGAGGTAATATCCTTGACCGATTCATTCCAATTTATTTCTTATTCAACTTCTTATTCTTTATTTGTTTAATCATAAATTAGTAACATCAGTATCACTCATATAATGATATGTTATTATAAATATTAAATAACCCTATTTCACCTTATATCCATCCTACGGAATATGAAATCACCGCGCGTGCGTACGTATGAAATACCGTCTCCACGCCGTGGTGTAATCTGTTTTTCCACCACCACCTTACTTGGATGGGTATAATGGTGTAAAGAATAACTATATATATTTATTATAACTTCATAATGATTCTGAGATATTATATCATCCACTCCAATTCAATTCAATAATTATGGGAACGATATCATCGCTCATGCATACGTACGGATTACCGTCTCCACGACGTGATGATATTAATTCTCCATGTTAACCATTCAAGAATGATTATAAAGTATATATAATGAATAATAATGAAATATATTACATGATAAATCTACTGGATTTATATAAATATATATTTCGTCTACTTACTTCCATTCAAGTCAATAAGGAAAGGAAAACAGTGTTCATGCGTACGTACAGCCTACTGTCTCCATGAACGGTGTATTTCACTTCATTTATCTATCTATTATGTATATATATATATATACTGAATATATATGATTTATAAAACATTATTTAAATTCTGGAAGTAATTAAATCATTATATAAGTAATAATAATATCAAGAACAACAAGTCCAAACACATTTGATAAATAAAACGACTTTACCCAAAACGCTGCTTTAATAAGGAATTTACAAAAGAACGAGTAATATAAAGTCATAAGTGAACCATATATGATATCATAACAATAAATATGATTCTGTAATAAGTCAATGACATTATTTAAATCATTATGCAGGAGGTTCAGATACGTACAAATCATATCAGACCTAAGGTAAGGGATAACTTTTCCAATCTCATTTTTATCCGAGATTGTCTATTCATAAGTATTTACTGGGGTTATATTTATCATCCATGTCCCTATTTTCAAAAAATAGTTTCGTGTATGTTTAAATTCCTTTTTACCCATTGTTTACTTTTACTATATGGTATGTAAGGTATCTTTCTTTTGTTTACCATACGAAGTACTTTTTGACTTTTCCGACAAAAGTACGAGAAGAATGTTTTTTTAACTTATATGGAATGAATGGATTTTTACAGTTTCATAACGCCTAATTTTCATGGATATTAATCTACAAGATTTAATGACTATTTTCAAAAAAATCCTTTTCTTTTAAAATTACATTTCATTTTGTGAAAAGAAAATTATTTTGAATAAGAAAGGATATTTTCCTTAAGAATTTATTTCAAGTGTTTTATCAAAACCATTTTCCATATAAGATGACATTATTTCATATGTTTATGTTTCAAGTATAATGTCTCTATGATTTACTTGGTTTCACTTTTTTATGATGAAATGATATCCATTTGTTTTATATGGATTATGTTATGATGAGATGATGTTTATGAAACCCATTTTATTCTTTGGGTTATGATGAATGGTTTATGTTTATGTTGTGGCACATGTAAGAATGATTTCATTATGAGATGGGTGGGACCTATATCTTCCTCCAATACATTGGGTAAAGATTTATATCTCATGATATAGACATGGCTGGAACAACAATTTAATCCCATTCAGTGATACAGGACTGGAACGAGGAGTGAAATCGATTTAGAAAGGGACTTTGTCCACTAAGATGGTCTTGGCAACAATGCCTTGGCTACTAAGGAAATAATAACATGTTATTAATGGTTTCCACAATTACATGTTTTATTCTCATGCTATTTTATCATGATTAATGTTTCTTTATGATATGCGCCTTAAGTACTTCCATGTTTTATGTCATTGCTCAAGATTTTTATGTTTAAACATTATGTTCATGTTTTTAAGTTCAAATGTATATGGTTTGTTTTATTTTCTCCATGCTTACCCTTACTGAGCATTTGATCTCACCCTTTATATGTTTTCTTTTCCCCAGGATATAAAGAAATGTTTTAGGTAAGAAAACAAAAGGTTAAGATCTTTATGGGAGATGTTGAAGATCTTTCACCATGATTAGAAGATTATGTTCCGAGTTTCCAAAGACACTAAACTATTACGGTCCTTGAGTGTTGGTTTTTTTATGTATTAATTATTCCACAAAAGTAATTTAATGTCCATGTACGTCAAGCTTTGGGTCTTTACAATGACTCACCACTTGCGAGTATAGTTAGATCCAGGTTACATGCACGATTGTTTGTGTGGATGTGTGGGATGGATTGGGTAAGCTAAAAAATATTTATAAATGGTTTCAAATCTTTGTTTAGTTATTTTTATAAAAAATAACTTGTTGTAAAATTGGTTTCAATTGATCTTGTTTTCATTTGGTTACAAATGGATTTGGAACTTGTTTATATTGTGTTACAAACTATTTTTAGAAATCATTTTATATAATCTATTTTATATAAATGTTGCTAACTTTTCTATCCTAGTGGTGTGAGTAGGGATGTCATTGGAGAAAACCTACTAAGTTTTATACTCACCTCCAATTTGGAAATTTAGTGCTTGTATAGATGTTATCTTCCGGGACATAGGAAAAGGTAATGTTTTCCACGTTTTTAGCACTTCCTCATGATACTTCAAATGTTTGGTGATGGTGGAGATTGAAGCTTGTGGAGCATGGAGTCTTGTGGTCTCTTTAGAGTCTTGATTTTTTTATCTGCTGTTTACTTTGATACTTGTTTGGTCATTCATTGTGGCACACTTTGATGTGGTTTTGAGATACATGAAGTTGTTTAGTTGTCTCTCTTTTGTTCATGCGTCATTTAGTGAATGTTTTGGCTATGGTTTGTTGGCTTATTAGTTTATTTATTAAAGGGAAATCATCCCCCATTTTTATTCAAAACCCTTCGGAATTTATTTCCAGCCTTTGGCATCTTGGGGATGTCTCTTAAGGCCATGTAATGACTCGTTGTTCTCTCAAGCCAATGAGAATGAGAGGGTCATTACAAATGGTATCAGACTGGTCCTTCCTTTAAGAAACAAATGTTATCATCTTGTTTGGTCCTATCCTAACAAGTAGTCATCAATGTTGGTGGTCTTGGAGTTTGAAATTCCTTCTTGTCTATTCTTTGGGTTGAAATCTTAGACATGAGTTGGATTGTTGGAACTTGAAATGTATATCATAAAAGGATATAGCTATCCCTTTTATGTTGAACTTCAAGTTACCAAGGAGTTGGGTACACAAGTGTTTGGAGACACTTTTATTATTTTGGAAATCTCATTGTCATGGGTTTAGCCAATGCGATGAGCATGACATACATTGTAGAGGATTGACTTCACACTATGATTTCATATTTCATTGGCATAATGATTTATGATTTGGTGTAAGGTGTAATTTTTTTGAAAAATGTAGAATTTGGTTTCAAATGAAATATTTTGAAAAGAGTGTATTTGGTGTATTTTGAAAATGGTTTATTTTCAAAAATAGTAACAAGATGTTTCGAAAATGGTAGAAATAAAAAGGGGTGTTTTGGAAAATAATCTTGTGATAGTGATGTGATAGAATATGAAAAGCTAAACCATCAGTTTCTAGAGAGTGAGATTGATGATGTTTGTTATTGGTTTAGAAAATGTCACTCGGTAGGTGTCATCAAAACCAACCTGAAGAAGCTACAGAGAATGTGGTTTCACCTGAACCACGGGTGAATCAAGAGCCAGTTTAGAGTATTGTCCAAGATTTTCATGTTTTGGAAATGGGGAACTGGATTAATGGGCTATGGCATGTGGATCATACCATCCAGTTCATGAAGCAGAATCCACCTAACTTCTAGGGTGATTCCAAACCCAAGAAGGTGGAGGTTTGGTTGAGTAGGATGAATCATATCTTCAACTTCATCGGCACATCGGTAGAGCTAAATGTCAAGATGGAAATGTATATGCTCGAGGATCTTGTATGCCATTGGTTGTATTTAGCGGTGTAGGATAAATTGGATGAAGGCATTACATGGGAGTATTTTGAGGAATTGTTCAACAAACAATTCTATCCTCACATGTTCGGGATCTATAAAATGATGGACTTTTTCAGCCTAAAATAGGAGAGTCTCTCTATCACAGAGTATGAAGCTAAATTCATGAATTTAGTCTGTTTTTGCACCAGAGGTTGTGGAAAGTGACTCTTTGAATGTACATATCTTTGAATCGGGGCTATGGAAGGATATTAGATCAAATATTGTGGTGCTATGTATTATGGATTATACAGATATGGTGAACAGAGTGACTGTGGCTGAACGTGATATCTCGGGATCTATGGGAGAAGGTATGGTGATACCTATAAGAAACGGTAGAAACTCAACTGGTGGAAAAAATTAGAAATGGGACAACTATTTCCAAGGTGGAAGTGGAAATCAAAACTAGATGGTTGGATCAGTGAACCTTCCTC
The DNA here is from genome assembly GCA_963277665.1 of Viscum album. NCBI lineage: Eukaryota > Viridiplantae > Streptophyta > Magnoliopsida > Santalales > Viscaceae > Viscum > Viscum album. Next base: position 424,581 of record CAUJRU010000408.1, on the reverse strand, counting down.
CACAACCCCAGAGTAAAACAGGTTGCTTTCAATGTGGTTCGCTTGACCACATGAAGAGAGAGTGTATGACACAACCTAGAGAATGTCATAATTTCAACAATATGGGATATCTTCAGTGATATTGTTGTAGTTCTCCAAGGTCGGGTGCTTGGGACACTTCTCAGGTGTCACAAGCATCATATGATTCAACAGGATGAGGACAACAGAATCAGTCTCATCAGTAGAGTATAGTTAGCCATGGTGATTCTAGAAATACCATGACTCCTCAACCAGGGAAATCTTAGTAAGGAAAAAATCAGAACAGTGTAGTGAAGAAGCAATTGTATGGAGATGAGTAAATAATTGTCTATGATTAGGATGGACCATCTATGGTGAGAGGTAAATTTCTTTTGAATTCTAACCTTGTGCAATTTCTCATCGATATTGGTGCATCACATTCTTTTATTTCTTATCGTACTATTTATTTTCTATATTAAAAGTTGTAAATGATGCCTTCTATTTTAAAATTGAAAACTCCTCTTAGTGAAAGATAATGTCCAGACTTTGTGTGTAGATCATGTGCTATAACTATTGATGGAGATGATCTGAAATGGGACTTATGGATGTTGGACATGGATTTCTAGGATTTAATTTCGGGTATGGATTGGTTGACAACATTTAATGCTCATATCAACTGTTATAGGAGAATAGTTAGTTTCATGGTTTAGGATGAAATCCAGAATCTCTTCATAGGAGAGTGGATAGTAAAGAAAGGTGAAAAGAGCTTGTTGGCACCAATGGTGGGAATGATCTCTTATTAGTTGGCAGTGTTTAATTTGGTACCAATGAACGAGATCGGGGGGAATAGTTTCTCAACAGTCATAGATCACTTTCCAAATGTATTTCCCAAGAAATTCTCAGGGTTACCACCTATAAGGGAAGTGGAGTTTACTATTGATCTCTTTTCGGGGACCAGAATTATTTCTATTCAATCTTGTAGGATGGAACCAATAGAGTTAAGGGAATTGAAAGTGTAGTTGGAGGATCTAGAAAACAAGGGTTTCATTTGACCAAGTATGTCTCTATGGGTAGCACCAATTTTGTTCATGAAGAATCCAGATGGAACACTTCGACTGTGTGTTGATTATCATAATCTTAGCCAAGTTATGGTAAAGAATAGGTACCCACTTCCACACATTGATGATATGTTCGAACAATTAAGGGGAGATCAGTGGTTCTTCAATATTGAATTTCAATTAGGATATCACCAATTGTGAGTCCAGAAGGAGGATATTCCAAAGATAGATTTCAGAAGCAGATATGGCCACTATGAATATGTAGTCATGCCTTTCAGTCTAACGATTTCACCAGTGGTCTTCATGGATTTGATGAATTGGGTATTTCATAAATATCTGGTTTATTTTTTTTTTGGTGTTAGTGGATGACATCTTGGTGTATTCAAAGACAAGCTTTTACCAAGAGGAGCACCTAGAAACAGTGTTACAACTCTTGAGAGACCACTGTTTTTATTCCAAATTATCAAAGTGTGATTTTGGGATATAGTAAGTACATTTCCTTGGCCTTTTCATTTCTGAGAAAGGTGTTTCTACTGATCTTGAAAAGATATAAGCGGTTATCACGTGGAAACCACTTAAGAATGTCTTTGAGAGATGAAGTTTTCTTGGTCTAGCTGGTTACTACCAACACTTTGTGTGTGATTTATCATGACTAGCTTCATCAATGACAGTTCTGACAAAGAAGAATGCTCCATTACAATGAATATAGGAATGCCATAAATCTTTCCAAGAAATAAAATTTTGTCTTACATCAGAACCTATCTTGATCTTTCCAGAATTAGGATAGGGGTATGTGGTGTACTGTGATGCTTTGGGATCAATTTTGGGTTGTTTTCCCATGTAAGGAGACCATGTGGTTGCTTATGGTTCAAGGAAGTTTAGGGTGCATGAGAATAATTACCCAACACATGATTTGGAGTTATCTATAGTCATCCATGCTTTGAAAACATGGAAAAATTATCTATTTGGGTATAAATTTACTATGTTTATAGGCCAAAAAATCTTGAAACACATTCTATCATAGTGAGATTTGAATCTGAAAAAAAAGGAGATGGATGGAGTATCTACAAATGTTTGAATTTAACTTGATGTATACAATAAGAAAAAGGAATTCAGTGGAAAATGCATTGAGAATAAAGTCACATGCTCAGTTTGTGAAAGAAGCTTTAGATGAATGGAATTTTATGTCAGTCCTATTTGACATGCATGTGGAATGTGAAGACCGAGGTGATGTTGTAGTTTTCATTTCAGCTATGCTTGTTCCTGATTTGGTAAAAATGGTAAAAGGGGCACAAAAATCTGATGTATAATGTCTGGTTTTGAGTTCAGAACTCAATGGTGGGGAGACCATTGAGGGCTAAAAAAATTGTGGGAGTTCAGTTTTGTGTTTTAGAGATCAGATGGTTGTACCTATGGATTTTTAGGAATAACTCCTTCATGGTTACCACCATTTGAGATGGGTTGTACATCCAGGTACACAAAATATGTATAAGGAATTGAAGGTGTAGTTTTGGTGGAACAACCTGAAAGGGAAGGTGGCTGAGTTCATCTCACTGTGCTTAACTTGTCCACAGGTTAAAGCAAAGCATCAGATAATAGCAGTTATGTTACAGTCTTTACCTATCCCAGTGTGGAAATGGGAGTAAATAGCGATGGATTTTGTTAAAGGTCTTCCAAGAATGGTCCAAAAATATGATGCCATTTAGGTGATAGAGGATCTACTTACCAAGTCAGGCCATTTAATTCCAATTTATAAAACTCATATGGTAGAGGATCTATCAAAAATATATATTCGAGAAGTGGTAAAGAGGCATGATGTACCAGTGTCAGTATTCTAAGATAAATATATAAGGTTCACGTCTCATTTTTGTAAATCCTTACAACAAGCCCTTGGGACTCAGTTTAATATCAGCACAGCTCATCATCCTCGGAAAGATGGGCAATATGAGCGGATGATACAAATGTTGGAAGACATGTTGCAGTCTTGTGTAATGGATTTTGGTGGCTCATTGGAGGAGCATATACCCTTAGTGGAGTTCTCATATAATAACAGTTATCATGCCTCGATACACATGGCTCTATTTGAAGCATTGTATGGGTGTCCTTGTCGTTCTTTGCTGTGTTGGGTAGAAATGGGTAAGACTTCACTGGTTGGGCTGAGCCTTATCCAAGAAACAATAGAGAAGATTCAGTTGATTTGAAAGAGGATGGATATAGCTCAGAGTTATTATAAATCTTATGCAGATCACTGATGAAGGTCGTTGTCATTTTCCATGAGTGATCACGTTTTCTTGAGGATCTCTCCAAGATTTGGACATCATCATTTCGGAAAGTAGGAAAAGTTGTCTCATAGATGCATTGGACCTTTAGAGATACTATAACGGATTGGAGAGGTGTAATGTAGGTTGGAATTACCACCACGGTTCAATTTGTTGCACAATGTGTTACATGTATCTCAGTTGAAAAAGAATCAGCCTGATCCTGACCATGTGATCATATGGGATCATGTTAACCTAGAGATGGATGCTTCATTAATAAATATCCCGGTATGGATTTTGGATAGGAAATTGAACGTCTTGAGAGGAAAAATAATTGGTCTAGTATGGTTTTATGGCAGCATGGTTAGATTCAGTAAGAGACTTGGGAACCTGAAAAGGAGATGAAAGAGCAGTGGCCGGAACTCTTTCAGATCGGTGAGGGTTTTCTAATTTCCAAGGATGGAAAGACCAATGGTGGGGAGAATTTAGTACCCTCTATTTCTATTATGTAACTCTTACTTGATGATTTTTATGGTTATGAAGTGTAAGGGTGATATTGGGGAGAGTTAGGAGAACTTTGGAAGTGTTTTGGGGTTAAAGGGAAGCCGCACAGGTGGCACAAAGTTTGCCTAACCATGCGGAAAAACTGTACGTGGTGGTCCTCTTGAGGCAGTAGCTCTAGAACAGTTGGAGCATATTTTGGGAGATTGTGCAATGGGAATCCATGAAGGTAGGGGCTACTACACAGTTAGCGTACAATTTTCCTAACCGTGCGGTCAAACCGTGCGCGGAGTCATAATGAGATCCTTAAAAATAGGATCTCACTCATTTTATTCATAACTCCATAGTTTTTAACCCAAACCAGCCCTAACTCAGTATTTTTCTTCTCCTAAGTCTAAATAAGGTTCTCCCATTGATTTGGAGTTGATCTGAAGGCTTCCCTTGGTGAATCAAAGCTGGATTCTTGAGGTATGTGGTCATTCTTCTTCGTTCTTGATCGGTTTCTTAGATCTACTTAGATCTACTTATCATATTCTCTTTGTTTCTTATATCTATGCATGTTATGGGTATATCTAGGTGTGTATATTCCAAATATGATGATATTTTGTCTTTACCTTTTTATGAGAAGAGGTCTAAGGTGGGTTCTTGGAGAATCGACCCGGTTGTCTTGTGTGTTCTTCTTTCATTGGGGTTTTGTCAAAACCTTTGAGGTAGGAGGCTTCACTCTCGACTCCTCTTAGTATAACTGGTTGGATTTTTTTAAAATTTATTATATTGTGTTGAATTTATTGTGATTTTCTTTTTGAACACTTGTTGGAAACTTTCTTAAGTAACGATTTGTGAAATCTGGAAAATTGGAGATTTTGAATTAGTGTTTGTGTTCTTAATTATAAAATCGATATTTTAAAATGGGGATTTTCTAGAATTGTGTCTCATGGTTTGGATTAGATGTTTTTAATAAAATGGAATTTTTTATTGAATTGAAATGGCTATTTTGAAAAAAAATTATTCATTGGTTTTTAAAAAAATTACAGTTTTATTGAAATGGTTTGAATTGGTTGAACACAGTTGGTTTTTGACATGATGGTTGTGTGTGTTCACAGGTTTTCAAGATGAATAACGGTTAGGGGTCTCCCCCATCATTAACATGATATATAATGGTTACAGATCTCCCCTGTCAAAGGGTGAATTTAAGACGAATAAGGTTTAAAGTTCTACCCCATTATTAATGGGATGGATAAGGGTTAGGGATCTCCCCCGTCAATTGGTTCACCAGGGATGACTTAGTGAAAGGATGACTCACCACTCGTGAGTATAGGGAGATCCATGTTACATTCATGGTTGTTTTCGTGGATGTGTGGAATGGATTGGGTATGATAAAGTAATATTGAAAAATGGTTTCAAAACATTGTTTAGTTATTTTTCTGGAAAAATAACTTACTGTAAAATTGGTTTCAATTGACCACATTTGCATTTGGTTACAAATGGATTTGGAACTTGTTTATATTATGTTACAAAATGTTTTTAGAAATAATTTTATATAATCTATTTTATATAAATGTGGCTAACTTTTCTATCCTAGTGGCGTGAGTAGGAAGTCATTTGGGAAAACCTACTGAGTTTTATACTAACCCCTACTTTGTAACTTTGGTGCTTTTGCATATATTATCTTCCAGGATGGGGGAAAGGTAACGTTTCCCATGTTTTTAGCACTACCTCATGATACCTCGGTTTTTTGGTGATGGCGGATATTAGAGAATGTGGATCATGGAGTCTTTTAGTATATTGAGAGTCTTGATTTGTTTATCTATTTTTTACTTTTACACTTTTTTGGAATTCCGTTGTGGCACCCTTTGATGTGGTTTTGAGACACAAGAATTTGTTTAGTGGTCGCTCTTTTGTTCATGCATCATTTAGTGAATGGTTCGGTTATTTGTTGTTGGTTTATTGGTTTATTTCTCAAAGGGTAAATCTTCCCCCACTTGTATTTGAAACCCATCGGCATTTATTTCCAGCCTTTGGCATCTTGGGGATGTTTCTTAAGTCCATGTAATGACTTGTTGTGCTCTCAAGCCAATGAGAATTAGTGGGTCATTACCGACGGTGTCTTGGGATGATAGAGAGTGGGTGGAGCATGACATTGACGTAGTCCTTTCCCTTAGAGAAGGTTATGATTCTATAGTTTTAGTTAGACTTATGTTACAGACTCTTTGTGGTGGGATTTTATTTGGACCTATTTCCTTTACTTCATGTTTTACTCTGGTTATGAGATCTTAGTTGTATGCATGCATTCTATCAGTTATTTTATATTTCATCATTGTGTGGCTTGGGGATGTGTGTGTGTGTGTACATGTTCTTTAACCTAATGACTCCCATTTGTGGGAAATACCTACATGGTGCTAGTCACCAGCCCCTGTCCTATCGGAGGTGGGTTTGGGGTAGTCACGACATGGGCCCCTCTAGGAAGGGTCATGACAGAGTGGTATTTAGAGGTGGTCGGTTCTACTTTAGGATCGAGAGTTTGTAAGGTTGGTTTGGGGAAATAGTGTTAAGTGTTTCGAGTTAGGATTTCTAGCCAGGGACTTCAGTGTTGGTGAAATGACTGACGTATCCATACAATAGGGATTTGGTTTCCTTTTTTTGACTTAGTATATGAAAACACTGGTTGTAAGAAAAAACAATGGTACATGCATATACGCCATCAGGATATTCCAAACAAGACCTCATCTCACCATCAATTGTACTTCATTGGGAATCCATCAGCCAAATTAAGGTCATATGGAGGATCAAACCCCCACATGTGATGCAACACAGAAGGTGGTAAACAACTCATCCTCCACCTTAGATTGCATAAATTTAAAACATTTAAAAACCATTACAGCTTAATAAAATAAATTGAATGAATATTAATCATTTAAATTAAAAACATATTAAGAACATTTAAAACTTAATAAATAATTATGTATAAAAATATATTAAAAAATGAATAAATGCTAAAAATATTAAAAATTAATAAATATTAAAAATGAATTAATATTAAAAATTAATTAATTAAATTGAATAAATTTTAGAAAAAAAATTGAAAATTTGAATTCATAACATTAATTATGGAATTGTAGAAACATAAAAATTTAATAAAAAAATATAAATATATATTATTGATTATATAAATAACAAAATTATTAAAAATAAATTATATTAACTACACAAAAATATTAATAATTAAATTGAATACACACATATATATTTAGAATGAATAAATTAAGATAAATATGAATACATGATTTGATTAATTGGGTTTGGATGAATAAAATTTTGGGTCAGTCTCAATGAGATAAACCAATAAAGTCATCTAGAAAATAGATCGATATTATGACATAAAGAAATCCAATGGTGATCAGAATGAATGCAAGTGGAGCAAAGAGTAAGAATGCCTGGAAAAGAAAGACCCACTTACTAATTGAAACCGGGGTTGGAATGAAAGTGGAAGGAATTTTAATGGGTTTAGTAGAGGGAATAAACTGCTACAAGTGAAAAAAAATTAGGCCCCATTCTATGAGGGAAAAGAATTTATTATTATGTATTTCCTTTATTAAGATTTGGTTTTTTATTATGTTTAGTATTATGTCAATATTATGTTTATTATTATACATTTACTTCATTAAGATTTTATTTTTTTATTATTATCTATGTGATTGTTTTACTTTTCATGGATATATTTTGAAGAATAAGTTATTAACTAAATGGAATATTTAATGATTATTTACTCTATTATATTTTTTTATGCCTTATGTATTCATGATATCTTCTATCATACGCTTTCCCTTACTGATAATATGATCTCACTCATTATTTTTTCCCTTTCCCTGTTATATGAATAAGGAATATTTGAATGATTTTCAATGATATAAGAAATTTTTTCATAATATGTTTTTATCTTCTAATGAAATATAGAAATTAGGTTTGTATCTAGTTTCCAAGAATTATAAACTATATGATTTTTTATGGTGTGATCCATTGTATCTTGTACTAATGTAATAAGGTAAACATCAAGAAAATTCCATGCATGCATGCAATTCTAGTACAATAATTCAAAAAAATGATCGCTCTTTGAAATCGGTTTAAATAAGGGTTTTCAAAGAAGGTTTACCAAAAGAAGTGTCCATATTTTTACTTTAACAAACAATTGATCACCTGTTAGTGGAGATGGTGTTGTACCTTCTTCTAAACTCTCATCAAATGATGTCTTCCGAGATCAATATTTATGTCACTGAGGGGGGGGGTTGATATCTTAGAAACACATTCTTCATTGAATGTTTCAATCTAATTAAGTGTGTATCTTTTTCACAAATGGGACACCCTTGAGTTCCTTTAATTATATATCCTGACAAATTTTCATTAATAGGAAAATCATTTATCATTCCATACTGTAAGTATCTCGATGTGAAATCATAATTTTTTTAATAACAATTAAATATAACACTTGAATCCCACATTAAGTTTGAATCCTCGTTCAATGAATCCAAATAAATATTAATATCATTACCCAGTTGTTTTGGTCCTGATATAAGTAGTGACTACATAATGTATTATCACTTCATGCATAACCACAATGAAAATTTATAATTTATCAATATAACCAGGCATGTATTATGAGTTCTTCTTTGAAAACCAAAAGTATTCAATCTATATATATATAGTACAAGACAAAGTTTTATCATATCAATTCCAAATTCAAGTACTCATGATCAATTTTCTTCCACTAGGGAGATTTTTCAGGGTGATAAATTGTCCTATCATTATTTCTTGTATATGTGTTCCATGTCAATTATCTTGTAGTCTCCTCACTTCCATATAGACGCCTAAACCTTGGAATGATTGGAAAGTACAATACAACATTCTAAGGACTTGATTCAACTTTCTTGTATCAAGACACACCACAATTTGGTCATTTTCTAAGTTATTCATTTTACTTGTGAAACAGTATACATCCATTTGGATAAGCATGTATTCTTTCAGATATCATACCCATTGAACTTAACATTCGTTTAGAATCATATGTTTGAAAAGGATTCTCATTATCTTCTGAGAGCGTATCATTCAATATAGAAAACATTTCAATAAATCTGGTGTTACTCCATTGGTTTCCATCTTTGACATTATATAGATTTAGTATAGATGATAATGTTGTATATTTAGTACAACTAGCATAAAATGGTGTATTTTCACAACTATTTTACTTCTAAAATAGTTTTGGAAAATCATGAAGTTCATCCTCAACTATCATTATCATTTTCTCAATAATATCTTCATCATCATTCACACACATAATCATATCCTCGATATGGTATTCATCATTCTTCACAGTTGTAATTGTATCAGATGATCCATAAAATGCAGTGTTATCCTAGTCACTGGCTATATTCATTTTTCTCCATGTTTAATCCATCATTTATAACTTTGATCTATTCTATGAAAAAATCAAGTGTTATTCTAAATCCATTAGACTAATTAGTCTTGAATAACAATAGTGTAAACACAATCAAAGGATTTGAGAAGGGTCATATGCCTGATATTTTTCAAATTTTATGAAATATTTCACCCCATCCTCATACTCTTTTGTTATAGGATTGACATCCATATATTTTTGATTTACATCCCTATTATTTAATTAAGTAATATTAATATTTAATAAAATAAGTAAATACATAGAAACTATGAGCATAGAACCATAAAAGTTCATTATTAAATAATAAAATAAGCTACATGAAGCCATTATTCTAAGATAATAAGAGTCTAATGATGTATATTGATATTGTTGTGTAGTGGTGGAAATCATTAAAGGAAGGGAATGTGTGATATCTATAAATTTACAAACAATATAATTAAGTTTTTCTCTATTGAAAACATAGATTTAAAGGATGGTTTCTATAATTTTTAAAGGTGGGGTACAACAAGAGGGAGGAGTTTATGTTTATTCATTTCTTCACTTGGTACATGACATATCAGGTGGTGTTTCAGTGATAGTATACTTAAGATTTTTAGTTGATCTTTTTTCAGATGATGAAAACCTTGATAGGGACCAATCACCTGGACTTGAGAACCCAACGTTTGAAGAAACTCTAAAATTTAATTGGGTTTTAACGAATAAAATTTTGGGTCTGTCTCAATGAGATGACTCGATGAAGTCGGCTGGAAAATAGATCAATATGATCACATAAAGAAATGTAGAGGATATTAAAAAATACATTTAAATAAATAAATTATATAAATTTCAAACATTTTTTTATAAAGGTGGGGGAATCCCCCCCCCCACTTTATTTAACCAAAAAACCCCTCTCATTAATCTGGGAAGAAGGATCTCATTACTTTACCTCTAAGCCCATTGAGTAATAAAGTCCATGACATCATAACCTGAAGGCATAAACTTGTAGTTCTGTTCTGTGTGCTCTCCTAGTTTGTGTGGTCTACTTCACAACTAGTAGGACCATGATTCCCATCGTCATAGATCACATACGAGCACCCATCCCCCTGGCCCGTTGTTGCCTGTCGTCAGAACCACCACTGACCATCATCGCCATCGTGTCGTTGCTCCATAACTCTGACACTCATGACCAACTGATGTTCTCTATCATCATTCGGACCACTGCTCCTGTGGCCCATTGACACCCCCCATTTTCTTGATGAAAGTAGTCCCTCCGTGAGCCTTGCGTACACTATTGGGGATCAGATCCCGATGTCGCAGCAGAAGTAGTAACACAAACACACAAGAGAAGATTCACCCGAAGAAATTTTATCACCTGAAGGAATTCTACACATCACCTGAAGGATTTTTAACATTACCCCAAGGCCTTTTACAAGGCACTCAGAGGATTTCTCTCTCAACACACCTAGAGAAAATTTTCACACCACAGCGATGAATGTTTTTTTAAATATTTTTTTTAAAGGTTGGGGCCAAAACCTCATTTTATTATTAAAGAAAAGACCTCTTTTGTCTGGGTAGAGGGATACCCATTACATAGCTTGAAGGCCCAAGGCCAAGTGGCCTGAATACGAGTCTTGAAATTCCTTTTTTATTTTTCCCAAATGGCCCTTTGGTGAATACACGCCGCTTAATCTCCACAACCAAAAAGACTTCTGATACATGGTACAATAATAATCTCTTCACACACACTTTCATTCCCCCTCATTGACATGACATCATTGGCGTCTTCATCACCTCTATTTCATTCTCATCATCATCACTTTGCACTGGTTACCACAAATAAGGCAACCCCTTCCCAGTTCTCTCTCATCGGCTACATCGTGCTGGCACCTCCTTCCTCGTTCTCTCTTGGCAGCTACATCTTTGTTGGCACACCCTTTCAAAACATGGTACTTCAACCTCTTATATAGACATCAAGTCCATATCTCCAATTAATGAAGTCAACATTAAATTTTCCAATAATTAATATTGAGAATTAACCCTCCATTAATGTTGGGATAAATCCCTACATTAATAATTTTATCTCTCCTCAATATTCAAATATTAAATCAAAAAATCCCAACATACACGTCGTTGGGAGATTTTAGACGAGCCCCTGTCCTACTGTCACTTGTACCCCATTGGGAAGCCATCACCCAAATTAAGGGTTTGTAGAGGATCAAACCCCCGCATGTGATGCAATATATAAGGTGGCTGAAAACTAATCCTCCACCTTGACCACATAAATTTCAAACATTTTAAAACCATTATAGCTTAATAAATGAAATTGAAAAAATATTAATCATATAAATTAAAAACATATTAATAATCATAAAAATTAATAAATAATTATGTATAAATAAATATTAAAAAATGAATAAATTTCAAAAATATTAAAAATTGATAAATATTACTTATGAATAAATAATATTAAATAAAAAATATTAAAAATGAATAAGTTAAACTGAATAAATTAATAATAAATTAAAAATTTGAATTCATAACATTAATTATGGAATTATAAACATAAATAATTAATTAAAATGAATAAATAGATAATATTAGTTATATAAATGAAAAAATTATTAAAAATGAATTATATTGATTGTACAAGAATATTGATAATTAATTTGAATCAAATTAAATTAAATACACACACATATATTCAGAATGAATAAATTAAAATAAATATGAATACATGATTTGATTAATTAATTAAAAAATAATAAAATTTGAGTAAAAAATATGAAAAATGCTGACAAAAGGCACCATTTTATCATCATTTTTTTAGCGCTGACAAAGGTTTCCCTTATCAATGTTTTTTTTGTTAGTACTGATTATATTCAACCATTTATAAGTGCTTTTTGTTTAGCATTGACTATCGCACAAGCACCAAAAATGTGTGTGTGTGGTTTTCTAAGTGATACCACACGGCTCATGTCGATGTTAGCAACAAGTATTCAACACACATAATTTATGCATTTCAGTGTAGTTGGTGGCCTTAAAAGGGTGATCCAATGTCAATAATTTGGATAGGTTTTTTGTCATTAATTTAATAATATGTGTGTGTTCTTTCATTCCCACTCATTTAGTTTTGTTCTTTTTAGTATGTTTATTATTTTCTTTATTTATGGAGTAAATTATTTACTTCATTAACCATTAAATATATATATATATATATATTAGAGTAAGATTGGATTGGATATTATTATTTTTAATACTTTTACAGAAGTTTACATTCATTATGTCCTGTAAATAATCAAAACCTCAAAAAGTAAATTAGATGTTTACAAAACGATCGTGGGTAATAAGTCACATTTCCATCATTAATGTGACATAGAATTATAATTAATAACTACCATTTGAATCCAATTTGGCACGACTTCATTTTTTGTGACCCGAACGCTGTTCGAGAGGCGGAGACGCAGGTGAACGAGGCGTGCAGGAAGCACAAATTCTTCATAGTGAATAACCATGGGGTGGATCCTTGGATAATCACCAGGGTGGAGGAGATGATGACTCATATTTATTATGGAGGCCAATTATAGTTGGATGATTTTGCTGAATGGTACCAACTACCATATGTGGAAACTTAAAATGAAGGATCTTATTTTTTTCAAGCGAATGCATCTTCCAGTGTTTAGTACCCAGAAGCCAGAGAGGATGTCAGACGAAGAATGGGAATTCGAGCATGATATGGTTTGTAGCTTCATTCGCCAATGGGTATAAGACAACGTGATAAAACACATTGTCAACATATCTCACACCAGAGCTTTGTGGAAGAAGCTTGAGACGACCTACGCTTCCAAGACGGGAAACAATAAATTGTTTCTTCTCAATCAAATTATGAACTTGAGGAACAAAGAAAGTACATCTATTAATGATTATTTAAGTGAATATCAAGGATGTTTTGATCAGTTTTCTGGCATGAGTATCAATTTTGAAGATGAGGTTTTAGCTCTTTTGATGCTTAACACATTACCCGATTCATGAGAGAATTTACGTGTTAATCTAACCGGTTCTTCTCCTAATGGTGCTCTGACATTTATTTTTGTCAAGTCTAATATTTTAAATGAAGAAGTCTGGAGACTCACTCAGGAGAAATATTTTTTAGAGCTTTTACTCACAGAGAACATGGGGAGAAGCCAGGACCAGGGGCAGAGTAGTCGAGGTAAGAGAAGAGGCAGAAGTAAATCTATACAGAAGCAGAGATATTTCAAATGTCATCATTGTGGTAAGAAGGGGAATGTTAAGAAATTTTGTTATCTGCTAAAAAGAGAAAATAGATTGAAGGAAAATCCACAGAAGAAAAATGGCGATGGAGATGATCATGTCGCCGCTGCTACAGGGGGTGATCTTGTTATTGTTTATGACTCCATTATCATTGCTTCTGATGATTCTTGCTAGGTTGTTGACAGTGGTGCATGTTTTCATGTGACATCAAAGAAGGAGTTCTTTACATCTTACAGCCCAGGTAATTTTGGGATTTTGAAGATGGGCAATGATGGTCATGATGACGTTGTAGGCATGATTAACCATTAATTGAAGAATTTTTATGCTTGCTTGAGTGTTTTTTCATGTTATATGATTATCTTGTGTGGTGCGCAAATCATTTGTGAAAGGAATTGTGGTAAGTTTGGTTTTAAAGTGCTGATTTTAGATGAAATGGGGTGTGTTTTTTGTGTAAACTTTTATTGTGAAAATTGAAGTGTTTTATAAATTGTTTAATTGGATTTACTAAATTATATATATGGTGACAAAGTGTTATTTGATAATATTAATCATGAATTAAATTTTAAAGTGGAATTATTATTTGAAATGGTGTTTTTCATGTGGAAAACCTAGTCATTTCACTGCTTATGATTTTATAAATCATGCATGTAGATTATTAAATTATATATAGGATTGAAATTGTATTTTGATAAGGCTTTGATATGCAATTGATTTTTTCAAGAGGGAGGTTCTCTTTTGGTTTAAAATCATTTCAAGGTGTTATTGAAGTTGTTTTATAATTTTTTTAATAGTGTATTTATTTGTTTAAAATGTGAAAACCATGTTTGGAAAATGTTTTGAGTAACGTTTTATTTTAAAGAGAGTAAATGGAGTATGTTTTTAGGTTAAAGCCTTGTTGTGCATTTTATAAATGTTTTACTAATTATTTAGATGTTTTATTAATTTGTGGGTGTTATACGAATGATAATTTGGGAAGGCTTCGATGTGCACTTGGTTTAAAAAGTGAATTTTTAGTGTGTTTTTTGTGCAAAGCCTTGTGGCATTTCATGGAATTGTTTTATTAAGTTTCTAAATGGAATGTGAAATTAAGAAAGTGATGAAAATTATGATTTGAAATGGTCTTGGTGTGCATTTGATCTTTAAAGAGTAGTTTGGGTGTGAAAGTGGTGTCTTATGGTGTAATTTCTTATTTGGTTTGTGATATGTGAGAGTGATACACTATGTTAATGTGAACTCTAGTTTGAGCACAAGGGAAAACCCTGGGTACCTTGGTGGGTGGATTAGGACTAGTACACTAGATGATACGTAAGTGGTTCATCCCAGTTTCATCTAGTAGGATTGACATTACAACACTAACTAAACTTTTATGATGATCGGAGACCACTAGGTTATGGATGTGTTTCCCTACTAGTGGTTTTTGCATAAAGATGTAATTTCAACCCAGCCCGGCCCGGACAGGGCCGGGTCGGGCCAGCCATTCAAAAAGTCGGGCCGCTGACCACTATTCGGGCAGGGTCGAGCTGGTATGAACAACCCCATGAGGCGGCCTGATTCCAGCCTCGGGCTGGCCCAAACCAGGGGGTCGGGCCGGGCTTTTTTGGGCTAGGCTGAACTTTTTCGAGTCGAGCCATGGTTGACTTTTATTATTTTCAAAATAATTGTTTGTTTAAAAAGTTTTTTTAAAAAGTTTTTATTTAAACATTTTTCTTAAAATTTATTTAATACATTTCTTTACATTTATTTTTAAATGCATGTTTTTTGTAAAAACTTTTATTTTATTTTTTATTAACATTTTACCGTGGGTGGATATGTTTTTTTTGTCTAAATAGATTTATATATTGTGAATATATATATATTTATATATATATATTATTTGAAAATTAAAAAATAATAATGAGGGGTGCACAACAGCAATGGGTGAGTTTAAAGCCTAATTATTTAAACGGTTTTCTAACATTTTTTTAAAACATTTTTTTACATTTATTTTTTTAAATTATTTGTAATTTTTTAAGCATTTGTTAATATTTTTTATTTAAACATTATTATTTTACCCATTTTTTAACATTTTTTTAAAAAAATTCTTACATTTATTTTTAAATGATTAATTTAAAACATTTGTAATTTTTTTTAAATGCATGCTTTTTACAAGTATTTTTTTAAAACATTTAACTTTTTTTCCTATTTTAATGTAAAAAGTATTTTTTAAGTTTTTATTTAAAAAAATTAATTTAAATGTTTGTTCTAAAAAAAAATTTAAGAATTTTTATTTAAACCATTTTTTAACACTTGTTTAAAATGTTTTTTACATTTATTTTTAGACGTTTAATTTAAAAAGTTTTTTTTAATGCATATTTTTTACATGTACTTTTTTAAATATTTAACACATTTTATGTAAAAACATTTTATAGTGGGTGGATGTGTTATTTTTTTATAAATAGATATATATATATATTTCTTTAAATTTATATATATTATGTACAAATTGAAAAAAAAAATTAATGAGTGATTGGGGGGTGCGCAGTAGTGGGTGTTGGGTTTAAAGAGTTGTTATGTAAATATTTTTTTATCATTTATTTAAAACATTTTTTTACATTTATTTTTTTAACTTATTTATGAAAAGTATTTTTAAGCATTTGTTTAATTTAAAACATTTTTTTAAATGTTTTTTAATTTTTTTGCAGGGCAGGCCCGACCCGACCCTGTCTGGACCGAAATTACACCCTTAGGGGGTGCGCAGTAGTGGGTGAGTTAATTTTTTTCTAAATAAATTTATATATGAATATATAATATATATAATATATAAAAGTTTTATTATATTTAAAAAATTGATGAGGTTGGGGTTGTGCGAACATCATTGGGTGAGTAGTTATTTTTTTGTTAATATAAAATAAGTTATTATATATTTATATATATAATATGAGAAAATTGAAAAAAAATAATTAGGGGTTTGGGGTGCGCCGCAGTTGGCAAGTTAATTTTTTTTCTAAATAGATTTATATATAATATATGCAAGTTGCAACATATTTAAAAAAATTAATGAGGGTGGAGGACGTGCACAGACATCATTAGGTAAGTGTGTTATTTTTTGTTAATATACAATAACTTATTCTATATATAATATAAATCATTGACACGCACACGCACATATATATATTATTGATAGATTTTTAAAAGCCACACTTAATTGATATATATTATTAATAGCTTTATATATATATTAGTATATTTGTTTTTATATATACATATATATAATATACAAGTTTTATCATATTTAAAAAAAATTAGTGAGGTTGGGGGTGTGCGCGAACATCATTGGGTGTGTGTGTTATTTTTTTTGTTAATATATAATAAGTTATTATATATATATATATAATATAATGTTAAATTATTGATACATATAAATATATATATATATATAATATGAGAAAATTGTAAAAATAATAATTAGGGGTTGGGGGTACGTCTCAGTGGGTGAGTTTTCTAAATAGATTTATATATGTATAGTATATATATAATATATGCATGTTGCAATATACTTAAAAAAATTAATGAGGTTGTGGGACTTGCACAAACATCATTAGGTGAGTGTTATTTTTTTATTAATATACCACAAGTTATTGTATATGTATATATAATATTAAATCATTTATATATATATATTATTATTAATGGATTTTTAAAACCCACAGTTAATTGATATATATTATTAATGGATTTATTTATATATATACACTATTATATATATATATATAATTATATATTATTGTATATATATATACACACATTATAATTATATATAATAATTATTATATGTATATATATAATATTATTTTTTGTTAATATATAATGATATATATATATATATACATATATTATTGATATATATATATATATACAGGCTGGTGATAACTTAACAGGCGCAGCGCCTGGATCGGTTGGTCCCGGCCTGGCCTGCGGGCCTTCTTGGATAGGCCCAAGCCTGACCCGCTGAACCTACGACCTGAGCTCGGCCTAGCCCGACATGGTCTTTGTCGGGCCAGGCCGCTCAGGCTTTCGGGTCGGGCATGTCGGGCTTTTGGGCCGTCGGACCAAAATTACACCCTTACTTGTGCATGATAATGTAGATTTTTGTGGTTTCTATGTCACGTTTACACCGAGGTATGATGTATCTAGCATCCCACGCATGCTAGAAACCTTAGGGAATTTATCCACAGTGCTCTACTATTCATGATGTGGTGCCCTTCATTGGCATATGGAGGACCACTTGGGTGCATGTGTGTTCCTTATGAATTTTTCTATTCCACTTTAAAATACTGTTTGTGAAATGGTTTTTCTTCAAGCGTTCCCTTTTAAATTTTAGCTTGTAATTTTTTCCCTTAAAATCATTTTAAAAGTATGATGGTTGGTGGGGGATTTCATAAACAAGGGTGTTTTCTTTAAATTTTCAATTCTTTGAAACTACTTTCCACTTAATGTTGCATTCATTCTAAGTCGATTTTTGTTTTGTATTATTTTCCTTAAAATTGTTCTAGAATTTATTTCATTACAAAACTTGGAAGTTTATTTGTCATTAAATGTTTAGTGCATGGAATCTCTTATCTAGTTGGCATCATACCGGGCTTTTGATCGCACCCAACATACACCTTTGGGTGTATGCATACCTTGTTGTCTATCAGTTTCAAGTTATGGCAAGACATGTGGTGTTGGTAGTTTGAGTTCGTAGTGGTTTTCGGTGTGGACTCTGGTGGTGGTGGCTTGGGAATATTCCCCCTTGTTTCATAGAGGTTTGGGGAAATGCCTAGTTTACCATCTTTATCTTAGTTCCTTTTGGGTTGTTTTTATGGTAAACTTTAAGTTTGGTATTTGTTAAGGGCGTGTTTGGTAGAATTTTTAGATCTAAATTTTTAGCTATTATTGGTCTTTTAATGAAATTAAATTCAGGTTAATTGTTCCCATGATTTTTTTATACCTGGGCACTTGTACCATCCCATGGTGATTAGGAATGCCCTTTAGGCCTTGCCGCAGACTGAGTTGGGCACCAGTTCGGATGGCGACCTAGCTTGGTTTGTGACATGAACCAAAGGAATAACACACTCATGCAACTCTTTCTCCTAATAGTCCTTAATATCAATGGGTTATTCCTCAAACATAACATCATATTCAAATTTTAACACACTTCATTCAATGACATGAGAAACCTTATAAAGGTATCAATTAATCTATGATACATGGAAAATTTCATGGATCTTGTTTATCTATGGGGGCAATGCCAACTAATATATAACTGCATAAATAGCCTCCAACACCTCAAATGGCCACACAAACCAGGGAAAAGGCTTACTACCATGGATAAACATGTGTTTACCATGATGATGAGATTCCTTAAAGAATACATGATCTATAATTTGAAACTCCAAAGGTATCCTCCTATGTCAAATATAATACTTTTTATGATCTTGAGATACCTTCATCATGAATCACTTAACACCTTCTCTTTTGTGTTCTTCGCCAATTACATTCCAAGAATAGCCACATATACCACTTTGGTCCAATACAACATAGATGTGTAAGGTCTTCCATATAGTGCTTTGAACGAGGTCATACCAATAGTGGAGTGATTGTTATTCTTATTATAAAACTCAAAAAAGGGTAGGTTTTTCACCCATGAGCCTCTGAAATCCAGAACTCCCTTAAAAAACATGTCTTTCAATGTTTTTATTGTCTACTATATCTGATCATACATCTATGAATGAAAAGTGATGATGATTCATATATGAGAGAAATAATACTTCAAAAATCTCTTTACATCCAAGATGTGAAACATGGATCATGATCAAAGATAATCATATTCAGAACCCCATGAAGCCTCACAATCTTCCCCAAATAATGCCTTACTAAGACATCCACTGATATTAACTTCTTAATCACCAAAAAAGTAAGATGAAATCATAAATATATATAAAATAACCCTAATAGAATCATATCCACCTTGATCTCAGTGTTAAATGGTGATGAAATCCATTGATATGTCCTCCCACTTCCATTAGGGAATATCTGGTCACTGAACCAACCCATCAGGAACACGATGCTCAGACTTCACCTTCTATAATAAAAAACAGTTAGATTTGGTTCCCTAGAATAAAATTCTTTATACTTTAGTTTAATTTTATATTTTAAAATATTTGAATATTAATTTCTTGTTACATATTGATTATTCTTCTATGTGACTATATTATAATAATGTCCTATAGTATTTTTCATATTGAAAATATCATAGTAGTTCCATGTTATGATGAGAATCTTGAAATGCTATGACAATATTCTTAAGCATAAGTCATATGATCATATGACGTCATCTGATGGGACACAGATGATGTATATTTCTAGGTTCTAGATAATTGCAAGAGGATGATACTTCATTTCATGAAGTTCACACCTGGTAATCTCTAAAATGAGATATTATGAGGAAAAACCCTCTAGTAGAAAATATTTATATTTTTATGTCATTGGATATCCCTATTTTTGAACATTTGTAATGATTCTTATACTTTAAGATTATTATTGATACATGTTATAACTCACATACTTTGATGTAATGACCAAAATCATGATGCAATATGTTAGCAGTAAGTAGGGTATGTTGGGCATGTCATGAATGGTATTTTATTAATAAATAAGTTAAGAAAGTATTTGTCTCGTCCATCTTTATGGAAGATGATATCTCAACCCTTTGATTGGAATGAAACTATAAAATTAAATTCCATGGTCATAGTGTATTAATGAGTTCATTTTAGATATTTAAAAAAGTATCTATAATATAGGTTGATGATAATAGTATGAAATCTTCTTAATGAGATATTGATACAAATGGATTATATTACATAGTGAGTGTTTGTAAGTGGTTTTCATCATTGTATCATTAAATTATTCCTCTTGGGTTCCCTTACTTTTTGCTAGATGCTAAAATTGGACTTTAGGTGAACCCACTAAATTCCAATGAGGAAGAATTCTAGAGGGTTACATGCTTAGTGTTTCTATTTATCTCAATTAAATTCTTTTTCAATTTAATTATTGAAATAAATATTATTCTCCAAACTATGGAATCATACTTATTTGATATTTTTTGATAAAAAATGTCCAGTCTCCATATTAATATGTGATTTGAATATTAAAACAAATTTTTATTTATTCATCAATTGAATAATATTTATTATTCAAGGTTTGATAAATGTAGAGGAAGTGCGGACCATGTTTTCAGGTCCAGTAAGAATGATATATTGAGTATCATTTAAACAAATTATTTATTTATTTAAAGAGGTGATATTTATTTTATCCATGAGTTTATCACATGTCAAGTAAATAATAATAATATTATTATTTAGACATGGGGTTCATTGGGGATTAATATAATAATAAAAGGTCTGTGTAATTATTTATTTTATAACTTAGATCTATAAATACCTGGTTATATCATTTTAGAGGGTTAGAAAAAAAATTCACAACACACCCCTCTGGAGAATCTCTCAACCCTAGAGATAAAAGTTTCTAGAATTATCTCAAGAATAAAGATCTTACACCTTCATCCTCCTCTCAAGAATGAGAAAGAAAAGATCAATCCTTAAACCTTGAAGGATTGTGTGAACATCAAACAGAACAATGCAAGATGATTGATACCACTATGCTAGCACCTAGAGTACCATCGATGATTCTTCTAGATCACAAGAGCATGGGTGGAACACTACTTAGGATATTCTACTTTGGACCCTCTCAACACAAAAATGATATAATGGAAGGGAAGTTTGAATGATCAACATATTCATTAAATAAATAGACCAAGAAAATGTATTATTCTTATATTAAATTAATTATAAATTTAATATAAAAATATATTATCTTCATGGTTCTAAAATCTATGAAATTTTCAGATTAATTCATTCATAGTGATGATTCATAATAATGTAGATTTATTTGAGGAATGGCTCCCGAGTCTCCGGGTTCGCTCTCCCCTCTGGCTAGGGTTTTCCAGCACCGCCGCTCCCTCTGTCTCGTCGGCCTCTCACGTTGAGATTCCTCCAGCGACCCTACTCATCTTCCCTTCCTCCTATCCCCTTGCTCGGATGCTTCCGGTGAGGTTCCCCCTTTATCTCCTGGCTCTCTCCTCGTCTCGTCCCTTCAAACTCCGTTCTCCTTCTTCCTCCTTTTTTCATGCTTTTTTCCGCTCAGCTTCGATGGCGTTTCAGTTCAATTTTATGATGAAGACTTCTATTTTCACGGCGGTTTCGTGGGCCCGACGTCGGTTTTGTGCTGAAGAGGTCCTTGTCCGCTCAACCTGCTCTAACCCCAAGTGCCGATGTACATCTCCTAGATGGATCTGGCGCAAAGATCCGATTCACATTTGTGTCGACGATGACGGTTTTCAAGAAGTTTCATTGGGACCGACAACATTTGTGTGTTGAAGCTCCTTGGCTGCTCAACCTACTCTGACCCCAGCCATTGGAGGTGGATGCCGGTGACGATGTTGAGGGGATGGGATGATGTTGACGATGTGTAGACAAGACGTGTCCTTCCTCAATGCAGTAGATGCACCTCGGTCGCTCGCGGGATTTGCGTGATTTGCGGCGATGGTTTGAATTTTGAAACTGTTGTGTGACGGCAGATGGCGCGGTGACTTGGTTCTGTTTTACTGTTGATTTTTGAATTCTGTGATGTCTGTTTGTGAGGGT
The DNA here is from genome assembly GCA_963277665.1 of Viscum album. Classification (NCBI taxonomy): domain Eukaryota; kingdom Viridiplantae; phylum Streptophyta; class Magnoliopsida; order Santalales; family Viscaceae; genus Viscum; species Viscum album. The sequence goes on along the minus strand of CAUJRU010000408.1, from coordinate 402,347 downwards.
GCCTGGTGACTAGGTTCTTTTTTATTGTTTTGAATTCTATAATGTCTGTTTATGGGGGTGTGACTTGTAGTGGAGGACTGGTTTTGTAGCTTCCCATGGTTTTTCATAATAATGTACATCTTGGATTATTCATTTATTAAAAAATTCAAGTTGGATACAACCCAATATGCGCTTCTATCATGTCTAAAACCTTTAGGTGGTATCCTAGTGTCCACATTTAAATTTATAATTTTTTAATCATCATATGAATTTTCTATTAGTTTTTCATTTCTAAAATAAATTATTTTATATATGAATATCGTAATCTCTTTTTCCTCGATTATCACGTTTATATAACCAAAAACAAGGCTAATAATACACAAATAACATTTATAGAATCCATCCAGAGGTGCTAAGAATTATGGGAAAGTAACATGGGACTACACTAAATATAAAGCAAAGGTAAACATCATGTTTCCATGTTCAATGCACCAGTATGAACCTAGAATTTAATTTGACACATTATGCATTGACTCACATATGATGTCTTTAAAAATTGTGTGTTGACTATACAAGGTTGGGACATGTATTTTTTGACTACACACCTGTAACTTTATTACATGTCATTTAGTTCATGTATTTTCATAGTGGAAAACACAAAGTTGAATACACATCATGTATTTAATACATGGCGTTTGTGGTTGACCATCCCATCACTTGGAGGTCACACAGTGTGTAGATCTCATACACACAGTGTACCTCATTGATTTTTGTTGTTGAAAAATGTACTCAATCCCTAGGTGTGTGGTAAGGATATATGATGAGAAGAATACATGTCATGTAGCTGGCATGTACACATTATGTATCTTGTACCCATTTACATGAAAATAATTAATTAATTAACTACTCTGTTAAACCTAATCAACACATGTCTTTGTGTCATTAATTGAAAGTACACATTGTGTGATAGGTTTTATTACATATTAAATGTTTAATTAATTTCAATGTAATATTTGAAACTACATACCATGTATATTCTTAATACATCAAGTACTCCACATATATTAAAAATAGTACAATTTTTGCAAACAAACATGTGTTTGTGTATCATTTATTGATATTAGACACTGTGTAATTATGTAACATTTTGTGTATGCTATATATCATAAGAGTGCCTGATACAAAACCATAATACACATCGGGTAGTTAAGATGGTTACATATTATTTTGTCTCCAAGTTTATTCTTTATACTTAATTAATTTTAAATAAAATTAATTTAATTAATTTTTTTAAAATTATATTGGATGAGAATTCCCAGGTCTATTTAGATGGATATTAAGATAAATGAGTTTATTGAGAACCCATTTGTGTCCCCGGGATGAGCTCGTAAGGGGCACCATTCCGCGAGGTTTCCCCCTGTCGCTGCCAGTCTTCTCCTCCTCAGGTTGGCTCAGCTTCCCTTTTCGGTGCTCCTCCTCGGCGATTTGGTGGTGTGTGATTCTCGGTCCAACGACGGCATCAACGACCTCATGGGCTCGGCCATCTCGGATTAGCTCATCATTTGTCGGCATGTCCTCACCCTTCCTCATTACTAGTTAGGGTTTCATTTGGCAGCGCGGTGCAAATCCAGTGGTCGAGACCCAGCCTCAGTGGTCGGAGGGTTGCGGCATCATTTTCAGTCAAATGGGAGTTTGGGAGGTGGTTTTCTTTGATCTTCACGGGAGGGTCTGATGGCGGCGACATGATTTTCAGATCCGACATGCGGTGAGGTTTTATTGGATTCTGACTGTCTTCGCAACACCTGGATTTGATTTTTCAGTTCGTCGGTGATGTATTTTTGATCTTGCGGAAAGTGGGTTGATGTGTTGGATTCATAAAGGGGTTCTTTTCTCCTATTTTTTTGTTTCTCTTTTTGTTGCTAGAGATACGGTTCATGGAAGTGGCAAGTCAAGGCAGTGGAGGGTTTTTAGGTGTGGTGTGCCGGTTTTTATATTTACTCATGGATTTCTTCATTCTAGTTGATGTTGGCTTTGATTTATGGACTATGCAAATAGATTGTTGTTTGTTTTTGTTGATGTTTGATGTTGAAATTAAGAGTTACAGGTGGTGGAGCTGCAGCTTGGCGCTAGAGGTTCTATGGTCCTCTGGTTTTGTTTGGAGTGAGGATATTTATGAGCTTTTTATTTTCACGGTGAGTCATATTGATAGTGGAATGGAAGGATTTCAGACTAGAATGGAATTCTTGCTGTAACCGTGGGATATTTCTACTCAGTGGCATACCTCATGATGATGGTTGGATGGGGTTAAAACTATTGAGAAGGATTTGTCTCTATTTCATTTGATGGTTTGGTTTTTGGGATGGTGGTTTGGTATAGACTTTCTATATAAAATTCTCCAAATGTGGATTCAGAGTATGTAGTTTTCACTATGCCCGAGTTTTCAGATTCGGAAGATTGAGAGGGTGTGGCCTAGCTATCGGTACCAGGCCCATGCATTTTTTGCATGGGACTCTAGCTGAGTAGTCCTGCATTGATGGAGGCTTGTCATAATGATGTTTATGCTGGGAGGGTCATTTCTGTAATTTTATCTTAGGATTGAGTCATTTAATGTATTTATTTCTTTGAAGCCATGTGAGGTTTCCCACTTTATCCTTAAAAGGGGGCTTATCCAAAATAAATAAAAATTGAGGCCTTCAGGCCATTCAGTCAGTTAGAGTGTATTAATTAATAAAGATAATTAATTAATTCAAGAATATTTTATCTTAATCAAGAATTGTTTAAATAAATACTATCATATTAAATGCATATTCATTGCATGTGAGGATGATGATGATCTTGACTGAACTATGTATGGTTTTGAATTATTTTAATTTAATTATTGTATGATTTTTTAAAATTATTATTATTAAATTAAAATGATGGCTTGTGTGTTTTCCCCTCCTCTTATTATGTAAGGATCTTAATGTCCACAATTTATTTTATGTAAACCCAGTAATAAGTCCACTGGTTCCCCTCAACTACAAGTTAGTAAAGCATATATAAGGACCAAGATCCCAAGCTATTGGAGGTGGTAAAAGATAGAGCCAAGGTGAAATCAACTAAGGTTATACAAATTGTATGTTTTGAATTCTACAACTTGAGAAAATAATAGATCATATATTTTCCCCTATGGTTAATGGTTTGTTTATTATCTACTCAATAAACAAACTGGTAAATAAATATCCTGATAATGCAACATATTTTATTCGATCTTTTCCATGGTTTTTTATTTTATGGATTCTTTTTTATGATCACTTAAATAAATTACTTAAGTAACAAGCATGATCATGTGGAATAAAATAAAAGGATTATTCATAAATATTTTATCAACACAAGGTTAATTAATTAAGTAAAATTCACTTAATGGAAACAAGACATGTAAAAGGATAAATAAAATAATTTATACATAATAAACAAAATTCTTCAATAAAATATTAATCAAAAATAAACCTTCAGTAAATTCATCAAGGATAAAACCATATAAATGAGTATTGATATTACCCTTTTCAGAGCACTTACTTTTATCGATGAGTTATTATGAAGGTTTTGGATTGAGTTAACCAAGATTACATCAAGAGGATAGTCCCTTGATAGAATTAATATATCTTAGAGGCAAGTATTGAGGAAATTTTATTCAAGATTTTAGGATTGGGTAGTCCACTCAACTGATCTAGGAGTTGCAAGAATATAACTTGAATGCCCACAATTATAAATCCTTCCAACATAAATACCTTAGAGTAATTAACCAGGCCCTTTCTTGGGTTATGAGTAGGGAAATATGGATCCTAGTCACTAGAATATCCACATGATGGGAAATTTTGAGTACAATGGTAAGAGATATCAATAATTTATAAAATAGTTGGAGACTAAATAAAATTATTTCATATAATATATTTTGGTATTAAAATTAAGTACCAATAATCTACTTTTAAATTTTGTAGAAAATTAAAATGGAAATTTCACCAACCTCATTATCCCTATAAAGAATACTAGGGAAATAAAATATCATTACTAGAATTAACTTCCATTAATATTATAGGCGCTTGCACATTGTATTATTCCACAAATGAAATATTTTCATGCTATAATATCCAATTTCTAATCCTCCTACTAGGGAGGTGAGCGATGAATAGTTCACTACCTGCAAAAAAACACTTGGCTGACATGATAGATGGCCAGTGTTTGATGTTATCATCCATTTATAATGAACTCATGAAGTCGCATGAGAACATGGATACCTATATCATGATCAATCATCTCTATGATATTTGTGAAGAGAGACCTAGACATGAACTATTTGAGATCTACAAGTCTCTATTTAGGTGAATTTGTTATTAAATTAAATCTATCTATTTCTACAAATCAGGCATTAGATATAACTTTTGGTGCTGACAAATATATCCAATTACAAGAAAAGAGTATATTCATGAGATTTTCATTCGGTGAGGTGGATCTATGATCTACCAACAAATCTAGACTCGATATAGAATCTATTGGAGATTACCAGATCAAAATTCTTATTGGAATGATATTGGTTTTAAAGAGATGTTATTATGTTCCATCTATTACCAAAAACATTATTTTTGTATCTAAACATGATATTAATTATTTTATTTTCAAATTTGGAAATAAAAGTTGTTTTTTACAATTATATTGTTTTTATGGTCAGAAACAGTTAAATAATAGTTTTTATGTGTTGGATTATAGAAATAAAGTTATGGAAACAGATAACGAATAAAGTTCCCATAACTCATATCACACTTAATTATGGAATCACCTACTAGGTCATGTAAATGAAAATTGTTTGAATAAATTGTACAAAGATGTATATTTAGATTCTTTTGAAATTAAACCACTTGGAATATGTCATTCTTGTTTGTAAGGTAAAATAAACATATCTCATTTTAGTGGAGAAGGTGGAATGGAAATAGATATTCTAGAATTGATTCATACAGTTGTCTATGGACCATTCAATATTGAATCAATGGGTGGATACTCGTATTTCATAACCATTATTGATGAATTTATTATATATGTATATTTCTAATTAATAAGGTATTATTTTGATTCCTTTGATAAATTTAATGAATACAAGAATGAAGTTGATAACCAACTTGGTAAGAAGATAAAGAAACTTCTCTTATATCATGGTAGATAATATTTTAACCAATAATTCATTGATTATATATTGGATTTTTGGAGACTATATCAACATAATCATCCCTGTACACTATAATGTAATGGTTTAAATGAAATAAGGAACCTTACCTTATTAGATATGGTGAGATCAATTATGATTTAAGCAAGTATTCCATTATCCTTTTAGAGATACGCGTTGCAGATAATGACATATATACTAAACCAAGTATCAATAAAATCAAAAAATAGTATTCAATATGAAATTTTGTGTGGAAGTAAATTTGTGATGTTGAAATTACATGTGTGTGGCTGTGAAGAATTTTTATGCCTATTTTGGTAAAAAAAACTACCACCTTAAGGTTGAAAGTATATCTTTATAGGATACCCTAAAGAAACATGGGGATATTACCTATAATACCCTTCATATAATAGGTTAATATTGGAAATACATTCCAATTTTCTTGAGAGGGAGAACATATCTAAAATATATAGTGGGAGAGAGATAGGCTTTGATGAAGTTGTGTCTCAATATACACAAGATTTGGCACACAAATATATTCCTTAAATCCCCATGGAAAAAGATGTTCCTGATACACAAGTACTATGTAAGAGTATAAGGGAGGTTATAGAACCCTAAAGATATGGTTTTTTAGTCATGGAGGATGGTGGATCAATATTAGTTGATAATAATGGACTTGTAACCAACAAAGAAACAGTAAGTGTCAAATAATCTACTAAGTAAAAATAGGTTGATAATTCTGAAATATATTCCATATGCCAAAACTATGATTAGATTTTGGTAAATCTTCTAATGGATGTAAATATAATTTCTTATAAAAAGTTATTAAATAATAAACTAAAAATATATGTACAAGTCAGTACTTATAAGTAATGACTAGTTGAAAAAGGGTTTAAACATTATCAACGAATAAACTACAATAAAGCCTTTTTAGTAGTTTCAATATTGAGATCCATAGAAATTATACTTTCCATAGAAGGTTACCATGACTAATAGATTTATAAGATGGATTTAAAAACATGTTTCCTTAGTTTCAACCTTCACTGAGATGTATTTATAACACAACATAAAGTTTTTGTGACTATAAGTATGGAAAAAAAGTTATTAAAATTTTAGAGATATATTTATTGATTAAATAAAGCATCCAGGTCAAGAAACATTCACTTTAATGGAACTATAATTAAATTTGGATTAATAAAGAATGAGTATGATCCTTTAATCTATAATAAGTTTAGTAAGAGTGAAATCATTTTCTGGATAGTGTATGTTGATGATATGCAAAATAAAGAAAATGAGATACCAGTCTTATAATCCTTAAGTTTTGGCTATATACATGATTCTCCGTGAAAGAATTGGGAAAATCAATATATATTATTGGTATAAAAATCTATCCTAGTATATCTAATAGTATTCTTAGAATAATTCAACATGTATACATTGACAAGATACTAAAGTGGTTTAGTATGAAACAATACAAGATGGTATTGTTAACTATGCCACATGACATTCATCTTTCTATGAAAATGTGTCCTTGGACACATGAGGAGAGATAAAGGATGGAAAGGAATCAATAAACATCAGTGATCAGGTCAGTCATGTATGTCATGCTATGTACTAGGATAGATGTTGTCTATTCCTTAAGTGTGATGTAAAGATATCAATATGATCTAAGAGACCACCATTATATTTTAGTTAATATTGTACTTAATTATGAGAGGTGTACTAAGTATATGATCCTAGTTTATTGTGGAAATAAGAATATATTAATTAGGGGATACACTAATATTGGTTTCTAAATATATCAAGATGGTCTAAAATAAAAATTGAGATACATCTTAACTATTAATAGAGGTTTTTTTGATCCATAGGAGATCAAAGAAAGTCATGGTCACCAATTTTATTGTAAAGTCCAAGTATATTGTGAATTTTTATGAAGCTATAAAGGTGGTTTGGATACACAAATTAATATAAGATCTTGACATGGTTCCTATTAGTGAAGACTCTATCACACTATATTGTGATAATACTACGGTAGTGGCTCTTGCAAACGAGTTGAGGTCACATAATTAAATGAAGAACATACTCTGAAAATATCATATCATGAGAGATTTTTATTAGAGATATGAAATCATAGTGAGTAGAGTTTCCATAGAAGACAATGTGTTTGACTCGTTAACTAAATCACTTTCTTAGAAGAAACACAAACATCATGTCATAGATACCAGACTAAAATTCGTTAGCATTTGGATCTAGTAGAGGTGGGAGTTTGTTGGGTTTTATGCCCTAAAACTAATTTCTTTATACTTTATAAATAATTTTTAGATATTTAAATATTTTAATTAGTAATGTATTATCATATATTGATTTTTCTTATACATGACTATAATGTAATAATTTCCTAGAGTGTCTTTAATATTGAAAAGTTCATGACAATTATGATGAGAAATAAATAATGATATGGATATATTCTTAAACATGTTTCCTACAATCAAATTTCATCTTCTGATGGGTCATAGATGATGCAGACTATTAGGTGATAGATACTCATAAAATTAATAGACTTAAACTAATGATGTTAACACTTAGTAATATCAAATATGGTAGATTATGAGGATATTCCCTCAAGTAATAAATCCACATGTTTGAGTGTCATTTGATATTCTAATCTATGAACATGTTTACTGATCCTTGAACTTTAGTATTATTACTAATACATGTTATGAATAATGTAATTTAATGTAATAACCAAAACCATGATTCCATATATTCTCAATAAGTTGGGAATATTGGGTTTATCATGAATTAAATGTAATTAATAAATAATTTGATAAAGGATTTGTCCCTTATATCTTTATGGAAGTTGATATCTCAACCCTTTTATTGGAATGAAACTATAGAACTAAATTTAATGGTCATGGTGTATTGATGGATTCATTTCAAATTTTCAAAGAAACAATCCCATAAATCTTCCACAATCATGTCATCAACCTATATGTCCATGCCCTTATTTGTGAGTTAACTTAATTGTACCTACGTATAAATCACATTCATGAGTCACACACTTGCACCCACTATTGTAAGAAAACATAACTACACTTGTGTATATATGTCTCATGATATATAAAATTTTAAAAATTTATTTGAGGGTGATATAGGACCCCACCCATCATTCATCAATACTAACATGTGAAACTTGAAATCAATCATTCATCATATCCTAAAGAACCCAAGGAAAGAAAATAGGTTTCACATATCACATCATAGAGAACCTGTGGAAAGAAAATGGGTTTCATATCCCTTTTAAAATGGATTCACATAAGTAAACCATTTATAATTAAATAAATAATCATAACACGACATTCCCATTTAAAATAAATGGTTGTTAAAAGATATTTAGAAACTTTCTAGGTAAATACCCTTCAATAAAGATAATTAATCATATGGTATTTTCACTATATATATAAAGGGTATACAGTTAATTAAAGAATTTCTCTAATAAATCAATGTATAGAATATAGGTGAACTTATTTAAATTATAGGAAGGAAATATAGTATGTTCATAGAGGAAAATTATTGGAAGAAAACTCATATTTATACATAGAGGATGATTAGGAAAGATAAATTCAATGACAGATCATTCCTCTAAAAGAGAAGGAAATTACATAAGAAATCCATAAAAAGAAGTTTTATGGTACCATATAAAAAATATCCATGATTAATCATCAGATATGTTAAAATATAATGACTTATATGAAAAATACATATTAGGACTTTTATAAAAAATCACTTTGTACATAAGAAGTTTCATTGATCCTTTGAAATAATTTTAAAAGAAATATTTTATAAATCTAGGAGAAAATTATTATTTATAGAAATAATGAAAACATAGATATAAAGTTTCATATAAAATGAAAAAGGTTTTATAAAGATGTGTTCACATGTAAAAATGTTAAAAAGAGATTTTAGAAGACATTCACAAAAAGACAATGTTACGTGTCTCTTTCAAAAGTTATTTTTCAAAAGTCGAATTGAAAACTTTGAAAAACATTAACCTTTGAAAAAGAAACTTCAATAATATATCTTTTAAATGAAATAAAGTTTATCAGTATAAATTTTGGGTGGAATATAAAACATTTTCTTTGCAGGAATGGAAAACCTTGTTCATGTTTTGAAATATCTTTATTGAAAACCCAAATCATAAAAAGTGTGAAATACTTCCATTTTAAAATAGAAGAAGAAAATTATAGAGTTCACATGATATAAAATAAAATTATGTTTCCAGTTATAAAGGATAACATTTGTGGGAAAGGAGATTATGGACAATGAGGAAAAGATTCATTAGTAATAATGTGAGTTATTTTTAACAACGTTATGATTTTGTTTTGGATTTTTTACAAAGATTTGTTTATTGATGATGAGAATTAATTTTCCTAGATAAAAATATGAAATATAATATAAAATAGTGAAATTTTAAGATCAAATAAATCTTGAAAATTATACACAAGTAAGATATTTTATGTTCATATGTATCAGAAATTGAGTAAATAAAACCCTTATGACATTAGAAACTTTTAAATGAAAACCCCATGAAGTATGCAATTTAAAATGAAACATTAAATAAAATGAATAATTCTAGGATAGTGGTGAAAAATATTTAAGGTTTATTATATAAACTATTCCAAATAAAATGTTGTGTATAATAAAAAGTATGACTCAACGGATTGAATATTGAGACAAGAAACCTTTACCTTAATTCTCGACTTCCACTAAAGTGATTAAATATTATTTATAACAAAAATAAATGTACTAATCATATATTTCAGAACTATATTCATATCTATAACCTTTTATAAATTTATTTATAATTATTCTATGTATTTATATTAGTTAGTTATTATCTATTTTTAATACCATGGTGTGAGTAATCTTGATCATTTTGAACTAGTTTCATAATAACGATGTTGTTATTCATTATTATCCGAAGGTTCATCATTATAATATAATAAAATATACTTTAATTATTTTTTTTAATTATTTATAATGATAAAATTTCATTCTATGTAATTTTTTATTATGGTTCTTATAGACGAAATTGACAACAAGCATGTTCAGGGATTTTTTAACAAATAAAGAGTGGCATCCTAATTAATTAGTTTAATATTAATGTAACAATTAAAGAACCAAAATAAAATATTTATTTAATTATTTTTATCATATATTATCATTAATTAATTTCTCATATTCATCCAAGATATTTTTTTATAACATTGTTCAAGTAGGTGGTTAGAGAGACTCAAATACGAACATACCAAAATTAATGAATGATTACGATTATGAAATAGGTTTATTTTATAATAATATAATTATTACATAATAATAATGATATAATATATAAAATTTTAATGTGGTGAATCATATTTTAATATATTTTAAAAAATAATAAATAAACTCGATGAAAAAACAAGATATGCTACTTCATGGAGGCGGTAGTCAACACAACACACAGTTAACATTTTCATTTCTCAAAGAATAGTTAGGAAATAAAGTTTATTATAATTTGTCACCTAAAAATCAAAATTATATTGTATATTTAAATTTCATTCTTCAGTTTAACCCTTATAATCAGTGAATATAGGTGGTGGTGAAAAAAATGAAAGTCATCACATTGTGGATGTGGTGGTCCGCACAACACATGATCAATATTCTTTTGTTTTTATAAGTAGATGAGAAGGAATAAATATATATTTTACCATTAATTTAATAAAACATAATTATATTAATTATACTAATTTCATTATTTTTCTATTGTTAGAGTAGGATTGGAATATAAATATTAAGAAGAAAAGGTAAGGAGTAAGTAATACTTAAGTTGAGACCTTGAACTTCCTCTTGATGAACTCCTTAGAATTGAAGGACTTAAGATAAATTGTAGTGACCAGGGGAATTATGAAATTAAAGGGAATTATAAGAGATAAATATTGGTTAGGATTTCGAGGATATTTCTAAGGTGATTTTTAACTCTGAGAGGGTGGAAGTGATCCCCATTTATAAGTAAAGAAAATGCCACTATAATGAAAGCCCATTATTTTCCAATAATTGAATGAAACTATTAAAGGTTAAATGGTTACAAAAGTGATAAATAATGGATTTTGGGGTGATATAAGGTCTAAAAATAATCCACCAGAAATTTCCTACATGTTTTTAAAATGTTTAAATAATTTTACCACATGTTTTTTTATATTTTACCATTTCGGTGTTTTCCTTGGTAACTGGTTTTTACCCTAGTTGTTTATATTTAATTAAAAATATTAGGTGACCCTTATAAAAATATTTTAATTTTATAGAAATAAATGCATATATTCTAATTTATTTTATATATAATAAAAAATTAACATTTAAATTAAAAAATTTAATATATAGAAAAACTATTTTGCGGAAAAATGTTGTTTTTACCATTAAGTGTTCTTAGTATCATTTAGTATTGATTACCAATTGATTAAGTGTTAATATTTCTATATATGGTTTTAAACATTATCTTATATTCATTTTTGAGAATATATTAATTTATTTTACTAGATAAGAAGTTATAATGTTCAAAAAAATTCTTCGAAAATAATAGTTTTATCACGATCACAATAATTAACTTTTAATCCTAGTAATCATACTTTTAGGGATAAATATGAAATTTAAATTATTAAATAATATGAAAATTTTGATCAAAAATATTTAATTCATGTTTTTAGATTTAATTTCTATAAGTGATGAAAACCAATTTTTAATATAAGCGAATAAAAATAGTTTTTTGAGTAAAATATTACTTAAGTTTAAAAAATGTTAAACATGGGTTTTATAAATTGAACATAATATTTTTAAATGATTTATTTTTCTTTAAAAATAAATATTTTTATATAAAAATTGTTTCAAAAACATTTAATTCATAAAAGTGATGGTATTAGCAAAATTGGTATTTTTTCACTATTCGCCTAAAAAACAATTATGTTAGAAAAATATAATAAATTAATCATAAGGTAATATTGACATGCTTAATATGAAAATGAATTTAATTTTTTCAAATTAAAATTCTAAATTTTTTAAATTTATCTTTCAAATAAAAATATGAAATATAATGGGAAACATTGTTTGCTTAAAAACACCTCTTTAAAACATTAAGTATTCTTAATACTATTTTGTATGAATTTATAATTGATTAAAATATTTTTATATACCATAGGTTTTATTATTGTTATAATTTTATTATATAATATGTCTTGGATTATTTTAGTTCAGTTCTTTGAGTTGAATAATCTATTAACAAGATGTTAAAGGGAAAAAATATAGTAAAATCTATGGTTGTTACATAATACCCCCTTAAATAAATTAAATCCTCGTAATTTTTATTATTAATCACAAGTTAAATTATTCTAGGGTATTATTAACATATTTATACTTTTGGATATAACTTCTAATATGAAATCTATCTTACTCTCTAAGGTTATATCAAGTTACTTATCTTTTCTCAAACAACATTAACTTGTCATACAATCATATACTCAAGTATATATAGACCCTAATCATAAATTCTCTATAATATTCCTCTACCAAAACCATATGAATCTCTAAGACATTAAACCACTGTGAGACCATATATTATTCCAAAAATTAACTCTATCATTAACCCTCTAATGGTATTGACCACTTGTACATAAGTTCACACACTAGTTAATATATATCATAATCCAAAAAATGATATAAAATTCACCAAGAATATAAAAAACCACTTTTTTATTAAATTTATAATCAGTTCAAAATATATAAATAGTATCTAACTCAATTTTCCCAAAATCAATCAACCCTTTACCTCAACATCAAGAATATATTAAACCTAACAGTTATCTATACATCAATCTTGTGTTCTTTAATAATTATCCACAAAAATATAACCTTGTATTCAAATCACTTTTCGAGTTTATTGATACCATTTAATATATGTTTCCAAACCTTAAATAAAAACTATTAAAGAAATATACTTATATGTTTCACATAATCCTCATAAATTTTAGAATATACCATAATATCATCAATAAATATCACTCATTTATGAGAATAATCAAGAGTATAAAGATTTAATTTATATTAAGATACCAACCTCACTACCTTAGGTAAGACTAGAAAACTCACCTTTTCCATAATAAAATACATATACTAAGATTCTAAACCATTTAAGTATGATCCCTTATTCAATTATAAGACATAGTAGTTTCTAGATACATACCTTTCTTATTATAATTTTCATGATATTGTTTCAATTAAATACTAAAACAAAAAAAGGTTATGATAATATCTAAAATATGATTATTAGGACATAAATCCTAAGTTTTATTCCCCTGTGACACCTTCATTTATAACATATCGTAGTTTTAGTTCAACCTATGAATCTTTTTGTTCAATGATTTGTTAGTAATGGTCATTTTACAATTAAGTTCTCTAACCTAGTTATTTTACATCATAATCAAATTCTAAATAATGGTTCATTAGATAGAATGTGAATTAAACATAGTATATCACCAGAGAGTGTCAAATTAGGTGTGAAATTATGCCTCTTTTTCATGAACTAGGTGATAATCGAGTTTATGAACAATATACCATTTCCAAGGTTATTACCCCTAAGAAAATTTGTGCCAAATCTTGAATCCACTTGTTGTATCTAGATAGAGATTTTATTTATATAATAAGCGCACAATCTCTACTTTACAAAAAAATTTAGATTTTATTATATACTTATACTTATCCCTTAGTCTTATCCCTAGGGTTTTTACTAAAATTTTTTCATCTAAACCCCTATAACATTCAATATTAATTCTATTAACCTAAAGGGTTATTTATATTGTTAAAATTATGATCAACCTTAGCTTATTAACCCTTAAATTATCATTTACTGTTATCCCAACCTCTAATGTCATCTAAACTCTACTATGATACTAACTATGATGCCCAAGGATACAATTGTATCAATTTCATGACTTAAAAAATATTGTATTAAAATGCATTCCCAAATCTTTTAGGTTTAGAATTTTATATAATTAATACTAAATATTAACTAACAAAACCTATTTCTTTTTCAATTATCAGATATTTTTACACTATATAAGAAAGTTCTTAATCCATAACAAGTATTAAACATATCCAACAAATTCTCCACACAAGATACTCTATTAGACATGTCATACTTTTATTATCTTCTTAACTTGGGGAAATATAAACATAAGAGAAATTTGTGAGATTAAAATATCAGTAATGGTAAACATAAGAGATAAAAATCAAAGATCATAAGTGATAAAAAAAAATATAATATGGGTACAATAAGGATACATCATAAAGTTATGACCAATAAATAATAAACCATAAATAATGGAATAATAAAAAAATTTATAAATCAAAATATTGTGGAAACATTATTCAATAAACATGACACATGAGAGTATAACATGGTTATAATAATAAACATAGCATTATATAACAAACAATAGTATATAGAAACATCACCCCCACAAATCACACACTCCCACCCATTCTTGTGAGATAAATTAATTATACATGTGTATACGTCACCTTTATGAGACACACACTTACAGTCATGCTTGCGAGACAACTTAATTGTGCCCGTGTATACATGTCTCATGAGATATAAACTTTTACCCAATTCATTGGAGGATTATATAGGACCCCACCCACAATTCATCCATACTTATGTGTGAAACTTGAAATTAATCATTCATCATATCATAAAGAACCCATGGAAAGAAAATGGGTTTCATATATCACATCATAGATAACCCATGGAAATAAAATGGGTTTTATATCCCTTTTCAAATGGATTCTCATAAGGAAATAATTTATAATTACATAAATAATCATAACATGTTATACCCATTGAAAATAAATGGGTATCCAAAAATATTTAGTAACTTTCTAGGTAAATACCCATTAATAAATATGATAAATCATATGGTATTTACATCATATAGATTAAGGGTATCTGGTCAAGTAAATAATTTCCCTAATAAATCTATTTTTGAATTCTAGGTGAACACCCTTCTATAATAGGAATGAAATATAGAGTGTTCGAAGAGGAAATGAATCAGAAGAAAATTCATATTTATACATAAAGGATGGTTAGGAAAGACAAAGGTAGTGATGGATCATTACTACCAAAGAGAAGGAAAATACATAAGTCATATAGATAAAAAGGTGTATGGTGAAATTTGAAGAATATCCTCAATCAAGAATAAGATCTGTCGAAGGACAATGACCTAGATGAAAAACAATTTTTAGGAGTTTTATAAAAATAATCACTTTTGAAATAATTAATATCTTTAATACTTTTAAATCATTTTAAAATAAATATTTTATATATTTAGGATAAAATTAATTTCTTTTAAAAACCCTGAAAATGTAGAGAAAAAGTGTCATATAAAATGATAAAGGTAGTGGAAATATGTGTTCATATGGAAAAACGTTAAAAATAGATTTTAAAAGACATTCTTAAAAATTTAAAGTTATAGATCACTTTCTATTATTATTTTCTAAAAGTTAAAGTTAAAACATGGAAAAACATGTACATTTGAATAAAGAAACTGCAATAATATATCATTGGGAATACATGAAGGTTATCAAAAAAAATATGGAGTGAAAGATAAAACATTTGATTTGAAAGGGTGGAAACCCCTTTTAATTTTTTAGACTATATTTGTAGAAAATTCACATTTTAAGATCCTGATTCTTATTTTTGAGGTACGGGTTTCTTATTTTATCTTTTCCTTAAGTGTTTTTGAGAAAATAAGGAAAATGGGGGAAAATCAAAAGTTTGTGGGTATACGCCATGTACTTTTCCACACGTCATGTACTTTGGCCGTGTGGGATGAGTAAACAGGGTGTGTAGCCATGCTGGTGATGAAAGGTGTAAAAACTGACTACACGCTGTGTAGTGGGTATTTACATGTCGTGTAGTCAGTCGGCAGGAAAACAGTAAGGCAGTGGGAGATGAGCGACAGTACACACCGTGTAATCAAGAATACACGTTGTGTACTCATGTCAATAGATGAACAATGCCACCGTGGAAAGAAGCCGCCGAAGGAACAGTTAAAAAATGAAAAGTACACACTATGTACTCAATAGTACATGCCATGTAGTCTATTTTTTTAGATTAAAATGGGAAGTAGCCTCCTCAGTTCACAGAGAAGGCTTATAACCGGAGGAGAGCTCGAGAGGATGGTCAGAGCTTTGGAGATCACCCGATCGAGCACCGGGAATCCAATTCCACCTCTGTCGATCTTGTTGGAACCGTACGGGTGAGCCCTCCCCTCTCCTTGAGCCGTTCTTGCCAATTATTTCCCTAAGGGAAGTTATTTACGTTTGAACAAGAATTATTTTACCTCAGATCTACATCGTTCTTAGATGATTCGATGAGTGTCGTTCACGTATATCGATCAAGGGCAATCGAGGTAGGTGGTCTAGTGTTTATTTCCAACTACTGTGGTGAATTTGTGTACCATTGTGATATGTTCCCATGAATGGGGTGTCGTATGGCCGAGGCCTTGCGTAATTAAATACCTAGAATTGCATAGGTAGTTTAATGAATATGTATAACTATTGCTTGGGATCGCTGATTGGATCAAGGACCTCCCCGGGGGTGTGTTCCTCTGTTTAGCTGTTTGTCCCGGATACCCGAGGGTATGTCATGTTTATATTGAGAATTACTTTTTCCTTGAAAGGAATTGTATATAAAATTCCTTGTTATGATTCATGATCGGCCCAGTTACTTGATTCAATTTCACCTGAGGGCAAGGCCTGAGGGCAAGGTACTATTTCTCTTGAGGTAAAGGTTCTATTTCGCCTGAGGGCAAGGCCTGAGCGCAAGGTTCTATTTCACCTGAGGGAAAGGCATGAGGGCAAGGTTCTATTTCTCCTGAGGGAAAGGCCTGAGGGAAAGGTTCTATTTTACCTGAGGGAAAGGCCTGATGGAAAGGTTCTATTTCTCCTGAGGGCAAGGCCTGAGGGAAAGGTACTATTTCGCCTAAGGGCAAGGCCTGAGGGAAAGGTGAATTTTTAATATAATTCAATTATATTGAATTGATAAGTAATAATTTAAATGGAAATGAAACTGGTAGTGATAGTTACTTTTGAGTACTTACTAGTTTACTGCATTTACTTTTGCATACTGTTGTTGCACATTTTCACTAACAATTGGGAATGGGCCTTTGGTGGGTGCCTACTAGGATTTATTTCTCACACCCTATTTGGGTCATGTCTTTGGCCGAAATAGATTATATTTCTGCAGGTGTGGATAAGGGAAAGGGTCCTTATACAGGTACTTGATTGTTGTAGAGGAGTAGGAGAGCATGGGACCAAGCTTAGGCTTTTGATGATGTTGGGTTCCTGTTGCACTATTTTGTTTTGTTTTACTGTACCTTGTTGTAACACCCCAAGCTTCCATGCTACGATTCTCTTTCAATAATGCAATAGCTTGCATTGTACGCAAGTTCGAGATTCTAACACACCGCGACCAATCAAAGTAGTCGTATGAATAGTAATACCCACTTTTTGAAATTATATAAATTTTATATTTCAAAATGGAATTCATTTTTGGATTCGGAATATCGGAATTAGCCTATGTTGAATTTTTGGTTTTTTTCCGAGAACTTCCAATTTTCGATGAATAGTGAAAAATACTTAAAAAAACTTTTTTAATCAAAATAATTTATAGTGATAAATCATACTATTTAGTGGTTTTAAAGTATAATTATAATATACTTTTACCATTTTATCCAATGGTGTTCATTAGAATTAATTTCACTTTGAAATTGGACATAAACAATTGTCAATCTTTTGATTGATATTCTTTCTTAAAAACACGCTATTTGTTTTGACAACAGGAATTAATTATAAAAATAATTAATGCAACTTTTATGTTTTGAATTTTGTAAAATGGAAATAATTTTTGAATTTGGAATATAAAATATAGCTTAGAGTTAATTTTTGGTATTTTTCTGAAAAACATCGATTTATGATGAATAGTGAAACCACTAAGTGGTAGTTAAAAAACAGATTTTTCGTTTAAATGAAATTTTACCACCTCTGTGATTTGAATTTCAAAAATATGACATACATCATTGTCATTAGGAAGTAAAATGTGGTTCAATGGGATTAAAATAATTTTTGGTGAATAGTAACTTTTAAGTTTTATTAATCGCGATTAAAGGTAATTAGTGTAATTTAAGGTAAATATAATGATATAATAATATGAAATTACCTTTACACTTATCCTACACTTATTGTATGAGTCATGGCCAACCCAAACAATCCATGGGTCAACTTGGGGGCCCCATGGAGCCACTTGGGTAAGAAAATTACATTAATAACTTTTTATTTAACGTAAAAATAAAAGTGTCACAAACATGTCTCGTTTTACTAAAACAATTATTACATGGGGTTATACAAGTCATATTTTTTACTATAAATATTAATTAGAAAGAGAAAAAGATTTCCTACAACATTTTATTTTTTTATAATTTTTAGACATTAAATAATTTAAATTTTTTATGACACCATGATGATGCAGCGATTACCTCATTAATGAACAATTTAAATAAAATGAAAAGATAATGTAAAATATGAGACCTACACTTGTAAAACACCTATTGGGTGAGTATATTTCTAACCCTTATCACCTTAACCTAGAAATATAAAATTTTGGGACCTTTAAAATCTGAAACTCATTATATAATAAAGTAACATTTCTTGACTTTCCAAAAGTGCCCCTCCTCTCCTCTTATAAAAGGCCCCCACCTCTACCACCTTATTCACACCTTCAAAGCCATTTGACTCGGCCAAACTCTGCCCAAATACTCTCCCAAATTCCCTCTCTTACTCCTAGAAGCCTCACTTTGGGCAGAAGTCTTCCCAAAGAATCCTTTGACTCAAATCAAAAAGAGTTACTCGATTTTAAGGTAATGTCTTCTCTTATGTTCTTTTGTTTTATTTTGCTTCTCCAACCCCTTAAACTCTTATTATTCCATTCTTTTGTAACAAAAACAGTATCTTCAATATACTAGGATGTTTTTATGAGAAGTATTTGATTTACACTTACACACACCTTTGTCTAATGGTTAAAGAACATACTGTTTCTGTGAGTGGTGAATTACTGCCTCACAAAATGATGATTGTTCAATATTCTTTTAACACATCTCATGGTGGCCATTAAGATGACACTATATTTATATATGATATATATTATGTTTATGTTTTCCTTATGCTTCTGTATTTTTCATTTATGGCATACCTTTATGATTTCCATTATGGGTAAACGCAATAATTTCATTTTATGAAGTGCAGACTACCTCCCCCTCAAAGTGAATTGAATCGTTAATTCCATATGTGGGACGTATAAATGATGGAGTAAATGATATTATATATGATATTATACTGGAATTATAATATGAATTTATATCATTATGGTTTCATTCCATTAAATAAGAAATATAAATGAAAGTAGCGTTCATGCGTACGTACGGCTTACCGTCTCCATGAACGGTGTATTTCATTTCTTACCTCTAAATGTTATGTAATATTATAAATGAATATATATACTGGATATATATTATATATATGATATCTACATCATGAATATAATTCTGGATATAATTTATATTTTACCACATGAACAACTTGTAATTATAAGAAGTTTATTTTTGACTCAAGTACCAAAGATCGACAAAATGATCGTTATTAACTTAAATAATTACATAATGTTCATAACATGGTAATAAGGGATATAAAAGGAATAATGAACTTGAAAAAGGTTCTTAAGCAAGTAGAAATTAACTCTAGTTTATTATTCAGGAGGTTAAAGAACGACCGAGTCAAGTCGGACACGAGGTAAGAGACTTCGTCTCAATCTCCTTTCATTGAGGCATATTTTGTTTTATACACAACTTTATTTTATACGGTGTATAAACCCCTTTGACTTTTACATTTATTCAAAAGGAATATTTTTTATACGAAGCGTTTTACTAAATGACAAAAGGGAATGTTTTTTTTGTCATACATATGCGGTGACAAGGACTTCTCCGCCGCCGTGACCATTATTTGATTTTCGGCTTCCTCTACAAGCCATAACTTTTTTTAAAATGAAAAATAAATACCATGTTTTACTTTTATTTTATTTTGGTATTAAAAATGTTTTTATTATATCAATGTGTTTTATTGATATCTTGTGATTGAAATGTAGAAATGTTATTTTTCCTTTATGCATGTCTTATGTGATATGATTATGTTATGGTTTATGATATGTTTAAACCTGTTCATATGAGGAATGCATTGGACTTAATAAGTGATGGGTGGAGCCCGCTATAGCTCCTCGATTCATCGGTAGGTCTCATGAGACAAACTAGTGTCTTGGCACGAGGCCTTGAAAAAATCTTATTTGTAGTCTTGGCACGAGGCCTTGGCTACGTGGTTATGATAGTCTGGCATTATGCATTCCATCATTATGAAAGTGGTTATTGATATTGCATGTGATTATTCGACTAGTAGAATATCCATGTGAATAAGTAAATGGAATTATTTCATTTTATTATTTCCATATTATGCTGAAGTTCAAGTTTAAAATGCTTTTGTTTTAGTTATACATTGCCATAAATGTTTATGTTTATTTATGAAAGTTTCCGCTCTATTGTTATCCTTACTGAGCATATGAGCTCACCCCTTTCAATGTTTTATTTTCCCCAGGATGTGAAGAAGTATTTTATGAATGACCTGCATGGATAGTATGAGGGGATATGAAGACAAGATGTTGTTGTAGTTTTTGTACTTTATGATGTAATGTAAGACTTATGAATGTATATAGTGTTTCCAAGGCTACTAAACTAATCGGTCTTTCGAGAATTGATCTTTTGTGATCATTCCAATGTTACATAATAATGCACCGACTCTGGGTAACTGGGGTCAGGGCATTACACTTGTACTTTGAGATGTATTTTATTGTACTGTATTACTGTGCAACATGTTCTGGCTGTTTTCTTAGAACTAGAGACATGTTGAATCATTATCTATATAACTGTTGGTTATCTTTTACTTTAGTTGTCCATTTTAGTTAAATATTATTTACTGCTTCCACTGTTGTATGCTTATATATATGATTCCACTGAGCTATACTTTGACAAATGAGGGAATAGTTTTCCCACTATCAGTCCTTGTCCCTCGCTGCTAGTCAATAGGCTCCGGCATTTGGGGAAATGCGCTTGAGGTCATGTGACCAACCGGGTTCGGGGAACCAGTTGAGTGGCAACCAGATTCAGGATGTTACAAAGTGGTATCAGAGGGTTTTCTTTTCTTTGACTTACTATTTGGAGCCTTATTCAGGGATAGGACGGAAATGGTAGTTGGTAATAAGTTGTGCCCGGGATTAGCTAACCCGTGTATAGGGAAAATCCATTCTACCTCGGTTATTGTAATTTTTCTAATTTTGCAATTTTACAGTTGATTTTATTTTCACTGTTGGGTGACACACTTGTGTTATGCTGGTTATATTTTTATACTGGGTTCTATTTCATCACAACCCGATGAGATGAGGGTATGCCATCTCATACATCATTTAGGAACATGTTAGAAATCACATGCCATGCATAGTTCCATGCCATGTAGGCGCATTAGAAGTTGCATGTTGTTGTGATAGTTGTTGTTCTAGAAAAGCATGTTATTGTGATAACTTCTTTGATAAATACCTGCAATGTGATAGGGTATTTTTGTGTGATCCTATTGATAGGATGGATTCCAAACATTGGTTTTTGGGGATTATGGGCCCTCAATGACCGGAATTTGGTGTATCATTGACTTTTTTACTTTAGAATAACATGTATAAGATGTCAAACTTTGATTCGCAGGAAGTATGGGCCCACACAGATAAGAATTTGGCACTTAGGTGTTGTTTTTCAGTATTTACTGGATTCCAGAGTAGTTTTAGAGGCTTACTGTCCGGAAAACCCAGGATACACGCCGTGTAATTCCTTGGACACATGCTGTGTGTTATTCTGTTTGGGAAGAAATGAAAACTTTTTGAGTACATGTCGTGTACCCTCAGTACACGCCGTGTAGTATCTTCCTATGTCATAGACCGTGTGGGCGAGGACACGGGGTAGGGAAAGGCTTGGGAAAAACATGTCGTGTACCGGATGTACATGTCGTGTAGTGTTGACCCGGAGTCCGCCCGTGTAACTAACAACCATGGACAGAGGAGACCTTGAGATATACATGTTGTGTACACCTTGGAACACGCTGTGTAGTCTGACCAGGGGACCCGATCGTGTAGCTAATAAACACGGTTTGGTGTTATCTCTTCTTGAACATGTCGTGTACCTGAGGGACATGACGTGTAGTCCTTACCGGTGGGAGACAGTGTGGACTTGGCCGTGTGGATGGGGAAACGGGGTGGAGTACACGACGTGTGCGGCTGTAACATGCCATGTAGTGTCAGCCGAGTAGTCGGCCATATCACGAACGACACGGGTAGTTGGAAATTAAACCATACACACTGTGTAGATTATATACACTCCGTGTAGTCTTGTTCAAGTGAGCCGTGTGGCTTAGCTATGTATAAGGACTCGGGCAGGGAAGAAGAATTCGAGAACACGCCGTGTAGTATTTATACACGCCGTGTAGTAAGGTTTTGAAAATTTTGAAAACTTTATTTCTCCTGTCCCCTTGTTTCGGTCTTGGATAATCTTGATCTAAGGTATGCGTTTGACCTTGTAGAGTCATGCCATCGAGACGACCACGCGTTGTTCTCTAAGAGAGAGACAACGATTCTACTCTAGAGATGGTAGGCCATGGGCTACCAGTGGATCCTCCAATAGAGTCAGATGTGGTGCCAGTCGTTATACCGGACACAGGCATGGATACACAGTTCCGTGAAGGCTTCATGTGGTTCATGCAGACCTTTCAGGGAGCACCGCCGGTGGCCACATCTATGGCTAAGATGACTTGTATATTCCAGCAGTAGCATCCACTTACGTTTTTAGGGGATGGAGGACCACAGGCTGTGGAGTCTTGGTTGGATGCATTGCAGACTATCTTCGAGCATCTTGAGACGCCTCTAGGTCAGAGGGTCAAGCTCATGACTTATATGTTGCGTGATTCCTCCAAGAGGTGGTGGGATGTTACCACTCAGACATAGCATCACAGAGACATGGGGTGGGAAAATTTTTAGACATATTTCTATGACTTCTTCTTCCCAGAGATGCTGAGGGCAGATAGATCTCAAGAGTTCATGAATCTGTAGCAGGTCGCTATGTCGGTGATGGATTATTCTGCTCGCTTCATCGAGCTTCAGTGTTTTTCATCCGTTCTGGTGGGTGATGAGACGTTGAGGGCTAGACGCTTTGAGTATGGTCTTCGATATGAAATCCGAGCACTGGTGAATGTTTTCAGGTTGCCTACTGTACATTCTATTGTGAACCAGGCACTGATTACTGAGCAGAAACTTCAGGAAGCTAGTGGTGTAGGCCAGGGTGGTTCACCACCAGCTTCTGGTACTATTTATACCAGTAAGAGGAAGAGGCAGATGGATTTCTCTCATGGTGGAAGTACCAGCCAGAGGAATACTTCAGGTGGTCAAGTCATGTGCTACCAGTGTGGTAAAGAGGGGCACAAGAGACCGTAGTGTACCTGTGACCCAGTGGAGTGCCGAGCTTGTGACAAGATGGGGCATCTATAATGCTTTTCCAGGACGTTTCCACTAGTGGCTAGTGAGAGGGGTTTTGGGAAGACTCCTCGTGCGGGAGCAGGACCAACAACTTCTTACCAGTCAGGAAACTGGAATACGTCAGGGCGTTCAGGAAGAGATGGTGGTCGTGGCCGTGGTAGCTAGACACCAGGATCTCAGAGGCAACAGGGCGGGACAACTCAGGGTAGCTAGGCTGTGTCGCAGGGCCGCTGAACTGGGCAGGCATATACAGTGCAACAGACCCAACAGGAGTAGGATCCCAGACCTTCTACTATCAAAGATACTACTCTAGTAGCTTCTATCTTATCTTCAGTACTTTTCGATATGGGTGCTACACATATCTTTGTATATGTGCCTATTGTGGAGAGCCTTGGGCTCTGTGTTTCTTTTTCTTCTGAGGTTATGACGCTAGACACTCCATTGGGAACTAGAACGACTGGTGTGCATCAGTTCAGGGAGTGCCCCCTTGAGGTTGGTGGGTGTCACTTCTTTTGGGACCTCTATGTCTTGGAGATTACGAGCAATGATGTCATTCTAGGGATGGAATGGTTGGTTCCCTTTTGAGACTTTGTAGACTGCTATCGTCGCAGGGTGTGTTTCATGTCACCAGAGGGCAGAGAGTTTCTATACATGGGAGAATGGGATGTTCAGGCAAGTCGAGCAGGACCAGAGTATCGTGGGTGAGGTGGAGTCACAGCCCAGATAGTGAGTTTATATCTAGATGATCAGGGGACTTGTTAGAAGGATTTCCCTTAAGTGGTTGATAGTTTCAAGGAAGCCTTCTCGGATAACTTTTCAGGTCTACCTCTAGAGCATGAGGTGGATTTCTCTATCGATCTTGTTCCAGGAGTGGCACAGGTATCCATTCCTCCTTATAGGATGGCTACTCCTGAGTTACAGGAGCTCAAGAGACAGTTAGAGGAGTTACAGTCAAAGGGTTTTATCTGACCCAATACTTATCCTTGGGGTTCTCCGGTCCTTTTTGCGAAGAAGGCAGACGGTACCCTTAGACTCTGTGTGGATTATCGGAAGCTGAACCAGTT
The DNA here is from genome assembly GCA_963277665.1 of Viscum album. NCBI lineage: Eukaryota > Viridiplantae > Streptophyta > Magnoliopsida > Santalales > Viscaceae > Viscum > Viscum album. The sequence goes on along the minus strand of CAUJRU010000408.1, from coordinate 377,350 downwards.
TACGGTTAAGAACCGATATCCCTTACCAAGGATTGATGATCTTTTTGATCAACTTCTAGGTGCACGAGTGTTCTCTAAGATTGACTTGAGATTCAGATATCATCAGTTGTGAGTTAGACCATCTGATATACCTCTCATAGCCTTCAGAAGTAGGTATGGTCTATATGAGTACTTGGTTATGTCATTTGGACTCACGAACGCGCCAACAGTTTACATGGCTCTAATGAATCGTGTGTTCCATACTTATCTGGATTCTTTTGTGGTAGTATTCATGGATGACATATTTGTGTACTCTCACACTCGACATGACCATTCCACCCATCTTGAGATCATAATGAGTACACTGAGAGAGCATCAGCTATATACTAAGCTCTCAAAGTGCCACTTTTGGATGGACCAGATTCACTTCATGGGTCATATCATCTTAGAGGCAGGAGTTTCAGTAGACCTAGAGAAGGTGAGAGAAATAGTTTCCTGGGAGAATCCTAAGAACATGTTTTAAATATGGAGTTTCTTAGGGATGGATGGTTACTACTGGTGCTTCATCCAGGACTTCTCCCGCTTAACAACATCATTTATGGGTTTGACTAAGAATGGTGTGAAGTTCGTTTGGACAGAATCTTGTGAAATAGCCTTTCAGGAATTGAAGCAAAGGTTGATGTCAGCACCAATCCTGATACTCCCAGAGCAAGGGAAGAGCTATATAGTTTACTGTGATGCATCAGGTATTGGGCTAGGATCTGTGTTGATTCAGGGTGATCGAGTTGTTTCATACGGGTCTCGGCAGTTGAGGCCACATGAGAGGAATTACCCGACGCATGACCTCGAGTTGGCTGCAGTTGTGCATTCATTGCGTTGTTGGAGAAATTATCTCTTGGGAGAGCATTTTGTGGATTTCACAGACCAAAAAATTCTCAAATATATCTTTACTTAGCGTGACTTGAATATGAGACAGCTAAGGTGGGTTGAATACCTTCAGTCCTTCAATTTTGAGCTTGCCTATACACCTGGTAAGGGTAATGTAGTTGCTGATTCACTGAGCAAGAAGAATCAGACACAGGCGGTTTATGAGGCCAGTGGTGAGTGGAAGCTTATGGATTTGTTCTATGAGATGCATTTGGAGGTGCATGATAGTCAGGGGAAAACCTATCTTTCATCTATAGTTGTGACTTCTACCCTCCTAGAAAGAGGGAGGATGAGATAGATATCTGATTCAGAAGGCCTAGTTCTATGGGAGTCGGTGGCAAGTGAGGACCCTCCTTCAGGGTGGACGATAAGTGATGATGAGGTACTGTGTTTCCATGGAAGAGTGTGGGTTACAGGGGATATACGCAAGGAGTTGATGTAGGAGTTTCATGCTTTAGCTTGGTAAGTTCATCCCGGAGTTACCAAGATGTACCGTGACTTGAGACGTCGGTACTGGTGGCCAGGTATGAAGAGAGAAGTAACTGGTTTTGTTATGATATGTTCCATCTATCAACAGGTGAAGGCGGAGCATCAGAGGCCAGTCAGGCTATAATAACAGTTACCCATTCTGTAGTGGAAATGGGATGATGTCACGATGGACTTCATGGATGGGTTGTCGAGGTCACCTCGAGGCAATGATTCTGTGTGGGTTGTTGTGGACAGACTCACAAAGGTATATCACTTTTTTATGATCAAGGAGACCTTTGGAGTTGACGAGCTTGGGAGGTTGTATATCTTAGAGGTCGTACGTCTTCATGGGATTCCTCGTTATATCATTTCAGATAGGTACGTCCGGTTTACATCTCATTTCTGGCAGAGTTTTTAGAGGGCATTGGGTACACAGGTGCTTTTGAGCATAGCTTACCACCCTTAGACCGATGGTCAGTCAGAGCGTACGATACATGTGCTAAAGGACATGATGCGTGCATGCGTCCTGGACTTTGGGGGATCTTGGGAGAAGCATATACCCCTAGTTGATATTTCCTACAATAACAGTTTTCATGTGACTATTGAGATGGAACCTTATGAGGATTTATATGGTAGGCCATGCCGATCACCTTTGTGATGGATGGAGGCAGGTGAGGCAGTTTTATTGGGACCATGTCTCATGTAGTAGAATTCAAAGCAGGTCCAGTTGATTTAGAAGCGGATGGCTACCGCACAGTCTCGCCAGAAATCTTATGCTTATCGCTGCAGATGACCCTTGGAGTTTGTGGTCGGGGATCAGGTTTTCTTGTGTGTTTCATTGAGGTTGGGACACAAGAAAATTAGGAGATAGGTTAACTTTCACCAAGGTATGTGGAGCCATTTGAGATTCTGGAGAGAGTCGGGCTGGTCGCCTATCGGTTGCAGTTACCACAGAGGTACCGGGCCATGCACAGTGTCTTCCATGTATCTCAGTTGTGCTGTTATCATTCAGACCCATCTCACGTATTTCAGCCAGAGGAGGTTAAGCTTCATATAGATGCGTACTTTGAGGAGCATCTAATTCATATCATGGATAGGAGCACGAAGGATCTCCGAGGCCAGTTAGTTCCTCTCGTACGGGTGTTATGGCAGCATGGCCGAGTGTAGGACGAAACCTGGGAGCGGGAGACCGACGTACGTGCTCAGTGGCCAGAGTTATTCTGAGCTTTATCTTCACCATCCTTGGAAGGGAAATTTGGGGACGAATTTCTTTAAGGGGGGAAGTTTGTAAGAACCCAGTTCTTATTTTTGAGGTACGAGTTTCTTCTTTTCTCTTTTCCTTAAGTTTTTTTTGAGAAAATAAGGAAAATAGGGAAAAATCAAAATTTTGTGGGTACACGCTGTGTACTTTTCCACATGTTGTGTACTTTGGTCGTGTGGGATGAGTACACAGGGTGTGTAGCCATGCTGGCGATGAAAGGTGTAAAAATCGACTACACGCCGTGTAGTGGGTATTTACACGCCATGTAGTCTGTCGGCAAGAAAACTGTAAGGTGGTGGGAGTTGATTGATAGTACACGTTTTGTAATCAGGAATACACGTTGTGTACTCATGTCGACAGATGAACAGTGCCGTGGTGGAAAGAAGCTACCGAAGGAACAGTTAAAAAATGAAAATTACACGCCGTGTACTCAATAGTACACGCCGTGTAGTCTGTTTTTTTTGCTTAAAATGGGCAGTAGCCTCCTCTGTTCACAGAGAAGGCTTGGAACTAGAGGAGAGATCGGGAGGACGGCCAGAGCTTTGGAGATCACCCAATCGAGCACCGGGAATCCGATTCTGCCTCCGTCGATCTTGTTGGAACCGTACAGGTAAGCCCTCCCCTCTCCTTGAGCCATTCTTGTCAGATCTTTCCCTAGGGGAAGTTATTTACGTTTGAACATGAATTCTTTTACCTCAGATCTATGTCGTTCTTGGATGATTCAAGGAGCGTCGTTCACGTATATCGATCAGGGGCGATCGAGGTAGGTGGTCTAGTGTTTATTTCCAACTACTGTGGTGAATTTGTGTACCATTGTGATATGCATCCATGAATGGGGTGTCGTATGGCTGAGGCCTTGCGTAATTAAATACCTAGAATTTCATAGGTAGTTTAATGAATATGTATAATTGTTTCTTGGGATCACTGCTTGGATCTAGGACCACCCCGAGGGTGTGTTCCTCTGTTTAGCCGTTTGGCCAAGATACCCGAGGGTATACCATGTTTATATTGAGCATTACTTTTTCCTTAAAAGTAATTGTATATAAAATTGCTCGTTATGATTCAGGATCAGCTCGGTTACATGATTCTATTTCACCTGAGGGCAAGGCCTGAGGGCGAGGTACTATTTCGCCTGAGGGCAAGGCTTGAGGGCAAGGTTCTATTTCGCCTAAGGGAAAGGCCTGAGGGCAAGGTTCTATTTCTCCTGAGGGAAAGGTTCTATTTCTCCTGAGGGAAAGGCCTGAGGGAAAGGTTCTATTTCACCTGAGGGAAAGGCCTGAGGGCAAGGTTCTATTTCTCCTAAGGGCAAGGCCTGAGGTCAAGGTACTATTTCTTCTGAGGGAAAGGCATGAGGGAAAGGTTCTATTTCGCCTGAGGGCAAGGCCTAAGGGCAAGGTACTATTTCTACTGAGGGCAAGGCCTAAGGGTAAGGTTAATTTTTAATATAATTCAATTATATTGAATTGAAAGTAATAATTTAAATGGAAATGAAATTGGTAGTGATCGTTACTTTTGAGTACTTACTAGTTTACTGCATTTACTTTTGCACACTGTTATTGCACATTTTCACTAACAGTTGGGCACAGGCCTTTGGTGGGTGCCTACTGGGATTTATTTCTCACACCCTATTTGGGTCATGTCTTCAGCCCAAACAGATTATATTTCTACAGGTGTGGATAAGGGAAAGGGTCCCTATACAGGAACTTGATTGTTTCATAGGAGTAGAAGAGCATGGGACCGAGATTAGGCTTGTGATGTTGTTGGGTTCTTGTTGCATTGTTTTTTTTTGTTTTACTATACCTTGTACTTTGGCCTTTATTGTATTGTAATGTATTACTGTGTAACATGTTCTGGCTGTTTTTTTAGAACTAGATACATGTTGAATCATTATCTATATAACTGTTGGTTATCTTTTAATTCAGCTGTCCATTTCAGTTAAATATTGTTTACTATTTCTGTTGTTATATGCTTATATATATGATTCCTCTACTCTACACTTTGACAAATGAATGAATAGTTTCCCCACTATCAGTCCTTGGCCCTCGCTGCTAGTCGGCAGCCTCTAGAGTTTGGGGAAATGCGGTTGAGGTCATGTGACCAGTCGGGTTCGGGGCACCCGTTGAGTAGCAACCAGATCCGGGATGTTACACACATCATAAAAAGAGTAAAAGAATTACTTTTTAAAAGAGGATAAGGAAAATATATATGACACATGAGATAACACATAATTAGGCTTTAAATTATAAACCCTCGTAGAAATAATGGCTTTAACATCACATTTATAACATTAGTTTATATAGAACTGACACTATAGGTGTAAACAAAACATTTTTCGTATCAGTTATAATATCAACCGATGCCAAAAAAATCATTCAAACATTTTTTTCATCAGTTTTATTAAAAACTGACACCGAAACATCTGTATGAACGTTTTTGGCATCTATTTTACTAAAAATTGATGCCAAAAAGGTTCAAAAGAAATGTTTTTGGCATTGGTTTTTCTATGTACCGACACCAAAATCATTCAAAAAAATTTGTTGGTATTGGTTTTTAAGAAAAATGATTCCAAAATTAAATTTTAAAATAGTTTCAATGTTGGTTTTATTAAAAACCATTGATAAAAAACTTTAAAAAACACCCCAAAACCCTCATTTTTTGTTTTTGACTCCCCATTATTCTCTCGACCTATACTGACTTTGACGGACTTCAAAAACTATTATAGTCGAGATTTTTAAATTTTAATCTTATTTTCATGATAACTGACCATCAATCCTTCATCACACTTCCTTGTTTCATGATCTAGGTTTATATTTCATCTCTGGTAACCCTATTACCATTGAGCGACACCATAGTTTGAGGTTTTTTTGTTCTATTTTCTTGTTTTTTTTAAAATGTTATTATTATTTGTTAAAGTGTTCACCCTTAAAACATATTCAAGGGAGTAAATCTATATTCAGGATCAATTTTCATTTTCTAACTCCAAAATTTTTAATTTTTTTGAAGAAAAACAATATAAATTCGTTATTTGTTAGTTATAAATTTGATTCATTCCTTCATTTGATTGTATACATTTGATTGTTAATTATAGATTTTTATTAATGTTTTTTTTTAATTTTATAAAATATTTATTTTATGGGATTATCAAATGGTTTTTTCTAATAATTCTATGTTTCTCTCAAAATATAGATCCATTCTCCATTTTCAATTCAATACCTTTACTAATAACTTATAAACACTAAAAAAATTACCACAATGAAAATTTTATAATTCACAAGAGTTTGAATATGATTAATATGTTTTAAATGTGTGAGAAAAAAATTGTCTACTAAATCAAAAACCAATTCAAATATTATATCAACATCCAATCATTGTAATGAATAGTACCTCTTGTGATCTTAAAAACCAATAAATGGGGTACCTATACTTTCAATCATATTCATGTTCTAAAAAGTGTCACAATTTTTTGTTTAAATTGATAAAAAATGACCTATAACATTATTATTAAATAATCATCAAAATATTTTGAGATAGTTTTAGTGGATATGGGGTTTGAAATAAGAATAAGAATTGAAAATATCATTAATATCCATAATAATTATTACACATGCTTATAAAAAACACTTTCACAACTCCTTGTACCAAACATTTTATTGCATGAAAACTCAAAAAAAAAGTTCATAATAGTTCACACATTACCCAAAACTATCATGAATATATACATAAGGAATTTTTGTTTAATGTTATTTATTCTAGGTTTACTAAAGAGGAATATTGATGTCTATTTTGAAGCATCTAGGCATAACAAAAGTGGTATTGTCTGATAGTCGTTTAAAAAAATCTATCTAAACTTGAAAACAATATTTGTATTCCTTTACTAGGATCATCAAGTATAGTTTATCATTATTTATTTAAATAAAATAAATACCTAAATTAATTTATTTTTTATTTTATTCCTAATAATATTTGGTATTTCCCACCTGGTTACCAATCATTTTGATTATATGTTTTATTGTTTAACATTTATTTATATATATATATATTTAAATATTTATATGTTTTAATATATCCACCTTTTATATTGTGATATTAGTTATTTAATTGATTATAATTGGATAAATTTACAAATAACCACTAATGAATATGAAAAAGGAGTCGATGATTTATTGGAATTTTCTAAACAAAATCTTTAAAACATAGATTTGATTTCTAGTTCTTGCATGAAGTGTTAGAATATGAGAAAGTTAAATTCCAGATAAATCAAGGATCATCTCATTTTTTATGGTTTTATCCATAATTATACACATTTGATCTGGTATGGTGAATTAATGGAAAATTCAACATCTAATATTGATAAAAATATTCAAAATGAGACAGATGATCATATTAAATAATTAATTTATGATGTAGGTGTTGAAGCCATAAAAAAATAGAAAATGTTCAATGATTGTATGGATATTCTAAAAAACCATTTTTCTCATTTTTTTTCACTAAATATACAGTTTTATTATTAGTTATGAGATTAGTTAACTTGAAATCAAGAAATGGGTGGAGTGGTAAAAGTTTCTCTAACTTGATTGAACTTTTAAAAGAGCCACTTTCATAGGGAAAAGGGCTTCCAGATACCAATTATGAGGTAAAGAAAATATTATTCCCAATATGATTAGGGTATGAAAAGATATATTATTTCCCTAATTATTGTGTATCTTATAATAATGAATATAAATATTTATCAAAATGTCCTCAATGCGGGACATCATACTATAAAATAGATGAGAAATTAAACTCTGATTCATTATCAGGTACTAACATCTAACCTCCTACTAAATCAATTTTCTACCTTCAAATAATTCCTTTCAATAATTTTAATAATTCAACTCTGATTCATTCTCAGGTACCAGAATTAAACCTCCTACTAAAGAAATTTATTGCCTTCTAGTAATTCCTCATTTGAAGCACCTATTTACATATTCAATTGATATGAAAATTTTAATATGGAATACTGATGATAGCATATATGATGGCAACTTATGTCACCCTGATAATTAACCACAATGGAAGAGATTTGATAAACAATTCCTTTATTTTGGAAGTGAAGTTAGAAATATCAGAATGGAAATGTGCATAGATGAAATGAATCTATATTAGATCCTAAGTATCCAACTTAGTTCATGGCCTATTTTGTTGGCAGTTTACAACTTGTCTCCACAGATATGCATGAAGAATTTTTTTTTATAATGATATTGATAATTTTTGGACTAAAATAGCCAATAAATGATATTCATGTTTATCTTTCACCATTGATTGATGATTTGAAACTTCTATGGGAGACATGTGTAACAGTTTTTGTTGCATACAATAAAGTATATTTTCTTCTTCATGCTATGATAATGCTCACTATAAATGGATTTCCTATAAATGGAAAATTATATGGATATAGAGTTAAGGGGAATAAAGCATGTCTAATTTGTGAAGAAGAGACTTTATATTTTCAATTATAGAATGGAATAAAGACAATGTATATGGTACATTGAATATTTATGTGAATTGATCATCCTTATAGAATATTGAAAAAATAATTTAATCAATAACAATATTTTAATATTCCCCCAAAACAATTTTCCATTAAAGAATATTATAACTGGGTTAAAATATTGGTATCACATTTAGAAAGAAAGGAAGTTTCGGTCATCAAAAAAATATTTATAAAAAAAATTATATCTTTTTTAAACTACCTTATTAAAGATTTTTAGAGATAAAACATAACATTGATATTATATATGTTGAAAAAAATATATGTGATGGTTTGATTGGAAATTTTTTAGACATAAAATGAAAGAATAAAGAAGGATTTAATGATATATTTGACTTGATATAAATGGAAATGCGTTCAGAGTTAGCTCCCACTATGAAAGGAAACATAACATACTTGTACAACTACTATGATATTGAATTACCCTGCGAATATTCTTCAAATGTAAAGAATTTTGTGTCATTAAAGTACTAAAATTTATTGGTAATAATTCTCATAATTTTCTGTATTGATGTAATAACTACTGCCGGTCACACTGCATGGTATACTGCCAACACTTGTTAGAAATACTATCACAAGGTTATGTAATTTTTTCAAATCCATTTGTAGCAAAGTAATTGATCCAAATTTTTTTGATGTGTTGGTGAATGGAGCAGCTCATATTTTTTTCAACTATAAATGTGTTTCCCACATTTTTTTTAATTTAATGGTCCATCTGGTGATTCATTTGACTCATGAGATAAGAATATGTGGGCCTATTTATTTACATTGGATGTATCCTTTTGAAAGATATATGAAAATTTTGAAGGGATGTGTTAAAAATACCCATCGACCATATGAAACTATTATTCAAAAATATGTATTGAAAGAGGTGACTATGTTTTTTAATAATTATTTGTATGAATTAGAGCAAGTTGGTCTCCCTATATCTTGATATATGATAGTTGATAGTGAAGGTATAGGTATTTTAGGCTTAAAGGTAATGTTTATTTCATGTGTTGATGTGATGAAGACACATTTTTACATTTTGAACAAAACTGACGAGGTTTATCCATATATATCATCACATATTTCTGAATTAAAGGCATGATATCTAAAAAAAATGAAAAGTGGTAGATTTTTGAGTGTAGAAATATTTTTTTTCATGGTTTAAAGTGAAATTTATCACAGATATATCTATATTAGAAACATTGAAATGGTTAGTAGTGGGACCATATCTTTATGTAATCACATGGTCTGGTTTCTTTATTAATGGGTACACATTTTATAAAAAAAAACAGGATGACAAGAGTACCGTTCAAAATAGTGAGGTAATGGTGGTCACTGAAACAATGCATTTTTCGAGTGAAAAAGATAAAAATTCAATTTCTGAATCAATGGATTTTTTTTGTAATTCTGGAGAATATATGTGAAATTGATTATACTAAATTTTGAGTCATATTGTTTCATTGAAAATGGGTTGATAGTAATAGTGGTGTGAAACATGCTGATTATGGGTTTACACTGCTTGATTTGAAAAGATTTAGTAGCAAAGAGAAACCATTTATCATGGAAACACATGAAAAGAAAATATTTTATTTCATTGATCCATTAAATGATTAGTGGTCCATCATTTTTCAAGGTAAAAGAATTCATTTGGTTGATGATGATGTTATAGATTTATATGAGGCTTATTCATCTATTACACGATTTTTGGATGAAAATAATGACTATAATTCAGACATGGTTCATACTGTATGAAATGATAATGCTAAAGGGATATAGGAAAATAATAAATTACTCTCCCAATTATTCTAGTAAATATTTATATTTTATCTATTTTTAGAAATTTACATTTGTAAAAAATAATTTTTATTAATTATTGGATGTATAATTTTATATATTTGATTAATTATAAGTTTTTTTGTGTTAAATTTTATATTTAACAGTTATGGTTACATATTTTTTCAACTGAAAAACCTAACATTCATCATTATATTTTGCTCAAATTTACACATATAAGAACAGTTTTTTGTAAATGTGATATTTAAATTAAAAAACGTTTCTATCATTTTAGAATTACTGTTTATATATAATAGTTTAGCTTACATATTTTTTGTTTAAGAATAATGACATAATTATTATTTTTTAAAACTTACATATGTGTGGAACTATTTTTTTACTTACATATTTATGTTATCATTGTTTTTAAATATTCAATTTTGTAATAATATACCGGTATACAGAATATCATTACATTTTCAAATTTCAATGATGTACAGAGAGGAAGAGGAACATTTAGAGAGGTATATGTTTTTTTTCTTATTATTAAATATTTAGTAATATATTTATTTCATGAAATAAAACTTATAATTTACAAAAAATAATTGTAGGACTACTGATGCGCCTCCTATAGAAGAGTCATGTCCTTCTTCTATCCAGAAATAGATTTATAGAGTTGTTAAGCATGAGATTACATGTTTACCAAAACTATCACTTTCTCATGGATAATATAGATTACATATTATTTTTTATTAAAATAATAACCCAAAAAGTCTAAATGAAATATAGTTTACCAGTTATTTTTCCATGTAGAGTCGTTTTAGGATTAACATTTTATATCCTGATTGGAAGTCCATCGAAAATATATCCAAAGACGAGTTGTGGGAGTCTGTAATGGTAAAATATCTCATTTAATTTTTTATCTTATTTTTCACATATTATATATTTTACATGACTAATATTTAATTTATTTCATTACAAATGACATTCATTTTTGAATAAAATAAAAAAACAAAGAAAAGATACCTATCTTTATTGGTGGTTCGATGGAGATATTTTAAAACAAATTTGACAAAAAATTATGTTTTTGGTAGGTTACAAAATGAAAACCCATGTCTAGTTGCATAATTATTTATAGTTAGATAATTATTTTAAAAAATTAAAACCCATGATTTTTTCACCAGCGGACATGATGAATCATTTATGGTTAGATAATTATTTTATATTATAAAATTTATTATATATTACTTTATTAATTATTTTTTATTTTTATTTAATATGCTTCCATGAGATATCATCAAGAGATCTAGTTTCATAATGTATACCCTCATACTCTATCATGTGGAGGGTATCATTTATTTTATTATAAAATGATTATAGAAAATTTTGATACATTAAGAGCTCAATATAGTAGTGGTAAGAGTGAGTAGAATAAAAAATAAATAGTATATTATAGAGTAATATAAGGAAGTAGCTAAGATAATTATAAGAAATTATTTTTTATTTTTTATTAATGTTAGTATTTTTAAAATTAAAAACACTAATATATCATTTTAATTTTTCATTTCATAATGAAATTTAGGAGAAAACAATGTAGGATACTTTTATCCCTAAGTGTTGGATGGAAATACTAGCTACCGCTTTAGTAAATCCAAAACACCTTAGTCATATAATATGATATGAGGAAGGTGTTAGTATTAGGAATTTCTTTTGTCACCATAGTAAGAAATTAAGAGACCTAGAAATAGATTCATTAAAATTTGAGCTGAAAGACCTGAAAAAATCCATGTGAAATAGATTTCAATCAATTGTGCAAGCTATGTTTGAACAATTGATGAGACAATCACAACCTGTGCAACCAAAAGAGCTTGCCCAGCTAACTCGTCTCTCCCAATTGTCCCAGCCTTCCCGGCTGGCCCAACCTGCCCAACCTGCCCAGCCTGACCAGCCTGCCCGACCTTCCTAAATAGATCCTCCACCTCCTCATTTAGATTTGACCGTATACTACGAGTTGTATGCTAGAGATACTCATTTACGTATTATATCATAAAAAGTTGTACATATTTTTGGGGATTCATTACATCATCGGCATATGTTATTGGGTCAATTCATAATATCAATAAATGATATTATTGATCCAAATAGTTTACTGACATTTCATACTGGGGAGGTTAGCAGAGTTGGAGATTTTATGGGTCATTTTTTTTACTTTCGTCGACTAGCCTTCGGTGTCATCTGACATATGAGGTATGCATTGTTTTCTTAAACATTATTTACAACTGAATGAAAATATGTTATACTATTTTTTTACATTTATTTTATTTAATACTATAAAAAATCAAAATAATTGGTACAAAATAAACAAATAGCAGTTCAGGAATCAACAACTTTAGATACTCATGAAGTTTTTGATGGGATACAAAGACTAACTTAGGTTTCTTCTTCATTGGATAATATTTATGAGTTTCAGATGAAATCTGATATATGTGGAAGGGACTATCATTTGAGAATATTAAAATAATATATCACATATATTATTATTTTTTATGATCCCAGTGTTCCTATGTTGTAGTTGTTTTCTATATAAGTAAATTTATCCTTCAGTTTTTCTTTCTTTATTTAAATAAATATGATTTCACGTGACTTACAATATTACTTATTTAATAAGGTATCTACACATGATTATTATTCAAAATGAGACCACTAGTGTTTATGGTTCTATAAATCTAGAATTCATTTCAACAGTTGCGCAATATGTGACTAATACTACTAGAGTTTCATATATATGTGAGAGATTCTAAAATATGGAGATTAGTTACTAGTTTTTTCCATTTTGTGATGGGTAAGAATGCTAAGATAATTATGAACTAGTATTCATTATAATTTCATTAATTATGAAATTTTTATATTATATAGTTCATTGTATGTTAGGCATATTCTTCCCAAATGAATGTACATTACATTAGTTTTTCTCTCTATTTGGTCATGTTCTTAAAAAATTTAGAAAATTATTAGACAAGTATATTTTATTATTTTTTATAAGTTATTTATTTTTAATTATTATTGTTTATACATATTTTTTTAGTTGATATATATGAAAATTCATGTCATTGAAAAAGATTAACAAAGAGAAGTTTTTGATAACGCATCCAAATCTAATCAATTACATGGAAGTGAAGGTAAATTAATTTTTATATTAGATAGTATTTGATTTTTGTAATATATATATATATATATATTGTTTTTTATTTTCAATTTAATATTTTATAAACCCGATGTCATTGTAAAAAAAGAAGGTTGGAATGTGGTTATTATGTATTAAGATTCATGTATTGGATAATCATAATTATGGAAACAACTGAATTTGATAAGGTTAGTTATATTAATTATTTTGTGTTTTATATGAAAATATTTTGTCTTTTTAATCTACTAAAATTCATTGTTATTATATCTTTTCAATGATATCGAGTTATATATGAATAAAGAACTTACTCATCCTCATAGTTTGTTTGCAAACTATTTCTTAAGTATGGTTGCAATTTAAATTATCAGGTATGTCTCTTTTAATTAAAGTTTAAAAAATGATTATTTAGATAATCTTTTTCTTCTTTAATTTGGTATATTCTATTTATTTTTACAGGTTTATCTATTATATAAAGGGTTATTTATTTACAAAAAATATTTCCACACTACATAAGCTTTTAAATTTTCAGGTATGCATCATTTAGTTAAAGTTTAAAAAATGATAAATCATACACTTTTTTTCTTAAAGTTTGTATATTATGTTTGTTTTTATAGGTTTTATATGTATTGGGTATGTATCATTTACACAAGGTGGTTTTATTAAACATGTTTTAATAAATTTTAGTTGTAAAAGTTACGCCATAAAAACTAACCTTTTCAACTCAAATAACACATGGTTTGGAACTTAAAATTATGTATTTTTCCTCTATCATGATATCTAAAATATGCTGGTTTATTCCAAAGGTATATTAGCCAAAATATCTCCAACAAAATATGAAAAAAATATGTGTTGAATTACCTATGTCAGTCATCTGCTTCAAAACCAAAAAAACATCATATTTATTAAAAAAAACATATTGGTTTTTGCCTAACATGTGGTGTTGAAAAGTTACACATGGTGGTTTTGGCTGGCTCCATCATCTTACCACTTATGTCATCATTTTTCAAGGTCAAAATAATAACAAACACACATAGTATTTTCCTAGCATTCTAATCAACCGTTTTTTACAATTTTTTTTGACACTTTAGTTGGAAAAAAACTTATATCATATTAGAGACCATATATATAAGATAACCAAACACACACACACATAATAGGTACATCAATTTACAAGGTTAACCTTTAAAAATGAAAGGTTATTCCTTGGTGTGAAGTAGATTCATGCATAATTTTATAACCTAACATTAAAATCCGATAATCTTAACACTATAATGTCTCAACTGTTTAGAGTGTGTGTCACACACACTTGTTTAATTAATCCCACCCTTAGTTACATCCCATACCATAAAAATGAGTTTTAGGGGTAAAAAATTTTATTATAACACTAATGTACAATAATTCATTATTTTAGATATCCAGATTCTTTATTTTTATTCTTTTTTTGTTGCACAATAGCTTGTCACATATTCTGTTTTTATGCACAACACTACATACAACCTATTCTTCTTCTTCATAGTAAACTATTATTCTACTAATTATTCTTCTTATTATTTCCTATGAAAACTGAAATGCATAACCAATCCTTTTTTGTGAAATTCCTGACCAACAAAGCTGAAACTGATGTTATTTTTTTACTGATTTATTTATTTTTACACGTGATAATTGAATTGTAATTGTATTTTTTAGATGGTTGATGATTATCTATGTGTTTGTGTTGTAGGCAGGATTACTATAGTTGATCATGTGAGATGATTGCATGAGGATAATTCCTGCATGATATTTTCTAAGATGAATTATTATTGGTGTTTAAGTTATTTTTTTATGTACTATGTACATTCTGTTTACAGGTTTTCAAATTATAGTAAATTTATAAGTGTAATTATTTTAAATATATATATATAAAATTTAACATCATTTTTTACAAAATGACATTGAATCAATGAATAAAGAGTTTTTAGAATTTTTTTTATATGAAAATATACATTAAAGATGCCTCTTGAGATTTGGTGTCATTTTTCATGTAAAATGATGTCAAATACCTCCAAACCCCGAGCTTCAGCATCAGTTTTTATGTAAACCAAAACCTAAGATTGTCGAACCCCCAATATTCAGCATCATTTTTCATGTAAATCGATATTGAATACTGTCGAACCCCAAGCTTCAGCATCATTTTATATAAAAACAGATGTTGAATACTGCATTTCAATGTCGGTAATCAGTTAAATCGACACCGAAACTTGATGATGGTCAATTTTTAGTGTGATTTTTCATATAATATGAGATCAAAAATTTATCAATATAGAGTTTTAGTGTTGGTTTCTACTGAAATAGACACTAAAAATGTAATATATGTGTTTTTGGAAACAGTTTTTACAAAAACCAACACAAAAAATAAATTTGGTGTCATTTTTTTAAACTGATCTTGAAAAATGACTTTAACTAAATTTTATATTGATTTTTAGACATTGGTTTTATGAAAACTAATGTTGAAACCTATATTTTTTACATTTAATTTATAAACATTAGTTAAAAACAAATGTCAAAATGTAAAAAACTAATGTAGAAATACCTTTTTCCACTTTTGAATGGAGAAAATTGGCAGGAAAGGAAATTATAGACAAGGAAGAAAAGATTCATTCATATGAATTAGAGTTATTATTACCAATGTTATAATTTATTTCAGATTATTTTTTCAAAGAGGTGTTTATTTATTTTGAGGATAATTTTACCTAGTTAAAATGATGAAATAAAATATAAAATATAGTCTTGAAAGGATCAAATAAAGGATAAAAAATTATATCCAAATAATAAATATTATGACCTAATATATCAGAAATTGAGTTAATGAAACTCTTATGATATTGGAAACCTTTGAATGAAAAACCCTTAAAGGATTTTATTTAAAATGAAACATTAAATAACATAAATAATATGAGGATCAAGATACAAAATATTAAAGTATTTTTAGATTTACCTTTCTAAAAATTCATGAGGTATAATAAGAAGTATATCTCAAAGGATTAAAAAATGAGACAAGAAACCCTTACCTTAATTCTTAACTTTGACAAAAGAACTTAAATATATTGTATAAAAAAATAATTATCACAATAATATATTTCAAAACCTTATTAATATATATAAACTTTTACAAAATTTATTTATAATTATTCCTTGTATGTATATTAGTTATTTGTTATCTATTTTTAATATTGGGTGTGAGTAATCTTGATCATTTTGAATGATTTTTTGCAATAGCGGTATTGTTATTTATTCTCATCTAAAATTTAATCATTCTTAGATAATAAAAGATACTATAATTTATGTTTTATAATTATTTATAGTGTCATAATTTCCTTTTATGTAATTTTTGGTTAATGGTTCTTATAGAAGAAATTGGAAAAAAGCATGTTTTGATGATTTTTTAACAAATGAAAGATGGTATATTAATTAACAAGTTTAATATTAATGTTACCATTATAAAACCAAAATAAAATATTTATTTTCTTATTTATATCATATATTATCAGTTATCAAGTTCTTATATTCATCCATGATATTAATTTATAACATTATTCAATTAGGTGGTTAGACTGACCTATACAAAAAAAATACTATAATTAATGGATGATTATAATTATGAAAGATGTTTATTTTTGGAATAATATCATTACTGAATAATAATAATTATATTTTTCAGAAATTTTATAGTTTAAAATTATTTTTGAAGAGTTTTTAATAACTAATATATAAACTATATTAAAAAATGAGATACGTTACTTCGTGGATACGGTAGTCTGTATAATGCACAGTTAACCTTTTTATTTATCAAATAATGAGAGGTAATTAATGTGGATTATAATTTATTTCATTATAATAATTATTATATTTTATATATCACTTTTATTCTTCAATATCACCCTTATAATCAATAAAGAGTGGCAGTGGTGGAAAAATGGAAGTCATCGCTTCACAGATGTGGTAGTTTACACAACACATGAATAATGTTCTTTTGTTTTTATAAGTTTATGGGAAGGAGAAAATAGTGGTTATTCCATTCATATAATAAAAATTGTATTGATCATGTGTTTATTCAAAAATTTCATTAATTTCTTTTGATTTTGATGCTCACAAACACCCACATTTATGTAACTAATAAAGTTTCTTTTAAGTGAATTTAAAGAAGATGACATTCATTAGAATATTTATTTTTATTATGGAAGCCTTATCAATCCATTAATACATGAGAATATATTTTATTAAGTATTATGGATGTGTTTTAAATTAATCTTGAAACACTATTCATACACTACATTTTTAAGAGAAACATATGGTTTGGGAACCCTACATTTGGAATAAAATGTATGGACCATAAACCCTACGTTGTTGGAAAAGCATAGAACATCAAAACTATGTTTGGAAGAAACCCTATGTTTGAGGAAAAAACATACGGGTTATCAAAAATACTTTTGTAAAAAACCATACACTATCAACCATACACTGGCAACCATACTTTTGGATTTTTTTATCTATACGAAGAAGCCCTACGTTTGACTTGGTCAACAATAGAGTTTTAAATTCATGGAATTTTTCATGTTTTCTACAATGGTTTCACTGGAAGAAAATATCTCTTTAAATATGTTTTTAAGACCGATTAAAAGGATCATACTCAATAGTTTAAATCATTCTTATTTCTAGTGGAATTCAAAAAGATATTTTAATGATTTGAATTCAAATATTTGCAATTTATTTTGCATTATTTTTTGAGCTGTTTTTACTTAAAGCTATTCGACTAAAAAGATAAATATTGAGATATTTATCTTCTGAATATACATATATTCTTAGAAAATAAATATTTTTGTGCTTTTAAATAACAATATTTCATCTCCTTTAGAGCTATACTTTGGATACATACATGTTTTGATAGAGTTGATAAAATCGCTATTGTTGTTGTCATTTATATTGTATCTTCTTGATAAATATTATTCTACAAGTTCAACAAATCATTTTTTAGAGTTACACTTTTGAGGCATACATTTTTATTCATCTAAATGGTGTTTTCTATATCACGGTTTAAAATAATACTATATGACATTGAACATTATTTTTTTGTTGTTGCGTATTATTGAAGATAAAGTACAACTATCAGTTTATCCAGTAATTATAAGACAAATATTTTTTCTCAATTAAATTAATTACTATTGATTTATTGGATTATCAGCTACTTGAACTCAGCCACGGTAGTGAAGGAGTATCATCTTCTCAGACCAAGCTATGGACATTTGGTTCCTTGTAAAAGAACTAGAAGGACCTGTAAAAGCCTTATTGTAAAGGTTAAAACTACCTATACTTAGTTTTAGAAGTCCCTAGAAAAAAGAATTACTAGTTAAAATCACAAATATCTTAGAGAGATAATTGGTGGAGTGGACTAGGGGATCTTTTTTTCATGAACCACTATACATCACCATGTTCTTTTCATTATTTATTTTCACTTTCTCATCTTTAAGAGAGGAGGAAATAATCACAGCATATTAAAAGGGATGTTTAAAATATGTTAATGTTTTTAAAGGTTCAAAATTCACCCCACTTGTGTCTTCATTATAATCATTTTTACAAAAAAAATGGTATAAAAGATTGGGTTTCATTGAATATATTTCTCTTTTAGTAAATCCTTGATTTTTTTGTTTCTATCCAATACTAATAAGTAATAGCAAAGGTTTTTCTCTATTACTAAATTACCTTTTGGAAATACTTGATTATTATATTCAATACTATCAAGTACATCAAAATTTTGGGCTCTTATGAAATAACAAAGGTATATTTTGGCACTAATAATCCTGAGTTAAAGATTTGGATGAATACAAATCTCGAAATGGTTGATCTTAGAGAAGGTATGTCAATAACCCGTGATCCTTACTTTAATGGTGATAATTATAGATGCTATAAATCACACATGATTTTTTATTTGAAAAATCTTGGAATATGAGTTTATTTAAAGGTTTTAAAGCCTATTAAATTCATAAGGAAGATCTAGAAAAAATGGAATGATGATCAAGAGAAATAATATGATATTAATTCAAGAGAAATGAATGTTATTGTCTATGGATTCAAGAGTGATGAGATTAATCAAGTTTCTCAATGTGATACAACATATGATATGTGGAAGGATATTTCTATTACCTATTAAGGAACTAATAATATTAAACAACTGAGGTACAATAATTCAAAGTTATTATTTGATGTTTTTAGAATGCATGTAGATGAGAATATAAATAATATGAATGGGAGATTTACATAATCTATCAATGATGTAAATGCATTGGGATCACCAATCCCAGAACTAAATTAGGCATTCAATTTACTTAGAATCTTACCTTATAATAGTAATAGAATATCTGATGTTATATGACAAACCACACCTATTAAATAATTATTAATGAAAGAAAAATTGGAACATTGATGATGTATAAATGTGATATGTAGACTGAAGCTGAAAATCATATCAAATATGAAGAATCTACTCTCAAAAAAATATTTATGAATATTATGATTCAAGTTATGTAGATTCTAGTTAAGATTTTATCAAATCCTTCTAAAAGGTTTGAAAAATTTTACAACAAAATATAGAAAGGGATTAAAGAATATATATTCTATGAATGCAAAGAAAAAGGTCACCCAAAGTCTAATTATACTTTTCTCAAAGATCAAAGAAATTCCAATTATAAAATAAAGGAAAGAAAATTATGAAGTCTACTTGGAGTTATTCTTCTGGTTAAAATGGTGAATCTACTAAAAAATATGAGGCTGAGCCTAAAAATCAAATGGTATGTCTTATGAACCATTCTGATGAGCTACAATCTTCTTACTCTCAAAACTCTAATTCTGAAAAACTTTCTTATGATGAACTAAATAAGTATTTCTTTATGATTCAAGATAAATTTGAATCCTTAAATAAATAACATAAAAAACTTATAAAATACTATGATTCTATTTTATTGGATAAATAATTTTTTTCAAAAAAAAATATAGATTTAAAATATAATTCTTCTAAAATTTATTATGATCTTCATGAAACTAAAATTAAAGAATTATTAGATGAAGCAAATACATTAAATAAATATTTTATTATTCTTATTAAATCATAAAATTATTTAAATCAAATTCTTGGTAATAATAAAATTCACAAAGGAAAACTTGGAATTTGTAGTAAGGGTGAAAGACCAAAATTATATAGGAATTAGTTTGTTTCTGGTTCAAATAGAAAAATAATGTCTAATAGAAATGTTTTTATTATGGTATTAATGGAAATTATAAAAATGACTATTTTTATAGAAAAAACTATTTTTTTGTTAAAAATGTTTATTGTTTGAAGTAAATATCTAACTTAAATTTTAGAATCTCTACACAAAATAAACAGATTTGGTTACCTAAAACTTTAATCACTAATACTTCCAGACCAAAAATCATATGGTTGCTAAAGGGCACTTGTATTTGATTTTTTTAAAAAATACACCACTGAACATCATCATTAAATCATTAAGTGGTCATCTGAAAAGTATATGAAAATATCTATTTTAACAAAGGAGTGATCAACTCTGAAGTAGTTTGTTATACAAAAAATCCTTACAACTAGAACAAATAATCTTGGATGTATTTCATTACTATCATCATATATATGTTTTTATTGCATTAACTATTTTATATAGGTGGAGGGATATCTTTTATTCTCAGTTTTTAAATCATTTCTCACTATTTGAATCAAGTTATTAAAATCTATTTTATAATTAAATATTGAATTATATAACTAATTTTATAAAATATTCAAATTTCTATAAGCATTATTATATATGAATTTCTCTTAAAAAAATATTTAGAAAATATAGTAATTGTTTTAATTATGAAAACAGGTTTATGAAAAACTATATTATTTTTTTAATATTTCAAATTATCATTGCACCTAAATTTCATGTTCTTAGAAATTCTATTCATTTTACATAACGTCTTCCTTCAAAATAGTTTTCTTTTGACGATTTTCTTTTCAAAAATTAAAATTTGAAATGATTGATCTATATTTTTGGATTGAGAAAATAAAGAACTATCAAAATATTTTCAGAATGAAATGTATCATAATACTCTTTAGAAACCTAGAGTCTTCTTCTTAAAACTTCTTAAAATTTTTATCTTTATTTTTGAAAATATTATTTTCAAAGGCTTCTGAAGAAACTAGTATGAGTGAAATGAAGTGATCAATAGATTAAAGTTTGTAGAAAAGTTTTTCTTAGATGAAAACTCAAGGTAATCCTTCTACTGATATGTTAAAAGAACTTTTAGTTTCCTATATTAATAATTAATTTGAAAAATATTGTGAAAAATATAATAAAGTTTCTGGTTTTTAAGAACCAAAAGTTTTATAATCTAAAATTTTTATAGTTGGAATGTCTTATGAAGAGATTCTATTTGAAGTTAATACTTTAAATGAAGAAATAGAAATGTTTCATGCTGATCTAAATGCATTTAATAAGTCATAAAAATAACTGAAAAAATACCTATTTTGAAAATAGTTTTGATACACTTAAAAAGGAAGTATCAGAATGTGAAAGAAAGTTATATTTATAAAGAATTATTTGAAGGTTTTAAAGTGAAGATAATATGTTAGATGGAGTCACTTAGAAGAGAAGTTGTTACTTAGTTAGTTCTTAATGAGTTAAAAGAGTTTTTGGTCAAATATTTTTCAACTTATTTTTTGTATAAAATATTTGAAGATGTTCAAAGTATAATAGCACAACTGTCAAGAGTTTTAGTTGATTTAAGTGAAAAAGTTTGAAGTTTGAAAAGTTTGGATGATCTGTCTAACCCTTTATAAAATTCTAACTTGTCTTCATCTCTATAGTTTACTCAAATTCAATATTATAGTATATCTTTTTATTTAAATATTTTTTTCACCTTTTTAATTTTCTCCATGTTTAAATACAATATTTTTTTTTAATTTCTTTTTGATGTCACAAAAGGGGGATAAATTTAAGAGAAAATTATGATAAATTTATGATAAGTTTCTGATAAATTTGTATCTTTTTTTAGGGGAGATATTTTTCAAAAGAAATAAATTTGTCTCAAATTTATATTTGATAAAGATAATAAATGTTATTATAATTTATTTTTATTTTTATTTTTAGAATTTTCATCTTTTTTTTAAATTTTAATATTTGTTTTAATGGTTTTTTATCATAAAAAGGGGGATCTTGTTGAGTTTGTGTTGATTTGAAAATTTTGTTAATTTATTTTTGATTTTGATTATTACAAACACCCACCTTTATGTTACTAATAAAGTTTATTCTAAGTTAATTTCAAGAATATTATATTCATTAGAATATTTATTTTTATTATGGAATCATTTACAAGTCGTTAATCCATAGGAAGATATTTGATTACGTATTCTGGATGTATTTTAAAGTAGTCTGGAAATATTATTCATACCTGACATTTTTAAGAGGAACGTATGGTTTAGGAACTCTGCATTTTGAATAAAACGTATGGATCATGAACCCTACACCGTTGGAAAATTATGTAACATCAACCCTACATTTGGATGAAACCTTGAGTTTGAGGAACAAACGTATGTTTCATCAACCCTACTTTTGTAAAAAACTATACTTTGTAAACCATACTTTTGGAGTTTATCTCTATGTGAAGAAACCCTATGTTTTACTTGGTCAATGAAAAAGTTTTAAATTCAAGATATTTTTCTTGTTTTATGCAACGGTCTCACCAGAAGTAAATATATCTTTAAAGATATTTTTATAACTGATTAATAGGTTCATAATTAACAGTTTAAATTGTTATTATTTCTAAGGGAAGTTTTGAATAACTTTGAATGATTTGAATTCAAATATTCATGATTTATTATGTGGAATTTCTGGAACTATTTTGACCTAAAGTTTTTCAACCAATAGGATAAATACAGAGATATTCATCTTCTAAATATATAGATATTCTTAGAAAGAAAATAATTGTGTGCTTTTAAATAATAGTGTGTCGTTGCATTCAGAGCTACACTTTAGATATACACATGTTTTGATCTAGTTAATCAACTCACTATTGTTTTTATCACTGCTATTTTATCTTCTTGTTAAATCTTCTTCTACAAGTTCGGAAAATCATTTTTCAGAGTTACACTTTGGAGACATACATGTTTATTTATCTACTTGGATTTTTATCTATCATAGTTTAACAAAATACTTCATGACATTCAAGATTTTTTTTCTTCTGCGTATTTCATAAAATCAAGTACAACTTTTAGTTACTGCTGAAACTATAAGAAAAATCTATTTTATCAAGAAAATAAATTATTATTTATTTATTAGAGTATTAGTTACTCAGAATCAGTCATGGTGGTGAAGGGGCATCAACTTCTTAGTCTTAGATTTGTATTTTGGGTTCCTTGTAAAATAACCAGAAGGCCTTATAAAATCCTTATTGTAAAGATATCAATTTTCTATACTCAATTCTAGAAATCCCCATTAAAAGGACATACTTGTGAAAATCACCAAGCTCATGGAGAGAGAGTTGATGGAGTGGACTAAGGAATTTTTGTTCCATGAACCACTATACATCATCATGTTTCTTTCTTTCTTTATTTCCACTACTTACTTTTCCTTAAGATAGAAGGAAACAATCACTACATATCAAGAGGGAATTCTCAAATATGTTAAAATTTTTAAAGGATCAAAATTCACCCTTTCTTGTGTCTTCATCATAATAATTCTAACCTAAAAATTCCATATAATAAATATATTGAGGTCATTATATTACTAAGGTTATGGTAGGTTTGGAATATTAATATTCATATTAGAATGAAAGGATTAAATAATACTTATGTTGAGACCTTAAACTTTCAATTAATGAACTCCTTAGAATTGAAGGACTTAGGATAACTTGTAGTGAAAATGGTATTTAGGAAATTCAATGGAATTATAGGAGAGAAAAATTGGTTAGGTTTTCAATGTTATTTCTATGGGTATGTGTAACATCGAGCGGGTGGAAGTGATCCCCTTTTATAAGTGAAGAAAATGTCACTTTTGTGAACACCCATTATTATTCAATAATGGAATGACAATATTCAAGGTTTAATAGTTCCACAATGATGAATAATAGAGTTTTTTGTGAGATAAGGTTGATAAAGTTTCCACCAACCATTTTATCACATGTTTTAAATATGTTTGAATCCTTTTACCAGATGGTTTTTTTTCATTTAACCATTTTGGTTTTTACCTTGGAAACTGGTTTTTACCCAAATATTTTATATTTTATTAAAAATATAAGGTAACCATTATAATCTAAATTTGATTTTCCAAGCCTATATTTAGGCTCTATATAGTATAATTCAATTTATATATTATATAAAATTAACTTTTAAATTAAAACATTTAATTTATAGGAAAAATATTTTTTAGAAAAATATCATTTTTACCATTATGTTTTCTTAACCTAATTTAGTATTGATTATAAATTGAATGAGTGTTAGTGTGTTTATATATATGTTTAAACATTATATTTGATTCATTATTTATAAGATATTAATTTATTTGATTAGATAAAAATTACATGGTGCTAATAAAAGAATTCTGTGAAAATAACAGTTTTATCATTATCATGATAATTGACTTTTAATCATAGTAATCATACTTTCATGAAAATAATAAAATTTAACTTATTACATAATATAAAAATGTTTATATAAAATATTTAAATCATTCTTTTGATTTAATTTTTATAAGTGATGAAATTTATTTTTTAATATAATCGAATAAAAATAGTTTTTACAGTAAAACATTACTTAAGTTTCCAGAATGTTAAACATGAGTTTTATAAATTGAACATATTATTTTTATATTATTTATTTTAATTTTAAAAAATATTTTCTTATAAAAATGGTTTAAAATATTTTTAAATCATAAAACTGATGGTATTATCAAAATCTTTACATCTTCACTATTCACCTAAAAATTAATTATTTTATAAAAATATCAAAAATTCATCCTAATATATTGTTGAAATTATTAATGAAAAAATATAGTAAATTGTTTCAAATTTTAATTCTAAAATTTTTAAATTTATCTTTGAGATAAAAATTAAATACATAAAGAAAAACTACTTTTTTTAAGAAACACCCTTTTGAAAAATTAAGTATTCTTAATCCTATTTTTTATGCATTTATAATTGATGGAAATATTTTTATTTTTCCATAGGTTTTATTATTGTTTTAATTTTATTATCTAATATGTCTTGGATTATTTTAGTTTGGTGTTTCATGGGGAATAATATATCAACCCTGTATTTAAAGGAAAAAAATATAGTAAAATCTTGGGTCATTACAAGGATCAACAACAGACTATATAAATTTAATATATACATTTAATATTCAAATTATATATAAATTAATAGTCAATATTATTTACCATATCCTAATTATGGGAACTAAAAGTATGACACTCATATATTTATGTGAGATCCCACATCCCCCAAATTTATTGACTTACAGTAAATATCCTTCTAAAAGTTTCATTTATCCTGTAAGTGCATAGTCCCTCCCAATCTTATGTAGGAATATAGTTGTGTAGATGACACAAATAAGATATTTCAAATATAATCACAGAATCTCTCTATATAGATATGTTTCAAATTTTGTGCAAAAACTGATAAAAATGATTATGCAAGAAAGCTTATAATGCCTCCCAAATGGAGGGTATCATATTGTCATCAATAGGAGAACATAAAACCTGAAAATATTTAATAATATCAATTTATATATTTAATAAATCTAAAATAAAATACCTTATTTATTTACATATCATATAGTGATTGAACATACATTGATACATTTTGATGGGAACCTGATCCAATAACACCCATGGGTAGAAAAATAAATCCTCGGAATGTAAGTTTCTTGATCAGTGAATAGATATGAAAAATTTTGAAAATAAGAAAATAATAGATAAATTAATTTAATTATAATTAAATAAAATACATATTTTAACTTACTTATTCAAATGAGGATCAAAATCTCGATAAGAGTGTTGCTCAGGAATAGGTTCTAAAATCATTAATTTGGTAGGACCTTATCCACTCCTAGTGATTAGTACAATTATAACATCACCACTAAATAGATTAGATAATATAAAAGGGGGATCATCGTATGATAGTTCTTCCTCAACCACTCTATGAATAAAATCAATAAAATCATCTAAAAACATCTATAATATAAAAAACAATATTAACTGCTAATAATTTTTAAAACATGAATAAAATATTGAAAACTAATAAATATTTATTGAAAATAATTAATATATAATTATCATGATTCTAAGTATAATGTAACACTTCATTATTCATCTTTATCTTAATATTCTATACCATTATCATCTTCATCTTCCCCAGTACCATCAATTTCTATAGTATCTTCAATTTGATCATCTCTCATTGTTTTAAATTCATTTATAGTTACATCATCCACATTATTAACACTATTAGCCCTTAATTTCAAAGTCTCGTCATTGATATATATATATCTATTCAAGTATGAGATGTATTTGGTCATTTCTATTGAAAATTTTCAATATTTTATATCTCTATATACCTATTTTCATTTTCAATAAACTACTTGTAATGAGATTTCATTTTTTTACACTCCAATAATGGTTTAAATGACTTATATAAGAATAATAATCTTTTTAATAAACATTATGGGCTTTATATACCAATATAAATGGTTTATTTGAGGAAATATAACTTATATACTTATTTGGGGTTGTGTTTTTGTGGAAATACCAATTCAATATCCAAGAGTCATTTATTTATAGAAATTTTTTACGGTTTGTATAGACAGATCATTTTATTATGAAAAATAAAAAGTAAATATGGTGAGGAAGATTAAGACGAGCATGATTCAAGAAATAAATCATAAATAAAGGGATAAAAAATAATATAACATACTTCATTCTATGTTGGACCTACATGCACGGTGATAACACCACCTACTAATTCTTATTAAGTAAAGAAAAATAGGAGAGAGAAATAATTGAAAATTAGTAAAAAACCATAGAATCTATCTAGGGAAGTTAACTCTAACTAAACCAAGTGGTGGTTCTCAAATCCGTCATACAGATTTAGTGATTAAACTTTTTGTATGAACTCATGCAACATACATAGGAATAGATAGGATAAATCATAAAACAACAACAAAATAAAGAAAGAAAACCAAAAACTGCTTACAGTGTCAGGTATCTATACTATGACCTGAATACGACTACAGTATAGACCTTTAAAATCTAAATCCTTTATGTGTAATTATTATTTCACTCCAAGGTTCAAAACACCTCAGGCTATCTCCACCATAATAAAACATTTATAACTGGTAGTAAAGAATAAGGTTTCTTCCTTCAATGGAGCAACAATAGGGGCCTTGGATCACTTCCTCTCCTCTAGGATTCCTCTTGATCTATATCATGGTGGGAATGAGATGTTTGTTTCTCTATAGGAATAATCATAATGAAACACCCAAAAAAACCAAAGGGTTCTGAGATATTATCACAGATAGGAGAAGAAACGGGAATCAGGAAACATCGTGGGATGAGTGATGTACTGATGGATTATATAAAATGATAGGTTTTAATTCTCGACCACACAACAACTCGAATGACACATGGACACACTGTATAGGCCATGAAATAGAAAATGTAGATCGAGCCACCCTATGAGACAGAACAAACTCACCTAAAGAAACACACAATTTAATACACAACATCATTAGATCACAATTATCAATGGATATGATATTCCCTACTAATATCCTAGGATAATACTATAAAAATAAAAAAAATATCTAGAATGATATTTCTAGGATAAAAAATAAAATGCATACAAAAATGGAAATGAAAACACATCTAGGAATGCATCACACATAAAGAGATAGGCATATAAACAATTTCATTACAAACAAATATAGCCACATTTCATAAATCTATATATTTTTAATAAAATAGATTAAACATGATGGTGTTATCACAACCTATGTTATTGTACTAGTACTATATTTATTAAACCAAAATTATGACTAAACTTAAATAAAATTATGTCTTAGTCAAACTATTGGTGGGGTTATTAGAAGTTTTTATCTTATGGACACACACTCTTCTAGTCTCAATAACCTGTCTAATAAAATAAAACCTAATATCTATGTGCTTTAACCTTCCATGGAAAAAATTATTTTTAGATAAGTGTAGGGCTGGATGACTATCACAATACACATAAATATTACTAAATGATAAAGATAGATTTTTTATCATTCCTTAAAAAAAATAAACATTTTAATACATTCATTCAATGAAATATATTATACATTAGTGGTGGAAAAACAAATAATATATTACATGTTACACTTCTATGAAACAATTCCACCACAAGAAAGAAAAACATAACCAATGATAAATTTTCAAGTATCAACATTAGCAGTATAGTCAAAATCAATAAATCCCACTATATCATTATCATAACAGCTATTATTACTAAAAAATACATAGGTTAGAAGATATAGACACATACCTCAAGATCAAATTAAATTAATTCTAATTTATTTTCCCGAGGTTTCCCATAAACCTACTTAAATTGGAAACTAAAAAAGAAAATTCTAGTCTAAATAAAATCATGGAATGCATAAAGATACCTACAACATTTGAAAATAATATTTTCTTTATAAAGGTTTCATTTGACTCACAATTAGGGGAATGAGATAGAGATATCTTAAAGTGTTGTCCAAAAGGCACAATAACTGGTTTTAGATACTCATAAATATACCATTTTAACACCTTCTTTACATAGGCATGCTGGGAAAGATACAAAACTTTTTTTTCTTCATTCCTAATTATTTTTATGCCCAATATTTTCTTAGCATTGTATAAATATTTCATTCCAAAATAACTTTTAAGTTAGATCTGTATAAGATTAATCAACCTCATGTTCTTACAAATAATAATTATGTTATCAATATATAATAGTAAGTAAATAATCTCTTACATAATAGGTTTAAAATTAACACATGCATCATACTTTCTTTTACTGAAACCATTTTTAAGAATAAAAGAATAAAACTATTTATACCACTAACTTAATAACTTTTAATCCCATAAAATGATTTTTGTAAATGAAAAACTTGATCATATTTAAAATTATTTAGGCAGATTAATGTAAATTCTTTCATCCAAATTTACATATAAAAAATAATTTTTGACATCAAACTATTCTATATGAAAATAATAATGGATAGAAAATGAAACCAATGATCTAAATGATTAATGTTTCATAATAGTGGATTTTTTTATTATATTTTATTCCTCCACACTAGAGGAATCCTATATAAATTAGAGAGAAAAGGCTCGGGCCTGAGTTGGTGACCCAACCCACTCACCTAAAATTTATTAAATAAAAAAATAAAATATGAATGAACAAGGTGAAATATGATTTAACCAACTATTAATGTAAATATTTCATGTGAACAGGAAAAAATATAGAAAAAACAAGATAGAAAATGAAGAAACAACATGAACAAGATTAGAATGGAACACATTGTCTGCTCTACCTCAAGGTGCATCTGGACCAAGATGGTCTTTATAAATCCCACATAACCAGATCCTATTTATTTGGTAGTAATGATATTATATCCAAAATCATTGTAAAGTATGAAACCACTAAAAATTGTACCTTTATGCAGGCTCCATATGCATTATAGATGTCCTTTATGAGCACAAAAGATGAAAATATGACCTTTACACATCCAAACAACCCATTAAACAACATTTTTAGTACCTTTATGTAGCCTTCATATGTAGTACAATCAACATTTGTATACTCAAAAGCTGAATATATGACCATTAAGTAGCCAAAAAATAATTTACATAGGCTTACCAGTACCTTTACGTAGCACCCATATGCAGCAAAAATGACCCTTATGCACTCAATTCTGCATAGATGACTTTTATGTATCCATACTTCCCTTTTCTCATACTACCTTTACACACACATGATTCAACCCTTATGTGATTTCTGCACAAATAACCTTTACGAAACCAAGTTACCTCATGTGATTGCTACCCATATGTGTACATGATTTTATCCTTACACTACATCTTAATTTATAATTACCTTTACACATGAAGAAAATCACCTTTATAAAAGAATCAACTCACCTTTATGCAACCTATAACTTTACTCATCCAAAATACCCTTTGCACCTACTATCATTATGCACATAGTATTATACCCTTACACATCATCTTAAATTTATAATTATATTTATGCATGAATCATGATAACTTTAAACAAGATTCAAATCACCTTTACACAGCCTTTCTTGAACCATTATGAAGACTCCATATGTAGCCAAGATAGCCTTACAATATCAATTGTTGTAAAAGATAGAATTATCTATATCCATTCTAGAATAAACTAGGATTCCTTTATCCCTCCTAAAACATCAAATGAACTACTACAAAAATTTAAACTGATAATTCAATAAAAAAATACTTGCTAATAATTTGAATCATTTTCCATATAGACCATAGAAACTTAATTGAAGTAATCACCACATAATTTTACTATAATTAAAATTTGTATTTTTTTCAAACTCATCTTCATTATTGGAGATCGTTTGTTCTATTATTTAAAGATAATACTCTATAGTGATTTACATAGTAGTATATATTTTTTACACAATTGTGTCATATTTATAAATCTAAGTATCTAAATCCTCCCCTAATTAATCCCTAATCCTACAAGAATTCTTTATCTTGCGGTTAATATCACCATCATCATCACTGTTGGAATTGGTATAATATTTTGACTCAATTACAACATTATTTATGGTATTATATGTTTCTTTAATGGGGTTAACCTTATTAACATCATCCTTCATTTTTACCTATGATTGAGAGGGGATATTGGCTTACCCCAAATGTATCCATGAAGATCTAGTAACAATGGCTCTTTCCAATTTATAGTAATAAATATTCTTCCATGTTTTTCTCAGGTGTGGAATGATAAATCAATCTAAGTCAACAATTGTCATCTTCCTTTTTTAAGAAATCGAATGTAAAAAATCATCAAAATTTTGATGTACTTGGTCATTTTCATATTGATTAATTTTATCAGATTGAAAGGAATCAACCAAGACATTATAGTCTTCATAACCCACACCATGTGAGGGAGGTTGAACACACTCATATTTATCCCTTATAATATCATCACCAATAAATTGAGATATTTTCTTGAGATGACAATCAATAGAGGGAACTGTATGATCCTTTTGTTTCCCCTTATGGACCCACATAATATTACTTTGAATCAAAGTTTTCCAAACAGATAATGATAAATATGAATAATATAGCTATGTGATTTAGTAAGGTGACCAAATTTACAACAATAAAATAAATATTCATGGCTATTTTTAAAATAAATATCTTTCCAAAAACCAGAATCACCATTCTGAATCTAGACATTAAAAGGAATAATTTCAGACATATCAAACTTTAATATATATTCTAGCCACCAAAGATCAGAAAAGATTGGTAGTTTTCTCATCTAATTTAATTATCCACCTGATAAGGCTTACAATATATTTGAGTGTAATAGGCTTTAAAAGAAGAATTGAGAGACCATATAAGTACAACCAAATAGGGGGAAAAGGTGGGTCGATTCCATAATAGAAATCCAAAGACTACTTTATCACTTTCATAGTGAATTATGAAAAATACCAAATACCCATAAACCAAAATCTATAGTATTCTTGTTCTGATGAAAATCAGATAATCACATGAGAGGATTCAATGAGTCTCAGATCAAAATCAGAGAAGATAATCACTTCAAAAGATTTTATGAGAAACATAAGTGAGGGGAACTTTTTTGAAACTTATCATTTAGGGAAAAATGAAAATCTAAAGAGAGGGATTCAAAATATTTCTTCAAAAATGATATTTTTATTTAACCTCTATGGGTAGAGAGAATTGAGATAATTAGTTTATCCCCAACCAAAACATCGATGAAGAAATGATTCTTATTAGAAATGAGAACACATCCATGATCCCCTTCCACCAAAGATGCTCGAGGAACCATGATTAAAATAATTATTCATTGAGGATTTAGAAATAAAATAAGATTTATATTTAAATTTCATCTCCCCAAAATTTTCCCCCTTCTATTTAAAAATCCACTAGAAACCTATAACTCTCATTTTTTGTTTTGGTCACAACTCTCTAGTTTTTTTAGGAATGGAATCTATTTCATAATTCATCGCATCAAACCACTACTTATATTCATTAACTTTAATGGATTATTTTAATGTTTTTGGTTAATTATTGTTTATAAATAGAGAAATGTTGAACGCATAGCCAGCCACATCTGTGTGATGGAATCAGGAAGGAGATAGAATGGTTAACCTAACCATATCTCATGTTAACTGATATTATCTAAGTTCACTCTCTCCCTCTACTTATGAATCAAATTCGGAATCAGATTCAATGTGAAATAATTAGAAATAAATAATTGATTTAGTATCAGGTTCATATTTCTTCTTAGGTTTATATGGAACTTAAATGCCCATAGTCTTGGGTGTATGAATGTCATTAAACTCTATAGGATTTTACTTAGACACAATGGACTCATGGAATACAATATAATGACATATAATTCACTTCTAGTAACTAGTATCGTAAATCCACAATCTATAACCCTAGACACCCTAAGTAGATCCCACAAACACACACATAAACACCCTTTTTTCTAGATTATCAATTATTTTGTGAACATAAGTTGTGCAATCAAAGACTTTAATGTGTCTCAAATTTGGGGGTGTACCTATCCACATTTCCTCATATTTTTCTAAAATGATAGCACTAGAGGTTAAATGATTGATCAAATATTATATAGTAGTAATATCTTCCACCCAAAAGGATTGAGGAAAACCCAATTGTGAGAGCATGCTTCTCACTCTCTCCAGGATGATATTATTTATTCTCTCAACTAAACCATTTTATTGTGGTGTTTCTACAACTACCTGATGTCTCAAGATGACTTCAAAGTTATAAAAGTTAATATTGATAAGTATTCTAACCCATTATCAATACTAATGGTTTCCAAAATTTTTTCTATCAAATTTTGAATACCAGTTTTCCAGGTCTTAAATGTCTCAAGCATATCAGACTTATATTTTGGAATGTAAATCTATAAATTTCATGAGTAATCATCTATAAAAGTAATGAAATAATTCCCTTTATCATTTTATGAAACCCTAGATAGACCTCATAAATCAGAACATAAATATTCAAGGGGTCTTAGCTTTATATACCTACCTCATAAAATTCACATGTTTGAATTTCCTAAACACACAATCCTCACAAAATGGGAGGTCAGACAGGGTTATGTCAAGAAAAAACCCTTGTAACCTTAGTTCACTCATACCCTTGGAACTTATATTCAAAATATGTCTAATCTAGAGCATAGTGTTATTAGACTATGGAACAAGGTGGAATTTAACTACATAAAATGTTTTTTACCAACTAATTCATATATTTCATTAATGATAGTTCCTTTAATAATGAAGAGTGATCCCCTATTAACTCTAATACTATCAAAATCAAACCAAAAGGTATATTTATTAAATTTAAACACTCTTAGGGAAATGAGGTTTTGTTTTGAATCAGGTACCCACTTAGCCTCATTCATATTCATTATTGTACTATCATCATATTTTAATGAAACATAACCTATACCCATGATATGAAAACTCCTATTATTCCCAAGATAGACATCATCACACTCAATTTCACTCTAATTGAAAAATAATTCTCTCTTTAGATACATGTGGAATGAGAATCCAAAATCAAAGATCCGCTATTTAGAAATGGTACTCATGCACAAATTAAGGACATCAGTAGTATCAAAAAATTTCTCCACCAATAATGAATGATCATTGTTTCCCTTATAATTGTTCTTATCAATACAATTCCTCTTAATATGACTAGGTTTTTTACATTGAAAACACTTTAATACCCAATTTATGGACTTACACTAACTCTTTATATTATCACTATGATATATCTTCTTACCACTAGATTTTATTCTATATCTTAGATTAACTCCCTTAGCATCTTATTTAATAGGGCCTCATTTATGAATTTATTTAGATAATAAGGGTGATTTTTATAGGATTTATGGTGATATAATAAATCTTATTAGAACAAGACATAGTGAATAAAATCCCAAGACCAAGATCACCATGAATAGATAAATAAAAACTATATAAAATTAAATGAAGAACTATATAAAACCATGTATACTTTACACCATAGTATCCTCCATATTATCTTAATTACCTTCAAACACCTACAAATGTGCTTGATAATAATCACTAAAGTGAAAATAAAATAGATACCACCTCTACATGTATCTATAGGCCAATAGGATTGCTCATCATATGAGAAGAACTATCCATCCTCCATGATATACTAGCATCTCATGTTATAAAGGATGTATGAGAAAGAGAGCATCAAGGTTTCGGAGATTCAACTGAATATCATGCAGATATTCCCACTACTATCACATGGTAGTGGGCTTTATAAAGCATGAAGAATTCTCCTTGGAAACTCATGTATTAACTCATGAATAATAACACATGGGTTAATACCCCAACCAACTCATACATAATATGAATGAATTAATAAACTCTTTATGCATTATGACTCTTGTAACAAGCCTTTATGATAGACATTATGGGAATAAACATTAACTATTAACATTTTCCAATCTATATAATCAATAATAAATTCAATAGGATATGGCTAGTCATTTCTTATGATTTCATGGGGTGCTCAATAACTATCCATTACAATCCATCCAGTCATACCATATTATTGGTGAGACAGTATGCATGTTTCATGGTTTTTATACCTTACAATATTCACTCAATCATATTATATGATTGAGTGGGGTAGTGAATTGGCATTAAAAATCATGCCTTATTATATCACTCTATCATAGCCTAATATGTGACCTAATTTTACCTTATGAAAGTGGATTAAAGGATATCTATCTCCTTCAATCTCCCACTTATACAAAATCCTAAAATTCTTTTGTGTCATTTCATAAAATATTATATCATATATGATAAATTTTGAAATCATATTAAAATTATATTGGATATATCCCAAAACACTTCTGTAAATCTATCATAAACTTCATGGTGTATTATAAAATATGGAATACCTTATGAACACACATGAAAAACTCTTTTTTATTAACTCTAAAACGCTTTTAGAGTATTTTTATAAGTCAAAAATCAATTACCATTCATTAAACCACATAGTGTGGAACCAAAATCTTTTATAATTTTGAAAAAATATGAATTATTAGACCCATAAATGTTATAAAGGAGAATCCTCTTGAAAATTTTAAATGATATTCAAGCTACAAAGTGATCTGGAATGATCTCCATCAAAGGCATGTATCTCTATAATTATGTCAACTAGTCACAACTCATCCTAGAATTAATTTTAATACGTTACCTTTTTCAAATACATCAAGTGACCATGGGGCGTGGAGTATGTTAATACTATATAAATGACTAATATATTCTCAATTATTTGAGTATAAACTTTCCTAGTTAATGAACATGTCGCACACCATTCACCTTTTATGGATAAACACATCACATGTCCCTTATTTGAATAGATAATAAAATCATATGTACCATCTAGGTGCAGTCACACACTCCTCATTCTATCTCAATCGAGAGCCTAAATACCATGCTCATCATATGAGAGGAAAAATCCCATCTTGTTTGAGCTCCAACTGATGATATGATGAGTGACATACCCAACCGCCCCCTAATTAGCTACACCTTAATGACTTGTGTAAGAAATGTATCAAAGTATGAAGGTTATCATGCTAGGTATATCTCCAACATCAGGTAATGGGGACTCCTATATGTTCCCTAGATCCCTAGTATACCAAATACATTGTGTATGACACTCCATGTGGTATACTAAGTGAGCCATCCATCACACAAAAAAACTCTTATGCCTCATTAAAATATTTTTTATATCATATAATAATCATTCTCATTCTTGCCTTAACATTTATTTATTACCTATAATTCTGTATAGAGAAAATCAATTGGGGATAACTAAAAGTCATAATTGAGAGTTCAGTTATCATTATTATTCCTGAAATGTATATCAATATATACATTTATATAGTTAACATGAAATAATTATAAAGTGGATATTTCCTTTTATATGATACATTTTATATTCAAAAAATATTTTAAGAATACTTAAAAAAATGTATATAAGTACCCATCTAACATGTCATATATGATATACTTCCAAATCAACCTTATGTTTATTTCAATTTTTATGGTTTTTTAACTAAATACACATATATATAATTCCTACCACGTATATGTGTGATAATATGATAAAACCCTCCCACTTAACTCTTTAGTGAGTAATATCTATAATGAAAGAAATATTTAGTAATGGTGATATTTAGGAATTATATTTTTAATTTCTAACTCCATAAACATATCCCAACACCTTAACACCAAAACATCAAATTTTATAATGCCAACTTTTGTTTTCAACTCAAAACTTTTATAAGTACATAATCATCAATCTTGGAACCCTTTACATCAAATTTTTTCCTTCAAATATTTTTGTAATTAATGTAACTATTTACATTTTTTCTTACCATCATATCCTAAACTCTTTTAGAAAAAAGTTACATTCACTATGTTATTACAACTAAATGTAACTCTTTACATTTCTCTTTACCATCACACACTAAAAATATTTTATATAATTAATTGAAATTCACTTTGTATTTTAACTACAATAATCCTTTATGAAATAGTGTAATTTACTTTTTACAACAACTAAATATAAACTTTAAATTTCTATTTACTGTTACATATCCTAAAATATTTTGGATATTAAGTTTAAATCACTTTAACTTTAGATTGGTGTAATATTTTATTTGTTAACTTTGAAATTCTCTAAGTCCAAACATACTCAAACTAGCCTCTTAGATACTATATTCACTTTATAATATCATTCTAAGATACAAAAACAATTTTGTTTTTAGTAAATAACTACTATTTTCATTTAGCATATTTACTTAAAAACAATCTATTGTTTTCATATAATATATGATATTTTATCTATTTAGATAATTTTCTACTGAAAATAATATTCTTTAAAGTATTCCATTGAAGGGTGGTGGGAACATATTTCCTCATATTTTGACAAATATATATTTAAACACTTTATCCTAGATAAAATATTTTTATCCTTGAATTGTTTTTCAAAACATTTTATAAAATATGATGATTGATAAATCATGTGTATACAATTAAACATGTTAATTTTTTTCACAATAACTCTTTTTTAATGAATAAATTATAATATCACATAAGAGAAATGAGATAAAGATAAACTTACTTTTAAGATTCATCTAATATTGATTAAATATTTTTCATTGAAACCATTAATGTGGACACTCTTTTATTCTTTACTTGATTGAAAAATATAATCTCTATCAATTATTCCCTTGATTTTGAACTTGTGTATATTTACAACATTTGTGATGTATAAATTTTCTATCATATATCTTTCAAAATTGAAGAATTTTATTTTTATAACATTAATACCTCACTTGGATATTCTATAGTCTCTCAAACCCTTCCAGGTATCACAAAACATCTCATCATATGTATCATTACTCTTCCTTCATGATAACACCTTTATTATTAAATGACCTTAACTAATTTCTCAAAGAAACATTTTTGGACTCTTCTAATTTGAACTTTTACCCAATTGTATTTCCTACACAACATTAGAACTTATACATCATATTCTTAGTTCATATATTCACAAAACTTGATAATATTAGGTAATTTTTTTTAATTCATTCATAATGTTGAAACATTTTCATTAAGGTCAATAATATGAATTTCTTAACCAGAATAATCCTTAAAAAAACCTCTAGTCTCATCATGTCATTAACATATCCAATCACATTGTATATATAAGAAAAGACTAAAATTACTTAGACTATTTATCATTTAACACCCTTGAAGCCCTAAGTTTATTATTATATGTTTCTCATAAGAATCTATATTCACATGTTGAATGACTTCAACACTTGGTTACTTAGGAAGGTTTTGCTCTAATAGATAAATTTTTATAACTTAAGAACATTTCTTGAGTTGCTATTCATAATATTATCTTACATTAAGATTATACTTCCTATAGGATTGATTACAAAGTTATATTTTATGATTATACTATTATTATCTACAATAGAATCTTTTATTAAACTAGTATCATGTTTTATTACCATTTCATAATAACTTTATTAAATGGGATCCCACTAAAGTGATGAGCCCTTTTTTATAAATCATATCCATTAGTATAAAAAGATCGATATTTATCTATGATTTGGGTTGCTTTAGAATTTAACCCATCACTTAGATATTTTGGTAGGGCATCATCCCAATCATATCATATATGATTCTTGGATAGTTGAGCAGACAACTCTTTTTTCAATCCATCAAATAGAGAATCCCAAATCTATTCGTCTAGAAACCTAATCCTATAATGGTCTCCTAAATAAGAGAAACCAGAGGTATATGACAATAATGGGAACCCAATACTATTAGGATTTTTGATACTTCAATCATCTAATCAGGTAGGTCATGCTAAATCCCACTCTTTGTAGCCACAACTATAATTTTTCTGTGTGAATGCATGGTGTCTCGTACTGATGGAAATGCCACACCCTTTTGTATTCCCAATATATAGCCCACCAAAGTTGGAAGTTGGTTACAACTTCTCTAAATATTCAAATACACTTGATGAGGAGGCCCATAATATTTTTTCCTTGGATCTGTCACATGCGTTGTTGACACTAACCCTCCCACCGAAGTCCTCAAATCATCACACACTTGCACTTCATATCCATCGCCCATCGATGCCATCAGAAAACACCATCACCCCATGGTGATACGTTGCAACCAGATTTGTCGAGTATCACTAGAGAAACTAACGACCCCACAGCCTACCCATCCCATTGTACACATGTTCCACCTGCCTAGGCTATCCCACACTAGAACAACCCCTTGTAGGTGGCTGGGGTTGGGGGAATCAGTTGCAGAGTCAAGTCCTCAGGCCATTTCTTTATTTATTTCTTGTAGCGTGTATACTTGTAGTTTCAGTGTAATCTCGCCTCTTAAAACTTGAAAAAATAAATCATCAAAAATATTTTGATGAGGTTTATATAATTTAAAAAATAAATCTTTAATTTGATCAATTTAAATTAATTAATTATGAATAATTAATAATTTAAATATAATAACTTTATATTTTACCTTATTTTTCAATTCATAAAAAAATTATAAATTACCCTTATGATTTCTAAATAAACACTTTATTTCAACATTATAAGGCATCTTATATAATTTTTTAAAAGGTATTATTAATATTATAATTTAATATTAATGAACATTTATTAATAAAAGTCTTGAAAACATTAAATTAATAAATTATAAACTCTTTATAATTAATTAATTTATAAACACTTTATAGATTAATAATCATTCCTAAAAAACCTTTTAACCTAAATTATAAACAATTTCTAAATAATAAATTGAATTCATAATTGAAGATAAAAAAATAAAAAAATAACAATAATAATATTTTATGATTGAGATTATTTAATAATTTGTGGTACACTATATTATATACCATATTTTATAATAGATAAGAGTGGCTATGATATAAATACTCAATGTCTGGTTATCATATTTAACGATATTCATTATACCATTCTTATGATAAAATGATTTGTTTTTGAAACATGACATGGTGAAATAGTAGGTTATGATATCAGGTGTCATATGCCATGACAAGTGGAAATATATTGGTTTCAATCATTTAATGTATTATGATATATTATATCATATGCTACGATGTAAATCCTACAGAATAAATCTACCTATCTAATTTTATGACTGGAAATTGACATGCATCACAATTATGATTTCTTTATTTATTCACATGAATTCACATACCTAAAAACATGGGAATATTTAAAGGAATTTTTGGGATTCATGTGGATCTAATAACTCTTATTAAAATAGGAAAACTTTAATATAATCTCAATCCTAATATCATCATGCATAAATAAATAAAAACTGCATAAACTAAAATGAATAATCATATAAAACCATATGTACCTTACAATTTAGTAGACACTACATCATATTGATTACCTTTGAACACATATAAATGTTCTTGATGATGATAACTGGAATGATAGTTAAAGAACTCCCACCTCCAGAGGTATCCAAGGGTTGAGTGGATTGATCATTATATGATTGTAACTCTCTATCATATATAATGTGTTGACATTATGATGCAAAGGTGGTACAATAAAGATAGAATAATGGTTATATAATTTCGATAAAATATCACGCAGACGTTACCACTACCATCACATATAAGTGGTATTTATAAAGCATTGAGGATACTCCTAAAAAACTCATGTATTAAATAATTTATTATAATGCAAGAGTTAATACCTCAACCAAGTCATGCATCGTATTCATGAATTAATGAACTCCTTATACATTTAAACTCTTGTAATGTGACTTTGATGATATTAATTATAAGAATTAATGTTAAATTTTAATGTTTGGACATCTATATAATCTAGAATAGATTATATATAATATGGATAGTCATTTCTTATGATTCCATGGGGTGAAAAATAACCATGCATTATGATCTAGCCAATCATACGCAACAATTGGTGAGACAATATACATGTCATATTGTTTTCATTATTTAAGACATGCACTCAATAATAATATATGATTGAGTGAGGAAGTGGAGTGGTATAAAATCACATGCCTTATTATATCACTCTATCATAACCTATGATATGGACTAAGTGAATCTTAAGAAAAAGGATTTAGGGTATATCCATCTCCTTTAGATTTAACCTCTTACAGAACTAGTGTATCCTTAACATACATCTTTGAACCCTTAATAGAATTATAAAAATCATCTAATGATGTTAACAGAATGATTAAAAGGTCTTCATCGTCAAT
The DNA here is from genome assembly GCA_963277665.1 of Viscum album. Taxonomy (NCBI): domain Eukaryota; kingdom Viridiplantae; phylum Streptophyta; class Magnoliopsida; order Santalales; family Viscaceae; genus Viscum; species Viscum album. The sequence goes on along the minus strand of CAUJRU010000408.1, from coordinate 336,033 downwards.
CTTGACAACTAAATTTGAAAAATCTAAAATTATTTTTTAAAAATAATTTATATGCATCCTAACAACATTTCTAGATTGAATCTTAAAATTATACAATCTAATTTTCTTATTCAATATTACAACCAAAGATATACTCATATATAGAGTCTCAAATTTAGATCATATTACAACATTATTTGAATCATAAGATACCTATCAAATAAACTTATCATAGAAATACAAAAACCATGAGAATATAAGCTTCACAAATAACATCAATAGAAACATGAACTTTGATAGCGGAAGATTGTCTATTAGAAGGAACAATGGTAACTTTATTTTTTGGACCACATAGAGAATCAATAATCTCATTTCAATCAATAATCACACTCATTTTAATCCTTTATACATTAAAATCATTTTCCCTATAAAATTTATCTATTTACAACTTTATAGAACACATTTTTATGGGTTAGTTAACTCTAATACCAATTATTAGGGGATACATTATTTTTAAGTCCAAATTCAATATCCATAATCCACTAATTTATAGCAACTACTTATGGATTTTATAAAAAATAATTTTATTATGAAAAACATAAATAAAATATGATGAAAAAATTAAGATGGGTGTGATTTGAGTAATAAATCAGAAGGAAAGGTAGACACAAGTATATAACATGCTTCAGTATGCATTGTATCTACGTCCATGGTAATAACACCACCTCCTAATTATTATTAAGAAAAATAAAACAACATATACAAAATATAGAAGAGTAGTAGAAGATCAAAGAAGCTATTTGAGGAAGTAAACCCTAGCTAAACTCGGTAGAGGTTCTTAAATACATCACATGGAGATAGTGACTCTCCTTTTTGGATGGATGAAAAATAAACTCATATAATATAATGTATATATTGAAAACATCAACAAAACCAATAAACAAAACCAAAAAACTACTTAAATTTCTAGGTATTTGTACCAAAAACTATGTATATCTAGAATAACGACCTATTGACTTTCAATCATTCACATGAAAATATAAACCCACTCTAAGTTTCAAAAAACCTCAAAAAATATACATTATAACATAACATAGGGAACTGGTAGTAAGGAATAACATGACCACCTACAATAGACAAACAACAAGGGCCTTAAATAACAACCTCTCCTTTAGGATTCCTCTCAATCATTATCTCAATAAAAACTAGATGATTTTATCTCTACAATAAGAATTAGAATGAAAAATATAATAAAACCAAAGGGTTTAGAGACATTTTGCTATGAAAGTGAAGTAATGGGAGTGAAATCAATGTTGTGGGATTATAAATGTGTGGATGGAATAGATGATTTTTTTTCTATTCCCAACTATGCAACATCTCATGGGACATGTGTTTATACCATTAAGCCATGAAGACACCCTATGGTAGAGAATAAACACACTTGAATAAATACACAATGAAATAAGAAGAATCGTTATATCAAAATGACTAGTAGATATGGGATTACCATCCAAGATCCTGGAATACCACTAAAAAATAAGGAAAATAAATTCCAAAATAATATTTCATGGAGAAAATATCAAAAAAATACAGCTATTGAAATTCAAAACACATTATGGAATGAATCATACATAAAAATAAGAATATATAAAATAAATTTAATTGAAAACCAATACAACCACATTTTATAATAATTAATGTTAATAACTCCTTTCCAGATAAACTCACATCCCTCAGTTAATATCAAACTAATGAAATTTTAAAAAAATATACAATTTTATCCTAAATAAGATAAATCAATTATTTAATTCAGTGAGGCATAAAAGTAAATTTCTAGTTCTATTTTATTGTTTCCTTTTAAATAAACACCATTGTTCATTGATTTTTTTGACTCACCATATTTTCATGTAGACAAATCAAAATACATTAACCACATAATCATTATAAGATTTTATCAGTTTATATGGAGATGTACTTGACACTCATAATTGACTATCGATTCTATTTCTATGTTGGGATACTTGAAAAAGTTTAAATTAATTATTTTTATAATAAATAGCATGTATATTTCATATATATGGTCATAAAAAATTTCACTTACTAATCCTTGAAACCAGGACACAAAATTATTTTTTTAACATTATTTAAGAGTAGTTGGGATATTTTGTGAAAATTGTTTTGATATAATAATCGTATAATCTATAAAAAAATAATAAACCTTAGTTTTTTGAAAAAAAAAGTAATAAATAATAAAAAAATGGTAGCACTTATTATACAAATAATGACATTTCATCAAAATTGAGAAGAATATGTATATGAGCTCTGTGTTTTTCTTCATATCAAATACATCATTCATTTTCACCACTAAAGGAAAGTCTAGGATAATTAAATGCTAATAATTGAATATATGTGTCTTAAGTTTCATTTTCCTCATTGGTACCCATTCGATTATGTTTTGAGGAAAATATTGATTGAAAATAATATGATATTTTTTTAAAATCTCCTCTTATAAGTACCATTTCAATTGAACCTTCAACTGATGCTTTATTAAAAAAAATTTATTCAATTTCTATACACATATCTCAAATTGGTACATATATCAAAATTGAACCAGCACATAAAATTTTACTTCATAAAGAAAACATAATATTAAATGTTTTATTAAATCAAATAAAGCTTGTGGAAATATTTTTTCAAATTTATATAAAATTGAAACAATATATTTTTTCAGCTTAGTTGATGTTTCATAGTCTGATGTTGAAGAAAAAATACCTGAAAAAAATATGTTATTTCAATAAAATAATCCTAAATTGATTAATTCAACCACCCTATAAGACTAATAGGTAGTAGTCTTTCAATTATGACATGAAAATTTTCACTTTTTAACCTAATAATAAGACCATTTATAACATAATGTGATAAATTGGAAGAATATATATGTGGTAACTTTAAATATATAATACAATAATATAATAATAAATTATTTTATTTAATAAGTGAATAAACTATTATGGATTTATTATAGTTTTAATCTATCATTTTTAAATAATTAAAGTTCAAAACGCTTATAAATTTGTAAAAGATCTAAGCATACCATTATAGTATCTTTAGATTTGTCTGTTGTGTCTAATACAATATAAAATATATTATCAAAATAGTTCTTCTCAATATGCATTACATCTATCATATTATGGAGGTCCAAAAATATCTATTTTTTATTGGATTATGGTTGGTATAAAATTAATAAGAGGTAATGAAGAGACAATGGTTTTCACCAGAATAATAGAATTGTTAGAGGTCCACCTATTTTAATTATACCTTTTATAAAATTATTTATGTTACTTCTAAATGGATATCAATAAGGATAAATCTCTAATTATAGTAAAAAAACTATTTTTTCTTATATTTTAAGAGAATAAATGTTTAATTTTCACCCATACAACACAAAAAGAGATTTAAGTCCACCTAAAATCGATCTAAAAAATATCCTAAACACTGGAAAGTCATTTATTTCCTATAATAATGTTTCTATATGTGTAAAATTCTATTGTGTGACTACATCATATTAGTTATATCATCTATTTATGATAAATTTAACTTATCAATCAATAATTTCAAATAAACATTTATATTATTCTTTGAATGACAAGTAATTAATAATTCCAAATAGATATATGGTTCTTTCATCAACATCAAAGAAGGTAACTTTCATGGAGTTATGAAAATATATCAAAAAGAATATTTATTACCGTATACAAAAAAATGATAAAAACCATATTTAGAAAGACCTAAATATACATTACAAGGTTATAAATCAAAATACATATGTTATTGGTCAAAAAAATTCATGAATTACTATCACAAGGATGATTTAAGACTCTATTTAAAGAAATATTGGATCGATTCCATGTCATGAATGAAGCTATGATGTGAGATAGAAATAGAGGCTATGATCTAAGATTAATCATAAAATAACTCAACTACTTTATAGGTTCTAGTCTTTATTTTCAATGTATAATGTATTTATATCTTAATTATCCATATAATGGTTAGTCAACTAAAGATTTATAATCCCCATAATATAAGTTGCAATCATTTGAACAAGAATGGATATTTTGATAACTGATTATAACAATAAAAACACATATTTTGATTACATTTTAAGGGTATTAAATGTTCATTTTTGATCTTATGGGCCTGAGTTAGTGTATTTTAATTTTGAACATCCATTCTCATCATTTGTGCACTTCATGCCTAATATGAACCAATTTAGGCCCAATGTTTCATCTGATTTTAAAGAATTTAATTATATATATTTTAATTTGATATTTTTGGAAATGTATATAAACATAAATATGAACATTTTTCATTCAGGGATCAATGGAGGATTCATAAAGGATGATGAGGATATTTGGTGATGAAAGGAAACAACTCTGGAGAAGGCAGATTGGATATCATCCCACTGATGGGAATGTGGGGCCCACAATACAATCCCAATGAATCCCAAACTTCATTAGAGACTAGAATACATATATAGGAACAAATAAGTATTCTGGAGCCAGTGCTAATTCGTCCTAAATGGTGGTTATTAATGCGGACCAAGTTGAACATTTAATTCTGGGACAGATTCTGCGGCCCAGAAAAACAGCCCACTATTTATATCATATCTCCCGAAAGGTTTATTATTTTGGGCTGAAATTTTACAGGCTGTTAGAGGACATACGGGTACTAATTTAAGTTTTCTAGGGACAACTCAAATTCAGCTTCTAAAAGGTACTTTAGGCGCGTCTTTCCGGGGGATACAAGCTGGGTGCAACTTCGGGGCAAGAAGTGGAAAAGTCTCTCAACATTAATGTTCCACCCACCTTTCCCCAACACAATTAATTAAAGGCACATGGGATATTGGGGGATCGGCCAAGACTTAATTTTTTCCTATTTAAGGTAGTAGTTGTGGAAGACTTAGGGATCTTGGAGCTTTGTTTTGATTGTAATGTCATTAAGCCAAATTGTCTTTGTAGCATTTTTCCTTCCCATGTAAGTTGTTCGAATCACCTTAGTTTTTAATAAAATTTCTTCTTCTTATCTTGTTCTGTTCTTCCTCTTATCACCTTGATACCATTGCCTCAAGGTGTGAATTTATTCACACCAAACCTTGTGATTTTGTTCACACAACGGTGGAGTGATCGTTATTTTTGTTGTTTTTTCTTATTCAATTCCACCCTCATAAGTCTACTTTCCACTTCCGTTGAGAACTTGTCATCAATGGAGGGCTAGATCTTATATGGGTTGATCCAAGGGAGTAGAAAGGGGCTGGATTGAATGTTATTTCTCATTTCCTAAATGTTATTAATTTCTTTTAATTGAGTTTCTTTCATTCAATGATTTTTATTCTTCCTCTTCCTTATTGAATTTATTCACCCCACTTTCATGTGATAATTACATCCTTTACCTTGAAGTGCTCATGAAAATGATCCTACAAGTGTATAGGTGATTATAATTTGTTTTGAAGGTGTTTAATCAGTAAGTGATGAGGTTAGTTTGAATTCATTTCATAAATTCTTCTCGAGTCAATGAAATTAAAATCCTAAAAAAAAGGGAATTCATTCAATCCACCCCGAGCAATAACCTAGGATCAACTCATTTTCTCATAATTTGAATTCAAATAGATCTTTTAGTTCTCTTTCAAAACCATCTAAAATCAACCCAAGTTGGCCACTTCAGATCCAAAAATCCATCTCTTTTTATTGAGTGTCTTAAGGTTCTTCTTAGGTCTATGAGGATTCGACAACCCAAGCTACACTACAAGCGACCGCTTGACCCTTAAAACTTGGGTAAATTTGGGCGAAACCAAATTTTGGCACCGTTGCCGGGGACCAAGTAAGTTCCATACACAAAAACCTTCTTTCCTCACCACCATTATTCTATTCTCACACAAGATCTCTTATCTTTTCCCTTTCTCACTTTTTTTTCTTTTGGCGCATGTCCTCCTTCACCGGCGATAACTCAAACAAACTAGTTAGGGTGGAAAGTCATAGGATAGGGGAGTCAAGTACATCATTGGATCATAATCTTCCTAATACCCTAGAGTTAAAGATTGAGTAAATTTCAATGGAGGGTCTTCAAAGAAACTAACTCATAAACCCGGGCGAGAACCAAAAAGGAAATCCCAATAAGGCAGCCCCAAATTTGGGGAATGCAGTTGATCAAACCATGAATGACTACCTTACACCTACCTGGACCAATGCACCCTCTTTAATTAGGCATGATGCCCTAGGAGATTACCACTATGTCTTTAAACCTAATGTCCTAAACCACCTTCCAACTTTCCATGGGATGGAGTCAGAAATGCCTTACCTTCATGTCAAGGAGTTCAATGACATTGTTGAAACCATGTTCTCACCGCATTAACTTGAGTCAGCTAAGATGAGGCTCTTTCCTTTCTCACTTAAGGATCGAGAAAATAACTGGTTAAATAATCTGAGACCTTCATCAATCCACACTTGGAACCAGCTGCAAAGAGAATTTTACAAAAAATACTTCCCCCATCACAAAACCATTGCACTAAAAAAGATCATCCAATTTTTTTTTGAAAAAGAGGGAGAGTCATTTTATGAAACATGGGAGAGGTTCAAAGACACCATAAACATGGTTCCACACCATGTTTTTTTCTATTCCTAAACAATTAAGAATTTTCTATGAAGGTTTGGGCCCAGGGAATAAACAATTCATTGACATGATGTGTAATGGGACCTTTAAAAACAAATCCCCAAATGATGCTTATGAGTATCTAGAAATACTTGCTGAACAAAACCAAACATGGGGAACATCACCTTATTATGAAAAGCCTCAAAGAACTATTGTAATGCATAAAATTAGAGAAGAGGAGAGCCTTATGGCGAAACTTGCAGCACTCTCTAGGAAGGTTGAAGAGATAGACCATAGGAAAATTAATGAAATCCAAACTGTAGACCCTGTTTGCATAATCTGTGACAAACATGACCACAAAACAGAAAACTGCCCAACCATTCCATCCATCAAGGATGTTATTTTAGGAGGACCACCTACTGAAGTCAATGCCCTAAACTTTCAAAATCCTCAATACCCAAACACATTCAACCCAAGGTATAATGACCACCCAGGCATCCGATGGAAAGATAACCAACAACCTAGCCAACCACAAGGACCAAACCCCTACCCTACACAAAATTTTCAAAACCATAACCAATTACAACCACAACCAGTCCAATACCAACATCCTACAGTCCAATACCAACAACCCATCCAACAACCAAAGTATCCCCCTGGGATAACCCAACCAACACAAGCCCCTTCCCAATCTGTCCCTCTCCCAATCCTTGAACAACTGTGAAAACAAATGGAAAGGATGAACTTAGAAGTCTCTTCCCTGAAACAAGAACTTAAAACCATCAAAATTGGAAAGGCACCCATGGCTACATAGGCCATTCCACAAAAAACATCAAGGGGAGAGACAATTTTCACTCAAACAACTCATAAACAACTAAAGGCTATGATAGTTTTGAGAAGTGGGAAATCAATTGAGAAACCTGAACAAATAGTTCAAAACCCACCTGTAGATTCAAAATCTAATTAAAATTCAAATGAAACACATGAAGAAACTAAATATACTAATAAAAATGTGAATGAAACAACTCTTCAAAAAACAACCCCGCAACCTACCCCATTTCCTCAACGCATGAGGGGGAAAACCAAGCCTGAATTGAGTGAAACATTGGGGGAAATATTATCACAATTCAAGTTGAACATTCCACTCCTCTATGCCATTAAAACAATTACTTCATACTCAAAATACCTTAAGGACCTCTGCACATTTAAACGGAAATTATCACATAAGAATCAAGTCCTTCTGGCAGCAAATGTTAGCACAACAATCCAAGGAACCCTTCCTCCAAAGATAAAAGACCCAGGATGCCCTTACATAAATGTTGAACTAGGAGAGAACAAAGTTGTAAAAGCCTTATGTGATCTAGGAGAAAGTGTGAACCTCATTCCTTATGCTATGTATTGTTAGTTAGGGCTCGAAAAACTCCAACCCACATCTGTCACTCTTCAACTTGTTGATCGTAGTATTCGAGTTCCAAAGGGGATCTTAAAGGATGTTTTGGTGAAAGTTGAAAATTTCATTTACCCAGATGACTTCATTGATCTAGAAAATCACCCAAGCTTAGGTCCTAGGGAGCAAACCCCAATCATCTTTGGTCGTCCCTTCCTTGCAACAATCAACTCTGTTATCCGAGTCCAAAATGGGAACATGACCATCACCTTTGGAAACATGAGTCTAGACTTGAACATCTATAATGCAAACTCTCAAATTGGGGATGATGAAGAGATCAACGAGGTTAATTGGATAGGTAGTGTTGATAGTGAACTCAAGGAACATAAAGGAATTACTGAAGTATGTTTAAGTCAAGAAGAGATTTATTTTCTTTGTTCACATGAGAGAAATTTGTCTCCTTGGCTTGAATCTCTTTCAGATAGCTCTTTTGATGATTTTCTAGAATCACCAATCAATCATACCATGGGTGAAATCAATAACATCGAGTCCATACCCATTCATGAAACTACTCTAGCTAATTTAGTGGATGAAAATTCTTTTCACAAGGAACCAATTTTGTCAAGAAATCTGAACAATGAAACTGAGTTTAATACAAAGTCTAATCCTTTCTTGGAAAGTGATAACCACTCTGATCTTGAATTTAAGGTTTTACCTTCATCACTCAAGTATGCATTATTTGGGGACAATCAATCCTTTCCTTTTGTCATTTCTTCCTCTCTTGAATCCAATCATGAGAGGATGCTTCTAGATGTCCTTAGGAGACACAAGAAAGCCATTGGATGGACCCTATCCGATATTCCTGGGATTATCCCACTTATAGGGACTCATATAATTGTTCTAGAATTCGATTCAAAGCCATGTCGTCAACCTCAGTGGCGACTCAATCCTAATCTCATGGAAGTAGTGAGAAAAGAACTTTTGAAATTGTTAAAAGAAGGTATCATCTATCCTATAGCTGAGAGTGAGTGGGTTATCCCAATCCATGTGGTTCCAAAGAAGGCTGGAATCATAGTAATAACCAATAATGATGGAGAGATTCTTCCAACAAGGGTTAATAGTGGATGGAGAGTCTTTATTGACTATAGGAAGCTCAACTCTTGTACCAAGAAAGACCATTTCCCCTTTCCCTTTATAGATCAAGTCCTCGAGCAAGTGGCGGGTCATCAATTCTACTGCTTCCTAGATGGATTCTCAGGGTATAATCAAATCGAAGTCTCCTTAGAGGATCAAGTAAAAACTACCTTCACTTGTCCATTTGGCACTTTTTCCTTCAAGCGCAGGCCCTTTGGGTTATGCAATGCCCCTGGTACCTTCCAGCGGTGCATGATGGGAATCTTCTCAGACATGGTGGGGGATTGTTTAGAGGTCTTCATAGATGATTTCTCTACCTTTGGGGATACTTTTGAGGGATGCCTTATAAATGTTGAAAAGGTTTTTTAAAGGTTTGAGGATAAGAATATCATACTAAATTGGGAAAAATTCCATTTCATGGTAAGGGAAGGACATGTTCTAGGTCATCTGGTATCTGGTAGAGGGATTGAAGTTGATAAAGCTAAGGTTCACATCATTCATCACCTTCCCTCTCCTAAAACTGTTAAGGAAGTGAGGTCCTTCTTAAGACATGCTGGATTTTATAGAAGGTTCATTAGGAATTTCAGCTCTATTTCTCAACCACTTTGTGCTCTATTGGTAAAAGATGATCCATTTTTATGGACAGAAAGCTGTGAGGAATCAGTCTCTACACTCAAGTCAAATCTTATATCTCCACCTATCATGCAATCTCCAAATTGTAAACTTCCTTTCAAGCTCATGTGTGATGCAAGTGACTTCGTTGTAGGGGAAATCTTAGGAAAACGGCGTGAGAAAACTCCATGTGTCATTTCTTATGCAAGCAAATATTTAAATGATGCACAAATAAACTACACCACCACTGAGAAAGAACTACTTGATGTTGTCTTTTCCTTAGAGAAATTCAGGTCTTATCTCTTAGGATCACCAATCATTGTCTTCACTGACCATTCAGCCCTAGAATACCTTTTCCAAAAACAAGATGCCAAGGCTAGATTGATTAGGTGGGTCCTTCTTCTTCAAGAGTTCGATTTAACCATAAAGGATAAAAAGAGTGTTGAAAATGTTGTAGCTGATCACCTCTCTAGGATGGAATTCAAATACAAATCACACCACCTCTCTGTGTCTGATTCATTTCCCGATGAGCACCTCTATTCAGTGAGTGATTGCCCTTGGTATGCTGATATAGCAAACCTTTTGGTGACGGGTTACATTCCAAAATTCCTGGGGACCCAAGCTAAGTGGAAATTCCTTTCTGATGTCAAACACCACGTGTTTTATGATCCTTACCTCTTCAAGTTCTGTCCTGATCAAATCATCAGTATATGTGTTCCCGAGTCTGAGCAAGAGTCCATTCTAAAATTTTGTCATGGATAGGCATGTGGAGGCCACTTTTCTACAAAGAAAACAACTTCAAAGGTACTCCAAAGTGGTTTCTACTGTCCAAACCTCAATAATGATTCCTTCCAATTCTGTAAAATCTGTCCTTAGTGTTAGCAATTAGGATCCATTTCCAAAAGGAATAAAATGCCCCTCACTCCCATTCTGGTTTTTGAAATCTTTGATTGTTGGGGAATTGATTTCATGGGACCCTTTCCAAACTCTAAGGGATACCTCTACATCCTCTTAGCTATTGATTATGTCTCAAAATGGGTTGAAGCCATTCCCACCAAGTCCAATGACCGTCATGTTGTGATCTGATTTCTGAAAGAGCATATATTTTCTCGATTTGTAATTCCTAGGGCTATAATCACTGATCGAGGAACCCATTTCTGTAATCTCCCATTCTCTTCACTCATGTCTATGTACGGAATTTCTCATAAAGTTTACATAGCGTACCATTCTCAAACCAATGGTCAAGCTGAGTTAGCAAATAGGGAGATTAAGCAAATTATTGAAAAAACTGTCAACCCCTCTAGGAAAGATTGGGCTAAGAAACTCTTGGATGCTCTATGGTCATATTGTACAACATTCAAAACCATCCTAGGAATGTCACCATATAGGTTGGTTTATGGAAAATCATGCCATTTACCTGTTGAAATTGAGCATAATGAATTTTGGGCAATCAAAAAAATGAATTTCGACATTTCTTTAGCTGAAGAAAAGAGGAAATTAGATCTTAATGAACTTGAGGAACTTAGGATGGAGGCTTATAAAAATTCAAGGATAAATAAAGCTAGAGTTCAAGCCTACCAATCTAGGAATGTCAAAGTCAAACAATTTGAACTTGTAAAACATGTGCTCTTGTATAGTTCAAAACTTCATTTACACCTGGGAAAATTAAGGTCTAGATGGTCAGGTCCATTCATAGTGCATCATGTGTACCCCCATGGGGAAATAAAGATTCAAGATCCCACAAGTGGTAACATTTTTATGGTCAATGGTCATAGGTTAAAACCATTCATTGAATCATTCAATAAACAGGAAATAGAGGTTGAGTTAACAGAGCCAACCTATGAACCCTGAAAAAATTGATAGATTTAGGATCCATGTCGGGATAACAACATTAAACAAAAGAGATGCACAGGAGGCACCACGTGGTTTTCATGTTTCTCATCATTGTGAATCATCTTTTGTTTCCTTCTTCTTTATTTTGTTATTTCAAAAGAAAATATAAACTTTTGACCTGTTCTTCTTTTATGAGTAAGGATGGGAATGAAAGGGGAGCATCGTATTCATCCGTGTCACGCGGTGTGATCCCTGAGTAATACCTTACCCAGAAAATATAAATAAGATAATGTATCATCAGTTTAATTTAATTTAATTTATGTTTTTGTAGGTATTTAAAAAAAATAGATTGTTGACATGTTCTTCTTCTATAAGTAAGTATGGGTATGGAAGGGGAGCACCGTATTCATCCGTGTCATGCGATGTGATCCCTAAGTAATACCTTACCCAGAAAATATAGAGAAGACAATGTATCATCAGTTTATGTTATTTTTATGTTTTTTTAGGTTAAAAAAATACAAAAAAAATATTTATATTAAAAAAAATTAAAGGCATGTCATAGGTCATTGGGAAAAGCTGGGCACAATCGTCCAAGCCATTAGGAGACAAACCAGAACCGAAAGGAGACATGGGAATGCATTTTGAACATCAACCACCAGGTGACTTCATTCCATAATTTTCATTTTCAATGTCTTCGTTGAACTTCTATCCTACCCCTTCTATGTTTAAATTCTTTAAACACTGGGGACAATGTTGTTCTAAGTTGAGGGGAGATGAAAATGTGTGGAAGGAAAAATGTCATTAACCTTGAACATGATAACACACATTCCAAACTCTGAAATTGGATATCAAATAATTTTTCATGCCTTGATTCTGATTTTAATGAAAGTTTATGTCCATGTGCATAGATATTGGAAAGTGCGGTTGTCCGATGTGATTCTTCACTATTATATTTTCATCCATTTAATAAAAAAACTCAATGCACTTCCTTTAGATTGTGGGGTTTTAGTTTGAGTTCTTGGGGACCCATAATAAATAGCATAGGATTGGCGATCATTTTAATTTTAACATGAGTATTCAAAAAAAAAATCAATTGCGCATAGAGAAATGAATTGACATAATGTGTGGATTTCGTCACTTGGGGATCGTGACTCCATAGTTTTCTGGCCCATATTTGGTAATTTATCTCTATTTTTTGTAATTTTAATTTTTTTTATTGAGTTAACTCAAGATGATGCCCGAGTATGTGAGCTTCACTTGGTGCCCTAAGGTCTTTGAGCCCGGGAGTCATCGGAAAAGTCTTGCTACATGGGTTGACTCGATTGAGTTCAATTTCAATTACAATGGAAAAATTTCAAAAAAATAACCAAAAAAAAAGAAAATAAAAAAATGAGTATTCATCTTATTATTAAAATTTGATTGCTCCTAGTGCTTCCATCTTTTCTCCCTTGAATGGAAATGAACCCCCATGTCTATTGTGACACACAACACTTCATCATGCTTAATTGAATTTGGATGAACTATAACAATGAATTTGAACAAATGAATGGGCTTGGGATTGAGATATTATTGTGGAAATAGATTGTTTTAAATGATTTTGATGGGTTTCATAATTGTTTGGTATGTGGTCTTTGGGTGAGAAATTTGTATTAAAATGTTTTTGGAAAAGGTCATTTGAATTTCATTTTTGTGAGATATATTTTGCTCGGGACTAGAAAAACTCAAGTTGGGAGGTGTGATTATCCAATAAAAACACATATTTTGATTAAATTTTAAGGGTATTAAATGTTCATTTTTGATATTATGGGCCTGAGTTAGTGGATTTTAATTTTGAACATTCATTCTCATCATTTGTGCACTTCATGCCTAATATGCACCAATTTAGGACCAATGTTTCATCTGATTTTAAAGCATATAATTATCCATATTTTAATTTGATATTTTGGAAAATTTATATAAACATAAATATGAATATTTTTCATTCAGGGATCAATGGAGGATTCATAAAGGATGATGAGTATATTTGGCGATGAAAGGAAACAATTCTGGAGAAGGCAGATTGGATATCATCTCACTGATGGGAATGTGGGGCCCACAATACAAGCCCAATGAAGCCCAAACATCATGGGAGACTCAAATACATATATATGAACAAATAATTATTCTGGATCCAGTACTAATTCTTCCTAAATGGTGGTGATTGAGGCAGGCCAAGTTGAAGATTTAATTTTGGGCCAGATTCTGCAACCCAGAAAAACATCCCACTATTTATATCTTATCTCGCGAAAGGTTTATTATTTGGAGCTGAAATTTTACATTATATTATTAAACATCCGGGGATTCATTTAAGTCTTCTAGGGACCACTCAAATTCAGCCTTCTAGAAGGTCCTTTAGGCGCGTCTTTTCGGTGGATGCAAGCTGGATGTAACTTCGGGTCAAGAAGTGGAAAAGTCTCTCAACATTAATGTTCCACCCACCTTTCCCCAACACAATTAATTAAAGGCACATGGGATGTTGGGGGATCGGCCAAGACTTCATGTTTTCCTATTTAAGGTAGTAGTGGTGGAGGATTTAGGGATCTTGGAGCTTTGTTTTGATTGTAATGTTATTATGCCAAATTGTCTTTGTAGCATTTTTCCTTCCCATGTAAGTTGTTCGAATCACCTTAGTTTTTAATAAAAGTTCTTATTATTCTCTTGTTCTATTCTTCCTTTTATCACCTTGATACTGTTTCCTCACGGTGTGAATTTATTCACACCAAACCTTGTGATTTTGTTCACACAACAGTGGAGTGATAGTTATTTTTTGTTGTTTTTACTTCTTCAATTCCACCCTCGTAAGTCTACTTTCCACTTCCGTTGAGAACTTGTCATCAATGGAGGGCTAGATCTTTTATGGGTTGATCCAAGGGAGTATCAAGGGGATAGATTTAATGTTATTTCTCATTCCCTAAATTTTATTAATTTCTTTTAATTGAGTTTCTTTCATTCAATGATTTTTATTCTTCCTCTTCCTTATTGAATTTATTCACCCCACTTTCATGTGCTAATTACATCCTTTACCTTGAAGTGCTCATGAAAATGATCCTACAAGTGTATAGGTGATTATCATGTGTTTTGAAGGTGTTTAATCAGTAAGCGATGAGGCTAGTTTGAATTCATTGCATGAATCCTTCTTGAGTCAATGAAATTAAAATCGTAAAAGAAAGGGAATTCATTCAATCCACCCCGAGCAATAACCTAGAATCAACTCATTTTCTCATAATTTGAATTCACATAGATCTTTTAGTGCTCTTTCAAAACCATCTAAAATCAACCCAAGTTGGTCACTTCAGATCCAAAAGTCCATCTCTTTTTATTGAGTGTATTAAAGTTCTTCTTATGTATCTGAGGATTCGACAACCCAAGATACACTACAAGCGACCGCTTGACCCTTAAAACTTGGGTAAATTTTGGCGAAACCAATAACTAACACCCAAATTCTGGAACAACTTTCTTTACCTTCATAAAAATATACTGGAATCTTATTTCCCTAGAGAAAAAATATTTAACCAATCAAAGTATGTAATAAAAATAGATATTAAATATTACAAAATTTTATTTAACATCTATAAAGTTTATAACAACTTCTAATATTCTTATCATGTATTAAGGACATAAGGTATCCTTATCGGATTTTAACAATTCATAAAATTTAGATTATTCCAATTGAAATTTTGAATATTCATTTTGAGTTTTCTCTTATTAAAAAGATGAGATATAATCCATGTGTACTAAATTTTAAAATTCTGATGGATTAGAAAAAAATAAATAAATTTTACTATGAAGTAAATTCACCATATTCAAAACAAAAAACATAGTGTACCTAAAATTAAAACATAATATATAAACTATAACATTATTAAATATTTAAAATATATTAATATTACATTTCTTTCAAAGGCATCTAATTTTACCTTCCAATTTTTTTATTTGATGATTCAAATGTGATAAATGTTTCAAGACCCTAAAAATGGAATTTTTACTAGAACCATGGGGATTTTTTCAATAACGTATCCAATCATGATCTCATAATAAAAAATATCATCTATTTTATCTATCTCTTATTTTATAAAAAACATAAATAATTACATTATAATCATAAATGGTATGGGGAGTGAGAAAATGATTATCCACATATTTATTAAAAAAATAAAATTATAAAGAATGAGTTTTCAAAGGAAGATTATATAACTGGGTATATTGATCACCTAATACATTATAAAAATATAAATTCAAAAATGAATCATCAAGATTTAATGGGCACCTATTGTTTATACCCTCCACTATACTTATAGGAATCATATATACAAATTTATTCCTCTATATTTATATGTGCGAGATAATCATCCATGTTTCCTTTAATAAATTTTAGCAACAAATCAAATATGTATAAATTATATAAGGGAAATTTTTAGACCATTCATTGACATCCTTGATGACTAAAATAAAGTCGTATATGATCCATAATTTGTTAAAACAAAATATGTTTGCATAATTAATTTCATAAATTGTGAAAAACTAGGTAATCATAAAATAAATAAATCTTATGATTTATAAGTATTAATTTTATGGATTCATATTTATCACAGTTTTATAAAAAAATTTATATGTTTTTTCAATTGAAAAAGTAATAGTTTATTTAACTAAATTGTTTTTCCATGTGTTTCATGGTTTCTTTTAAAGTTAAACTTCATAATTTTATAAATTTAATTTTATAAAATAGAATTAATTTTTTATATAATCATATAAAATATTACTTGGGGTGAATGTTTTATATTTTTTTGAAAAGATTATTTTTTTGTGAATAATAAAAATACCAATATCTATTAAAACTGTCATTTCTTTTCAAGTATATAAAAAGTACAATTATATTATGGATTTTTTAGTAAAATTAGTCACATTTTACTAAAAATAATCTAATTAATTCTAGATTAATAACCATTATACTTTATTTTGGTATAAAATCATTTTTTGGCTTAAAAAGTTATTTTTCTAAAAATTGTTTTTATTGTGGTTTTGTATTTATATTAAAATTAATTTCTACCCCTTATAGAAATTAAATATGGTAAAATAGATTTCATATTTTTAATCATGAGGTTCAAATTTTTTAATAAGTTCAATTTCATTTTTTCTCATTATGAATAGTTATCATGATAAAAAATAGTTACCACAATAAAAGGTAAAACAGGTTAATTTTGGTAAAAACTAAGTTATAAGGACAAAAAAAATATTATATTAATTCTTATTCTCTTATTAAATTTCAACCCATATCACATTAGATTCAAAATTTTATAGTTTTAGATCTAATTTACCATGATTAATACTTTATATTATCTTAAAACTTTGAAAAATTACAAGTGTGTCACTCCCCTATATTATAAATGTACACCTCCTCTCCTCGCATATTCACACACTTTTAGTCATTTATCTTGAACAGGAACTGATAAAATACCTTCTAAAAATCACTACTCATTTTTTATAGGTTCTTCTCTCACAAAAAGGATCAACCTAAGAAGGCTTAAGGTGTAAGATAAGGGAGGTTTTCCAAAGAAGAGGTATAGTTATTAACCAAGTGTTTCTTGTTTATTTCTTCTTATGCCTCCAAATATTTTTTAACCATGTTGAAATAATAAAATTATTATATTCCATATAATATAATTTTATTATGACTATGGTAAAATATTTTTTCATCTCATTTTTTATCCTAGGGGAAATGAAAATATCGCTCATGCATAAATGTGGACTACCACCTCCATGAAGTGATGTGTTTTATTTTTTGTCACCAGATTATATGGATAGTTAAAGTAAAGGATCAAATTAATATAAATGTTTTTTATGAAATAATTATGATTCTTTAAATATAATATATAATATCTTGTACTTCCTTGAGGTACATTCTTGTTTAAGTTTTGGATTAAGTCTCCTTAATTTTGTTAAAGGAATGTTTATCAGGTGTATGAGGAGGCTTGGGGTGTTCTGTGGGTTTGGTACATAAAAGAGGAGGAAAGTGGTAATCCAATTCATGTTTTATAGTTAGTGCAAGGTTAGTAGTAACTGTTCTCCCAAACCGTGATTTCCTGGATATGGGGTGCACGGTTTAAAGAAACCATTCTAGGGGGAAAGACAAACCATGAAAGCTTAGATAGAGATATCTCACATGGCATTACAGTGTTTTTTAAATAATGAATGATTTCTAGGAATATGTGTGGCCTAGACCCTTCTTGGACAGAGGGTGGTACACGGTTGGTGCACTGTTTGGACAACCATGCGGCCAAACTACATTCCACTTTAAGAATGATTTTTTACCATTTTTTCCTCTCGGTCCAGAAGTGTTATAACTCTATATTTTCCTTCATTCTACCCCCAACATACCTAGTGATGAACCAAATCACCCCAAACTCCCCAAGGGTCAATATAAATCATTTCTAAGCCTTTTAGAGTGTTGTTAGGTGCAGATTGAAGCTCCATGTTAGTCTAACACTCTTCTTCCATCCTTTTTCTGGATTATGGATTGTGTGGTTGTTATTCTCTGTCTAAAACCTTAAAACATTATTTTTCGTGTGGATATTAGTTTGAGGATTCAAAGGGTGTTAAAATTAGAATCAAAGGCTAATTTTAAGTGCATGTTCATATTTTGAATCGATGTTGGTGGTCTATAATTTATATCCTACAGTTTTTTTGATTATTTATGTATATGTGGTTGTGATATGATATTTTTGTGTTATCCATTTGGTTTTCCTTCGTAAAAATGATAAATTTATTGGGTAAATGTTTAATTTAAACCCTCATGATCATTGCGGGATGCATTGATGTTAATTTGACTGGGTTACGGGCCACCCAAGGGGTGTGTCACTCCTTGAACATGGAGATTGAAATGTTAAGTGTGAAATAAAAATATATTGACATAGATACTTTGATAAATGTGTTGAAATGTTATCTTGGGTTATGAAATGAAATTAATGGTATTTTCATTTAGTTATTAACATGGATTTAGGGGTTGTTTGGTGTGATGATAAATGGGTTAAATTAGTTATGGATTGTAAATGATAAACTTTATTGATTAGATAAGTCATGTAAATTATAAATGGGTTAAATGGGTTAAGGAATGTATATGAGAAAGAGCAAATGGGATAAGGAATAATGGTAGATTATGTGTTGAATGAACTTTTGTTGTAAATGATGACTGTGTTAAATGGTTGTGGTTTATATTTAGTAAATTCATTATGGTTAAATAAGCATGTGTACATATCTTGGTGGTATATGGGGTATTGAATCGAGGTTATACTGCCACAGTTTAGGTTGAAATGAGCCTCTGAACCCCACCCCTAGAATGCATGGATTAGGGAGCCAGATTGAGGCTCTATGCGCCTAATGGTTGCATTGGATGAGACTACCTGGACTGACCCTCCAAGTAAAGTGTGATGATTGTTTTTTGAAATGTTTTCCCTAGTGAGATAGTGAACCTAAATTATCTCTTTATGAATAGGAGTTAGGCCAAATCCATTTTTTTTAATTTTCAATAGCCAATTTTAGGTTGAGCGGTAACCGCACAGATACCCACAAATTTCAAAATTCAAAACATAACACACCACCAAATTCAAACATAAAACAATAAAAATCATGTAAGGATGATGCACAGGAGCCTGGATCCTAGAGCCTGTCATCACGAGTAGACATCAACCGTCAACTTGACCAACGAAAGCTGTCGCCGAAAACCAGTCGGAAGACACCACTGATCACCGTAAACCCCAAGAAGCTGAAGCCAACATTGTCACCGCCAGCGGCCTGAAGAACACCCGCACCCAAAAACAGAGCACCATCACGATTATGGGATAAACAGAGCACCATCACTGATTCAAGAATTCAAACACAGAATAAAAAAACACTCTTCTTAAACACTTGAAAGGATTATCCTTAAGTTCATCCTAGTTTCATTACTGCATCTCATAACCTGGGGACATACATCAAAAGAAAGGGTGAGCAGAAGGCCCAATAAGGGAAACAAGAGAAACATTTTACATGTGAACTTTAGATACTTCAATAAGGACATAAAAAGAACTTTAAGGCATGAGAAAGAAATAATGAGATACATCATAATAAAAATAACATTTTCATAACTTGAATATGTGGCTACATCATTTAACATAGACAATCATGAACATATCACCAAGGTCCATCCCCAAGGTGTCATTTAAAAATTACCAAGGTTATTCAACAAGGTATCGTGAAAATTGTAATCTCTAGTGGTTACATCATTACCCAATGCATTGGAGCGCTATCAGGAAGCACCCTTAAATTTGCCTTTATTATCATGTGAGCCACATATATCATCGTCAAACATTTCATAAATAACCCATATAGCATAAAATAAATGGGTTTCATTTCATAATCATAACGTTTAAAAAACTGCTTTAAAGACATGATCCTTACGTCACTTTAAACCCACGGAAAGGGAAAGTGGTTCTCATGTATGTAAATCCCAGAATTTAAAATAGAACATTTTGATATATATGTGAATACCCTTTTAGAAATAAGAGCTTTGAGTATTCACTTTATAACATAAAATAATTTTGAGAAAAGAGAGAGACATTTTGAGACCAAAAATTCTGCAGCATAACGGCTATGTTTCGGGGTTTTAGAAAACATTGAAAAGAGAGGGGACATGGGTCACCCACTCATAAATGATCCATAAAACAGTAGGGGAACGGAATAATAAGGATATATGGACATGGTAATGAAATTTGGAGGACATACCATTTGAAATGAAAAACATGGAAGGAAGACAAAAATTAGATTTCTCTTATGAAAATTCGGCAGCCTAACGGCGTCACTTAAACTTCAATAAAAATGAATTGACAAGATAAAATAGGGTCTCTCATCATATGATCATAAGAGATCAGTATGATAGATATAGAGATCATACCCCAACATAATAAAAAAGGAACTTGAAAGACTTGATATGAAAATCAAACTTGAAAAATGAGAAGGGTGAAAGGATCCCTTAAAAATCCGGCAGCCTAACGGCGTCACTTAAACTTTCATAAAATGAAATGATGAGAGTAAGAGTGGATCTATCATCATATAAACAAGAAAAGGTCAGTAAGAGGAATATAAAATAACATCCTCTCACATAATAACATGTATCCTAAAAGGAATGACATAAAAGAGATTACATGAAAAGAAAGAGAGAGGTCGGATCCCTTACCTTAAAATGTAACTCTTAAACCTCAATGGTTGGGACCTTGAGGGCTTGGGGGCACCTTGGGAGGACTCCTTGGGAGGTAATGAGACCAGAACTTCGTTGGGGAAGAGTGGGGAGTCGAATGGATGAGAGGAGGGATTGGTATTTATAGGGAAAGTGAGAGGACAAGGCATTAATGGCCAAGGGACACCTCACATGTGCTTTTCTCAAACCCATGTGCTCTCCCTTGGAATTTACCATGGAGTTAGGCCACATGGGGCCCCCAAAACAATAATTCATCAACCTTGGCCGGCCAACCCTTAAAATATCTCATGACATCATCATGACACAGCTATGATGTCATTAAACATACCGAAACCCTAAAACTGCATTTTTACTATTCACTGAAAATTCAACTTTCTCAGAAAAATCCCAAAATTTCACACTAACCAAATATCAATGCTCTGATTTCAAAAATGAACTCCATTTTACAAAAATAATTTTCTAAATATTTTTAAATTTTTTTTAAATAAATACACTATTCACCGAAAATTCATCTTTTCAGAAAAAAAAACCCCAAAAATTACCATAACATAATATCGGTGCTCTGAGTTCAAAAATGAAATCCATTTTATAAAAATAATTTTCTAAATATTTTTAATTTAATTTTTAATTAAAAAACACTATTCACCCGAAAAAACTAATACTTGAATAATAATTCATGAAACCGTTATTTAACCATTTTATTGAATCACATTACTTAATCAAGGTGCCTAGATTATTTTAAAACTTTCTTTAAGTGAGATTACTAATCCATTTGGTCATATTACTAATCCTAATCATAAAATCACTATTCATAATTTACTATTCATCAAAAATCAAGTTGATCTTATTAGACTCCAAATTTCGTACTGAACATAATTGTAGAAGACCATTTTTTTGAAAATCATTACACATTTTTAATTATTTAAGGTTTACATAAACATTTTTAAAATATCCTTTTTCTAAAATTCATCAAAATATGCATACTATATTTATCCGGTCATTTGAAAATTCATAAACATCATCATAAGAAGAAATCCCAATTTTTATTTAAAACAAAGGATTACACAAGACAATTATGGTCTTCTTACATAGCCCCTTATCACACCAGCATATGACCTAAGTGTAAGGTGTGATAAGGTGAGAGAGGCCGAGGGAGGCTCGACCAACATTGCCCGCGTAGTAATTTCTATCAGTTTGAACTTCTCGCGAAGGCGATTCCATTATAGCTTCACATGATGAAGTTCGGCTTGGGTTTGGTCCAGAGCAAAGCCTAATGGTTCTACCTCCTTCCCAAGTTCTGTTAGATGGGCTTCGATCGGTCCAAGACTACTAGGTGAGGCCATCGAATCTTCTTTCTATAATAATCAACCAAGATTACTTATTTTTAGAGACAATAATCAAAACATTTTGTTCACAGCGGTCATATTGACCGATGGTCATATAACAGTCAAAACCCAGTGGTCTCATTTTAATTATAATCATGTTTATCAAATAAAACATTTTTGTTGAGTATAAAAATAAAATAAAATAACACATGAAATTAGGAAACAAGATTTATTCAAAATTTCGGGCCGTTACAATCTTCCCCCCTTAAGAAATTGCGTCCTCGCAATTTTTAAAATTGGGTTTTGAAATTTCATTGAATGTCCCACATCGGAAAAAGAGTCAGTAACACCATTACTTTAAAAGAAGGAAATGGAAGTACAAAGGCCACACGAGTTTACTCATACTAGGATTCCATGTAGGAAACATGGACATGGAGGAGAAAACAAAGGGTCACGTTCTAAAGGAGAGTGATAGAAAACATTATTAGGAGGAAGTTAACCACCAGAAAATCCCAAAATTATAATGTGTGTAAGCGGTCTTTGATTACCTAGTAGGAAACGTAAACCAACAACGTTTTTGTTTTATGTTCCTTTTAATAACTTTGAGGAATTCATTTACAACATAGAACAAAAACATAAGGAAATATATCTACCTTCATGTAGAGTTTCATACATTAATAAGTTTTTACCAAAACTAATCTTTTCTCCAAACGAAGAGCATTCAAAACTACTTGGTCTCATCAAAACACAAGAATCATCTTCTAGGGAATCACATAATCCACAAATGATCGACTATCTATTTCTTCTATCTTTAAACATTATCCCAAAAATAGAATGGGTAAGGTAAAAAAACTCTTCAAAAAGAATCCCATAGGAATGGAAACTACTTTTAAATCTTCAAAGTTCCATGGTACTACCCAATGTACATCATAGACCATTCCGTAAATAATGGTCCTTAAGATTCCTCAAAATAAACCAAACTAAGATTGAAACCCAAATACAAGAAACATTTGATAACATAGTCTTCCAAAATAAACTTCATTGTTCATCTACAGACAACATCAACCACTCCTAACATCTTATAAAAAAAGTAGCTAACCTAAACATATTTTACCCAAGATAGGTTAATCATTCCCGTAAGTAACCTAAATTACTATAAGTCCACCATAAATTCATCGATTCTTCAAAATATAAGTCAACCTTACTCCTCAATGAAAATACCATAGTAATCTATTTTCCTCATTCATATAGGGTCCCCAAAATAGTGAACGTTTTCCAAAATAATAATCATATTTTAATCCCTTAATTATCTCTGTCGTATTAATACGGCAATCGTAGCATTTCCTATCACATTGGTTGTTGGGACATGTTCTTCCATTTCCTGCCATTAACTAAGAAAAGAAACTATAATTAGGGGCTTAAATACTTAGCTAATAATCATGAAAAGGAGCTTAAAGCATATAAGGATAACTTTTAGAAGAAAAGTATACCCTAACATGTGATCCCCTAGGTTCCAATCTAGGTTATCCATGATCATATATTCTTATGTGAATCTTTGTTCCTTTAACAATGGTTCATACTAAGCTTATGAATTTACCAAATCATATCCCCCGGGAGTGTCGTAACCAAGAGTGCAGCAAGGCCCATTGTTGTGTACCAGTTCCCGTTTGAGTCTAGATCAAAGCGGTGTTTTCGGGTTTTACCCCTATGTACATCTGTGCCAGAGCCACCTCTACCTGCTCGTATCCAGACAGAGATGTATTTGCTTGGAAGCCCATTACTCCATACTCACCAAAATACCAGGAAGATTTCCTATATATAAACTTTTCTACAGGCTTCTTCCTAAAGTTTTCATATCCTAATTTCCACAAATAACTAAACCATCCTTTGATACCAACTATAGCATCCCGTATTTTTATAACATAACTTTCATTTCATTACACAGAACTGAGGATCTTTAAGGTTTATTGTCTTGGAAACAAGGAACATAATACATGAAAAGAACAAAAAAACACTCTTCTTAAACACTAGAAAGTATTATCCTTAAGTTAATCCTAGTTTCATTACTGCATCTCATAACCTGGGGACATACATCAAAAGAAAGGGTGAGCAGAAGGCCCAATAAGGGAAACAAGAGAAACATTTTACATGTGAACTTTAGATACTTCAATAAGGACATAAAAAGAACTTTAAGGCATGAGAAAGAAATAATGAGATACATCATAATAAAAATAACATTTTCATAACTTGAATATGTGGCTACATCATTTAACATAGACAATCATGAACATATCACCAAGGTCCATCCCCAAGGTGTCATTTAAAAATTACCAAGGTTATTCACCAAGGTGTCGTGAAAATTGTAATCTCTAGTGGTTACATCATTACCCAATGCATTGGAGCGCTATCAGGGAGCACCATTAAATTTTCCTTTATTATCATGTGATCCACATATATCATCGTCAAACATTTCATAAATAACCCATATAGCATAAAATAAATGGGTTTCATTTCATAATCATAACGTTTAAAAAACTGCTTTAAAGACATGATCCTTACGTCACTTTAAACCCACGGAAAGGGAAAGCGGTTCTCATGTATGTAAATCCCAGAATTTAAAATATAACATTTTGATATATATTTGAATACCCTTGTAGAAATAAGAGCTTTGAGTATTCACTTTATAACATAAAATAATTTTGAGAAAAGAGAGAGACATTTTGAGACCAAAAATTCTGCAGCATAACGGCTATGTTTCGGGGTTTTAGAAAACATTGAAAAGAGAGGGGACATGGGTCACCCACTCATAAACGATCCATAAAACAGTAGGGGAACGGAATAAGAAGGATATATGGACATGTTAATGAAATTTGGAGGACATAACATTTGAAATGAAAAACATGGAAGGAAGACAAAAATTAGATTTCTCTTATGAAAATTCGGCAGCCTAACGGCGTCACTTAAACTTCAATAAAAATGAATTGACAAGATCAAATAGGGTCTCTCATCATATGATCATAAGAGATCAGTATGATAGATATAGAGATCATAACCCAACATAATAAAAAAGTAACTTGAAAGACTTGATATGAAAATCGAACTTGAAAAATGAGAAGGGTGAAAGGATCCCTTAAAAATTCGGCAGCCTAACGGCGTCACTTAAACTTTCATAAAATGAAATGATGAGAGTAAGAGTGGATCTCTCATCATATAAACAAGAAAAGGGCAGTAAGAGGAATATAAAAGAACATCCTCTCACATAATAACATGTATCATAAAAGGAATGACATAAAGGAGATTACATGAAAAGAAAGAGAGAGGTCGGATCCCTTACCTTAAAATGTAACTCTTAAACCTCAATGGTTGGGACCTTGAGGGCTTGGGGGCACCTTGGGAGGACTCCTTGGGAGGTAATGAGACCATAACTTCGTTGGGGAAGAGTGGGGAGTCGAATGGATGAGAGGAGGGATTGGTATTTATAGGGAAAGTGAGAGGACAAGGCATTAATGGCCAAGGGACACCTCACATGTGCTTTTCTCAAACCCATGTGCTCTCCCTTGGAATTTACTGTGGAGTTAGGCCACATGGGGACCCCAAAACAATAATTCATCAACCTTGGCCAGCCAACCTTTAAAATATCTCATGACATCATCATGACACAACTATGATGTCATTAAACATACCGAAACCCTAAAACTGCATTTTTACTATTCACTGAAAATTCAACTCTCTCAGAAAAATCCCAAATTTCACACTAACCAAATATCAATGCTCTGATTTCAAAAATGAACTCCATTTTACAAAAATAATTTTCTAAATATTTTTAATTTTTTTTTAAATAAATACACTATTCACCGAAAATTCATCTTTTCAGAAAAAAACCCCAAAAATTACCATAACATAATATCGGTGCTCTGAGTTCAAAAATGAAATCCATTTTATAAAAATAATTTTCTAAATATTTTTAATTTAATTTTTAATTAAAAAACACTATTCACCCGAAAAACTAATACTTGAATAATAATTCATGAAACCGTTATTTAACCATTTTATTGAATCACATTACTTAATCAAGGTGCCTAGATTATTTTAAAACTTTCTTTAAGTGAGATTACTAATCCATTTGGTCATATTACTAATCCTAATCATAAAATCACTATTCATAATTTACTATTCATCAAAAATCAAGTTGATCTTATTAGACTCCAAATTTCGTACTGAACATAATTGTAGAAGACCAGTTTTTGAAAATCATTACACATTTTTAATTATTTAAGGTTTACATAAACATTTTTAAAATATCCTTTTTCTAAAATTCATCAAAATATGCATACTATATTTATCCGGTCATTTGAAAATTCATAAACATCATCATAAGAAGAAATCCCAATTTTTATTTAAAACAAAGGATTACACAAGGCAGTTATGGTCTTCTTACATAGCCCCTTATCACACCAGCATATGACCTAAGTGTAAGGTGTGCTAAGGTGAGAGAGGCCGAGGGAGGCTCGGCCAACATTGCCCGAGTAGTAATTTCTATCAGTTTGAACTTCTCGCGAAGGTGATTCCATTCTAGCTTCACATGATGAAGTTCGGCTTGGGTTTGGTCCAGAGCAAAGCCTAATGGTTCTACCTCCTTCCCAAGTTCTGTTAGATGGGCTTCAATCGGTCAAAGACTACTAGGTGAGGCCATCGAATCTTCTTTCTATAATAATCAACCAAGATTACTTATTTTTAGAGACAATAATCAAAACATTTTGTTCACAGCGGTCATATTGACCGATGGTCATATAACAGTCAAAACCCAATGGTATCATTTTAATTATAATCATGTTTATCAAATAAAACATTTTTGTTGAGTATAAAAATAAAATAAAATAACACATGAAATTAGGAAACAAGATTTATTCAAAATTTCGGGCCGTTACAGGAGCCTGAATCCTGGAGCCTGTCATCACGAGTAGACATCATCCGTCAACTTGACCAATGCAAGATGTCGCCGAAAACCGGTCGGAAGACACCACTGATCACCGTAAACCCCAAGAAGCTGAAGCCAACATTGTCACCGCCAGCGGCCTGAAGAACACCCGCACCCAAAAACAGAGCACCATCACGATTATGGGATTAACAGAGCACCATCACTGATTCAAGAATTCAAACACAGAATAAAAAACACCATCACGCTGCCACTGAAAACTACACCAGACCGAGAAGAAACTAGCAATACAAACAAATCAACGTCACTAAGCCCAGCGGGGAAACCAAAGACAGAGACGAAGCCAGACACCTCCAGGAACGCCATCAGCCACTCGAATTCACCTCCCAAGACACCGTGAAATACGACCGCGCAATTCTGACTTGGAGAAGAATGGTGGAATCCTGGAGCAAGAGAAGAGTAAGGAGCGGCAGTGAGCTCCAGCCATCGTCGTGGCCACCGAACTCTTCCATTGGAACAACTGACAAGTGAACAACAAACCAAGGTATGTAAACAGCACGCAGGACTAGAAATCCCAGAATCCAACATCTTCATCATGACGGATTCACCGAAACCATCCGCCGCTAGGACACCGCCATCACCATCCAAATATCGCAAAGTTCTCCGGAACCGAACCTGCGAGGGAAAAAGAAGAAGACCACCACAAGCCAAAACCAAAAATCCCATCGCCACCATCGAGACTGCGCACGACAGCCAGATCCACCCAACGCGCCCCTAGCTGACTCTGACACGAAGCATCATCCTTCAGCGCAGCAGCAGGAAGCTCAAACGTTGAACCCTCACCGCGTCGCCATGGAATCTCTGTCCAGATTGTAGGAAGGAGTGGGGAAGAGGATGGAAAATGGAGAGAAGAAGAACGAGTCCAGGAAGATACACCGCCATAAGAGAGACACTGCACGCCATGAGCCCGCTGGGCTGAAGCAACGAAAGTCAGCCGATCCGCCGCGGGTAAGGGGGGGGGGGGGAACCCGGGCATAGAGTACCTTGTAGTGTAGTTTATTAAATTTTTTAATTCATGAAAGAATCAATAAAAGTGGTTTAAATGAACATTGCTAACTAATGTAAGCCGGTTTATCTTTTTTTTTGTTATTAATTTAGTACATGCATACACTATCTATTTATCCTATAGAAACTTTTGTGGTGGAATAATGAGTTGTACTCACACCCTGATCGAGCCTCTATTGGATAATTGAGTAGATTTAATGGTCGCAGGTCAGGACAAGAGAAAATTCCCTATTTTAGATGGATGATCTGGGTATGGGATGTGCATGGATGAGGGATCCATACTTGGTTTCATGACCCTTTTTAGGGAATTATTTTTTTTCTTTATTTTTTTCCTTACACTTGGCACTACATGACATGACATAGCATATAAACTATTTGGTTGTGGGCTTATACCCATTTTTGGGAAGTGTTTGGTAATGAATTTTTATCGTTCATTGGTTATTGCTTTCCTCATTTTGTACTTTATCTGATGTGACTTACTATGATAAAGAGGTTATATTATCCCCATGTGATCTCTTATACCATTGATACTAGTTGGAAGCATTTGGTGTATGGGGAGGCATGCATGAGATCAAGTGGCGACCTGGCTCAGGGCACCAGCTTAGTGGATTTTGGGTTGGGTACATTACAAAGTGGTATCATAGGGTTTTTCTTTTCTATTATATTACTATTTGGGAAAGGTGTACAGGAGGCTAGGATGTGTCATGGAATTGGTGATGAGGTCTTTTATGGGAGTAGCTAACCCATGTATGGGAGAAAATCCAAGAACCTAGGGTGGGATTGTTGTTCTTGATGTGATCCATTATATTTGAATGATATTTCACTGCTGGGTGATGCACTTTTTGTGTGATGTGACTCTCTTATAATATTTTTCTTGTGATCGAAATGGTACGAGATTGTACATTCATGAATCATTTTAGGCACCTAGGGATATAAGTGGCATGCATCATGGTAGAAACACATGAGGAAGATGTGTGGGACATGAGGGATAGAATTAATTTCATTTTCTTTAAAATTTTGAAATAATTGGGGTATAATAAAAATAATTTAAATGGGTAAATGGTTAAATAATAGTTCCTAATAATTTGTAAATGTGTGAAGGTTTCTAAAAGAGAAATATTTATATTATGGAAGTGAAAATGGTTAAAAAGGATGTTTTATGAAAAGTCTTGTGGTTTTGTGAGTAGGTTACCCCATGTTAACAATGGCACATGATAGGGTTGGATAAGGGTAGTGGTAGAGATGTGTCTATGTCTGCTGGGATAGTTTATGAAAAATGAGTTTTTTATGGCTAGTGGAGATATTTTTTTATGTAAATTGTAGAATTTTTTTGTTATTTGTTTTGAGATGTTTGTTTGGAATTTTAGAGAAATGCCACCACGAAAAACATGTTCCAGTTGGGAGACAAGAAGATATTACCAAGAATTATCTTCCATAAG
The DNA here is from genome assembly GCA_963277665.1 of Viscum album. NCBI lineage: Eukaryota > Viridiplantae > Streptophyta > Magnoliopsida > Santalales > Viscaceae > Viscum > Viscum album. Next base: position 306,410 of record CAUJRU010000408.1, on the reverse strand, counting down.
TGGATAAAGAAACCCTAGTGATTTAGTATAAAAGAGTAGAGGAGAAATTCCATGTGAAATTTGTTCATTTTATATAGATTATGGAATGATTCCTAGGTTGGGTTGTGCCGAATATGTTCAGGCTGACTAGATATTTTTATCTACAACACCCTATGAATTTTTATAGGGAGGATGGACTTGAGGTAGCCAAATTATAGATAGAGTTTATCCAGATGATTCTTGATCAGTTAGAGACCTCTACTGAGAAGATAGTAAAATTGGAGGCTTACATGTTGCGAGGATAGGAAAAGTGTTGGTGGGATATCTTGGTTTAGACTAAGTAGGAAGTGGGTATGTTGTGGAATAGTTTCCAGGAAAAGTTTCTAGAACATTTCTACCTGGAGACCTAGATCCAATGGAAGGATGAAGAGTTTATGTGTTTTACTTATGATACTATGATATTTATGGATTATATTGGCTGCTTCACTGACTCACAATGCTTTGTTCCAACTTTGGAAGGGGATGAGGTAGCTATGAAGAGACATTTCTAGGATGGACTTAGATATGAGATTAAGTCCCAGGTGAATATATTCCATTTAAAGACTTTTTTTGAAGTGGTGGATCAGGACCTTATTTCATAAGGAAGTATCAAGGAGGATTCTGGTGCTGGACATGAAGTTCTAGTTAGGAAATCCAGTGGTGATAATTCTGATGGTAGAAAGCACTTTTTGAGTGTTTTCAATAGGGTGGTGGTGAACAGAGTGGTCGGAAAATAGAGCCAACCTCTTAGGATAGTGATTGAGTTTTATGTTATTAGTGCGGTAGTTTGGGGCATATGTGAGGTTAGTGTCCTCGACCACCAGTTGAGTGTCAAGCATGCAGTATGATGAGAAATATGTAGAGGTTCTATAGGAAAACTCGATAGATGGGTAGTTATGGAGAGTCAATTCTGGTCCAGAGTGCAGGTAGGGGGTCAGTTACCCCATATCAGGAAAGCGGTTGGAGCTCTACTGGTCATACCAGTCGAGGTGGTGGATAAGGTACTCCAAAATAGGTGAATTATTATCAGTAGGGTAGTACAATGCTAGGGACTTAGACTGGAGCCAAGGGCAGAGGCATGGTTCATATTCATTCCATTTAGCCAGCATTTGGGGGTGGCAATGAAGGACCATCGATAATGCAAGGTATAATTATTATAGCTACTATTCTTGATAGTGCTTTATTTGATAAAGGTTCCTCACATTATTTTATATCTTCTCAATTCATGGGTTTGTTGGGCCTAGAGGTGGAACATATGTGCGGGGTTATATCGATTGATACACCATTAGGGGTGCGAGTAAAAAACATCTAACAATGCAAGGAGTGTGCCCTTGAGGTTGGTGGGTACCATTTCCTGTGGAACATGTTTGTGCTTGAGATGTCATGTTTTGACCTTATATTAAGAATGGATTGGCTAGTGTTTTACTAGGACCATATTGACTATTACCTCTGTAGAGTAACGTTCACATCCCTAGAAGGTAATACTTATGTTAACCATAGAGAATGTGATATTTGAGAAAGCCATGTAGGGACATTCATTCATCAGTTTGGTGAAATCATAGCCAAAGTGGATTATATAATGCTTAATTATGGGGGTAGAGAAGATCGTATTTCCTCCTATGGTGGATCAGTTTCAGGATTTGTTTCATGAGGAATTATCAGGGATACCACCTGAGAGAGATTTTGAGTTCATGATAGAATTGTTACCGAGAGTAGAACTAGTTTCTATTATTCCATATAGAATGACATCAGTAGAACTCTAGGAAATTAAAATTAAGTTAGAGGAATTGGAGAATAACAGGTTTATTCATCTGAGTATGTCACCTTGGGGATCACCAGTTCTATTTTCCAAGAAGGTTTATGGATCATTGTGATTGTGAATTGATTATCATAGTTTGAATCAGATGATGGTAAAGAGTCGATATCCCCTTCCATGAATCGATGATCTTTTTAACCAGTTTAGAGGATCTTCAGTGTTCTCCAAAATTGATCTAAGATCGGGGTATCATCAGCTGAAGGTTCTGATATACCACATACTAATTTCAAGAGTATTTATGGGCTCTATGAGTTTGTCGTAATTTCATTTAGCTTGACTAATGTGCTAATAGTTTTTATGACCATGATGAATCAAATATTTCTCTCATGTATAGATCACTGTGTAGTTTTATTTATAGATTACATCTTGGTGTACTCTAAGACTCATAAAAATCATTCCAAACATCTTGAAATAATCCGGAGTATAGTAATAGAGAATAGAATATACACCAAGATATCCAAGTGTCATTTCTGGATTTACAAGGTACATTTCTTAGGTCACATCATCTCTGAGGAAGAAATTTCTTTGTACCCAACGAAATTTAATGTTGTTTTATCTAGGAATAAGCCCAAAAATTTTTTTGATGTTCAATTTTTTTAGGTCTGGAGGGCTATTATCCGAGGTTATTCAAATAATTTTCCTATTTAGAAGGACCACTCCCAGGATTGATCAAGAAGGGAATCAAGTTTGAATGGTCTAGGGCATGTGAGAATGCTTTCTAGGAGTTAAAGAAGAAGTTAACTACCACACCAATTCTGATTCTACCCGATCCAGGTGAGGATTATAACTTGTTTTTTATGCCTTTGGTCTTGTTCTTAGGGTGGTGTTGATCCATAATGTTCAGGTTATGGCATATGGGTCACGATATTTGTGGCCTCATCAATGAAATTACCCTACAAACGATCTTGAGTTAGCCATGGAGGTCTATTATTTTATGTGTTGGTGGTATTACTTTTTGGTAGAAAGGTTTACTTTGTTTAGGGATCATAGAAGGATTAAGTATATCTTCTTCTATCATGATTTGAATCTTTTATAGGGAAGATGGGTTGAGTAAATGTGGTCCTTTGATTTTGAGATGGATTACACACCAGAAAAATGGAAACAGTGTTGTATATGCTTTGAGTTAGAAGACTCAGAACCAGGAAGTTCATGAATCCAATTCCAAATGGAGGATGATGTATTTGATTACTGAGATGAATCTGGAGGTACAAGATGGGAAAGGAAAGATGAAACTTTAATCCTTATCAGTTGAGTCTGTGATTCTGATATGGATCAATGAAAGTTACTATGAGGATCCAGAGTGTTTGTCCTAGAGATAAATTCTTTAAGGTGGTGATTCACCTTCTGGTTGGACTATTGGTGATGATAAGATCTTTTATGTTTGTGGTCGTGTTGTCATGCCTACATGTATATGGTAAAAGTTTATGAATGAGTTTCATGACTCAAAGTGGAAGGTACATCTTGGTTTAACCAAAATATATTGTGATCCTCATAGATAGTATTGGAGGTTAGGGATCAAGAAAGAGGTTGTAGGTTTTGTGATGTGATGCTACACCCTTTAGCAGGTGAAGGATGAGCATCAGCAACCGGGTGATTTTTTACAACATTTTCCCATTCCAGAATGGAAGTGGGATGGTGTGATGATTGATTTTTTGGTGGTTATTATGAGAAAATCCTAGAAGAATGATGTAATATGGATATTTGTGGATCATTTGACTAAGGTGGCACATTTCTTACTGATTTTATAGACCCTCACTGTTGACCAATTGGGAGAGTTGTACGTTCAGAAGATAGTACAATTTCATGGGGTTCCAAGGAATATAGTTTTATACCATGATCTATGTTTTACATTGTGTTTCTCATAGGGGTTACAGAAGGTTATTGTTACCTAGGTGCTTTTGAGTATAACTTTCCACCCGCAGATGGATGGGGAATTAGATCATACTATTCAAGTGCTAGAGAACATGTTGAAATCATGTTTCCTGGATTTTGGTGTATCTTGGGAGAAGCACTTAGTGCTTATTGATTTCACCTATAAAAAAGATACCAGACGATAATTTAGATGGAACCATATGAGGTTCTCTATGGGAGGCCATGTAGATCACTGTTGTGTTGGACGGGGGTTGGGGAATCAGAATTTTTGGTCTCAAGTGTCATGTAGAAGAAGTCATAACAGGTTCAGCTGATCCAGAAACATATGGCTATAGATTATATTAGGTAGAATTCATATGATAATCAGCATCTTCAACATCTTGGGTTTATGGTGGGTTGTTGTATGTTTATTCAGGTGTCACCTAGGTTTGGTCACCTTTGGATTTAGAAACAGGGTATGTTGGCACCCAAATATGGGGTTTGTTAGAGATTGTATAAAGGATCATACTGGTGGTGTATTTATTGGATATTCCCCAGAAACATAGTGGTATGCATGATATTTTTTAGGTGTCACACCTTTAAAAGTATCACTTGACTCATATCATGTTATTGATATTTATGATGTTGAGCTTGAGGTTGATACATCCTTTGAGGAGCATCCGATGATCATAGTGAGAAATCCTTGTGGGGAAATATTGTGCCTTTGTTTCAAATTTTTTGGAATCATGGTAACGTTTAGGAAGAGACTTGGGAAATGTAGATGGACATATAGAACTAGTGAACTGATATTTTTACCTTATAATGTCAGTGATACTTGGGAGAGAAGCTCGAGGATGAGCCGTTATAAGGTGGAGAGGTTGTATGATCACAAACTTACTTGTGGTATTTTCTTATTTATGTTTTGGATTAAGTCTCCTTAATTTGGTTAAAGGAATTTTTACTGGGGGTATGAGGAGGATTGGGGTGTTCTAGGGGTTCAGAATACAAAATAGGGGGAAAGTGTCCATCCAATACATGTTGTATGGTTGGCACACAGCTGATAGTAACTTTTCACCCTAATTGTGCTTTCCTAAAGGTGGGGTTCATGGTTTAAAGAAATCATGCAAGGGTAAAATAAAAACCATGAAGGCTTGGATAGATCCATCATGCATGTTCATCAAATGATTTTTCAAACCATGTAGGATTCCTAGGAAACTGTGTGTCTTGGGCCCCTCTAGGATAGAGGGTGAATCATGGTTGGTGCCTAGTTTGAGAAATCGTGTGGCCAAACTGTGTGCCCCTCTAAAAATATATTTTTACCCTTTTCCCCTCTCAATACTTAAGTGTTCTAACTCGGTATTTTCCTATATTATTCCCCTAGAAGACCTAGTGATGAACTAAATCACCACAAACTTACCAAGGGTCGATCTCCCTCATTTCTAAGCTGTTTGGAGCATTGTTGGGTGTGGATCAAAGCTCCGGGTGAGTCTAACAATCATCTTAATTCCTTTTTCTAGATTATGTATTGTGTGGTTTTTATTCTTCTTTTGAATCCCTAAAACCCACTTTTTCTAGAGGATCTTAGTTTGGGGCTTCAAATGGTGTTCAAATTGGAATCAAATACTATGCTTAAGAAAGCATTCATCTTCGAAATCAAAGTAGGTGGTATATAAGTTATATCCCATAGTCTAGTTGATTATTTATGTTTATGTGGTTTTTCATTGGTGTCATTATGTTTCCCATTTGTTTTTCTATGGTATAAATGATAAATTTATAGGGTAAATTTTAAATTGAACTCCACATGATCCCTACGGGATGCGTTGAGGTTAATTTGACTGGGTTATGAGACACCCATGGGGTGTACCACTCCTTGAACATGGATATTGAAATTTTAAGTGTGAAATAAAAATGTATTAACATACATCCCTTGATAAATTCATGGACATGTTATATTGGGTTATGAAATGAAATTAATGGAATTTTTGACTAGTTGTTAACATGGAATAATTTTTTTTAGTAGGATGATAAATGGGTTAAATGAGTTATTGACTATAAATGATAAAAATAAATTGATTGGATAAGAAATTTAAATAATAAATGGGTTAAATAGTGTAAGGAATGTAAATGATAATGTGTAAATGGGATAAGGCATAATGATAACTTATGTGTTGAATAAAATTTTATTATAAATGATGAATGTGTTAAACGGTTATGGTTTATGTTTGGTAAATTCCTTATGGTTAAAGAATAATGTTCGCATATATTAGTGGTATGTGGGGTATTAATTAGAGGTTATACACCCATAGGTCTGGTTAGACTAAGTCTATAAACCCCTCCCCTAGAATTCATGGGTTAGGGAGTTAGACTGAGGCTTTATGCCCCTAACGGTTTCATTTGATGAGACTACTTGGACTGAGGCTCCAAGTTAAGTGTGATAAAAAAATTTGTGAAATGTTTTCCTTGGTGATATAAGGAACCTTAATTATCCCCTTATGCATAGGAGTTGGTTGGCATGGGCCTTAGTGTAGTTTAATAAATGCCTAACCCATGGAACAATCAATGAAAATGGTTTAAGTGAACATTGTTGACTAATGGCACCCGATTTATCTTTTTTTATCTTGTTATTGATTTAGTACATGCATACACTATCTATTTAGAATGGGTATTTTATAGACACCATTTGTGGTGGCCTAATGAGTTGTACTCACACCCTACTTTTTCTTCCATTAGGTACCCGAGCATATTTCATGGTTTCATGTTAAGATAAGGGAAAAAGACATGTGCTGAATGGATGATATGGGTATGGGATGTACATGGATGAGGGATCCATACTTAGAGTCAGGACCTATTTTGGTGGATTCTTTTGTTTGTATTTATTTTGGTTTTCATTAAAAATGGAATTTTATGACCTGACATAACATATATAATATTTGGTTGTGGGCTTGTACCAAGTTTTGGGAAGTGTTTGGTAATGCATGTTTGTTGTTCATTGGTTATTGATTTCTTTATTTTGTACTTTATATATTGTGGATTACTCTAATAAAGAGGGTATAGTCTCCCTGTGTGATCTCTTAGACCCTCTATGCTAGTTGGAAGCCTCTGGAATATACAGAGGTGAACCTAAGGTTATATGGTGACTTGGAAAGGGGCACCAGTTTAGTGGCTTCTAGGCTGGGGATGTTGAAAAGTGGTATCATAGGGGTTTTTTCTATTGTGTTATTATTTGGGAAAGGAAGATAGGATGCTAGGAAATTTATTATACTTGGAAACGAGCTTGTGCATGAGATTTTCTAATCCATGTATGGGGGGAAACCTAAGTACCCATGGTGGGATTGTTGTTCTTGATGTGTATCGTTACAATTGAATGATATTTCACTATTTGGTGATGAACTTGTTGCATTATGTGACCATTTTATGATATTTTTCTCATGATCGAAATGGTATGAGTTTTTGCATTCATGCATCATTTTAGGAACCTAGGGATATAGGTGGCATGCATCATGGTAGGTACACATGGGGAATATGTGTGGGACATGAGGGATAGAACTCATTTCATTTTATTTGAAATTTTGAAAGAATTGGTGTCTAATAAAGATAATGTAAATGGGTAAAAGGTTAAATAATTGTGACTATCAAATTTAACTATTTCAAACTTTATAGAACACATCGTTATGGGTTATTTATATCTAATACCAATTGTTATAGGATAAATTATTATGGAATCCCAAATTCAATAGCCAGAATACACTTATTTATAGTGATTCTTTAAGGATTTTATAAACAAATCATTTTATTATGAAAAAAATAATGAAAATATGATGAAAAATATTAATATGAGCTCGATTAATGAAAGAAATTAGAATGAGATGTAGAAACACGTATATAACATGATTCGGTCTGCATTGTACCTATGAGAATGGTGATAACACCACCTCCTAATTCTTATTAATCAAAAGAAAACAACATATACAAAAGATGGAAGAGAAGTAATAGACCAGAGAAGATATCTAAGGAAGTAACCCTGCTAAATTGAATGGAGGTTCTCAAATCCATCATGTGGAGTTTGTGACTCACCTTTCTAGATGGATTCACACAACACACAAATCGTATAATGGATATATCGAAAAACATCAACAAAACCAATAAAGAAACCAAAAAAACTACTTATAGTGCCAGGTCTCTATACCAAGAACTGGGTATAGTAAGAATAAAAATCTATTTACTTTGAATCCTTCACATGAAATGATATACCCAATCAATGTTTCAAAACACCTCAATTGATCTCCACCAAAACATAACATTAGTGATTGATATTAAGGAATGACATGAATCCATTCAATAGAGAAACAACAAGGGCCTCAGATCACAACATCTCCTCAAGGATTCCTCTATATCATTATCTCGATACAAAATATATGTTTTTCTCTCTAAGATAATAATTAGAATGAAACACCTAACAAACCCAAAGGGTTTAGAGATATCATCATATGAGAGTGAAGCAATGGGAGTGAAATCGATATTGTGGGATGAGTAATGCATGGATAGCGCATATGAAATAGGCCATTTGAATTATCAACCATGAAATAGCTCATGGGACATGTGTCCATACCAAATAGGCCATGAAGTATAAAATATGGATCGAGTCACCCTATGATAGAGAAAAATACACCCAAATAAACACATAATGACATAAGATGCACCATTAGATCAAAATGATCAATATCTATGATATTCCCATCTGAGATTTTGGAACACCACAAAAACAAATAAGGAAAACAAATTCCAGAATAACATTTCTTGGAGAAAATATAAAAAAATAAAGCTACTAAAATTTAAAAAACATTAGAGAATGAACCATACATAAAACTAAAAGTATATAATAAATTTCATTGCAAACCAATACAAACACATTTCACAATAATTAATGTTAACAACTCTATATCGGATAAACAAACATCCCTTAGTCAATATCAAGCTAATGAAATTTAAAAATAGATAAATAATTTTATCCTAGATAATATAACTCAATTATTTCATCTAGTGAGGAATAAAAGTCAATTTTAATTTCTCTTTGATATCCTCCTTTAAATAGAAACCATTGTTCATTGATTTTTTTGACTCAACATATTAGCATGTATGAAATCAAAATACATTAACCACACAATCAATATAATATTTTATCAGTTTAGATCAGTGTACTCAATGAACATAAATGACTATCGACTCTATTTCCATTTTGTGATACTTAGAAAAGTTTACATTAATTGTTATTATAACAAATAGTATATGGATTTCATATGTATTGTCATAAAATAATTTCACTTACTAATCTTTAAATCTATGACACAAAATTATTTTTCTGATATTCTTCAAGAGTAGTCAGGATATTTTGTGAGAATATTTTTGATATAATCATCATATAATCTATAAAAAGTAATAAACATTAATTTTTTTTAAAAAAAATTAATAAATAAAAAGTAATGCTAGAAATTATTATTCAAATCCTGACATTTCATCAAAATTGAGTAGAGCATATGTATGATCTTTGTGTTTTTCTTCATCTAAAATCCATCGTTTATGTTCATCAATAAATCCAATTATATGATAATTAAATTATAATAATTGATTATATGTGTCTTAATTTTAATTTACCACATTGCAACCCATTCAAATATGTTTTGAGTAATATTCATATTGAAAATAATATGATATTTTTTTAAATCTCCTTATATAAGTACCTTTTGCAATTAACCCTTCAACTGATGCTTTACTATACACATTTTCTTCAATTTCTAAAAACGTCTCTCAAATGGGTATATATACCAAAATTGAACCATCCCACCAAATTTTACTTCATAAAGAAAATGTAATATTAAATTTTCTATTAAATCAAATAAATATTGTGGAAATATTTTTCTAATTTATATAAAATTACCAAAATATATTTTATCATCTCATTCGATGTATCATAATATAATGTTATAGCACAAATATCTCAAAAAATATTTTATTTCAATAAATAAACCCCAAATTATTTAATTTAATTACCCTCTAAGACCAATATGCAATAGTATTTTAATTATGACATGACAATTTTCACTTTTTAACCCAATAATATTACCATTTATTACATAATTTGATAAATTAGAAGAATATATATTTTGTAACGTTAAATATACAATCCAAAAATATAATAATAAATTATTTTCTTTAAAAATTTTATAAACTATTATGGACTCATTACAATTTTAATCTACCATTTTCAAATAACTCAAGTTCAAGATGCCCATAAATTTGGGAAATATCTAACGATGCCTTTTTAATATCTTTAGATTTGTCTGGTGTGTCTAAAACAATATATAATATTTTATCAAAATAGTTTTTCTCAATATTCATTACATATATCATGTTATGGGGGTCCAAAAAAATCTATTTTTTATTCGTTTATAGTTGGTGAAAAGGTAATAAGAGGTAATGAAGAGACAATAGTTTTCACCTAGATAATAGAATTGTTGGAATTATACCACTTTCAATTCTAACTTTCATAAAATTATTTTATTACTTTGAAAAAGAGATCAGTAAGAATAAATATCTGATGATAGTAAAATAAACTAGGTTTTCTTCCATTTGAAGAGAATAAACACTTTATTATCACCCATACATCCTAGAAAGGGATTTAATTCCATGATAAATCAATCTATACAATATTTTAAACACTAAAAAGTCAATGATTCCCCACAATAATGCTACTCTAAGTGTAAAATTCTATTATGTTACTACATCATATGTAGTTATATCATCACTTTATGATAAATTTAACTTATCAATCAATAATTTAAAATAAACATTGATATTATTCTTTGAATGACCTGTAATTAATAATTCTAAATAGATATATGGTTATTTCATCAACATCTAAGAAGGTATCTTTCATAAAGTTATTAAAATAGATCAAAAATAATATTTATTACCATATACACTTAAATGATAAAAACCATATATATAAAGTCCTAACTATGCATTATAAGGTTTTAAAGCAAAATACATATGTTATTTGTCAAAGTGTTTCCATGAATCACTATAACAATATTTATTTAAGCCTCTATTTATATAAATATTGGATTTATTCCTCCAAATCCATTTTTTTATTTTTCAAAATCCACTTTATGGTTAAGTGGGAACCTCTCATTAAATTGGATTCATACCAAAACACCACCCATATTTTAAAATTCAAAATCATGATATAGCTAAACCGTCATCCAAAATTTTAAATTAAAAGACCCACACCTCCCATCACCTCGGTTCATAAAATATTGAGTTGAGAGATTCCTTGATCTTCACCCCTTGATGTCACAAAAATTTCAAAAATAAACCCATCAGAGAGCATCCCACCATATCTTCCATCATAGAAAATACCCATACCATCATCCATTCACCTTCATCATCATTATCAATGTTGAAATCTCTCACCACACCAGAAACTAAAATCACTAAAACCAAATACACAAATAAACATATTCACTGAGTGATAAGTAAATGGATTGATTTCTTTTAGAAAAAAACAAAAAACTTCATAAATGGGGTTGAGGAAGAAAAACCAAGTAGATCTGTCAAACCATTAATCATTTTCATAAGTGTATACTAACTCATGTCACACCTAGATCACCAATGGACTCAAAACCACACATCCCAAAACCTCATATTTACCACCGCTCCAGATCTTACTAGGATAGTTGTAGAGGAATGTGAGGTCATATTAAGGTTTTGAGTGGTTGAGGGCTCTAAACAATAGTATCGTCAAAGAAGCAGAAAACCAGTAGTTTTCATAACATAAGAAATACTACTCTAGTAGCACCTGGAAACCCATCAACTGTCAAACCACATAACCCAAAACCACTTTTTTTCCACTAATCTAGCTCTAACTAAGAGTTTCATAGAGGAATGTGAGGTCAGAGTTGGGTTTGAGTGGATGAGGGCTTCCATAGTAAATAAGCTTTGGCGAGATGATCAAAAGAGCTGTGAAAGAAAACCCACAACAACGAGCACCAGATTAGAGAAGAAGAAAAATTAAGGAATAAATAACCTCTTAGAAGAAGGAGATCATGAAAATGAGGAAGAAAATTATAAATATGGAAAGCCGAATAAGCAAGAGAAGGAGGAGATCCATCACCGTCGAGGAGATCCTTAGAAACCCTAAGAGGAGAAGCAGTTTCGAGATAAGAGAGGAGAGTCGGGTGAATTGGGTGTTATCCTTTATATTACATAATTATTTTTGAATTGATTCCATGTCATTAATGAATTTGTGATGTGAGATAGAAATAGAGTTTTTGATCTAAGAATAATCAGAAAATACCTCAACTACTTTAGAGGTACTAGTCTTTATTTTCCATGTCTAATGTCTTTATATATCAATTATCCATATAATGGTTAGTTAACTAAAGATTTATAATCACCATAATATAAGATGAAATCATTTGAATAACACTATATCTTCTAATAAATAATACCCAAATTGTGGACTAACTTTTTTACTTTCATAGAAATTTACTGGAATATTATTTCCCTCGAGAAAAATTATTTAACCAAAAAAAGTATCCAATCAAAATAGATATTAAATATTATAAAATTTTATTTAATAGCTATAAATTTTATAACATCTTCTAATATTCTTATATTATATTAAGGACATAAGGTATCCTCATTATATTTAAAAATTTCATAAAATTTAGATTGTTCTATTGACAATTTGAATATTCCTTTTGAGTGTTTTATTATTCAAAAGAAGAGATATAAGACATGTGTACTAAATTTTAAAATTGTGATAAATTTGGAGAAAAAAAATTTAATATGAATTAAATTCACTGTATTCATAAAAAAAAATAATATTCCTAAAAAATAATACAGAATATATAAACTATAACATTGTTAAATGTTTCAAATATCTTAAGATTACATTTCTTACAAAGACATCTAATTTTCCTTCCAATTGTTTTTATTTGATGATATAAATGTGATGAATGTTTCAAAACCCTAAAAAATGGAATTTTTACTAGAACCATGAGTATTTTTTTCAATAATGTAGCCAATAATGATATCATAATAAAAAATATCATCTATATTTTATTTCTATTATTTTATACAAAAACAATAATTTTATAATCAAAAACGGTATGGGGAGTGAGAAAAACAATCATCCACATATTTATTAAAAAAATAAAATTATAAAGAATGAGTTTTCAAAGGAGGATTATTTAATCAGGTATATTGATCACCTAAGAAATTATAAAAATATAAATTCAAAAATGAATCATCAAGATTTAATGGCCATCTAATGTTTATGCCCTCTTATACTCTTCTAGGAATCATATGTATTAACTGATTCCTCTCTCTCTCTCTCTATATATATATATATATATATATATATATATATATATATGTTTGTGTGTGAGATAATAAACCATATTTTCTTTAAAAAAATTATTCACTCAATCCAATCTGAATAAATTTTACAAGGGACATTTTTAGACCATTCATTGATAGCCTTAATGACTAAAAGAGAGTCGCACTTGATCCATAATTTTTTCAAACAAAATATTTTTCATAATTAATTGCATAAATTTTAAAAAACTAGGTAATAATAGAAATAAATAAATCTTATGATTTATAAGTATTCATTTTATGGATTAATATTCATTATAGTTTTATAAGTAATTTTATTTTATTTTTTAATTGAAAAAGTAATAGTTTATTTAACTAAATTATTTTCCCATGTATTACATGGTTTTATTTAAAATTTAAACTTATTAATTTTAGAAATTGAATTTTATAAAATGTAATTAATTTTTGATATCATTTTATCAAATATAACTTGGTGTGATTTGTTTTTTGAAAATATTGGTTTTTTGTGAATAATTAAAATACCAATTTCTATTAAAACTGCCATTTCTTTTCAATTATACAAGAATTAAAATTTTATTATGGGTTTTTAGTTAAATTAGTAAAATTTCTCTAACAATAAACCATTTAATTTTATATTAATCACTATTATAATTAATTTTGGTATAAAATCATTTGTATGCTTAAAAAGGAATTTTTCTATAAACAAATTATTATAGTTTTCATATTTATATTAAAATTAATTTTTAACCCTTATAGAAATTAAATATAGTAAAATTAATTTCATATTTTTAATCATGAGGATTAATTTTTTTAATAAGTTCAATTTCATTTTTGGTAATTATGAGTAGTTATCATGATAAAAATTAGTTTCCACAGTAAAGGGTAAAATAGGTTAATTGTTGTAAAAACTAAGTTATAAGGCCAAAAATAATATATTGATTCTTATTGTATGATTTAATTTCAACCCTTATCATATTAAATTTAAAATTCTATAGTTTTAGAGCCACTTTACCATGATTAAGACATTATATTATTTTAAAACTTTGAAAAATTACAAATGTTTCACTCCCATCACTTATAAATGGGCACCTACTCTCCTCACATATTCACACACTTTTAGTCATTTATATTGAACAAGAACTGATAAAATACCTTATAAACATTCATATCCATGTCCTATAGGTTCTTTTATAACCAAAATACCAACCTAATAAGGATTAAGGTGTAAGCCAAGGGATGTTTTCCAAAGAAGAGGTGTAATTATTAACCGAGTGTTTCTTGTTTATTTCATCTTATACCTAAAAATATTATTTAACCATGATGAAATAATAAAATTAGTATATTAAATATAATAAAATTTTATTATGATTATGTTTAAACCATTTTCACTTCATTTTCCATCCTATGGGAAATAAAAACATCGCTCTTGCATATGTGTGGACTACCACCTCCATGAAGCTATGTGTTTCATTTTTCATACCCATATTATATGGATAGTTAATGTGATGGATCAAATGAATATATATTATTTTTATGAAATTATTATTATTCTTTAAATATAATATATTACTTACCTTCTTACCCCTACCATCCATTGGAAATTGATAACGTCGCTCATGTATATATGTGGAATACCACCTTCACGAAGTGATGTGATTCATTTTTCATTTCCACCCTACAAGAATGGTATTAAGGATATATATAATGAATATATATATATAATTTATACCATATTTATTATTTTTAAAAGAAAATATTAACTAATTTATTTCTTTTACACTTAGTATAAAAATGAAAACTTTGTTCATGCATACGTATGGACTACCATCTCCATGAAATGACGTGGATAATTTTTCATTACCACCATACATGATAGGTTTTAAAAGTTTATTTAATATATAAATATGATAATTATATAATGTTTAATATTTTATATTTAATTGAACCATAATCACTTTGACCACATTCAACACACTGATTTTGAGGTTATAAACTGAATGAACCTAAAACATCCAACATAAACTTAACAAATTTAGTAAAAAATAACACATGGTAATAAATGAAATAAAAGGAATAATAATAATGAAATGAATATGAAAAAGTTTATTAAAAAGGTATAAAACTAATAAATTTTTATTACTCAGGAGGGTAAACATACTAATGAAATGAGCGGAGACTCGAGGTAAGGGGTTTTCTTTTCAAACATTTTTTTAAATGTTTTTAACTCTTTATCCTCAAAATCCATGTTATTAAAAGAATTTTATTATTTATACATGAAATGTTATTAAAATTCATTTTAAAACTTTTTTTTACTTTCTTTTTAAGGTTTTAAAATGTAATCTTTTAAACATTTATCATATGCATCATTTTGGATTTTTTTACCAAAGTGAAAAAGAATGTTTTTTAATGTATAAGGCATAGTCATCTTCTCTATACATAATAGCTATTATTAATCATCAATATTCTTCTACAAGTTAACATACTTTTTCAAATAATATCCTATTACTTATCTTCTATGAATTTTTTATTTTTAATATTTTCCAAATAAAAAGGATATCTTTCCTTGTGATTATGAGAAATTTAAAAGTGTTTTACTTATGGGATCAAATGATTTTTCAGGGGTGTTTTAATGAAAAGGTGTAAGATTAAAAAATATTAATGATATGTTACTTGAGATTTATATATAATTACAGGTGATTCCTATATAGATCATGAATATGGATTATCCTAATATATATCTCTATTATATTGAGTAATGATGTAGTCTTTAAAGGTTAAATGATGGAGATAACTAGGTTAGTTACTCTTATGGAATTAAAACTGGATTCGGTAATTCTAATACAAGTTAAACATGAATAAACATAGGTTATAAATATTATTCTCTAATAAACCTATATTATGCTTGAAAAAAGGTTTTTTATGTAAAAAAATTGATTTTGTGCGGTAAGGCAAATATAAAGGTGAAATGTTTATTTTCTAAAGGAATGTTTTCATGATTTACCACATGCCTTAATAATCCTTAATGGTTTTTAATATACATTTAATTGGTTTCAAATGTTTTATTTGAGAAATGATTTATTTTCACTTGTGAAAATGTTGTACTTATCTTTTCAATGTTTTTCTGTAAAAAAGGTAAATGTACTCTTGGGTTTTCATGTTTTTCACTGGACTGATGAGATTTATTTATTTTCATATACCTTACTGAGATTTGTTTTTCTCATAGGATCTAAGGATGATTTTAAATTTTATCAAGGTCAAGATTTCTTCTATGGTGGCTCATCTTAAACAAAGATAAAGTGTCTTGAATGGAATGGGGGTATAAACTTAAAGATCTTCCTATGTGGAAAAAATGCCCAATGTGAGAAAGTGTCCAATTTTTTATATAATTGTTTACCTACTTATCTAAAAATCTTAATGGAGAATATCTTATAAATATAAAAAAGTTAAAACCTTGTTATAAATCATGTAATTATAGGTTAATTATGTTATGTGTTCTTATATTTTATATCAAAGAAAAGGTTTATATACCCTTATAGGTTAGGATAATGTTAAAATAATCTTTAAAGAGACTCTAATTTTTTGTTATATTATTATGTGATATATTTTGAATATTTCCATGTTACTTTATCTAATCCATGTCTGTTCAGAATGGTTTTCCATAGATTAAATAGAGAAGCTAAAGTAGGAAGGCATCAAGAGGATAATAACCATCCAAATCAACAACCTAGAATGGTTTGAATAGAGAAATTTATTATAGTGTTAACTCGGTTGATGTGGTATATTAATGGTGGGACCTATGAAATATAGTTACTGAATTCTCTACATAGGAACATTAATAGAGTGGAGCATTTCAAGAAATAGTATCCTTTGAATTTTGGTGGATCTTCAGACCCAGTAAAATTTTAAGGATAAATAATTTCATTGGATTATATAATCAAAGTGTTGGGATGTACAAAACATAAAAATATAACTCTTTATATTTATTTTTTTGAAGGTTAAGTCAATCGATGGTGGTCTTTTGTTAAGAATACTAAGTAAAAAATTGAGATTGATGTAATCAAGAGGATAGTATTTAAAGATATATTTATTGAGAATTATTTTCCTATGTTTCCTTGAAATTGAATAGAAAGTCAATTTCTAGAGTTTAAGAAAAATAAATAAGACTCAATGGATGCTTATGAAGAAAATTTTACTATATTGGCCACATATGCACCAAATTTCATCTTAGGACATGAAAGTAAAATTTATAGATTATACATAGGTCTAAAACCAAGTTTATGGAGGGTTTTATCCTCTTGTTAATTTATAATCTATGAAGATGTTGTTTATTATGCTAAGAAATTTTAGAGGAGTTTTTTTACATTTATGTACTTCATGAAAACAAGGGTAAAAATTGGTTAAATTGGAAATAAATGGAGAAGAAATCAACCAAGAAATATGGATGTAATCCCTATAGATGTGGAAAATGTGGTAAAATAAATTTTAAATAATGTTTGATAGGATTAGGTAGGTGTTAATGATGTGGTAATCCTGGTCATTTCACTTGTGACAAGAAGGAAAAGAGTTCCAATAATAAAAGTAATGGGAAAATGGATAATCAATAAATATTAACACGTTTTAATTATAATGATTTGGGAAATTATGATAACTCATGTCTAAATTTAGTTAATCAAGGTGTTAATCATCAATATCAAAGATAGAAATGTGAAAAAAAAATCCACTACTATGAAAGATGAGAGACACTCAAATAAAGTGGTGACATGCATATTAATTATTTATTCAGATTATATCAATTTATTATTTGATTTGAGGTCCATGAATTCTTTTATATCTTGGAAATTTTGAAATAAAATGAAAATATCATCTCAAGAAACAAATTCATAAATCTTGGTAAAAACTATTGGGGTTAGTTTAAAAGTAACAAGAATTTATATAAATCTTCATGTTATCATCTGTAGAATGGTTTTCCCTATAAAAATTATTATATTTTCCATTGTAGAGTTTGATGTTATTTTGGGTATGGATTGGATTTTATATTATAACGATAATATATATTAAAAATACAAAAAAAAATATTTTTTTAGAATGAGTTTCAGTTTATATATAAGAATGAATTCATACCTATGATAACATATCAAGAAGCTGATAAACTGATAAAAGTTGGAAGTTAAAGTTATTTTGAACATATTTTTTAAAAGAAAGGAACTGTTGAAATTAGTGACGTGTTAGTAATAAATGAATATCTAGATGTATTTATTGATGATTTTAATAGTTTTATTAATGACCAATAGGTTGAATTTATAATTTAATTAGTGCCTAATGCGAATCCAGTTTCAAAATCCCCTTATCAAATGGATCCAATAGAACTTTTTGTAATTGAAAAAGAAATTTAAAGAGTTTATTTATTAGGGTTCCATACACCTTAGAACTTCACCTCATGGTGATTTTACTCTATTTGTTAAAAATAAGGATGGTTACAAGATACTTTTCATTGATTACGGAGCACTCAATAACATCACTATAAAGAATAAGTATTTGTTGTCTCATATCAATGACTTGTTTGACAAACACTAGGGTGCTCAGTATATTTCAAAGATTGATCTCAAGTTTGGGTATCACCATATTAAGGTGAAGGATCAAGAAACTATAAGGACATAATTCTGTAATAAGTATCATCATTATGAGTTTATGGTTATTCCTTTTGGGTTGATGAATGCACCCTCTATATTTATAGATCTTATGAATATAATTTTACATGAGTATTTGGATAAATTTTTGGTGGTTTTTATTAATGGAATTATAATTTATTATAAAATTTAATAGGAACATAAGAAACACCTAAGGTTGTTTTCTAGACGTTAAAATAAAAGAGTTATATGAAAAATTAAGTAAATGTGATTTTTTGTTATTTCAAATTTAATTCCTTAGGTATATTTTCTCTAAATATGGAATAAATATTGATCCTTCTAAAAATAAAGTGGTGGAAGGGTGTCTAAGGCCTAAAAATTTCACTAAGATTCAAATATTTTTTAGATTAGTGGGTAGTTACCAATGATTTATTGAAAACTTTTATAGGTTATCTACCCTACTAACTAAGTTAACTCAAAAAAGAGTTAAGTTAATTTGAATAAAGGGATGTGATGAATGTTTCTAGGAATTTAAAAGAATATTGGTTAATTATTTTTTGTTATCCTTTCCAATAAGAAATGGTGAATTTATTATTTACAGTAATTCTTATTTTAAGTTAATTGGTTTTTTCTTGATGCAAGAAGAATTTTTGATTTCATATCATTCACACAAATTAAAAATCCATGAGAATAATTATACAACACATGATTTTGATCTTACATCAGTGTTTTTTTTCTTTAAAAATCTAGAGGTATATTTTATATGGGGTAAAATGTGGTACTGACCATAAAAGTTTAAAGTATATATTCATTAAAAAATAGTTTAACATGAGATAAAAAAGGTGGTTGGAACTAATGAAGGATTATGATTTCATGATTCACAATCATCCAGGTAAATAAAACAAGGTAGATGATTCCTTGAGTTGAAATGATAGTATTTTATTAACCTTGTTATGTTAGAACATAATATTTTAGTTAATGATTTAATGAATTTTGGACTAGTAATTTTGCATATATTAACTTACTCTATTTTATTTTAGGTTTCAATATAGTCGCCTTTTTTAAACAGAATTAAGCATAATTATAAGGAAGATTATGATTTTCAAGAAATGGTGTAATTTTCCAAGAAGGGTAATTTTCCTAAATTTAACATTAATAATGAAGGTTTTATGAGATATGGAAAGGCATTTTCATGCCATGTGATTCCTAGTTGAAGAATGATTTATTAAATTAAGCTCATGGTTTTCCATTTTTCATTCATTGTGGTAGAACTAAGATGTACAGATACCTTCAGAAATATCATTGATAATGAAGAAATATATTACTGCTTTTACTGTGAAATTTTTTATTGGTCAAGAGGTTAAATCTAAGTGACAACCATTGAAGTGGATTTGTTATCTTTTTACAGTTCCTAAATGGAAATGGGAGAATATATCTATGGATTTAGTGGTGTTATTACCAAAGACATCTCAAGGTAATAATGAAATTTGGGTTATTATAGATCATTTGACTAAAACTGTACATTTTATTCTTATTCAAGATACTATGAATTTGGATCATCTTTCAATAATTTATCTTAAATTGATAATCATATTACATGGATTACTTCTTTATATTGTATCTAATTGTGATTTTAGATTTACCTCAAATTTTGGGAAGGACTTCAAAATTCTTTGGGTACTGAATTAAATTTCAGTATAACTTTCCATCCTTGATCTAATAGACAATCAGAATGAAAAATTGATAATTTGGAATATATAATTCATGATTTTTGTTTGGATTATCAAGAAATTTGGGATCAATATATTTCAATTGTGGAATTTTATTATAATAATAGTTTTCATTTCAGTATATAGACGTTATCATTTGAGTCATTATATAGAAAGTGGTGTCAAACTCTATCATGTTGGGATAAAGTTGGTAAAAGGAATTCTCTAGGACAAAAATTCATATAAGATATAGTTAATAAGTAAAATATAATTCAACACCATATGAGGGGAGCTCATATTAAGAAAAAAAGTAATGTAGATATCCAGAGGAAATATTTCTCATTTTAGGTTGGAGATCATATTTTTCTTGAAGTGCCTCATTGGAAAAGTTTTATGTGTTTTGGTAAAAAGTGAAAGTTATGTCCATGTTTCATTGGATCTTATAAAAAAAATTATAAAGTGGGGTGGGTTTCTTACCATGCAAACTTACCTCCAAGTGTATCTCAGGTACATGATGTGTTTCATGTTTCTTTTTTAAGTAAGTATATACCTGATGCATATCATGTTTTGAGCTCTGAAGTGGAACAATTAGAGGAGAAACTCTCTTATAAAGAAACGAAAATTAAAATTTTAGGTCATATAGAGAATTTACTATGAAATAAATATATTCACCAAGATAAGGTTTTATTAAATAATCACATGATGTAAGAAGCAACATGAGAATCCAAAAATCTTATGAGGGAAAAATATGCTCGCTTGTTTAAGTAACAAATAAAATTATGAGGAAGATATTTATAAAAGGGATAAAGACTATAAAAATCCATGTAATCATGTAAATAAATAAATATTAATATATTTAATTGTTCATTTTATGGATTCATATTAATTGTAGTTTATAAATAATTTTTTATGATTTTTCAATTGAAAAATTAATAGTTTATTTAAAAAAATTGTTTTTCCATGTATTACAAGGATTTATTTAAAAGTTAAATTTATTAATTTTAGAAATTTAATTTAATAAAATTTACTTCATTTTTATATCATCATATCAAATATATATTTCTTTGAATTTTTGGGATTTTTCAAAAATGGTTGGTTTTTTGGTGAATAGTGAAAAATACCAATTTTTATTAAGTGTCATTTATTTTAAAGTATTTAAAAGGTAAAATTCTATTATATATTTTTTTAAAATGAAATTAGTTCAATTTTAATAAAAATAATCCAATTAATTATATATTAATCAACATTATAATTTATTTTGGTATAAAATCATTTTTATGCTTAAAAATGGAATTTTTCTAAAAATAATTTTTATTGAGGTTTTTGTAATTATTTTTAAATTATTTTTTACCAATTATATAAATTGAATATGGTAAAAAAAATATTATTTTAAATTGTGAGGTTCAATATCTTTAATAATTTCATTTTTATTTTTGGTCATTATGAATAGTTACCATGGTAAGAATATGTTACCACAGTAAAGGGTGAAACAGATTAATTAAGGTAAAAACTAAGTGATAAAACCAAAAAATATTATATTAATTATTATTGGAGGGTTTTATTTAGAAAATTATCATCATATATTCTAAATTGGATAGTTATAGATCCACTTTCACATGATTAAAACTATATTATTTTAAAACTTTTAAAATTTACAAGTGCTCCACTCCCCTTACTTATAAAAGGGCACATCATATCCTCACTTTTTTACACACATATAGCCTTTTATATGGACTAATACCTACTAAAAAACCTTCTAAACATCCATAATTACATTAAAAATTTCTTGGTATCACCAAAATACCAATTAATAAGTCGTAAGGAGTAATCCATGGGAGGATTTAAAATGAAGAGGTATAATTCTTAAACATATGTTTCATGTTTATTTCTTATTATACCTCCTTATAATATTATTAAACAAAGATTAAATAATAACATAATTATATTAAATATAATAAAATGTAATTATGATTATGTTACAACCATTTTTAATCTCATTTTTTATTCTATGTGAAATGAACACATCGCTTGTACATTCGTGTAGACTACCTCCTCCACAGAGCAATGTGTTTTGGTTTTCATCATCAAATTATATGGATGATTAAAATGATGGATCAAATGAATATATATAATATTTATTAGGAAATTATTATTCTATAATTATAATAAATTACTAACATTCTTACCCTTTATATACATTGGAAATTTATAATGTTGTTGTTGCTTACATGTGGAATAACACCTCCACGAAGCGATGTGATTAATTTTTTATTTCCACCTTAAGAAGATGATAATAATAAGTAAGATAATGAATAAATATTACATTTATAACATATTTATGATTCTATAAAATTTAAATATTAACTAATTTATTTTTATTCCACTCATTAGAAAAATGAAAATGTCCTCCATGCGTACATTCGAACTACCATCTCCATTAAATAAAACAATTTATTTTTCATGAAAACCTTACATGGTTTGTTTCAAAGGTGAATTTTATGTATAAATATGATAATTGTAACATTTTTAATATTATTTTGTTAATTTAACCATAACCACTTTGACTATGGTCAATGCACCAATGTTATTATTAGGTTATAAACTGAATGACCCCAAAATGCTCAATGTGAACTTTTAGTAACTAAATAAAACATGGTAATAAATGAAATAAAGGAATAATGATAAAAAAAATTAAAATTATAAGGGTTATTAATAATGTAAAAAACTATTATAATTTTATTACATAGTAGGGAAAACATATGAACAAAATGATCTAGGACTCAAGGTAAGGGATTTTCTTTTAAAACATTATTTTTAATGTTTTAAAATGTTCATCCTAAATATACATTTTCTTTAAAACATGCCAGTAATGTTATTATGTACACATAAAATATTATTAAATGTAATTTTAAAATAATTTTGACTTTATTTTAAATTTTTTAAAAATGAATCTTTTAAACATTTACAATATGGGTCATTTTTACTTTTTTTACCAAAGTGAAAAAGAATGTGTTTTAATGTATACGGCTTGACTGAATTTTCCTTTAATAATATAAATTATTAATTATCAATTTTACTATACAATTTAAAATGGTTTTTAAATAATATCATATTTCCACTCTTATAGTAATTTTTCATTTTTAATATTTTCCAAACAAAAAGGATATTTCTCTTTATGATTATGTGAAAAAGGAAAGTGTTTTACTTATGGGTTTAAATGAGTTTTTCAAGGGTTTTATGATGAAAAATTGAAAGAATACAATTTTTTTCATGATATAGTACTTGATAATTATAGATGATGACATGTTAGTCTGATATAGCTCATGACAATATGTGAGCCCGATATAGATCACCAATGCACTGGGTAATGATTTAGTCTTAGAATGAGAACATAATGGAGATGATTGGGTTGGTTACTCATATAGAATTATTTGGGATTTAGTTGTTCTGATATGGGTTAAACATGAGTAAACATGAGTTATAAATATTATTCTTCAAGATTCCTTTATTATTCCTTCAAAAAGGGATTTTATAGAAATCTTTTGATTTCATGAGGAAATGAAAGTTTAAAAGTGAAAGGTTAATTTTTTAAATGAATGTTTTCTTGAGTTATCACATGCCTCAAGATTCCTTTATGGTTTTTCATATACTTTATAATGGGTTTTAATGGTTTTATTTGAGAAATTAATGATTTTCACTTATGTAAATGTTTTATTTATGCATTCAAAGTTTTATTATGAAAAAAGTTAAACATCCTCATGGGTTTTCATGTTTTTTACTAGAGTAAAGGTATTCCTTTATTTTTATATCCATTAATAAGATTTGTATTCTCATCCTACATTTTCAAATGTTTTTCACATGATCTTAGTATGAGTAGAAATTTTAGTAAGGTCAAGATTTATGCTATATCGACTTGTCTTAAATAAAGAAAATGAGTCTTGAATGAAATGGTGGTGTAAACTTAAAGCCCTGTTTTTGTGAAAAAAGTACACTATATAAAATTGTCTACTTTTTGTGTAATGTTTTACCTAATTCCATAAAACTCTAAACTAAAAAGATCCCATAAATATGAGAAAGTGAAATCCATGTTATAAATCATGTAATTATGGTTTTATTATGTTAATGTTTGTTATATAAATGATGGCATACAATCACACTTAGAAATCCAAAAAGACACCTAAATTTTAGAAAAATGATCCTTTGATTAATCCCCTGTATATTCTTAATATCCTACCATATACCACCCATCGGGATTTATGATTGTAGTCTCATCAATGTTGATATTGATCCACATAATAAAAGAGGGTATCCATATAATGTAAGAGTATTAAAATAGCCTTATTGGGATTTTTTGACACCAATAATAAAATATTTCACATGGTTGTTCCTAATACCATTGTAGATATTAGCATTAATATTAATGTATTTGTGTAAGTAGTTAATAATTCTTCTAAAAAAAGATTTTTGGTAGTTTAATTTGATACCAATCCTTGGAAACCATATAAGAAGGAAAATGGATAAAACCATAGTAAGTAATAAATTGAACAATTATTCACTGAGATACAGATCAAGCAACCTACTTAATAGTATCTCAATTCCACCATCATTATTAATATAATAGTTAAAAAATCTATTAATATAATTCTATATTTTCAAAAAGAACTTATAATCGATGAATAGATGTTGAGTATTCTTATATCTTTCTTCACACAAAGAAAATTATGATGTTATTATCATCCAAGTAACCATCAATCTACTATTGGTGGGAAGCCTATTATCTCAAAGCTTCTAAATGATCAATGTTTGTGAGTAGAGAACATATTCTCTGTAAATGGGGTTTGTCCTAGTGTTAAAAACCTAGTAATCCTACATCAAAGACTCAATGTAACATCCCACCAAATTTTACACTATAATAGTAATTGGATTTATTTTCCACAACACCACATGTGCACCTCCCCATATGCTAGAGGCTTCCAACTATTAGTGAGGGTATGGGGTAATACTGTTGGGAGACTATACCCCTTGATCAAAGTGAAAAATAATGAATAAAATAACCAAGTATTATATAATGAATATAATCATCAAAGTATATAGGAATAAATAAATATAAACATATCAAAATAAACTAGAATTAGAAATAGATAAATATAAACATGACTTAACAACTAATGAGATACAGTAAGGCCTCAAAAAAACCAATTCATCCATACAACTAACTATACACTGGGTCAATTACAAAAACATAAAAAAATAAAATAAACCAATCAAAATAGATCCACTCCATCTTTGAGATGAATCTCATCCAATCTCCTGATACAATCTGAGATAACATGCCTCATCGTGAAAAACTCAACCCGGGTCTCAGCCTAAACCTATGCCTGCAATAAACATGTGAGAGATGCTCGAGTACCCATATGTAATGAAGGACCTATTAGGGTGTGAGTACAACTCAGTATGTCACCACCAATGGTGTTTAAAGAAAAATCTAGTTTGAGAATAGTGTATGTGGATATATAGTTCAATAATAAACAAAACATAAAAAAGATATATTTCTAAACAAATATTTGTTAATTAACATTTTGGCCTTTGAGTTTTAAAGTGACACTCTGGCTAACCAAACCAACTTTGGATAACGTTGATCATCTAATCCAAAAGTAATAGGGCGGTACCTATTTTAATTAAATAAGGGTTTTCAATAGTTATCTCTTTCTTAGTACCTAGATGCATCAGTCTCAAGTACTCACACCAAGTTCCAATACTACAAGTTACCAAATTATTACTCTAGCATCTAAATCATGCATCAAAATCAATAGTTCCTAGATCATCAGTCTATCACCTAAGCTATAGATTCAGAGAATCATTCCACCATCTTATTCCATACGTTATACAATTATTTCCTAGTGCATTAGTCTAGAACTTAAACCATAAAGTATACTATCCATTCCCAGAGCCTCATTCTAACACCTGACCTATATAGAATAATACCTATACTCATACAATCAGTTTGGAACCTAACTCATTATAGCACCTATGAAGGTCCCAATGGGAATTTAACACTATAACATGGCTCAGAAATATAACCCATTTCATATATCAAAACACTATTTAAACACTTTGGAAAAGGATGGATATCACACATAAATTTTAAAACATTTATAAGCCACCATTAAAACATAGTTCTTCCTCTTTAATTTAAAAAACAAGTCCAAAGCCTTTATTTCCAAAAAAACTTTAACATTCCATCAAATCATTTTTACCAAAGAATAAACCACACACTCATTTCAAAATCAACATTTAAAATTCATCTAAAATCCCATTTTTAAATCACTTGGTGGTCAACACCTCATTTTAAGAACATATCCACATGAAAACATAGTTTTCATACAATGAAACCCAAAACTAGATCAAAATAAAACACATACAATTAAAACCATTCCAAATCTTCATGGGAATTTCAAAAAAGCATAGCACATGAAAATATTCAATTTCATCCTCTTAACGTATCATAAAACATTATTCCCAAATTATAACAAGTAAACCTTCAACCATGTTATTAGGATAACTAACATCTTTAATTGGGTTAAAATTTTAATCCACCTATTCACCATTTTGATCCCCACTTTACCATTTTCAGCAATTGGCACACCACATGGGAGATCATAGGCCCAGTCTTATAAGAAACATGGTCCCAACAAGATTCGTGGAAGGTATAAGGTTTCAATTTAAATCCAAAAACTATTCTATTAAACCAAGTAATAAAAAACAACACACATTGGTGATATCACACATACTACATACACATGAAAATAAATTATCAATACTATGAGAAATGGATCTTAAACCACCTACCTCATTAACAAATATTTACCAAACATTCCCAAGGAATGAAAACATTTCCAAGGCCCATCCAAGCCTCATCCAAACTCCTCAATATCCAAAAAATCTCACCTTAACACAAGATCAAAAATCATGACAAGAAACCATAATTAATTAATTATACTATTTATAAATAATTAATTAAATTTCAACTCAAAATAATTCTATACAACTCACTGGGTCATCGTGTCATAGTAGAAACAAATCCAACCACTCACCAAAGACCTGAGACATCACCCTGATCACATTTTAGGGAAAATACATAACCAATGATGAAAATACAAACATATATTAATACCAAAATTAAGAAAAAAACCTTAATAAGATTAACGACATAGCATTCCTCCAACGAAACGACATACGATGGCATGAAGACATCATCTCTAGATCTCCTCTATCCAATACAACCAAAATCCCCTTGAGAAATAGATGATTCCACCATGTTATGGTAGTATATCCATTAGAAACCAAAAATAAAGAACTCAAAAATTAGATATAAGAAAAAACAAGAGTAAAGTAAGCCACCATAGGTTATATCTTTCCTCAAAATATCAAATAAACGATTCAAAACCACCCAAAATCAAAGGTGGTTGAAGGTGGGAAGAGGAGGGAGTTTTGGGGGGTTTTACGCTCAAAATAGAAGTATTAATTGGGGATTAAGACTTAAAATATTTGGGGTGATGTTAATTATACACTTTTTAAATGGAACATGGTTTGGACACACATTTTACCAAACCATGTGCCAATCATGTATCCAATATTTCCCCAAATCTCTCCACCTTGCATGGTTACGACACACAATTTACTAAATCATGTGCCAACCATGTGAGACTATCTATAGTTGGATTTAAGTGATCACATGGATTTCTAAACTGTCTTTATAGTTTATAAAATTGTGAACCTTTATAAAATGATCCATACAGTTAGCACAAACAGTGCACTAACCATGCACCCTATTATGTGACTCCAAAATTCTAAACTCTAGGATCTAAATCCCCATAACACTTCCAAAACCTTCAAAACCACTAGAGAACTTTATTCCATGTCTAAAATGAGTCTTTTGAGAGCTTTTATCTCTCATGATTTCATTCAAACACCCAATATAATGACTAAACCTTCCACCATTTTTAAAATTCAAACTCTTCTCAAATTCTAAGCACCCGTACAGATGTGGGATTTTACAATATCCCCACCATGATACTTCACATCCAAGATAATTCTTGGTGGTTATCCCAATATACATCCCAAACTATATTGGTTACCTAGTTTAAATCTAATGGCCATGTTCTATTTCCAAACACCCAAACCATGTTCAAGCCACAACTTCCAACTCAAGGTGCTCAAACCGTCAAAACCTAAGCCTACATCCATTATCGAAAATAAAACACCAAGATTAGTCTTACCTAAGTTGTCCACCTTGAAACACATACATTTTTATCATTTGGTTACCCACCATTCCTATTATTCTCCCCACCGTAAGCTTCATCTTACAACCACTAACTACCGATTCTTGGTAACTCCTCTATTTGAAAATCCCATTGGAAACTTGACCTCGCATTCCCACAATGCGCCAGACACAGTTCCCAACTTACTACACCCAAACATCCCTGATAATTCCTATAAAACATTGAAACCTCTCCTTTTCACTGAAAACCCAATTGGAAAGGAAACATACTTTCCACCCATGCACAAACTTTGAACAAATTGGATTTTCCTCAAAATCCCAGTTTAATTTTTAGAAGCGTACCTACCATTTCCAGAACAAAATGTCAAATGTGGTTTTAAAATTACTTCATCCATTCCATATTCTAACCCAAGTTGGACTATACTTAGTTCATACATCCAAATAATTCTTTTCTCCCACTTCCACTACATCATCATCTTACTAGACCATAATGCCTTCATGCCTGGAGGCATCATGTGATCACCTAAAAATACCCACCAAAGTCCATAAATGACTTTGGGTAACATTCCATAGCTGACCCACTAATTATTCATTTTCACCATCATGTCACATTGTGAGAAATGATACACCATATAATAGATCATGTTCATGTCACCTCAAACCATCCTATCATGATAATGACACTCAAACCCCATCCACTACCATGTTTAAGTCCATACCTAACATTCATCAAGGAATCCTGATGTACTCAAATCCACTTATGTTATACTAACATAATTCCACAACAATAATCCATTGATCAGACTCATGAATTTTTTATTCCCCATCACATGTGGGTTTCATTACCATGACTGACATCCTTCTCCCCACTATAGAAGATTCCACATCATTGAATTCATAAACCCAAAGCCTATGCTCAACCTCGATCAACCACCATATCTAATTTTCCATTTGGAATTCCCTATAGAATCTAAGTATGTATCATATTGGTTCTCTTCCAAAATATTGATGACATCATGACCATCCCATTTTCCATTCCATATGCCCACAAACATTCCATCATAAGTTTCATGCACCCATGATTTATATGTCACTCCCCACTAAAGGAGTGTCATTATCATCCTTCCACATAATTAGATTCCAACCACCATAGTCTGTGTCCCATCTATCATCGAACCTAATGGCCTAGTAGGCCCAAGACTTCTCACCCCTAAGAATATCTTCAAAAGGCAACCAACTTATGTTCATGGATAACAAGATTGTCACTCACAATACTCTCCATAAAACCATCTAAAAATTAGGTTCACACTTTTTAAAAACCGATGGTGTACTCTACACCACCTAATTCATCCTTAACAACTTTATAGATCACTATCCCCAACAGTCTCATTGCAATGGAACATGTGTTTCTCCTTCTGAACCACACTTCCTTACCTGACATGTCAATATCTGGCACTCTCAATGAGGTTCAACCCAAATCGGCCATGTCTTCACACATGATCCATATATATTATTGTTCCTAAGTCCAAAACATAAGATACTCTCCAGATAGACTTAGGAAACCAAGCCCACAAGCCTCTCATTACCCTCATAATGGTCTACAACCTACCCATGGATGCCTACTTAATTTAAGCACCATGGAATACACTTCTGTAACATCTGATCCATAAGCCAAGCGACACATCACATCACCATGTTCTCATGCCTCTAATATCTCATTAAATCTTAACTATTACACACTATTAGATAACCCAACCACAAAACCTTTTTCTTACTTTAGTGAGTCATGCCCCATGAAAACTTATCTCACAATCCCTAGCCAATGGACATGACTTTACTGCATGCTTGTCTCACCCAGCAAAGAGAACCATTAGTGCTTCCAAAAACTAGAGACAAATCACTTAACCAAAAACCAATTGAATGATCACTTAATAACTTAAATTCATTAAAAAGTTTCACTAAGTTCACTTACTCTCTCATTTCATTCATGAAGACATATCCAAAGATGGTTGGTCCATGCACTTAACTGGTCTTTCCCTAAAAACCACCTGTGCTACAACAAAATCAGTTCTCATAGTGATTTTAATATAACGGAAACTATAAATTTACATGTGCCTCATACCAAACCCTATTTAAGGATATCATTATCCATAGATATCTCCTTATCACAACTCCTCAGACATTCCAGGATTACATCACCAATACATTTGCTACCTAAAGAAAACTCAGATTCCTAAAACCACATACCCTCGAGCACTTATTGTGATCCTGTTCCATCTTATATTCACCAATTACATCCTTAATACATGGACACTACCTATAATAGGCACTAAAAGAATATTTCCTCTCAGGAATCCAACCACAAGGTTGAAGCACCAGCACACAAGTGATCCTTCTCAAAATTAAAATGCATCCCACATGCCTAAACCCCATACTAGGTAGAACTCTTTTTGTTCCACAGTCAAAATACCAAAACATAAACCTATTCCTTTCATACCCAAAGGCACTCACAACTTATCCAACCCCTCTCACGGGTCACCCTTGAAATTAATTCAATGCCAACTCCCTAAACTAGAGTTACATCAAAGAAGGCCAGTAGGCTCTCTCACCAAGCCCTTCTAATTAGTCTCACAATAAGTCATTAAGTCCAACCACCTAGGTATGGGAAAACTTTCACAAGGCCATATCTCATAGGGAATAAATCACTCTCTCATCCCAATGTCACGCAACATCAAGACACAAAACACCCATATCTAGGGTCTTACATACAAAAGGCCTCATATGCCAAACCACTTGCTTATAACCAGGACACCAATCCTCTCCGATAATTTACACATCAGGTTTTTTCTTGGATTATTAGTCCACACAAACAATATTGAACAAAAATAAATTACAAGGGGATTCCAATAGTTATTCACCCATGCTTTTCTAACCCTTCAGGGTCACTGCACCTGTCATGCATGAGAATTGTGTCATCATTATACTCCTCACAAAGCATATCACCATTGATTCATATGACCTACTATCTGAAATAAATCTATATAAAATTTTCACATTTGATTAGAATTCCACCAAGTACTTATACGGAAAAATATCATACACGAAGTTGTTAACACTTTAAACAATTGTTCCTTACTCATCAGTGAAATCACACACTAGAAGGACAATATTTTATGTGAATCTTATGTACCTGATATAATTAATGAGACACCTATTTCCTATATAGTTTAAGAGTAAAAATATAATCACCAACCTCCTTCCAATTGTACAAGATCCAGATATCCATATAAAATCATCAAATCCAAACCACATGTGCATCGCTCGAAGAGAAAATAAAATAAAATCATAAAATTGAAAATCATAATATAAATCATATCCCTAGTAACCTAGGATTCTTATAGGAACAATTATTCTCGATTCACCATTCTAATATTCATCATAGTATTTGAAACATCCCTAAATTTTCAATCTATCAAATCCCAAAATTGTAAGACAAAAGAAAGAGAATGATTTGATACCACTTTATAACATCCCAACTTAGTTCACTCAATAACAACAATTGGATTAATTCAAAACAAGACCACAGACATGCCTCCCCATACACTAGAGGTTTCTAACTAGTAGTGGGAGTCTAGGCTACTACTTTGGGGAGAATATACTCCCTAATTGAAGTGTGAAATAATTAATAAAATAAAAAAGTATCATATATCGATGATAAGAATCAGAGTGTGTAAGAATAAATAAATTTAGACATTTAAAAGTAATATTAAGATAAAATTAGATAAATATAACCATGATTGAACAACTAATGAAATGCAGTAAGATCCCAAACAACCAAATATATACAAATGAACACCCATTATGCCAGTTACATAAACATACCAGAATAAAATAAACTAATTAAAACTAATCCACTACATCTCTAAGACAAATCCCATCTAGTCTATTGATATCATCTGATCCAACATTCTCGATAATGTAAAACTAAACTTAGGTATCATCCCAAACATGTACCTATAATAAACATGTGGTATCTTCTTTGGTACCCATGTGCAATGGAGGCTCGAGTGGGGTGTGAGTACAACTTAGTATGCCACAACCAAATGTGACTAAATAAAAATCCAGTCTGAACACAGTGTATGTGGATATACAGTGGAATAAGAAACAAAACATAAAGAATATGAATTTCAAAATAACTATTTGTTAATTAATTAATTAAATTTCAACTCATTATAATGTCATAAAAATCACTAGGTCATCGCACTACACCAGAACCAAATCCAACCACTCACTAAAGACCCGTAGCATAACCCCAATCACATTTTGGGCCAAATCCATAACCAACAATGACAATAGAAACATCGATTGATATAAAAATTATCAAAAAAAAATTAATAAAATTAATGTTGTAACTTAATTCTAATGAAACAATATGAGATGATTTGTATACATCATCTTGGGATATCCTCTATATAATCCAACCAAAATCCCCATGATAAATTGGTGATTCCACCATGATATGGTGGAATCACCATCAGAAACCTAAACCAGAGAGCTCCAAAATTGGAGAGGAGGAAAACGAATAGGAAAGGAATCCACCAAATGTTATATATTACCACAAAATTCCATAAAAATGATCTGGAACCACCAAAAATTAAAGGTAGTTGAAGGTGGAAAAAGGAGGGAGCTACTGGGGGCATGCGCACAAAAGAGGAGGATAAATGGGGGTTGGATACTTAAAATATTAGGGGGGAAACATTCATTCTTAAATTTTTAAAGGGCACATATTTTGGTTACATAGTTTACTAAACCATGCACCCATCCCTGACTCGAAGATTTACACCTTTCACGATTACGATGCATGGTTTACCAAGCCATGCGTCAACCATGAAATATAATCTACAATTAGTTATAGATGTTCATATAGTTCACTGGACCCTATGCATGATTTATAAAACTATTCCTATTTAGAAAATAATCCAGATGGTTTGGGTTCATGGTTATCCCTAACTATGCTCTAACAGTTCACCCTATGTTGCAACTCAAAAAACCCAAACTTCAGGACCTGAACCCCTAGGACACTTCCAAAACCTAATATTCCACTAGATAAATTCATTCCATGTATAAAATGAGTAGTCAGAGAGGTCCCAACCCTTATTATTTCATTCCAATTCCCATATTAATGATCATCTGATACATTATTTTGAAAATTTAGACTTTTCAAAAAAATTGAGCACCCGTACGGATGAGGGGTTTTACACCAGAGTTCAAAATCAGGCAGTAGAAGATTTTTTGTTGTACTGTGGTAATGTTGTATTACTTTATCAATGAAAGTAATATATAAATTATTTAAGTGAGGTATTATAACAATGTTACTATTCATTAAAATTGGGATTTTGATCCATGTATCTAGTTCTTCAGGCCACTGGGCATTCATACCATGCATGGTGACCCCTACGCTTTGAACTGAAGGAGATTCAAGTTATATGGAGTGAAATATGGTGTAAGGATAATAAATTCTAGTATATTTAGATGTTGAATGGATATATTGGAGTGACTGAGCTTGTTCCTATTTATTTATTATATGTGGGGTGGTGAAGGCGGACCACAAACATGAATTTAGGGGTATGTTTTGGAGGTAGAAGACATGAAAGTAGGGAGGGGTTTCTCTAGTGTAGGGTTAATGGGTTACCTTTTAAAACCTATGTTCCTTTGATCCTTCGAGCCATGTATTATTAAAGGTATTTTTACCTTTGGTCTTGCAGGTCATGTAAGGGTTCCCTCTAAACCCAGTTAAAAATAGGTTTTATCTAGATAATAGAAAAAATAGAGGCCTTTGAGTTGGAGAGGGAAAAACATGTTTTCTCTTAAAAAATTTATACCATCTGGGAACTTTATCCCACTGGTCAAGAAGATGATAATAAAAAGACTTTTTTTCAATATACATAAGTCTAACTGGTCTCTAGAAAACTGCATCATCATCATAAAATTTATAATTTTGAATCCAACTTTAAAAAGAATCTTGGATGCATATTGAGATAACATCAAAATTATATAAGTAATAACTAATAGATAATCATTACAACCCATATAAAACATGATAAAAAACATAAATTATGTCCTCCATCCACTTAGTGTGCTAAAAATTATGGGATGATTTTTTTTGATGGAATCCAAAGACAATGGAGAGATATATGGGTAAATTCATCTCTAAGGGAAGGCCAAACAAAAGGGTTAAGGTAATGTATATTTTCCACTTGAATCCTTTTGATAAATTTAGTTTTTAGGAAGCTTTCTGACTCCTCTAAGCTACACATAAGATACTAAACACAATTAGTAATTAGTTTTTAATTAAAAAGAAAAATATTTTTTTATAACTATTCCTCCTATATTGTGTGGTTCGGTACACTTTTGAATCATGGATAATCTGTATTATTATTAATTTTTTTTTATAATTTTGAATAATTAAATTGTTTTAATCTTTTTAATAATTTATTATTTTAATATTTTTTTAAAATTATATTACATTTAAGATAATCATAATAAATTATTTTAATGATTTTTTAAATAATTTTTATTATGTTTATTATGTTACCATTTTTTGAAAACTATTTTATATTTACTATAATCATAGTAAATTATTTTTCAAATTTTTTCTAATGTTTTTTTTATTATATTTTTACTTTTAGATATTTAATTACAATTTTTATTATTTATTAAAAAATTATTTTATGGTTTTTTTTCCATTTTATATTTTTTAATATAACATTTATAATTTGTTATATTATTTAAAATTTATTAATTATTATTTTAATTATAATCATTTTTATTTTTTATTTCTCATTTTTTTAAATAATTTTTAATATTTCAATATTATAGAATTTTTTTAAGGATTAATTATTTTAATAACTTTTTAAATCATTATTAATTATTTATAAGGTTTTATATTTATTATTTTCTAAAAATAATTTTATTTTTTATAAATATATCAATTAATTTTTAAATTGTTTTATATTAGATTATATAATTAATTACAAATAAGTATTTCATAGATTTTTGGAATAAATGAATATTATATACTAAACTTATTATTTTACAAATTTTTACGAATATTTTTTATTATTATTTTTATGCTACTAATTATTAATAATATATTATAATTTTTATTATTTGTTATAATTTTGTCATTTTACAAATTTTTACTATTTTTTAATAATTTATTAATTTCTTTTATTAGAATTGTAATTTTTTGTTATTATTTATTTTTTAAAATAATTTTTAATATTTTAATAATTTTACTAATTTTTAATAGTTTTTTAGTTTACTAATTTTTATTATTATAGTTAATTGTTTTTAAAGTTTACTATTTATAATTTTATAATAATAATTTTATTTTTTATAAATACATAAATTAATTTTAAATTATTTTATGTATTATTATATAATTAATTTTAAATTTTTATTTTTGGTAGTGGGGATTACAAACCACAAACACCTGTATACCTAGGGCATTCAAGTGGGTCAAACATTATCCCTCCCTATAAAGATTGAAAATCACCCACTAGAACCATCTTATTTATATATATATATATATATTCTAAAGCCTTGAAATGCCCATATATAGGCCCAAAGGCCTAATTCGACCATGGACTAATGGCCTAATGGCCCTATTAGGATCTATTTATGATATTCCCACACTGTTGGGGTAAATCAATGTGGATTTCCTTTTAATCCAATTTCACATTTATCCCTAATTACCACTTCATTTATTCAGTGATCAGAACTCTCTCTCTCTATCTCTCTTTATCTCTCCTTTGGTCAGTATGTGGATATAGAATATGAAAGTATCACAAAAGAGCACCAGGGTTTATTAACAAGGTTTTCCTCCCTAAGGATGACTATATCCCTATTTACATGTGGTTATTACCCCATTTTCACAAATTCCTTCTTATTATCAAAGAAAT
Source organism: Viscum album (assembly GCA_963277665.1). Taxonomy (NCBI): domain Eukaryota; kingdom Viridiplantae; phylum Streptophyta; class Magnoliopsida; order Santalales; family Viscaceae; genus Viscum; species Viscum album. The sequence continues at coordinate 269,745 of CAUJRU010000408.1, read as the reverse complement.
TCCAGGCAAGGGTATGATCTTAAACCTATAATCCTAGCACCATCCATGTATAAAGTAAGTGAGGGCTTGTTTTACCTTCATACAAGAGAATGGGCTTGTACTTCCTTGAAGCATGATCTCCAATTTTGGATATAGTCCCTTCTATAATATATGAATGACCTTATTCCCCCACTTACTAAAGTCAAATGTTTTTGTCAAAGATCTTTAGACTTATACAACAGGATATTGTATGCTAGCTCTCTTAGAACTTCATCTTATGTGTGGTCCAATTATTTATGATACATAAAATCTTTTTATTTCCTCTTATTCTTCTTCAGTGCATGTGAATAGCATTGGGGAACCTTATTTTTCTCTCCTATAGCACACAAGATGAATCTTTGGCATACAACACTAACTCCTTATTTCTCTCACTTTGATACTTCAAGGTCAGAAACAGATCATGTATCAGGTCCTTTTTTTATTTTGACTTGTAGAGATGTGAAATGTTTATAGTCAATCAATCTTTTATATATTTTACTTTGACCTATAAATATATTTATATGTGTAGATAATGGTTACATAAGCATGACATCTTTTCAATATCTTAATTCCCTCAAATCTTGGATTTGTTTCTTCTTTTCATTCCTAAAGACTTAGAACTCTATTTTTTTGATCTCATGAAATATTGACCATTAAACTTATGAATATTTTAATCATGTTTCATCCAAATATTCCTATAAATTCAGCTTAATACTTGGTTTATTCTTTCTCCCTTGTGATATTTAAGATATCACAATCTTCTGCTTCATTTAAATGTTTACAATATATATGCCTTTAGTTTGCAAGATATTTACATGTACTAATAGTGGAATGAAATATCATTATATAACATGGAACTCTCTCAGCAATATCAACTTATGGGTTCTTATAATTTCTCTAAGTAAATCATCATACGTACTACGCATAGCTGAATTATTTTACAAGCTATACGCAAAATTCAATTATCTTACAGGCCCTCAAAACTAAAGTGCATAATTGAATTATCTTATAGGGTCCACCGTATGATATTTTACTTTTAAATTTTCCCACTTTCATAGATAAATTATCATAAATAGATCCAAAACATTATACAATCTTCTCAAATATCATACGGGGCACCAAAAATTCATATACGTATGATGTTTCCCTTTATCATTTCTTTAACATTCAACTCCAACAAAAATTCCATCCATCTTTGTTCTCTAAAACCAATATCATCTCACCATGAATCACTAATCATCATAATATTTATATTTATCTTAAATTAAGAATAATATAATTTCATTGTCTTATTATCACCTTTTACAAATTATAATAATTCTAGAAACTCAAAATTATCATCCAGTAGCACCCTTAAAATTTCTATAAGTCTTGGATCGACTGTTAGTCACAAGTAGTTATATGATACATGTGTTCAGGGGATCAATCATGAGTTAATTATCTATATGAACAACCTTCATATTGATAATGATACACAAGTGACTATATGATCATCTTTTAGATTGATAGTATAAACAAATTTTAGATCGACTGTTTGTACAAGTCTGGATCGATCGTATGAAGTGTGTGGTTGATGGATTGACCATGATGTGGATCAAACATATTTGTTTATACCTTCATGAAACCTCAATATTTACCCTTTCATAATCAGTTAAATCCACAATGTATATTTCCAAAGCTTTATAACTTTTTTCATTACCTTTACGTAGCTGGGAGAATCTACTACTACTTTTACGTAGTGCTTGTGATACCTTTACGCTTTACCTAATATTCAATGTTACCTTTATATAAAATTAATATTACCATTATATACATAGTAAAACTCTTTTATATATACTTCTATATTTCATCCTTACCCTTATATATCATGTAAAAATAGAAATTTTCCTTCACATAAGGGATCATTTCATATCAGAATCTCTAGATTTCTTCTCCAAATACAATCAAAACCTATTAAACACAACTCAAGTCTTCCTCAATAACTTCATCACTTCATTAAATTGTAATTATCATTTAATTTATTATATTTTTATCTTAATCACATAAGTATATAACTCTTCATCCATCTTTTCAAACACATGAATGGATCTCTTTATCCAGTAGTACTTCCATTGTTATATAAATGTGTCAGCATTTCATAATTCCTCAAAGATTTTCATATCCAATCCACATATATTATTCATATTTTAACACATATAGGCATATCAACTCGATAACTCTTATTCATTTCCATGTGAACATTTACAATTCACTATAAATCATGTTTCCATTCTTGGTAACTTTATAAAATTTCTCAACATGATTGAGTTATACACTTTCTTTAAAAGTTTTTTACTCATTTATATATTGAAACATATTGATAAAAAATATAACACAACATTAAGTGGGATTAATAATATCCCCCTTTATATTTTTTTTCAATACCAACCAGAAAATGTTTTGTCAGTATGTTCAATTTTTTTCACATATGATTTTTTTCTCTCTCTTTTTCTTATTCATGTTTTCATTTTCTTATCTACCCACATTATTAATAAAAAATATCTAAGATAGAGTGGTATCACTTATTCCTTAAAAAGTGTTCCATTAATCATTCCACTCTAATTTTACTTAAGTAATTCATGAAGTATAAAATAAAAGGGTTAAATTTAGACAAAAATATTGTCCATGATCAACATAATATGATAATAACTATTATCTTTGTTAATTCATCTATTCCTTAGGGACAATTCACATGTATCCAAACTTTCACTACTTGTTTATATATATTGTAGAAAATATTCCAAAATAGTTTTTGATTTGAAATCATTGTACTCACTCAACACATAGATTAAAAAGATTCAAGTGGAACCAATAAGTTTTGATATCAAACATTCCTAGAACTTTATCAATTTTCATTATTTATGTAATTTATTAAAAGAAATTTACCCCCTTATTGTTAGAACAAATTATTTGAGAAAAAAAGATTATATAATGGGAATTCATACCTTTTTAATGACAAAATTTCCAGAACCTTCCAAAAAGGTTAGATTTATATGAATTTCATGAATCTAGTAGGTTATTAAGAAACACCCCATTAGGGGATGAACTTCATCTTTACACCATAAAGAGTGATCCCATCATAAAATATGATTTATGATTTTTGTTATTTGATATTATCACCAAGATGGTAGTATTCATAGTTTCTTCATTATAGAAGGTCTTTTCTCCATATGTTATTTGGATTACCAGTTGATAAATCATACCAAGATGGTGTTTACTTTAGATTTGGAATAATTATTTCATACTACTTTATTTCATTAGTTCTTAATTTGAGAACCTGTATCACCTTAAATTACCTATATGGTTAGAACATAAATACAACAAAAATAATAAGGTAATGGGGTGGAATTTCATTTCTCATTAAGGTGAGAAAATGTGTTGATAATTCCTTATCATCTAATTTTACCTCTTTAATTTAGCTCTATGATAAACACTTCATGCTTTCATAACTACTCTTAAAATATTAGTTTTATTTGGGAAGCATTGGTTTTTTATTCACTCCTTATATGTGATATTCCTTTTAACCTGATCCATCAAGGAAAATGTATCTCCTGGTTCTTTATTCATGTTTTTCAAGATTTATTATTGGGATGGAATAAATTTTATACAATCATTTGAGTTGTTTCCATCCTTCTTACACCTCCCACATAGAACTTATAAACCAATTGGGATTTCATTCATTAAAAACCTCTCATGAAATTCAATTTTTCCTTTATGTGAGATCTTCTCTTCACATTTAGATCTTTCCTTTTCTTAGGCTTCTAATTCTCCTACTTTATCTAAGTCAGCTAGCCAGATTTTCATACATACTTAATTAATATGCTCAACCTTTTTTTTCACTCTTCACCAAATTAGTCCTCTCATTTCTTCCTTGTATTTTTATTCCATATTTTTCAGCTTCTTCCTTTCAACTCTTACATTCATGGATTATTTTCAAGTGTCCATGATGTGTCCTCTTTTTCTTAAAAATAAAAAGTATCTCCCTTTTTAAGTAGATTCCGCATTTTTCTCCTTTTTATTGTTTTAAAATTAACTATTTTTATTCTCCTTGTTACCCAAGGATAACTTACTGGGATTCTTCACATACTTCTTGGAAATGATAATTTCATAATTTTTATTATGATTCTTTCCCAAGGTTGGATTATATATATTATTTAACTTTTGTTGTCTTTTTTACTCATTTTTTTGGTTTCATGATTGAATTATTTATATTTTAATGCCTATTTTTTATGATTACATCCTTTTCAGACTTCACTAAAATCTTTGATCGTTCTAAATTTTTTTAATGTGTATAAATATTTCCTCTTCTTCTATGAGCTTTAGATCAGTTCAGCCTTGCTCTCCCTTATTGTAGAAACTCATTTTATTCCATAATATGGAATATTATAGCAACATTACATATCCATATTCCTAAATCTATTAAAAACAATAATAAAAAAAACCTTAGTTTCTTTCTTCGAGCATCTATTATCTAGATTTTCCAAAACTAGCAACTTGATATTTTTAGTATTTATATTATCTATTTGGGTTTTATTCAGGAAATAAATTTAGATACACATGCTTACAACTACCTTGCATATAGTGGTGTATTCCACATCATTTTACTCCAAACTATTTTATACAAACATAAGGTTAAAACCTATACTGTACATATAAATTAATTTATCACATATATTATTTTCAGAATTGGATGGTACCTTTATATTTGTGTCTACTTGAAACCAATCATAGGATGATATCAGAATATTTTTTCCACTAGAAAGTGGTCTTTTAAAAAAAATCCTCCCTTTTAGTTTGTGTGACAATAGATTTATTTTCAAATTATTGGGAAGATATTTCTTATACTGATTCCAAATTATTCAATTTAATAACAATCTCTAAGAATTTCATATTGAGAATACTTTTCTCATTCTTTAATGATTTAAAGTTGTATTTACAAACCATTCTTATCTCTTTAACTCACTCTTTGTTCATTTTGATCATTTCTTACATCAGATGGTAGAGAACTTTAATCCTCTTATCCTTAACCTTAAGTTGAGTCTTTTTAGCAATTACTTCTTCATATTTATGGATTATTTCTTTAAGATTTTTCTTGGATTATTCCCTATCATGAATTTTAGTGATCTATTAATTATCAAAACTTGTGCATCATTCTTCAATATCTAAATTCATTATATATGTGAATCCTAGTTTTTTGGAGAGCTTAACACAAGTTTGTGCCCATTATTTTAAATCCTTCTCCATCCTTTCATTCTTATCCTTATGGTGGGTAATATCTTTATGCATAATCCAAAAAATGCCACAAATATATGATAAAATTTATTTTGGGAAGTTATACAAGATATATTTTCTATCACAAATTGATTTATATTGTGATTACTTATAATTTTTATTATTCCCATAAATATATGGTTCTTCAACAGGAAAATGTTTACAAGAGATTATTGGTACACCTTCTTTATATAGAGATAATAAACTACATGAGATCAGACTATTAAACAATTCCCTGGAGTTTAATTTAACCACCAGTTCTTCAACTTCCATGTATGGTTTTTATTTTTTGAGATTGATGCATGGATAAAATGAATTTTATTTCTCTTTAATTAAGTAGTATTAAAGTTACAAAGGATATAATAACAACTGATAAGGGGGGTGAATCAATTTTTTACATTAAAAAGTTTTAATAATTTTAAAATAATAACCCCAAAAAATTTTAAAGTTCATATCCTTATCATCTTTTAGTAAACATTTATGCATGAAAAAGTAGGAAAGAAAGTAAAGAACACATGATTTATAAGGTTCAACCTCAGTGTGAGAACATACATTCTTTCCATAGCCACTTCTATGGATCAATAGAAATTAAATATAATGAATAAGGGAATAAAACTTGTTCCATATCCCATTATACACCTTCTATCTCCCAATAGGAATGATTATACTGACTCTTATCAGTTTAAAGTTTTTTATTACAAATAATTGATCCACAAAAGAAAAGATCACAAAAAAATTTTCTCCTAAAAACTCTATCAAGAACCTTAGTCTGATAAACCTGGGTCTGATTACCTCAGATTTGTTATCTCATTATGATAAAATAATTACAAATAAATCATTATGATGAACCATTTTCTCAAAATTCACTTCACAAACTTTACTCAACTGCTCAATCTGAGCTTCCTCAGTCTGATCTTCCTAATTATGGTAAGAAAACTTTTATATATCTGATCTTCTAACTATATCTCTATCAGGAAAGTAACTCTGACTCAAACTCTACAACACTCCACTTTTTTCTCATGTGAAAAATGTGAAAAAAATTTAATGTATTGTGCATCTATTTATAGGCATCCCAAAATAAAAAAAATGTGAGAAACTAAAAAACTCTTCCCATTTACTAAAATTCAAAAACCTCTGAAAATCAATCGTATTTGAACTTCATGTTTGAACGCTTCAAGTCTTATAAAAACTTATTGATTCTTCTTGATTTTTATTATTAATCGTCTTCTTAAACTTCTTAAATTTTCTTCAGTACAATGGAAATTCCTCAACTCATTGTGATGGAACTTCCTCAACTTATTATGAGGTAACTTCCTCATCTCATTACAGTGGAACTTCATTAGTTAATTTTGAATCGAATTTCCTCATCAAAGTTAGCCTGATTGATTTTCCTTCTCAAAGTCAGTCTGATTGACTTTCTTTCTCAGAGTCATTCCAGTTGACTTTCCTTCTCAAAGTCATTCTGATAGAATTTATTTCTCATATCCATTCTTATTAACTTTCTTTCTTATATTCTGTTCAATGGAACTTCCTCATCTTTAGTCTGATGGAATTCCCATAATGATTGAATCCTCATAATGATGGAATTCTCATTACAATGGAATTTTCATTATGATGAAATACACATTATGATGGAATTCTCATTATGATGGAAACTCCACACTACAACATTGAAATTCTTCAAACCTCATCAGCTATAACTCAATCAAACTTTTGAAAACATATGTTTCTAGTACTTTTATATCCAATGCAAAAAAATTCTTGGTTCTTGGAATTGGTACAATCATTATGATTCCTCAATTTATTCAAAAGCTTTTATCATGAGATTTTTTATGATTTACGAGAACTTCAAGATTTTTCAAGCATCATCTGACTTAAGGTTTGAAATTTTAATAAATTTATAACTCCTAAAATAACTATCTTAATTTAATCTATTCATCAAAATTTTGAATTATTCACACAAAAACTTCTATCTTTCTAACAAACATTGAGTCCAAAGAATATTCAAAGTCATGTCGATGGATCTGGGACCGATGATGCATCAGATCAACAACTTCATCTTTCTAGAATCTTCTACGCCTGGTGATACTCAGTTTGATACTCTATGTCTATTTCTCCTCAGTCCAATATTCTAAATTCAGAAAATAACTTTCTCAAAAACAAAAAAAAAAAATCTCCCCCTTTGTGTTTGAGTTGGAATATTCAACAAATTTCACCAATTTTTCAAAAACATTCTTTTACAAAAGATTAGTTTTCAACAAATAAAAAATATTTGTTAAAACAAAACATCACAAAGGTTCTTTATGTATGGATTATCGAGATAAATTCCTTTAGTAGATAGATTATAAATAGTATTATTTTTATGAACTTTACTTTGATTACGTTCAATTAGTATATATTAATTGTTTTCTCCTTTCTTAAATGATGGATTTATCAAAAAAATACTTTTATTTTCTTCCCATTATTAAATGTTTTGGAAGACTTATCTTTTATGGTTTCTTTGATAGGATATTCATAGGATTATTTAACTTTACACTTCATATAGCCTTTTCAATGAGAAATTAAATTAAAAAAACTTTAGATAATATAATATAATAGAGGTGTGATCTACTCTAATAATTATTATTATGATCTATTTGGGATATGATTGCACTAAGATGGGTGAATCAGTGTGGAGTGACTTTTAATCTAGTTTTAATTTTATACTTTAATTACATATTCAATTATTCAGTGATCTGATCTATCTCTCTTTATCTCTCCTTTGTTTAGTATGTAAATATAGAGTCTGAGAACAAAAAAAAATAGAGCACAAAAGTTTTTTATTGTGGTTCACATATCTAAGTAAGACTAGATATCTAGTGACACATGGTTATTATCCCACATGCACAACTTCTATATTATTATCAAAGAAAATATAGGAAAGGGTGTAATTTTGAACTTATTATCTTGGATCTGACCAAGTACAAAGCAAGTGAGGGATTCATGTCCCGTTGTACAAGATAGCGAGCTTGTACTTTCTTGAAGAAATATATATAGTTTTAGATCGAGTCCCTCATGGTCTATATTAATGATCTTCTTCCCTAACTTACATTCCTCTCATTGCTATCTCAATGATCTTGAAACTTATATAATAGGATATTATAGGATGGATCTATCAAAACTTTAGCTTGTATATGATCCATTGATGTATTATAAATAAAATATTTTATTATTCTCCTTCTCTTTTTCTTTAGTGAATAAGAATAGTACTATGACACCTTCTTCTTCTCTTATTTAGTGTACAAGATGAATCTTATACATATAACACTAGTTCCTTCTTTCTCTCTCTTTGATACATCAAGACCTGAAATAGATCATGTAGCGGGTCTTTTTTTTAATTGTAGAGATGTATAATGGTTAAAATAGAGGACTCTTATATATATTTTACTTTGAAATATAAATATATTTATATATATAGATCATGGTTGTTGTAGGATCAGGTCTTTCCCATATTCAAAATCCCTCAAATCTCATATCTCTTTCTTCTTTTCTTTCCTAGAGAATCAGAACTAGATTTTTTAAATCTCATTAAATATTGACCTTTAAACTAATGAATCTTTGAGTTGAAGTTCAAATCAATTTTTTTGATATTTCTGGCAGAAGAATTAGTTCATTCCTCCTCCCTTGTGATATTTTAGATATCATTATCTTCCTCTTCATTTAAATTTTCAAAAAATACACAATTTTAGTTCACTATATATTTTCATGTAGGCATGGTGACAGGATATCTCATTCAATATCATGGAAATATCTTAGCGGAATCAGCTAATGGGTTCTCAAAATTTCACCAAGTAAATAATCTTATATTCTACACATATCTGATTTATTATACAAGTTGTTTACATAACTCAATTATCTCATAGCCCCTTATAACTTCAGAATGTAAGTGAATTATCTTTGGGGGACACTCTTTGATATTTCACTTTCCCATTTTTCCACTCTCATAGATAAATTATCATATATGGATCCAAAACATCATAAAAGATTCTAAAATATCATATGGGCCCCCAAAAATTTATATGTGTATGATATTTCCCTTTATCATTTCTTTGACATCCAGATCCAACTGAAATATCATCTGTCTTAATTCTCTAAGACTGAGATCATGTCAGTATAAATCAAGACTCATCATTATCATGATATTTATCTTAAATGAAGATTAAAATCATTACATTATTTAATTATCCCCTTATTTAGAATATCATAATTATGGAAACTTAAAATTATCATCCAGTAGCACCCTAAAAATTTATCTAAGTTCTGGATCAATTGTGAGTTACAAGCAGCTTTATGATAATTTCATTCAGTGGATTGATCATGAGTAAACTGATTTCATGAAAAAACTTCTAATTGACTATGAGATACAAGTGATTTTATGATCATATTTCAGACTGACTATATGACTAACTTTCAGATCAACTACATGTACAAGTCTAGATCGACCATATAAAGTGTGTGGTGGATATATTGATTGTGATGTGGATCGACTATATATCTTATTACCTTTACACATACACAATATTTTCCCATTCAGAACTAGTGCAGGTCACAAGTTACCTTTCTATAGCTTTACATCTTTTCTCATTACCTCTACATAGATCGGATAATCTTCTACTACCTTTACTCAGTGCTTGTGATACATTTAGTTCATTCATGATATTCAATGTTACCTTTACATAGATGAAAATTTTACTTTATGTACATAGTGTAACTCATTTATGTAGCCTTATGGATTTTAGTCTTACCCTTGTGTAGCATGTATAAATCTATATTTAAATTTACTTATGGGGTTATTTCAACTCAGAATATCTAGATTGATTATCTAAATAAAATCAAAACCTCTTTAACTCAACTTTGGTATTTCTCAGTCACTTTAATTCTTCATCCAAGTATTCTTATCATTAATTTCAATAGCTCTCAATCTTACTCATATAATGATGTTCCTTTTCATATAGCGTTTCCAAAACATGAATAGAACTATTCATCCATTAGTATTTTCATTATCATATAAATATGGCATCAACTCATAATTCCTCCAAAATGTGAATCTCTAATCTATATCCATTATTCACAGTTCTACACAGATAGGTATCTCTACATGGTAACTCTTATTATTTACCATGTAAAAAATTTAAAATTATCTATAAATCATATTTCCTTGCTTGGTAACATTACAAACTTTCTCAACATACTTGGTTTCTACACATTTCTTAAAACTTGTTTACTCTATCACATATGGTCACATGTTGACAAAAAAAATTAAACATAATACAAAGTAGTCTCAATAGGCCCTAAGTCTATCATTACATCTCTATTTTTCCTATGTTTTCCATCTTTTGGACACATAGTATGTACATTACGCATGCCAAAATCCTTCCCTCATGTGAATTTTCTTGCACCAAAAACTCTATTTTATAGCATATTGGAAACACAATGTAAAGTTGTTTGAATTTATAAACCAACATACCCCATTTCCTCTATCAAGCAGCATCATAACACCCCTCCCCCTCTCATTTTAGTTTTCTAACTCATTACTCAAGATTTAATGCACTATTGGAATGGTTCACAAAAATATATTGGATAAAGTATGGACAACACTAGTGACTTGTACCATACACCAGGACACAACTCTCATGGTTCGACCTCCATAGTGAGGTTGTTGGGGGTTCTAGGGGTAGTGCTCCCCTGGTTAGGGATCTGGGGGCTAAAGGCCCTCTAGTACAAATTTTAGAGACTATTACAATACTGATCAATGTAGCATAGCTGACCGAAGACACCAAAAGTGATATTGTAGTAGTTTGGATTTCGATATAGAAACTATCATATAGATGATCAGAAACATCGACAAGATACAATAACTTCATGTAATTACTTTCACTAATACTATAGCACAATGGAATTACTGTATGAATTTGGAACTATAACAACACAGTTTAGTATAACACCAAAAAAATTTATCATATCTTTTTGATGTAAGGTTTCTACACTCTGATATTTTTACCCAGTAATATTTCTCCCAATATAGTGAATTTTTTCTACCTCTCTATATATGTATGGATTAATCTCAAACCATGTAAATCCTATTTCTTGTGATCTTCTTCATTTTATTTTGTGTTTTTACCCTTTTAATCTTATTATATAATCATACATCATTGTGTCTAATATAATTTTCACAACACATTCCCCCACTAGTTTTTTGCCTTTTCAAGAACATAATTATCATTTCACCATCAAACAAGAACCAGATTTAAATCTATACAAGTTTTTTTACCCATTAATGGGTCGATGAGTAGTACATAATATTACTAACTTGTCACAATGATAGGTTGGTCGATGTCATTCCACCATCAACCAAACATGAGACTTAAACCTGGACAATATTTTTTACCCATAAATGCACTGATAAGTAGTATATAATTTTTTAAATTTTATGTGGCCAATTTTAATACATGTTTTCTATATATATTTTATATAAATTCTAATTATTTTTTTGATTAAATGTGCATTGATTGATAATATTTTGAATATAGGTCATTTTGGATAAAAAAATTATTTTTTTTAGTTCTTGAATGGAGATGAGTGTTTTTGGGTGTTAATAGATCAATTATTCATTACTTTTAATTCTATTTATTTTAGAAAATTTTTTGAATGATTTTTCTGAAACATTCATTGAACTTATAGGTAGGATTTTAAACATCATTTACATTTTTATCTTAAAAATTATTTCTTTTGGTTAAAAATAGGGATTAATATTTACCAAAAAATGGTTTTGAACTAATTTTGTGGGTTTTAAACACATAATATTTTCATTTAAATGGGCTACGAAGTGAACTTTCTAATTCAGATAAACTTTTTTATTATTTAATCTAAAATTAATGCATGAGTTGATTATGCTTCCTTATAATTATTAAACTCACTTATCCACCAGTTGTGTCTAATTATTTTATATTAAAATATGTAATTTTTTTCATAAAGGTGAAAAATATAAGTTTGGAAGTATAAATAAATGAAAAGTAAATTTTTTTAAAAAAAAATTCAAAACCTTCAAAACCAATAATTTTTATAAAACTAGAATCAAACTTTTTTCTAAACAATTTTATTTTGAGAATGCCAATCATCCTTAACTAATTGAGAAAATCCATAGGTGAAAACATTTTTAAAAATCATCTCTTTGTTTTCATTACAACTCTTTAATTTGTTAAATTAATTTACTTCTACTAAATCTTATCAATTGATTGATTGAGGAAAATAAATTCTTTAAGTGTTGGAAAATTTGATGTGACCTATTTAAATGCAAGCTTAACATGTCTATTTTAAGTAAATTATAATGATTCTGTATATTATAAGTTCTTTAATTGATACTATTTTGAACTTGGGTCATTTTTGATGAAAAAGTTAGTTCTTTCAATACTTGAATGAAAATGAGTATTTTTGGGTGTTAATGAATCAATTGTTCTTCACTTTTAATTTCATTTATTTTAGAAGAAATTTCTGAATTATTTTATTGAAACTTTCATTGAAATTGATATTTTTATGGGATTTGTAAAAGGGAATTGATTTTTTTGGAATTAATTTTTTCAATATTTCATTTTTTTATATTGAAAATTAATTGTTGGATTTTTTTAAATTCATTATATGATTACTAGAATTTTATTGGTTTACCTATTTTTAAAGATTTATTTTCATCATAAATTGATTATGTTTACATTGTTGTGTATTTTGAAAATTATTTTATGTGTAAAGGTCATTTTTGACCAGTGTAAGGGTCATGTTGCTATGAAGAAAGCTACATAAAGGTAATGCATTGAGAATACATACTGTATAAAGGTACATCTCATGGATTAGTCACTACATAATGGTTATTTCAATGGATATGGATTGGTATAATAGTGTCATCCAATTGTGTAATGGTATATATTCTACTTTCATAATGGTGAATATCACATTGCAGAAGGGTGCACTCTGCAGTCTCAACATGCATCCAGGTAGTTATGTACTTGCGTAAGGGTAACTTGTTGAAAAAAACTTATGAAAGCATGGAAAATATATATATAAAGGTATTAACATGCCTTATAAGTTATGTGGGGGTAAAATTAACCTCAATAGATATATGTAAAGTAATTTTTAATTTTAATCTCACATAAGGGTACTTTGAGTGAAAAAAAGAGCCCTAAATTCTAAAATATACTTCAAGGAAAATGGGATCTCGAGAATTTTAAGTTTCAAGAAAAATGAATTGAATTACTCTGAAGCATGTGGAGAGATATTAGAGAATATTTAAGAATCACTTACCTACAAAATTCTTGAGAGTATCACATTCAGTTTGTGGATTTCCATGTGTAATGAATTGGCCCATCGAGGTCCACCTGGTTGGCAGAAAGTCAAGCCGTTATAACCCCAATCCCTCCTCTAATAGTATAGGGATTAGTGACAAGTTCCAAGAATGAATAAATGGAATGGGAGGACTTTTCCTAATTTACTTGTACACACACACCCAACTATCTCCATGAAAAATTGTATAGGAATAATATAAATATTGTAACATTTAGAGTAAAAAACATGCATGCAATAAACTCTAGGGAATGCATCTGAGTAAGAAGAATAAAACCAAAGTATAAAGGGGAAAAATAAATTCCCAACCAGAAATGAAGTTCAAGACTAATAAAAACCATAATAAATGAATGCTATGAGATCCTAGATCTTGATCGCCATGACCGACCACCATATATGGCCAATGAACCTGAGTATCACTATGCTCCACCGATGTCACCTCTGAACTTTCCATCGTGTGTATAAGACATGGAACATACAGGAAAATACCATATAGGGTTGAGTATATACATAACTTGTAGGAAACCCCAAAAACCCAAAAGAGAGAAATATATAGATATAATAAAATTCAGCTCAACCCAAAGAAAGAGGGAAACTAAAACCAATATATATATATATATATATATATATATATATATATATATTCTCATAATAAACCTATATGGGAAAGAAAGGGGATATCCATCTCTACAGCCCAACCTAGGATGATGAGTCTCCCTGCAGCTCCAAAGGTCCATCATTGATGCTTGGTATCTCGCGTGTTTGTCCAAGAAATCCATGTGGAGGAATCATACCTCACCACAAATCCATATCCTAAGGGGGAATAATCTCTATTATAGTAACTACACCTTAGTACAATAAGGGGGTGTCACTCAATAGATAGAGGACTTGTGCCCTGATGTGACAAGGGGGTACCAATCAGTGAATAGAGGACCCATTCTCAAGCATGATATGGGGTACCACTCAATATATCGATATATAGAGGACCTATACCCTGGTGAGATAGGGGTTCCACTCATTTAATGTATGATCGTGCCCTAGTATGATAAGGGGTGTCACTCGGTAGGTAGAGGATTGACACCTTAGTCTATCAGGGGGTACCACTCAGTAAATAGAGGACTCATTCCCTATTGCCTCATGGGGTACCACTCAGTAGATAATGAATAAATATGCACGACCCAAACCCTAGTGCTCCAAGGGAGTTTCCAACCTCGACATATCTCAGATGATATAGCCCTAATTTCTGCCATTATTGAGCGTTGGTTGAAGAAGTGTCATGCTTGGAACACCTCACACCATATCTCGTTTGTCATGATTAAGGTCACCACCATGTTATATGTGAAAAAACACTCAAGATAGAATACTCTTATGCTAAATTTTATCCCGAAAAAAGTATATACAATATTAAGAAGTTTCTATTGGTATACATAGTTTGTATGGGGTCCACACGACATGTGATCTCACCTCACTACCCAGTCATGTTCTTCCTTGAACATGGATTGGAATTCCATTTCATACCACACGACCTGTATTAGTTGTACAAAATATTTATTATCCACCCATGGCCTACTTATTCTCTTCTGGTTACACCTATGTACATTAGCATGTACCCATGTACATGGTTATGTCCATGTATCCTAGCCATGTTCGATTACATGGTTGTGCCCATGTACTCTGGTTGTGCCTATGTACCTAACCATGTACACCCCTATGTACTCACATAGTACACACCGAGATGGTAGCATAGGTTCACATGGAATTTGGTGGATCCACATGGTGTGTGATCTTTTTCTTCACTTGAAACCCTAGTCACCGTAGACAAGGAGACTACACAGTGAGTGTTCTTCACAGTACACACTGTGTAGTCGGGTTAATTGAAGAAACATAAATTTCTTCATTTGGATCCCATATCTTCAATTTACACCATCGATTATTCTTATTAACAACTCAAAATCCACTGAAGTATAAGTTTAGGTTTCCATACATAAATCTCTAGCCTCAAATGGCTATAAATCAAGATTTTGATCTCCTACGGATGAGCTGCCACACAACTCGTAGCACCTCCTATCATCATTGTTGATCCTAATACTTGATCCATGAATAATAACCGATAAATCACCCTAATAAATATGTAAATCACTATCCCAATTTTCATTATCCAAACCACCATGAATCTGAGGTTTTGATCATGCTCAAACCTTCCCAACAATGTCGAACCGCGACCCCATGGACTAATGATTAAGAACACGAAGAACGGTAGGGATAAATACATATAAAAATGTATAACCATAATTGGCCTAGAATTATAATTAAAATATCACATAATCTAGTAAACCATTGGTTTTATCAATGAAAAACAAATATAAATTTATTTAATAATTTAATTTATCCAAATGGGCTCATGTAAAGTGTTTGAAATCACAAATTAATAAAATAAAATAAGAATCCATGCATAATATTATAATAAAAAGGGTGAAAACAACATGTTACAATTCTTTCATCAAAAATTATAAATTTTTGGTGAAGAATTCATTCTCCAATGATAAATAATACTTATTGCATTCGCTGCCTCTCGATCCAAGTAGATCTGATTCTTCCTCATTCTATAATCTGACCAACTAATGAATTATACCTATTTTCCTCTTCTAAAATACTCCCAGGGTTATATAGATAACCATATATTTTTTTTATAATAGGATATTTAAAGAGAAATTTATTTAATGGCCATTTAAAATAAAATAAATAAAAAAAAATTATTTATTTTAATTAAATTCACCCTCCAACGACTGCATTCCTTGGAACATCTGATGTCGAACAACCTTAGGTCACGCTTAGGGTAAACACCATGTTCCAAAGTCAATCATGGTCAAAAATTCTCTATCTAAGGTCCCAAAAAATAGGAAAACCAGAAACACTAAAGTGATTTGCTTGTGTGCATTAAAATATATTAATTTTTTTAATATATTGATTTCAGGGTCCCGAGACACTCAAATACCACACCTAATCTGAGGATAAATCCAAATATATATATATAAATATTCAAAGGAAAACAATAAAATAAAACCATAGTCATTACATTCTACCCCCTTCATGTATTTTCACCCCAATAAGTATAAGATACACAAAAAGGTGTGGATACTGAGTCCACATTTTACCCTCATGCTCCTAGGAGCTCTCCTTCATGATCTTGTGCTACTAAAGTACTCGAACCAAAGGGATGGTCCAACCATGCAGGATCCTCTTCTTTTAATTCTCAATCACCATCAGTTACTTTACAAAGTGGGCTCCATCCTCGATGTTCATCTCACCCTAGTTAATAACATGTGTCGAATCATTCATGTATCCTCTCAATTGTGACACATTGAATATTTCATGCACCCAATCATATTGTGGGGGAAAGGATATGTGGTAATAAACCTCACTAACCCTCTATAGGATCACGAATAGCATAATAAACCTTGGGGATATATTTTTCCCTTGAAAAAATGTCTATAATCCTCATCATGGGAAGAATATCAAGAAAACATGGTCTCCCTGCTCAGACTCCAAGGGCCTTTGATGTCAATCTGTGTAAGATTTATCTCTACTCTGGGTTGTCCATATATGCTCATAGATCGCCAGAACCTTCTCTTCCATTGCCCACACCATCAATAACCCAAATATATATGTCTCTCCAATATTATTACAACATAAGGGTATCTTTTACAGGGCCTTTAAAGGTTTCATACTGATATTAGAGTGAGGGCCATTATTATAATCAAACTTTACCAATGGAAAGTGATCCTACCAGCTCTGAACAACGTCCAGCACATAGGCTCTTAGGATATCCTCTAACACCTAGATATTCCACTCAGTATATCCATAATTCTAGAGATGAAACACTATAATCACCCTCAATTGGATCCTAAATGCCTCCTCTAAGCCTCTCCAAAATCATGAAGTGAATCGAGCATCATGGTCAAGGAAAAAAGTCAAGGGTACCCCATGAATTTGGATGATCTCTCGCATGTATAACTACCCCAGGTTCTCAATATAACTCTGATCCCTGATGAAAAGGAAGTATGACCACTTGGTAAGTCAGTAAACAATCACCCAGATAGAATCATGGCCTCTCACTATCTTCGAAAGACCCATCATAGAGTCCATGGATATTTCATCCCATTTACACTCTAGGATTTCAAGAGGTTGTTTCAAACCTACAGGAACCTAGTTCTTAGCCATCACCTACTAACACATAACACACTGAGAGATGAACTTGGAAATTTTATGCCTCATGTCATCCCACCAAAACAATATTTGAAGGTACTTGTACATATTTTCCATGATAATATGTACATCCAAGGGGGAAGTGTGAAACTACCTCATCACCCCTCTCACAACGTGATCGAAACCACCATTCATCCCTAGAAAAGGATGACATGCTCCCCTCCTTTATAAAATTCATCTGGTGAATCTCTTTAGGATATCTAGTTATGTAGAACCTCATAGTTGATGTCTCCCAACTAGGACTCTCTCACACACTAAAGAATCATGTGTATTTTTCACCATCGACTAAAGAAAAAATACACCTCTCTCCTCTACCAGGGTCAGCTACAATTTATCCAGCTTCTTAGATTCCTCCTCCACCAAGCATGAATGGGAATTATTGCTAAGGGAATTGGCCACCAATTTTCTCTTCCTAGAAGTATAAAATATATCGAATCCATAGTCCTACAAGAACTCCCATCAGTGCATCTATCTTAGGTTAAGATCTCTTTTGTGAATATATACCTGAGACTCTGATGGTATGAGTATATAAAAAGTGGTATATTAGAAAATAATACCTCCACACCTTTAGTATTAAGACTACCACTACCAAATCTAGGTCATGAGTAGTATAGTTCTTCTCATGGGGTCTCAAATTCCCTAACCCATATTCGATCATTTCTTTCCTCTTCATCAACACGCAACTGAGACCATATTTAGAGGCATCATAAAACACTTTGTGCTTTACACCCTCTTTTGAAGTATCAACACATGATCACCAGTTAACCTCATCCTTAACTCCTCTAAGGATCTATAAAACTACTCAGTTCATGTAAACAATTTCTATTTCCATGTTAGGGTGGTCAAATAAGCTACAATCCTAGATAATTCCTCCACAAACCTCTATTAATACCCATATAAGACAAGAAAACTCTAAACCTATTACACACTTTTGGGTGGATCACAAGAAATCACTACATCAATCTTCACTAGTTCCATAGCTAAACTGTGCTCAGATTTTACATGACTCAAAAAGTGAATCTTACAAATCTAAAATTGTCACTTTGAGATATTACTATAAATATAGTGTTACTTAAGTAAGTCTAGGACCATCCTCAAATTCTTTCATCCTCCACCTATGATGTAGAGTAAATGATTATGTCATCAATGAATACAACCAAAAAACAGTCCAAGTATGGATAAAAGATTCAGTTAATCAAAGTCATAAACACTAAGAAGGTATTCTTCACACTAAAATTCATCACCAGAAACTCATTGTGTCTATAGTGACATTGGAATTCCATTTTTGCAATAGCATCCTTAGGAAACCTCAATTGGTGGTAACCGGACTTGAAATCAATCTTCAAGAACCAACTCACACCTCTTAACTAGTCAAAGAGTTCATCAATCTTTGGTAAGGGTTACTTGTTCTTTATATTTACCTATTTCAGGTGATGATAATAAAAAAAACCCTCAAGCTCATATCTTCCTTTTTCATGAACAAAATCAAGGATTACCATTAGTACACATCAAGTTTGATAAATCTATTCTTCTGAAGGTCCTTAAAGAACCCTCATCTCCCATAGCTCTATAAAGGTTATCCAATATGCTGAAGAAGATATCAGTGTGGTCTTAAGGTGAAATTAAATGAAAAAGTACATCTCCTACCTTGGAGGTGGTCCTAGAACATCCTTGGGGAAGACATCCATAAATACATCCAAAACTAAAGGAATCTAGATTCATAAAGAGATCGTTCACTAAGGGATAGGATGTCCAAATGATGGGTAATGGGTTGCAACTTCCTACTCACAAGACCCACTCACTCATCCATGAGATATCTCTCACCCACAAAGGATAATATCATCCCATATTCCTAAAGGAATATAAATTTCTTGTAATGATAGTCAATCTGAGCCCAAACCATTGACAATTAGTACATACCCATGATAGCATCATAAGGTTTCATCATTACAACCAAGAGGTACCATGGGAAACCCTATCCACTGATCACCAGCTCACACTGTCATTAGATAAGTTATATCGAAGAAGAGTTCCCTATATAAACCTCTAGTCAGATATGTTGGGATAATAAATCATCTAGAAGCTCCATCTCACTCACCATGTATATGGAGATAAAATAATTACTCACATGTGTTTTTATCAATACTAGATCAAGATTAGAATAAACAAAATTTGTATCATGGACCATCTCTTGATCTACCTGGTCATATCCCTCCATGGCCTACAACTACCCACGACCTCATCTTCCAGCTCCCTGAGCTTGGTTTGGTCCACCAGGTAGTGATGGTGGTGGGATTATCTCATAGCATCATTCCCCACCAACATCTCTTCCCTCCAAATCTACACCTGCTCCTCTTCTAGTACTACCACCCTGGTTGTGTCTAGGAGATCCTTGACCATAACTCTGCCTCTTTCGTGGTGATCCATATCCTACCTACCTACCCTCCTTATCTTGATAGGTTGGGAAATTATAATCCATGTGATCTCACCCATCACAAAGATAGTTTCTAACCTCTCTAGGATGACCAGGACCTCTACACAAACCTTGCACCACATATCCACATGACTGATTCCATCCATGAGAAGGTATCCTTTGTCGAGACCTTACCGACTGGTTCCTGCTAACTACTATAGACAACTCAGCCCCATGATTCCCAATGCTAGATCTCACTTCCTGGTGTCCCTATGATAGGAATATATTCATCACCAGATCCTGCTCTAGCACTCCAGTATATGTGGTAATTCACAAGGGGGCCACACTAGCATGGAGGTCTCTATGAATATCGTGTTAAAACTTCTTCACCTGGAAGATACCATCTCATACCATGTCAAGGAAGTACAGTATAAGGTTGTTGAACCTCATTTAATACTCACAAACCATAATATTACCCTAATCTAGCTTAAGAATCTCCTGGATATGAACTGAGAAAAATCACAAGGGGTAATACTCCTCATGAAATATTTACTGGAATTCAGGCCATGAGAGCGTCATCTCATCATGAGTCTATGTGACGAGAATTCTCACAGTGGCCTACTGCTCCATGGAAAATAATGACTGCTAGTGAAACCATCTGATCAGTCGGGGTCTACATGAGCCTGAAGAATTAGATCACTAACTCAAGTTAATCCTCCACTACTTGGGGATATGGCTCATCATGGAAACTTAACAGTCTCAGATACTAGAACTTGCAGAGCATGCTAAACCTAAATGAATAATTATCCTAACTTGAAAGTACCATATACTTCCTGAAAGGCAGGGTGATTCTCCCTGCCATCCTAGAGGAAACACCTCATGAGATGACCCCTGAACTGAGGCCTCATCACTCATCATATTTTCATCATTATCTTGAATTAGTAACATAGATGGATATCTTTGTGGAGGTGTCTAAAAGTGATCAAAATGTACCATGCTTATATGAGAATATATATATATATATATGTGGGGATATGTCTCAAGAAGGATAATAAAATTAATCAATCCTATATGATGCATGTACGATTTTCACCTACAACCAATGTATCAGTATATCGAGTTCACAAGCAGGTAGTCAGAGTCCTGGTGAATGGGTATATCAGCCGTGGACACTAGGTTCTCTGGAATGAAAGCCAAACTCTAGAAACTTTGACACTATTTCTCTAAGTACCAACCAATTCCTCATAAGGGGAAAAATCTAAACATTTTTCCAAGGAATGAACTACTCTAATACCACTCTGTAATGACCCGACCCACCAGGGCCCTCTTGGTTGGTGGTAAGATGAGTCGCCACAACCCCAAACCAACCTCCAATGGGCTAGGGGCTGAAAATATGAACCAATAAAGAATAAATGGAATAAGAGGCCTTTCTCTAATGTAGTTATACACATGAACCCAATCATATCCATGAAAAAGTGTAGAGGAATAATATAAAGACTATAACATCTAGAGTAATACCATGCATGAAATAAACTCTAGGGAATACATCTGAGTACGAAGAAATAAAAAAAAGTGTAAGGGGGAAAAATACATACCCATCCAGAAATGAAGTCCCAATCTAACAACAACTGGAATAAAGTAAAGAAAAGAGGGATCATCTCTTAATATCCAAGCTCAACCACCGTATACATCATATGAACCCAAGTATCACTATGATCTACCAATGTCACCATCAAACTATTTGACATCTTCATAAGACACAACATGTGCAGGAAAATTACATGCAAGGGTGAGTATATACATACCCAGTAGGATGTCTTGAAAACCAAAAAGGGAGAAATAGATAGGTATAATATAATTAAGCTTAACCTAAAGAAATAGGGAAACAAAATCCAATATATGTGTGTGTGTGTGTGCTCATAAGAAACCCTAACAAGAGAAAAATGGGATCTCCATCTATATAGCCTAGACTAGGATGATAAGTATGCCTACAGCTCCAAAGTTCCATCATCAATTCCCAGCATCTTGTGTGTCTATCCAAAAAATCCATGTAGTGGATCTACGCTACTCTACTACTCCACAACCTAAGAGAGAACAATCTCCAATAGAGTACTTGTGTCTTAGTATGATAAGGTGGTTCCAATTAATAGATAGAGGACTCATGCCCAGATGAGACAGTTTGTACCACTCAGTGAAAAAAGTACTTGTGCCTTAGAACAATAGGGGTACCACTCAGTACATACATAGATAGAGTACTCGCACCCTAGTGTGATAGGGGGTTCTACTCAATAAATGGGGGAACCTCTCCCTAGTATAACAGGGGTGCAACTCGGTAGGTAGAGGACCCACACCCTGGTCCATTTGGGGTGTCACTCGGTAAATAGAGGACTTTCACCCTAGTGTTTCATGGGGTACCACTCAGTAAATAGAGAGGAAATATGGGGGACCCATTTCCTAGTGCAGAAGGGGGGGGGGGTTTCTAACCCCAGTATCTCTCAAATGATCCTTCATTTATAATTTCCATCACAGAGCATTTTCTGAAGAAGCGTCATGATCGAAACACCTTGCATCATATCTTGTATTCCCCCAATGAAGGCCAACATCACATTATACACAGAAAAACACACATGATAGGTTACTCGAGAGCCAAAATCTGAGTCCCAAATTAGGATATATGATAGGAATAAGTTTCTATGGGTATACATGGAATGTATTGGTTGTACATAGCATGTCTCTGCCACCCAAGACATTCCTATTCTCTTCCATCCATTCCCATATACATTGGCTCATTCCCATGTACATGGTCATATCTAGGTATCCTAGTTTTTTTCAAGTACATGATCATTCCCACGTACTCTATTTTAGCCAGTATACATGGTTGTGTCTATGCCCATGTACTCCTGAGTACACACTGAGCTGCCAACATAGGGTCACATGGAGTTTGGTCGGTCTATATAGTATGTGATATTTTTCTTTGTTTGAAACCCTGGTCATCTCATCTGTGGGGACTAAACGGCATGTGTTCTTCACAGTACACATTAGGTAGTTGGGTTTTTTATAGAAATTTAAGTTTCATCATGTGGATTCATGATCTTCCATTTCCACCCCCGATTTCTCCTGTTGACCACTCAAAATCGTCCGAAATCAATGGTTATGTCACCATCTATCGATCTTTGTCCTTAAATAGCTAGAAATAGGGAATTCAATCTCTCTTCGATGAGTCATTGCACATCCCATAGGGACTCCCATAGTTATTGTTGTTACGGATCCAAGATCCATAAAGCATTACTTTCAAATCGCCCAAATCTATCCATAAATCATTATCCCAATCATCTTTCTCCAACCCACGACAAATATGGGTGTTTTATCATGCTCAAACCTGCCCAGAAATGTCAAACCATGACCTCATGGGACAATGATGAAGAATGGTGGGGATAAATACACATAAAAAAATGTATATCCATAATTGGCCCAACTAATAATCACAAAATCATGGAAATAAAGGGTGTTAGAAAGGAAAAACAAATATAAATTGATTTAACAATTTAATTTATCTAGATAGGATAATATGAAGGGTGTAAAATCATATATCAATAAAATCATATAAGAATCCATGCTCAACATTTTAATCAAATGGATGGAAACCACAAATGGTGAATCCTAACTCAAAAAGGATTGATCACTCTTGAAGAATATGTTCTCTAGTGATGAAGAAGACCTGTTACGTTTTCTTCCTCTCGGTCATTTTTCATTATTTGATCTGATCCACCAATTAAGTACACCCATTTTTCTATTTTTAAATCCTCCCAGTGTTATGTAGATAACCCTGGATATTTGTTATAATAGTCTATTTAAATAGGAATTTAGGTCGTGGACATTTAAAATAAAATAATTTATTTATTTTAATTAAATGCACCTTCCAATGAATGCTTTCCTCAGAGCGTCTGACTCCGACCAACCATAGGTCATGTATAGGGTGATCACCATGTTCTATAATCAACCATGGTCTCAGATTTTCCATCCAAGTTCCTGAATAATTGGAAAACCAAAAACACTGAATTGATGTGTGCATGAGCATTAAAATATATTAATATTTTTAATATATTGATTATGGGGTCCTGAGACACCCAAAAACCACACCGAATCCAATTATAAATCTAGATATATCCATGAAAATATTTAAAGGATGTTGTAACATCCTAAGATTTTAAGAAATATCTTCTTTTTAATTAATTTAAATTCTTTAATCGATTGCGTTACACGAAATACATAGATTATCATGCATCACATGAAACACCAAGTTTATCTTTAATTTCACTCAATATCTATTCCCTATGATAACTTTTGTTACATTTAAGGTTTAGTCTTACCGAACAATAACATATTATTATTATTATTATTTAATATGATAGGTTTACCACCTTTTATTGAAAAACCTATTTTATATCTAATTTTTGACACTTTTATAATTTTTATATTAAAAAATAAACCTCATTTTTGAAATTGGAATATCAAATTTTAATTTGGGTGAATTTTTGGTATTTTTATGAGAAATTTCTTTTCTTGATGAATAGTGAAAAATATTGCAGTTCAGTTAAAAACTGTCTTTTCGTTTAAATAATTATTATTGTTAAATTATATTTTAAATTGGTTTTAAAGTCCAAATAGATCAATTATAAATAAATTAATCAAATTTATGTCATAGGAATAATTTTTATGTTGAATTTATATAAAAATACTTAATGAACTTTTGAGCATTTTAACTTTAAAAACCCACTTTCTCATCATGTCTACAGGATTAGACTTAAACTTAATTTTTCAACTTTTGTGAATTTAATTTGGAGAAATAGACATAAATAGTTGTAATTATTATGATATTTATAGTATAATAATATAAAATTAGTTTTTTACCAAAAATATTAGTGAAAATAATTAAAATTAATTCCAGTGATTATGGTAAAATTAATCTTAACAAAGGACTAAACCTTAAACTTAAGGTCCAAAATGACCTATACACTTGTCCAAAAGTAATTGTATGATAATATTTCTACCATATCCCCTATTGGTTTTACTTTAATGAGTTATTGTGATATTATTCCATTAAAGTGACTTGTATAATAAGTTAAGTAAGGAAAAAGACAAAAAAGAACCTTCCTTACCTTTAACATTTATAAAGATTTAGATTATGCAAAAAGCTACATAGTTTCATTTATAAAAAATATTTTTAAAGGTAAAATATTTTTTTTATCATGGTAATTTAACTTTAATTTTTAGAGATGATATAATTACATTAAACACTTAACAAATACCAACACAAGGACTATTTAGTTAATAATTAAATAAAATAAATGATGTTAAAAATAATAAAAATAAAGTAAATTTATTGAGTTATTGTGTTCCATTATTTTTTTAGATAAATATATCATTCTACACATATTTTAACTTAATATATTTTAATTCCATTTTTTTTGATATTTTTAACTTAAAATTAAATAAACAATGTCAAAATTGACATTAATATTATATTATAGTAAATGATGTTTTATTAAATGATTTAAAATTAATAAAAATGATATATTATGACAAGATATTTTTAATTATTAATAAATACCAAATATGGTTCATTCATTGATTAATTGGTCTTCTATAATTACCATATATGGCCATAGATAGTAAAAAACATTATTAGCACGGTCCTGGTTAAAGCATTTTTTTTGTGTGTTACATGCGTTTTTTTAAAATTAATTTTCAAAAAATATAAGTTTTTTATTTTGTAAATTATATATAATATTTATAATTCATTGTAACTAAATTTTCTAATAAATATAACCTTAATTTATTTTTAATGTTCAAATTACTTAGGTTGGAAAACTAGTTACATAAATGAAAAACCAAAATGAAAAATATAAGGAAATTTAAAGACTAAGGAACAAAATTGTAAAAATGCAGTTCTTTTGTGTGGTGGAGATTTTTATAGACCATAATTTCACTTTAATCTATTATTTTTCCATTTTTTAAGCTCATTAGTTAAGGGAGACCTCACAATAGTTATTGTCCTTTTTTTTATTTACAAGAATGTCACTCCCCCTCCATTATAAAAAGGCATTCAGTCTTACCCTTACTCATACCTCTAAAGAAAATTTTAATCATCAAAAATTTGACCAAATAGACTCATAAAATCCCTCCCCTAAACCTATAATACTCTATTTTGTCATAAATCTAACCAAGGAATCCTTTTGGTGCAAACCAAAAGGAGTTACCGGAAAATAAAGAGGTAACATTCTTCAATGTGAATTTATGTTTTATTTACTTATACACCTCTTTATTTATTATTATTACATGATTATATAATAACATTAGTATCCTCAATATACTAAAATATTGTTATGTTAGGGGTTTGACCTACACCTACACACACTTCCATCAAATGAGTAATGAATTTATCATTCGTGTACAGTGAACAACTGAATCGTGAAACGATGTCATTTGTTTTTCCTTTACCACCTATCATGGTTGATAATTATTATGGATACACCATTTTGATATGATATATATGACATTTATGTTTTCTTAATACTTCTTTAATTTTTATATAAAATGTAACTTTATGCATTCCATTTGGTGTAAATACGATAACATCATTTGTGGACGTGTGGAATACTGCCTCCTCAAAGTGATGTGATACATTCACACATTACATGGAATGTATTAAGGATGATTTTAATTAAACATATATGAAATAAATTACATATATATGATATTAATGACATAATTACCTTTCTAAAAATATAATATATAATTTTCTTTATTACCCTTTTCACACACTAAAAAAAGTGATAACGTCATTCATGGATGTGTGAAATACTACCTCCTAGATGTGATGTGATTATTTTTATATCACAATAATTTTATATATAAGTATATATGATTAAATAATATGGTAATTATGATATAATGATAATTCTGTAAAGATAAAATTTACTCTCTTTCTTTCCATAATGATCATTGAAAATGAGAACATTACTCATGCATACGTACGGCCTACCATCTCCAAGATCGTAACATTGGTTCATTTTTAATAACCATAATTCATGATTGTTTTTTAAGGAATAATTGATGTATAAATATGATAATTATATCATTATTACTATTCTGGATATGTAACATCATGGGTAGTGATAGAATAAGTCTTTTTTCATATTAATTAATATTTATGAATTAAATTTTAATTTCACCTTAAAGGGGATGATATGTATGATAGAGTACCTGACATGCAATAACGAGTTTCTCCAAAATCTTACATTGCATGTAAGAATAAGTTATACTGAAAAATAATATATTATTATTATTATTATTTTAAGTGGTAGTTATCTCTTAGATATTGTGTTGGAGAGAATGAATAGTACTAACTACATTTTGTTTACAAAAGTTTATTAAATGTTCTTACATTCATCCAATAAGTTTTATAGGCTAAAAATAAGAATAAATCTAATTTTAAACATAAAAAGCTCTATATTTTTAAAATGTAGATTGACCACCTTTTAATGGATAACCCATTTTAAATCTAATTTTTAATGCCTTTATAATTTTTATATGATAAAATAAACTTCATTATTGGATAGAAGGATATTAAAATTTAATTTGGGTGTATTTTTGGTATTTTTCTAAGAACTTTCACATTTTTATGAAAAGTGAATAATACAGAATTTTAGTTCAAAAATTCTTTTTCATCTAATTTATTTATATAGTTAAATTATGTTTTTATTTGGTTTTAAAGTATAATTAGATAAATATTATATCATTTAAAATATTTTAGTTCATGTTAAACAATTTTAAATTGAATTTTATATAAAAACTTAACAAACTTTTGAACATTTTTACTTTAAAAACTCACTGGGTCATCCCATCTGCGGAGTTAAATTTAAATTAATTTCTAAAAATTATATGAATGTAATATAAAAAAATGGATTCCATATTTGAAATTAAAATAATTTATAATTTATAATAAGTTAAACTTAATTTTTTACCAAAAATATTAGTGAAATTAATTAAAATTAATTATAGTAATTAAGAGGAAAAGTAGCATTACAAGGGACTAAACCTTAAACTTAAGAGCCAAAATTATTTATAAACTTGTAAAAAATCCCTTTTATTGTTATATTTATACCTTATACTCTATTTTATATAATTTGGATCATTATTGGAGCCATTTTTCATAGTAAAAATATAGATGGAATTCCCTTTTCAAAAATTTACAAGAATGTCACTCCTCCTCCACTATAAAAAGGCACTCATCCCTCACACTTATTCACACATATAAATCACTTTTTATTGCCAAAACTCTACTAAAATAATCTCACAACATCCCTCCCCTCATACTATAATTTTCCCTTTTCACAGAAAGTCATCCAAGGAAGCCCTTTGGTGTAAACCAAAAGGAGTTACCCAAAGAAGAGGTAACATACTTCCTCAAGCTCCTTTATTTTATTTTCATTCTACACCACCTAAATTATTATTATTACTTGATTAAATAATATCCTTAGTATCATAAATATACTGAGATGTTTTTATTCTCAGTTTTCTACCTACACTTACACACACTTCTATCTAATGGGTAACGAAGATATCGTTTTTGTGGACGGTGAACTAATGCCTTGCAACACGATGTCGTTAATTTTTCCTTTACCTCCTATAATGTTTAGGAATTATTATGGAAACACTATAAATATATGATACATATGATATTTATTATTTCTTTATTATTCTGTAATTTTTATATAACACATACCTCTAGGATTTCCATTTTGTAGGAATATGATAACATCTTTTGTGGAAGTGTGGACTACCGCCTCCTCAAAGCGATGTGATACGTTCACACACACTACATGGAATGTATTAAGGATGGTTTTAATTAAACTTATGTGACATACATAACATCCATATGATATTCATAACATAATTACATTTTGATAATTAAAATATATCATTTTCTTTAACATATTTTCACACACTAAAAAATTGATATCGTCGTTCGTGGATGTGTGGGCTACCACCTCCTCAATACGATGTGATTCCTTTTACATAAAAATAATTATATATGTAAGTATATATGATTAAATAATATGGTATTTATGATATAATAGTAATTCCATAAAGATAAGTGTTACTGACCTTCTTTCTATAACGATCCTTGAAAAATGGGAACATTACTCATGTGTACGTACAACCTACCGTCTCCATGATTGTAATGTTGGTTAATTTTTCATAAAAATATTTCATGATGGGTTTTAAAAGTATAATTGATGTATAAATATGATTATTATTTCATGATTATTATTCTTTATATGTTTATATAATTAACCAATTGGCCATAGTTGACCTACCAAAGTCATTTTTGACACATAAACTGAATATAGTCAAAACACTCGATGTAAACTTAATTGTTTAAGTAGTTATTTAAAACATTGTAATAAGTGAAATAAAATTAATGATAAACTTGAAAAGGTTTCTAAAGAAAGTAAATAATTAACATATGTTTATTACTCAGGAAGACAAAGACCCATGTGACAAGTCGGACTCAAGGTAAGTTATTTCATCTCAATCTCCTTTCATTGATACATTTCTTAATGATATAAAAAATTATTATTTTTTAAGGTATATATACATCCCCTTGGACATTTTATATCAATATTTTATCTATTATCATGTTGTTTAATTTTTTTTTTAAATTTCATTCTTTCATGGTGCTTATGATTTAAATGTTTAAAGTGGTATGGGATTCTTTGAATGTTTAAAGATTTAATCCTTTCCATTAAATATTATTTATATTATTTTTCATATTTATTTATATATATATATAAAGGTTTATAAAGGAAATTTTGTGTCTATTTTTAATTACATTCAATTTTTTTCAAAAAGGAATCTTTTTATGTGTTTTATATGTAATGTTTTTGACAAACAACAAAAGGAATGTTCTATTCTTAACGTACACGACAACAATGAATTTTTCACCACATTGGACATTTTTTTATTTTTGGTTTCCATTAAAATATTTCATATTTTATTAAATGAAAAAAATTATCTTTTTTTGGTATTTTGGAATTGAAGATGGTTTTTAAAAGAAAGGTTTATTTTGTATTGGAAATGGGATTTTTGAATGAAAATGAAATTTTAATATCTGAAATTGTATTTCATATGAGTTTAAAACAGATTTTCAAATGATGTAATTTTTTATTTCTTATTGTGGTTATTGGACATTGTAAATTATGGGTGTACACTGATAAATCTATAATGAATTGGGTAATGATTATATTATATGGATAATTATATTGGAAGTTGGACGTATGGTTATTCCAATCTTTAAATGTTTTGTAAGGGTTCTGTAAGGGTTCAATGTGATAATGTCCCAAAGGTACCTATATGAATTTTATATGTTTCTAATGATTTTTCTAGGAAATCATTTGTTTTCAAAAGTTGAATTATATGATACTTATTAAACAATGATATTTCCCTCTTTGTGTAAAATTTTATTCTTTTAAGTATTTTAATGAGTTTTAATGTTTATTAATGGACTAATGGTTTCCTTCTTTTTATATCTCTTACTGATATTTTTATGCTCATCCCACATTTTTTAAATGTTTTTCACAAGAATTAAGGGTGATTAATGGATTAGAATAATTCATGTTTAAATTCATGAAGAGTTTTCTTAAAAGAAATCATGCATTATTTTAAAAGTTTTAAATTATAGAAAAAATGGATACTATTTGGAAGTGTACACTTTGTATTTTTATGGTTTTTTATGTATAAGTTATTGCATAATTATATAAAACTCTCAACCTTAAAATATTATCATTGTAAAATAAAGTAAAACTATTTAATTCACTCAATATTTTGTAATGTTTAAGGTCGGGACCTTATATTTGGTATAAGAGGTCGGCTTAGATAAATTTAGAGGTTATGATAGTGTTAATGGAACGCCCTTATAAGATTTTAGTTTATGGTTAAGTAAAAATGATATAGAATTTAAAAATTACCATGTTTCTTCATATAGAGTATGTTTATTTAGAATGGTTTTCTGTAGAGTAAATAAAGAAGTTGTAGTGGGAAGGAATTGAGAGAAAAATATCATTTCGATTCAATATATCAAGATGATTGGAACCAGAACTGAGTAGTTTGTTACATTGATGGCTTAGTTGACATGGTCTATAAATGGTGGTGGTGTCCATGCTAGATAGGAACCCGATCTACCCTAAAGAAACATGTCTTTTGTGGATAATTTCATGAGGAAATATCCTCTTTCATTTATAGTATCATCTAACCCCTCACTAGATGATGTATGGATTAAAGCCCTATAAAATATATTCAATTTCATGGGTTTTTTAGATCACAAAAAGTTAAATATTAAAATTTATCATTTTATAGATGAATCCAATAAGTGGTGGTCAATGGCTAAGAATTTATGAGAAAGTGAAGAGATTGAAACCATGGAATGTGATTAATTTAAGAATATTTTCCCTGGTAAATATTTCCCTTCGGTTGTTCGACTTAGGATGGAAAAACAGTTGTTGGATAAGTTTGTGGTTCTCTTTATAGATGATATTTTAGTATATTCTAAAATTTATAAGGAACATTAAAGGTACTTAAGTACTGTTTTGGTAAATTTAAATAAAATAAAATATATTAAATGTTTAGTAAGAATGAATTTTAGTTATAGAAAATTTCATTCCTTGGACATATTATTTCTAAATATGGCATAATTGTTGAACCTTATAAAACAAAAGTTGATAAAGAGTGTCTAAAACCAACAAATATTACATAGATTTGTAGTTTTCTTAAATTAGTGAGTTACTACTAGAGGTTTGTTGAAAACTTTTCTCAGTTTTCTCTCCCACTAACTAAGTAAAGTCGAAATGGATTTAAGTTCATCTGGACAAAAAAATGTGATGATTATTTTTAGGAAGTAAAAAAAAGATTGGTTAATACTCTAGTTTTAGCATTGCCTTCTAGAAATGGTGATTTCATCCTCTATAATGATTCTTCATTGAAAGTACTTGGTTTTTTCTTAATGTACAATGATAAGGTAATTTCTTATGTTTCAAGTCAGTTGAAACCTCATGAGTTAAATTAACCTACACAAGATTTGGAATTAGCTGTTATTTTTTTGTATTAAAAATTTGGATTCATCATTTGTGTGGAGTGAAGTGTGAAATATATACTAATCAAAAAATTTAAAGCATATATTCACTCAAAAATAATTGAACATGATACAAATAAGATGGTTGTAACTAATCAAGGATTATTATTTCTCAATTTATTATCATTCAGGAAAAGAAAACAAGGTGGTTGGTGCTTTGAGTTAAAAAATTAATGTTTCATTAACCATGTTACATTTGAAACATGACCCTTTCGTTAATTATTTGATGAATTTTGTGTTGGATTTGGTTCCCTAGAAACCAAATAATTTTTACTTTATGATAAACATGTATTCATTGGATGAATATTAATGAATAAATTATAATATCACATAAGAGAAATGAGATAAATATAAACTTACTTTTAAGATTCATCTAATATTGATTAAATATTTTTCATTGAAACCATTAATGTGGCCACTCTTTTATTCTTTACTTGATTGAAAAATGTAAGCTCTATCAATTATTCCCTTGATTTTGAACTTGTGTATATTTACAACATTTGTGATGTATAAATTTTCTATCATATATCTTTCAAAATTGAAGAATTTTATTTTTATAACATTAATATCTCACTTGGATATTCTATAGTCTCTCAAACCCTTCTAGGTATCACAAAAAATATCATCATATATATCATTACTCTTCCTTCATGATAACACCTTTATTATTAAATGACCTCAACTAATTTCTCAAAGAAACATTTTTGGAATCTTCTGATTTGAACTTTTACCCACTTGTATTTCCTACACAACATTAGAACTTATACATCATATGCTTAGTTCATATATTCACAAAACTTGATAATATCAGGTCATTTTTTTTAATTCATTCATAATGTTGAAACATTTTCAGTAAGGACAATACTATGAATTTCTTAACCAGAATAATCCTTAAGAAACCTCTAGTCTCAACATGTCATTAACATATCCAATCACATTGTATATATAAGAAAAGAATAAAATTACTTAGACTATTTATCATTTAACACCCTTGAATCCCTGAGTTTATTATTATATGTTTCTCATAAGAATCTATATTCACATGTTGAATGAATTCAACACTTGGTTACTTAGGAAGGTGTTTCTCTAATAGATAAATTTTTATAACTTAAGAACATTTATTGAGTTACTATTCATAATATTATCTTACATTAAGATTATACTTCCTATAGGATTGATTTCAAAGTTATATTTTATGATTATACTATTATTATATACAATAGAATCTTTTATTAAACGAGTATCATGTTTTATTACCATTTAATAATAAATTTATTAAATGGGATCCCACTAAATTGATGATCCCTTTTTGATAAATCATATCCATTAGTATAAAAAGATCGATATTTATCTATGATTTGGGTTGCTTTATAATTTAACCCATCACTTAGCTATTTTGGTAGGGCATCATCCCAATCATATCATATATGATTCTTGGATAGTTGAGCAGACAACTCTTTTTGTAATCCATCAAATAGATAATCCAACATCTATTCCTTTGGAAACCTAATCCTATCATGGTCTCCTAAATAAGAGAAACCAGAGGTATATGACAATAATGGGAACCCAATACTATTAGGATTTTTGATACTTCAATAATCTAATTAGGTAGGTCATGCTAAAGCCCACTCTTTGTAGCCACAACTATAATTTTTCTCTGTGAATGCATGGTGTCTCATACTGATGGAAATGCCACACCCTTTTGTATTCCCAATATATAGCCCACCAAAGTTGTAAGTTGGTTACAACTTCTCTAAATATTCAAATACACTTGATGAGGAGGCCCATAATATTTTTTCCTTGGATCTGTCACATGCGTTGTTGACACTAACCCTCCCACTGAAGTCCTCAAATCATCACACACCTGCACTTCATATCCATCACCCATCGATGCCATCAGAAAACACCATCACCCCATGGTGATACGTTGCAACCAGAGTTGTCGAGTATCACTAGAGAAACTAACGACCCCACCGCCTACCCATCCCATTGTACACATGTTCCACCTGCCTAGGCTATCCCACACTAGAACATCCCCTTGTAGGTGGCTAGGGTGGCAGGGGGGCTGGGGTTGGGGGAATCAGTTGCAGAGTCAAGTCCTCAGGCCATTTCTTTATTTATTTCTTGTAGCGTGCATACTTGTAGTTTCAGTGTAATCTCGCCTCTTAAAACTTGAAAAAATAAATCATCAAAAATCTTTTGATGAGGTTTATATAATTTAAAAAATAAATCTTTAATTTGATCAATTTAAATTAATTAATTATGAATAATTCATAATTTAAATATAATAAATTTATATTTTAACTTATTTTTCAATTCATAAAAAATTTATAAATTACCCTTATGATTTCTAAATAAACACTTTATTTCAACATTATAAGGTATCTTATATAATTTGTTAAAAGGTATTATTAATATTAGAATTTAATATTAATGAACATTTATTAATAAAAGTCTCATAAACATTAAATTAATAAATTATAAACTCTTTATAATTAATTAATTTATAAACACTTTATAAATTAATAATCATTCCTAAAAAACCTTTTAACCTAAATTATATACAATTTCTAAATAATAAATTGAATTCATAATTGAAGATAAAAAAATAAAAAAAATTACAATAATAATATTTTAAGATTGAGATTATGTAATAATTTGTGGTACACTATATTATATACCATATTTTATAATAGATAAGAGTGGCTATGATATAACTACTCAATGTCTGGTTATCATATTTTACGATATTCATTATATCATTCTTATGATAAAATGGTTTGTTTTTGAAACTTGCCATGGTGAAATAGTAGGTTATGATATCAGTTGTCATTGCTATGATGAGTGGAAATATATTGGTTTCAATCATTTAATGTATTATGATATATTATATCATATGCTGTGATGTAAATCCTACAGAATAAATCTACCTATCTAATTTTATGACTGGAAATCGACATGCATCACAATTATGATTTCTTTATTTCTTCACATGAATTCACAAAACTAAAAACATGGGAATATTTAATGGAATTTTTGGGATTCATGTGGATCTAATAAATCTTATTAAAATAGGAAAACTTTAATATAATATCAATCCTAATATCATCATGCATAAATAAATAAAAACTGCATAAACTAAAATGAATAATCATATAAAACCATATGTACCTTACACTTTAGTATCCACTAAATCATATTGATTACCTTTGAACACATATAAATGTTCTTGATGATGATAACTGGAATGATAGTTAAAGAACTCCCACCTCCAGAGGTATCCAAGGGTTGAGTGGATTGATCATTATATGAGTGTAACTCTCTATCATATATAATGTGTTGACATTATGATGCAAAGGTGGTATAAGAATGATAGAATAATGGTTATATAATTTCGATAAAATATCATGCGGACGTTACCATTACCATCACATATAAGTGGTATTTATAAAGCATTGAGGATACTCCTAAAAAACTCATGTATTAAATAATTTATTATAATGCAAGAGTTAATACCTCAACCAAGTCATGCATCGTATTCATGAATTAAGGAACTCCTTATACATTTAAACTCTTGTAATGTGCCTTTGATGATATTCATTATAAGAATTAAAGTTAAATCTTAATGTTTGGACATCTATATAATCTAGAATAGATTATATATAATATGGATAGTCATTTCTTATGATTCCATGGGGTGAAAAATAACCATGCATTATGATCTAGCCAATCATATGCAGTAATTGGTGAGACAATATACATGTTATATTGTTTTCATTATTTAAGACATGCACTCAATAATAATATATGATTGAGTGAGGAAGTGGAGTGGTATAAAATCCCATGCCTTATTATATCACTCTATCATAGCCTATGTTATGAACTAAGTGAATCTTAAGAAAAAGGATTTAGGGTATATCCATCTCCTTTAGATTTAACCTCTTAAAGAACTAGTGTATCCTTAACATACATCTTTGAACCCTTAATAGAATTATAAAAATCATCTAATAATGTTAACATAATGATTAAAAGGTCTTCATCACCAATCTTGACAACTATATTTGAAAAATCTAAAATTATTTTTTAAAAATAATTTATATGCATCCTAACAACATTTCTAGATTGAATCTTAAAATTATACAATCTAATTTTCTTATTCAATATTACAACCAAAGATATACTCATATATAGAGTCTCAAATTTAGATCATATTACAACATTATTTGAATCATAAGATACCTATCAAAGAAACTTATCATAGAAATACAAAAACCATGAGAATATAAGATTCACAAATAACATCAATAGAAACATGAACTTTGATAGCGGAAGATTGTCTATTAGAAGGAACAATGGTAACTTTCTTTTTTGGACCACATAAAGAATCAAGAATCTCATTGCAATCAATAATCACACTCATTTTAATCCTTTTTAAATTAAAATCATTTTCCCAATAAAATTTATCCATTTAAAACTTTATAGAACACATTGTTATAGGTTAGTTAACTCTAATACCAATTATTAGGGGATAAATTATTTTGGAAGTCCCAATTAAATATCCATAATCCACTAATTTATAGCAACTGCTTATGGATTTTATAAAAAAATAATTTTATTATGAAAAACATAAATAAAATATGATGAAAAAATTAAGATGGGTGTGATTTGAGTAATAAATCAGAAGGAAAGGTAGACACAAGTATATAACATGCTTCAGTCTGCATTGTATCTACGTCCATGGTAAGAACACCACCTCCTGATTATTATTAAGAAAAATAAAACAACATATACAAAAGATAGAAGAGTAGTAGAAGATCAAAGAATCTATCTGGGGAAGTAAACCCTAGCTAAACTAGGTAGAGGTTCTTAAATACATCACATGGAGATAGTGACTCTCCTTTTTGGATGGATGAAAAATACACTCATATAATATAATGGATATATTGAAAACATCAATAAAACCAATAAACAAAACCAAAAAACTACTTAAATTTCTCGGTATTTGTACCAAAAACTATGTATATCTAGAATAACGGTCTATTGACTTTCAATCATTCACATGAAAATATAAACCCACTCTAAGTTTCAAAAAACCTCAAAAAATATCCATTATAACATAACATGGGGAACTGGTAGTAAGGAATAACATGACCACCTACAATAGACAAACAACAAGGGCCTCAAATAACAACCTCTCCTTTAGGATTCCTCTCAATCATTATCTCAATAAAAACTAGATGATTTTATCTCTACGATAAGAATTAGAATGAAAATATAATAAAACCAAAGGGTTTAGAGACATTTTCCTATAAAAGTGAAGTAATGGGAGTGAAATCAATGTTGTGGGATGATAAATGTGTGGATAAAATAGATGATTTTTTTTCTATTCCCAACTATGCAACATCTCATGAGAAATGTGTTCATACCATTAAGCCATGAAGACACCCTATGGTAGAGAATAAACACACTCGAATAAACACACAATGAAATAAGAAGAATCATTATATCAAAATGATTAGTAGATATGGGATTCCCATCCAAGATCCTGGAACACCACTAAAAAATAAGGAAAATAAATTCCAAAATAATATTTCATGGAGAAAATATAAAAAAAATACAGCTATTGAAATTCAAAACACATTATGGAATGAATCATACATAAAAATAAGAATATATAAAATAAATTTAATTGAAAACCAATACAACCACATTTTATAATAATTAATGTTAATAACTCCTTGCCAGATAAACTCACATCCCTCAGTTAATATCAAACTAATGAAATTTTAAAAAAATATACAATTTTATACTAGATAAGATAAATCAATTATTTAATTCAGTGAGGCATAAAAGTAAATTTCTATTTCTATTTGATTGTTTCCTTTTAAATAAACACCATTTTTCATTTATTTTTTTGACTCACCATATTTTCATGTAGACAAATCAAAATACATTAACCACATAATCATTATAAGATTTTATCAGTTTATATGGAGATGTACTTGGCCCTCATAATTGACTATCGATTCTATTTCTATGTTGTGATACTTGGAAAAGTTTAAATTAATTATTTTTATAATAAATAGCATGTATATTTCATATATATGGTCATAAAAAATTTCACTTACTAATCCTTGAAACTGGGACACAAAATTATTTTTTCGACATTATTTAAGAGTAGTTGGGATATTTTGTGAAATTGTTTTTCATATAATCATCATATAATCTATAAAAAAAATAATAAACCTTAGTTTTTTGAAAAAAAAAGTAATAAATAATAAAAAATAGTAGCACTTATTATACAAATAATGACATTTCTTCAAAATTGAGAAGAACATGTATATGAGCTCTGTGTTTTTCTTCATATCAAATACATCATTCATTTTCACCACTAAAGCCGAGTCTAGGATAATTAAATGCTAATAATTTAATATATGTGTATTAAGTTTCATTTTCCTCATTGGTACCCATTTGATTATGTTTTGAGGAAAATATTGATTGAAAATAATATGAGATTTTTTAAAATCTCATCCTATAAGTACCATTTCAATTGAACCTTCAACTGATGCTTTATTAAACAAATTTTATTCAATTTTTATACACATATCTCAAATTGGTACATATATCAAAATTGAACCAGCACACAAAATTTTACTTCATAATGAAAACATAATATTAAATGTGTTATTAAATCAAAGAAAGCTTGTGGAAATATTTTTTCAAAATTATATAAAATTGAAACAGTATATTTTATCAGCTTAGTTGATGTTTCATAGTCTGATGTTGAAGAAAAAATACCTTAAAAAATATGTTATTTCAGTAAAATAATCCTAAATTGATTAATTCAACCACCCTATAAGACCAATAGGTAGTATTCTTTCAATTATGACATGAAATTTTTCACTTTTTAACCTAATAATAAGACCATTTATAACATAATGTGATAAATTGGAAGAATATATATGTGGTAACTCTAAATATATAATACTATAATATAATAATAAATTATTTTATTTAATAAGTGAATAAACTATTATGGATTTATTATAGTTTTAATCTATCATTTTTAAATAATTCAAGTTAAAAACGCTTATAAATTTGGAAAAGATCTAACCATACCTTTATAGTATCTTTAGATTTGTCTGTTGTGTCTAATAAAATATAAAATATATTATCAAAATAGTTCTTCTCAATATTCATTACATCTATCATGTGATGGAGGTCCAAAAATATCTATTTTTTATTGGATTATGGTTGGTATAAAATTAATAAGAGGTAATGAAGAGACAATAGTTTTCACTAGAATAATAGAATTGTTGGAGGTCCACCTATTTTAATTCTACCTTTTATAAAATTATTTCTGTTACTTATAAATGGATATCAATAAGGATAAATCTCTAATGATAGTAAAAAAACTATGTTTTATTATATTTTAAGAGAATAAATGTATAATTTTCACCCATACAACACAAAAAGAGATTTAATTCCACCTAAAATCAATCTAGAAAATATCCTAAACACGGGAAAGTCATTTATTTCCTATAATAATGTTTCTATTTGTGTAAAATTATATTGTGTGACTACATCATATTAGTTATATCATCACTTTATGATAAATTTAACTTATCAATAAATAATTTAAAATAAACATTGATATTATTCTTTGAATGACAAGTAATTAATAATTCCAAATAGATATATGGTTCTTTCATCAACATCAAAGAAGGTAACTTTCATGGAGTTATGAAAATATATCAAAAAGAATATTTATTACTGTATACAACAAAATGATAAAAACCATATTTAGAAAGACCTAAATATACATTACAAGGTTATAAATCAAAATATATATGTTACTAGTCAAAAAAAATCATGAATTACTATCACAAGGATGATTTAAGACTCTATTTAAAGAAATATTGGATCGATTCCATGTCATGAATGAAGTTGTGATTTGATATAGAAACAGATTCTATGATCTAATATTAATCATAAAATACCTCAACTAATTTATAGGTTCTAGTCTTTATTTTCAATGTATAATGTATTTATATCTTAATTATCCATATAATGGTTATTCAACTAAAGATTTATAA
Organism: Viscum album; assembly: GCA_963277665.1. Lineage (NCBI taxonomy): Eukaryota > Viridiplantae > Streptophyta > Magnoliopsida > Santalales > Viscaceae > Viscum > Viscum album. Next base: position 229,079 of record CAUJRU010000408.1, on the reverse strand, counting down.
TCCCCATAATATAAGTTGCAATCATTTGAACAAGAATGGATCTTTTGATAACTGATTAGACAATAAAAACACATATTTTGATTACATTTTAAGGGTATTAAATGTTCTTTTTTTATCTTATGGGCCTGAGTTAGTGGATTTTAATTTTGAACATCCTTTCTCATCATTTGTGCACTTCATGCCTAATATGCACCAATTTAGGCCCAATGTTTCATCTAATTTTACAGAATTTAATTATCCATATTTTAATTTTATATTTTTGTAAATGTATATAAACATAAATATGAACATTTTTCATTCAGGGATCAATGGAGGATTCCTAAAGTATGATGAGGATATTTGGCGATGAAAGGAAACAATTCTGGAGAAGGCAGATTGGATATCATCCCACTGATGGGAATGTAGGGCCCACAATACAATCCCAATGAATCCCAAACTTCATGAGAGACTATACTACATATATATGAACAAATAATTCTTCTGGATTCAGTGCCAATTCGTCCTAAATTGTGGTGATTAAGGTGTCCAAAGTTGAAGATTTAATTCTAGGACAGATTCTGCGGCCCAGAAAAACAGCCCACTATTTATATCATATCTCGCGAAAGGTTTATTATTTTGGGCTGAAATTTTACAGGATGTTAGGGGAAATCCGGGGCCTAATTTAAGAATTATAGGGCCCACTCAAATTCGGCCTTCTAGAAGGTCCTTTAGGCGCGTCTTTCCGGTGGATGCAAGCTAGCTGTAACTTCGGGGCAAGAAGTGGAAAAGTCTCTCAACATTAATGTTTCACCCACCTTTCCCCAACACAATTAATTAAAGGAACATGGGATATTGGGGGCTCGGCCAAGAATTCATTTTTTCCTATTTAAGGCATTAGTGGTTGAATATTTAGGGATCTTGTAGCTTTGTTTTGATTGTAATGTTATTATGCCAAATTGTCTTTGTAGCATTTCTCCTTCCCATGTAAGTTGTTCGAATCACCTTAGTTTTTAATAAACGTTCTTCTTCTTATCTTGTTCTGTTTTTACTCTTATCACCTTGATATCGTTGCCTCAAGGTGTGAATTTATTCACACCAAACCTTGTGATTTTGTTCACACAACGGTGGAGTGATCGTTATTTTTGTTGTTTTACTTCTTCAATTCCACCCTCATAAGTCTACTTTCCACTTCCGTTGAGAACTTGTCATCAATGGAGGGCTAGATATTTTATGGGTTGATCCAAGGGAGTAGAAAGGGGCTGGATTGAATGTTATTTCTCATTTCCTAAATGTTATTAATTTCTTTTAATTTAGTTTCTTTCATTCAATGATTTTTATTCTTCCTCTTATTAAATTTATTCACCCCACTTTCATGTGCTAATTACATCCTTTACCTTGAAGTGATCATTAAAATGATACTACAAGTGTATAGGTGATTATCATGTGTCTTTAAGGTGTTTAATCATTAAGTGATGAGGTTAGTTTTAATTCATTTCATGAATCCTTCTCGAGTCAATGATATTAAAATCCTAAAAAAAAGGAATTCATTCAATCCACCCCGAGCAATAACCTAGGATCAACTCATTTTCTCATAATTTGAATTCACATAGATCTTTTAGTGCTCTTTCAAAACCATCTAAAATCAACCCAAGTTGGCCACTTCAGAACCAAAAATCCATCTCTTTTTATTGAGTGTCTTAAGGTTCTTCTTAAGTCTCTGAGGATTCGACAACCCAAGCTACACTACAAGCGACCGCTTGACCCTTAAAACTTGGGTAAATTTGGGTGAAACCAAATTTTGGAAACGTTGATGGGGACCAAGTAAGTTCCATAGACAAAAACCTTCTTTCCTCTCCCCCATCCTTCTATTCTCACCCAAGATCTCTTATCTTTTCCCTTTCTCGCTTTTTTTTCTTTTGGCGCATGTCCGCCTTCACCCACGATAACTCAAACAGACTAGTTAGGGTGGAAAGTCATAGGATAGGGGAGTCAAGTACATCATTGTATCATAATATTCCTAATACCCCAGAGTTAAATATTGAGTCAATTTCAATGGAGGGTCTTCAAAGAAACCAACTCATAAACCCGGGCAGGAACCAAAATGGAAATCCAAATGAGGCAGCCCCAAATTTGGGGAATGCAGTCGATCAAGCCATGAATGACTACCTTACACCTACCTGGACCAATGAACCCTATTTCATTAGGCATTCTGCCCTAGGATATGCCCACTATGTCTTTAAACCTCATGTCCTAAACCACCTTCCAACTTTCCATGGGAAGGAGTCAGAAATGCCTTACCTTCATGTCAAGGAGTTCAATGACATTGTTGAAACCATGTGCTCACCACATTAACTTGAGTCAGCTAAGATGAGGCTCTTTCCTTTCTCACTTAAGTATCAAGAAAAGAACTGGTTAAATAATCTGAGACCTTCATCAATCCACACTTGGAACCAGCTGCAAAGAGAATTTTAAAAAAAATACTTCCCCCATCACAAAACCATTGCACTAAAAGAGCATCCAAAATTTTTTTGAAAAGGAGGGAGTCATTTTATGAAACATGGGAGAGGTTCAAAGACACCATAAACATGGTTCCACACCATGTTTTTTCTATTCATGAATAAGTAATAATTTTCTATGAAGGTTTGGGCCTGGGGAACAATCAATTCATTGACATGATGTGTAATGGGACCTTTAAAAACAAATCCCCAAATGATGCTTACGAGTATCTAGAAATCCTTTCTAAACAAAACCAAAAATGGGGAACATCACCTTATTTTGAAAAGCCTCAAAGAACTATTGTAATGCATACACTTAGAGAATAGGAAAGCCTTATGGAGAAACTTGCAGCACTCTCTAGGAAGGTTGAAGAGATAGACCATAGGAAAATTAATGAAATCCAAACTGTAGACCCTGTTTGCACAATCTGTGACAAACATGACCACAAAACAGACAAATGCCCAACCATTCCATCCATCAAGGATGTTCTTTTAGGAGGACCACCTGCTAAAGTCAATGCCCTAAACTTTCAAAATCCTCAATACCCAAACACATTCAACCCAAGGTATAATTACCACCCAGGATTCTGATGCAAAGATAACCAACAACCATGCCAACCAGAAGGACCAAACCCCTACCCTACACAAAATTTTCAAAACCATAACCAATTACAACCACAACCAATCCAATACCAACATCCTACAGTCCAATACCAACAACCCATCCAACAACCAAAGTATCCCCCTGGGATAACCCAACCAACACAAGCCCCTTCCCAATCTTTCCCTCTCCCAATCCTTGAACAACTGTGCAAACAAATGGAAAGGATGAACTCAGAAGTCTCTTCCCTGAAACAAGAACTTCAAACCATCAAAACTAGAAAGGCACCCATGCCTACACAGGCCATTCCACAACAAACATCAAGGGGAGAGACAAGTTGCACTCAAACAACTCATGAACAACTAAAGGTTGTGACAGTTTTGAGAAGTGGGAAATCAATTGAGAAACCTGAACAAATAGTTCAAAACCCACCTGTAGATTCAAAATCTAATGAAAATTCAAATGAAAAAAAATGAACAAACTAAAGATACTAATAAAAATTTGAATGAAACAACTCTTCAAAAAACAACCCTATAACCTGCCCCATTTCCTCAACACATGAGGGGGAAAACCAAGCCTGAATTGAGTGAAACATTGAGGGAAATATTCTCACAAGTCAAGTTGAACATTACACTCCTCTATTCCATTCAAAAAATTCCTTCATACTCAAAATAACTTAATAACCTCTGCACATTTAAACAGAAATTCTCACATAATAACCAAGTCCTTCTGGCAGCAAATGTTAGCACAACAATCCAAGGAACCCTTCCTCCAAAGATGAAAGACCCAGGATGCCCTTACATAAATGTTGAACTAGGAGAGAAAAAAGTTTTCAAAGCCTTGTGTGATCTAGGAGCCAGTGTGAACCTCATTCCTTATGCTATGTATTGTCAGTTATGGCTCGAAGAACTCCAACCCACATCTGTCACTCTTCAACTTGCTGATCGTAGTATTCGAGTTCCAAAGGGGATCTTAAAGGATGTTTTGGTGAAAGTTGAAAATTTCATTTACCCAGCTGACTTCATTGTTCTAGAAAATCACCCAAGCTTAGGTCCTAGAGAGCAAACCCCAATCATCCTTGGTCGTCCCTTCCTTGCAACAATCAACTCTGTTATCCGAGTCCAAAATGGGAACATGACCATCACCTTTGGAAACATGAGTCTAGACTTTAACATCTATAATGCAAACTCTCAAATTGGGGATAATGAAGAGATCGATGAGGTTAATTGGATAGGTAATGTTGATAGTGAAATCATGGAACATCAAGGAATTACTGAAGGATGTTTAAGTCAAGAAGAGATTGATTTTCTTTGTTCACATGAGATAAATTTGTCTCCTTGTCTTGAATCTCTTTCAGATAGCTCTATTGATGATTTTATGGAATCACCAATAAATGATACCATGGGTGAAATCAATAACATCGAGTCCATACCCATTCATGAAACTACTCTAGCTAATTTAGTGGATGAAAATTCTTTTCACAAGGAACCAATTTTGTCAAGAAATCTGAACAAAGAAACTAAGTTTAATACAAAGTCTCATCCTTTCTTGGAAAGTGATAACCACTCTGATCTTGAATTTAAGGTTTTACCTTCATCACTCAAGTACGCATTCTTAGGGGACAATCAATCCTTTCCTGTTGTCATTTCTTCCTCTCTTAAAGCCAATCATGAGAGGATGCTTCTAGATGTACTTAGGAGACACAAGAAAGCCATTGGATGGACCCTATCTGATATTCCTGGGATTAGACCACTTATATGGAATCATAGAATTGTTCTAGAATTCGATTAAAAGCCATGTCGTCAACCTCAGAGGAGACTCAATCCTAATCTCATGGAAGTAGTGAGAAAAGAACTTTTGAAATTGTTAAAAGCTGGTATCATCTATCCTATAGCTGAGAGTGAGTGGGTTAGCCCAATCCATGTGGTTCCAAAGAAGGATGAAATCATAGTAATAACCAATAATGATGGAGACATGCTTCCAACAAGGGTTAGTGGTGGATGGAGAGTCTGTATTGACTATAGGAAGCTCAACTCTTGTACCAAGAAAGACCATTTCCCCTTTCCCTTTATAGATCAAGTCCTCGAGCGAGTGGCGGGTCATCAATTCTACTGCTTCCTAGATGGATTGTCAGGGTATAATCAAATCAAAGTCTCCTTAGAGGATCAAGGAAAAACTACCTTCACTTGTCCATTCAGCACTTTTTCCTTCAAGCGCATGCCCTTTGGGTTATGCAATGCCCCTGGTACCTTTTAGCAGTGCATGATGGGAATCTTCTCAGACATGGTGGGGGATTGTTTAGAGGTCTTCATGGATGATTTCTCTATCTTTGGGGATACTTTTGAGGGATGCCTTCTAAGTGTTGAAAAGGTTTTTTCAAGGTTCGAGGATAAGAATCTCATACTAAATTGGGAAAAATGTCATTTCATTCTAAGGGAAGGACGTGTTCTAGGTCATCTGGTATCTGGTAGAGGGATTTAAGTTGATAAAGCTAAGGTTGATATCATTCATCACCTTCCCTATCCTAAAACTGTTAAGGAAGTGAGGTCCTTATTAGGACATGCTGGCTTTTATAGAAGGTTCATTAGTAATTTCAGCTCTATTTCTCAACCACTTTGTGCTCTATTGGTAAAAGATGCTCCATTTTTATGGACAGAAAGCTGTGAGGAATAATTCTCTACACTCAAGTCAACTCTTATATCTCCACCTATCATGAAATCTCCAAATTGGAAACTTCCTTTTGAGCTCATGTGTGATGAAAGTGACTTCGTTGTAGGGGCAATCTTAGGGAAACAGTGTGAGAAAACTCCATGTGTCATTGCTTATGCAAGCAAATTTTAAATGATGCACAAATAAACTACACCACCACTGAGAAAGAGCTGCTTGATGTTGTCTTTGCCTTAGAGAAATTCAGGTATTATCTCTTAGGATCACCCATCATTGTCTTCACCGACCATTCAGCCCTAAAATACCTTTTCCAAAAACAAGATGCCAAGGCTAGATTGATTAGGTGGGTCCTTCTTCTTCAAGAGTTTGATTTAACCATTAAGGATAAAAAGAGTGTTTGAAATGTTGTAGCTGATCACCTCTCTAGGATGGAATTAAAAGACAACTCACACCACCTCTCTGTGTCTGATTCATTTCCCGATGAGCACCTCTATTCAGTGAGTGATTGCCCTTGGTATGTTGACATAGCAAACCATTTGGTGATAGGTGACATTCCAAAATTCATGGGTGCCCAAGATAAGAGGAAATTCCTTTCTGATGTCAAACACTACGTGTTTTATGATCCTTACCTCTTCAAGTTCTGTCCTGATCAAATCATCAGTAGATGTGTTCCTGAGTCTGAGCAAGAGTCCATTCTAAAATTTTGTCATGGATAGGCATGTAGAGGCCACTTTTCTACAAATAAAACCACTTAAAAGGTCCTCTAAAGTGGTTTCTACTGGCCAAACCTCAATAATGATTCCTTCCAATTCTGTAAAAGTTGTCCTCAGTGTCAGCAATTAGGATCCATTTCCAAAAGGAATCAAATGCCCCTCACTCCCATTCTGGTTGTTGAAATCTTTGATTGTTGGGGAATTGATTTCATGGGACCCTTTCCAAACTCTAATGGACACCTCTACATCCTCTTAGCTATTGATTATGTCTCAAAATGGGTTGAAGTCATTCCCACCAAGTCCAATGACCATCATGTTGTGATCCGATTTCTGAAAGAGCATATATTTTATCGATTTGGAATTATTAGGTCTATAATCAGTGATCGAGGAACCCATTTCTGTAATCACCCATTCTCTTCACTCATGTCTAAGTAAAAAATTTCTCATAAAGTTTCCACTGTGTACCATCCTCAAACCAATGGTCAAGCTGAGTTAGAAAATAGGGAGATTAAGAAAATTCTTGAAAAAACTGTCAACCCCTCTAGGAAAGATTGGGATGAGAAACTCTTGGATGCTCTTTGGTCATATCGTATAGCATTCAAAACCATCCTAGGAATGTCGCCATATAGGTTGGTTTATGGAAAAGCATGCCATTTACCTATTGAAATTGAGCATAAGGCATTTTGGGCAATCAAAAAAATGAATTTTGACATTTATTTAGCCGAAGAAAAGAGGAAATTAGATCTTAATGAACTTGAGGAACTTAGGATGGAGGCTTATGAAAATTCAAGGATAAATAAAGATAGAGTTCAAGACTACCGATCTAGGAATGTCAAAGTCAAACAATTTAAACTTGGAAAACCTGTGCTCTTATATAGTTCAAAACTTCATTTACACCTGGGAAAGTTAAGGTCTAGATGCTCAGGTCCATTTATAGTGCATCATGTGTACCCCCATGGGGAAGTAAAGATTCAAGATCCCACAAGTGGTAACATTTTTAAGGTCAATGGTCATAGGTTAAAACCATTCATTGAATCATTCAATAAACAGGAAATAGAGGTTGAGTTAATAGAGACAACCTATGAACCCTAAAAAATTTGATAGATTTAGGATCCATGTCGGGCTAACGACGTTAAACGAAAGCACTGCACAGGAGGCAACACGTGGTTTTCATGTTTCTAATCATTGTGAATCATCTTTTGTTTCCTTCTTCTTTATTTTGTTATTTCAAAAAAAAATATAGACTGTTGACATGTTCTTCTTTTATGAGTAAGGATGGGTATGAAAGGGGAGAACCATATTCATTCGTGTCACGCGGTGTGATCCCTGAGTAATACCTTACCCAGAAATTATAAAGAAGACAATGTATCATCAGTTTAATTTATTTTATTTTATGTTTTTGTAGGTATTTAAAAAAAATAGATTGTTGACTTGTTCTTCTTTTATGAGTAAGGATGGGTATGAAAGGGGAGCACCGTATTCATCTGTTTCACGTGGTGTGATCCCTAAGTAATACCTTACCCAGAAAATATAGAGAAGACAATGTATCATCAGTTTATGTTATTTTTATGTTTTTTTAGGTTAAAAAAATACAAAAAAAATATTTATATTAAAAAAAATTAAAGGAATGTCATAGGTCATTGGGAAAAGCTGGGCACAATCGTCCAACCCATTAGGAGACAAACCAGAACTAAAGGAGGACATGGGAATGCATTTTGAACATCAACCACCAGGTGACTTCATTCCATAATTTTCATTTTCAATGTCTTCGTTGAACTTCTATCCTACCCCTTCTATGTTTAAATTCTTTAAACACTGGGGACAGTGTTGTTCTAAGTTGGGGGGAGATGAAAATGTGTGGAAGGAAAAATGTCATTAACCATGAACATGATAACACACATTCCAAACTCTGAAATTGGATATCAAATAATTTTGCATGCCTTGATTCTGATTTTAATGCAAGTTTATGTTCATGTGCATAGATATTGGAAAGTGCGGTTTTCCGATGTGATTCTTCACTGTTATATTTTCATCCATTTAATAAAAAAACACAATGCACATCCTCTAGATTGTGGGATTTTAGTTTGAGTTCTTGGGGACCCATAATAAATAGCATAGTATTGGTGATCATTTTAATTTCAACATGAGTATTCAAAAAAAAATCAATTGCACGTAGAGAAATGAATTGACCTAATGTATGGATTTCGTCACTTGGGGATCGTGACTCCATAGTTTTCTAGCCCAGATTTGGTAATTTTATCTTTATTTTTGGTAATTTGAATTTGTTTTTGATTGAGTTAACTAGAGATGATGCCCGAGTATGTGAGCTTCACTTGGTGCCCTAAGGTCTTTGACCCTGGGAGTCATCGGCAAAGTCTTGCTACATGGGTTGACTCGATTGAGTTCAATTTCAATTACAATGGAAAAATTGCAAAAAAAAAACCAAAAATAAAAAATTAAAAAATGAGTACTCATCTTATTATTAAAATTTTATTGCTCCTAGAGCTTCCATATTTTCTCCCTTGAATGGAAATGAACCCCCGTGTCTATTGTGACACACAACACTTCATCATGCTTAATTGAATTTGGATGAACTATGGCAATGAATTTGAACAAAGTAATGGGATTGGGATTGAGATATGGATATGGAAATAGCTTGTTTTAAATTATTTTTATGGGTTTTATAATTGTTTGGTATGTGATCTTTGGGTGAGAAATGTGTATTAAAATGTTTTTGGAAAAGGTCATTTGAATTTCATTTTTGTGAGATATATTTTGCTCGGGACTAGCAAAACTCAAGTTGGGAGGTGTGATTATCTAATAAAAACACATATTTTGATTACATTTTAAGGTTATTAAATGTTTATTTTTTATCTTATGGGCCTGAGTTAGTGGATTTTAATTTTGAACATCCATTCTCATCATTTGTGCACTTCATGCCTAATATGCACCAATTTAGGACCAATGTTTCATCTGATTTTAAATAATATAATTATCCATATTTTAATTTTATATTTTGTAAAATGTATATAAACATAAATATGAACATTTTTCATTTAGGGATCAATAGAGTATTCATAAAGTATGATTAGGATATTTGGCGATTAATGGAAACAATTCTGGAGAAGGAAGATTGGATATCATCCCAATGATGGGAATGTGGGGCCCACAATACAAGCCCAATGAAGCCCAAACTTCATGGGAGACTAAAATACATATATATTAACAAATAATTATTATGGATATAGTGCTAATTCGTCCTAAATGGTGGTGATTGAGGCGGGCCAAGTTGAAGATTTAATTCTGGACCAGATTCTACGGCCCAGAAAAACAGCCCACTATTTATATCATATCTCGCGAAAGGTTTATTATTTTGGGATGAAATTTTACATTATGTTAGGGGACATCCGGGGATTCATTTAAGTATTCTAGGTACCACTCAAATTCAGCCTTCAAGAATGTCCTTTAGGCGCGTATTTTCGGTGGATGCAAGCTGGCTGCAACTTCGGGGCAAGAAGTGGAAAAGTCTCTCAACATTAATGTTCCACCCACCTTTCCCGAACACAATTAATTAAAGGCACATGGGATGTTGGGGGCTCGGCCAAGAATTAATTTTTTCCTATTTAAGGTAGTAGTGTTGGATGATTTATGGATCTTGGAGCTTTGTTTTGATTGTAATGTTATTATACCAAATTGTCTTTGTAGCATTTTTTCTTCCCATGTAAGTTGTTCAAATCACCTTAGTTTTTAATAAAGTTCTTCTTCTTCTCTTGTTCTGTTCTTACTATTATCACCTTGATACCTTTGCCTCAAGGTGTGAATTTATTCACAGCAAACCTTGTGATTTTGTTCACACAACGGTGGAGTGATAGTTATTTTTGTTGTTTTTACTTCTTCAATTCCACCCTCGTAAGTCTACTTTCCACTTCCGTTGAGAAATTGTCATCAATGGAGGGCTAGCTCTTTTATGGGTTGATCCAAGGGAGTATCAAGGGGATGGATTGAATGTTATTTCTCATTCCCTAAATTTTATTAATTTCTTTTAATTGAGTTTCTTTCATTCAATGATTTTTATTCTTCCTCTTCCTTATTGAATTTATTCACCCCACTTTCATGTGCTAATTACATCCTTTACCTTGAAGTGCTCATGAAAATTATCCTACAAGTTTATAGGTGATTATCATGTGTTTTGAAGGTGTTTAATGAGTAAGTGATGAGGTTAGTTTTAATTCATTGCATGAATCCTTCTCGAGTCAATGAAATTAAAATCGTAAAAAAAAAAAGGGAATTCATTTAATCCACCCCGAGCAATAACCTAGGATCAACTCATTTTCTCATAATTTGAATTCACATAGATCTTTTATTGCTCTTTCAAAACCATCTAAAATCAACCCAAGTTGGCCACTTTAGATCCAAAAATCCACTCTTTTTATTGAGTGTCTTAAATTTCTTCTTAGGTCTCTGAGGATTCGACAACCCAAGCTACACTACAAGCGACCGCTTGACCCTTAAAACTTGGGTAAATTTGGGCAAAACCAATAACTAACACCCAAATTCTGGAACAACTTTCTTTAACTTCATAAAAATTTACTGGAATCTTATTTCCCTCGAGAAAAAAGATTTAACCAATCAAAGTATTTAATAAAAATAGATATTAAATATTACAAAATTTTATTTAACATCTATAAAGTTTATAACAACTTCTAATATTCTTATCATGTATTAAGGACATAAGGTATCCTTATTGGATTTTAACAATTCATAAAATTTAGATTATTCCAATTGAAATTTTGAATATTCATTTTGAGTTTTCTCTTATTAAAAAGATGAGATATAATCCATGTGTACTAAATTTTAAAATTCTGATGGATTAGGAAAAAATAAATAAATTTTACTATGAATTAAATTCACAATATTCATAACAAAAAACATAGTGTACCTAAAATTAAAACATAATATATAAACTATAACATTATTAAATATTTAAAATCTATTAATATTACATTTCTTTCAAAGGTATCTAATTTTACCTTCCAATTTTTTTTATTTGATGATTCAAATGTGATAAATGTTTCAAGACCCTAAAAATGGAATTTTTACTAGAACCATGGGGATTTTTTCAATAACATATCCAATCATGATCTCATAATAAAAAATATCATCTATTTTATATATCTGTTATTTTATAAAAAACATAAATAATTACATTATAATCATAAATGGTATGGGGAGTGAGAAAAATGATCATCCACATATTTATTAAAAAAAATTATAAAGAATGAGTTTTCAAAGGAAGATTATATAACTAGGTATATTGATCACCTAATACATTATAAAAATATAAATTCAAAAATGAATCATCAATATTTAATGGGCACCTATTGTTTATGCCCTCCACTAAACTTATAGGAATCATATATACAAATTTATTCCTCTATATTTATATGTGTGAGATAATCATCCATGTTTCCTTTAAGAAATTTAATCAAAAAATCCAATATGTATAAATTCTATAAGGGAAATTTTTAGACCATTCATTGACATCCTTGATGACTAAAATAAAGTCGTACATGATCCATAATTTGTTAAAACAAAATATTTTTGCATAATTAATTTCATAAATTGTGAAAAAATAGGTAATCATAAAATAAATCAATCTTATGATTTATAAGTATTAATTTTATGGATTCATATTCATCACAGTTTTATAAATAATTTTATATGTTTTTTCAATTGAAAATGTAATAGTTTATTTAACTAAATTGTTTTTCCATGTGTTGCATGGTTTCTTTTAAAGTTAAACTTCATAATTTTATAAATTTAATTTTATAAAATGGAATTAATTTTTTACATAATCATATCAAATATTACTTGGGGTGAATGTTTTATATTTTTTTGAAAAGATTATTTTTTTGTGAGTAATAAAAATACCAATATCTATTAAAACTGTCATTTCTTTTCAAGTATATAAAAAGTACAATTATATTATGGATTTTTTAGTAAAATTAGTCACATTTTACTAAAAATAATCTAATTAATTCTAGATTAATAACCATTATACTTTATTTTGGTATAAAATCATTTTTTGGCTTACAAAGTTATTTTTCTAAAAATTGTTTTTATTGTGGTTTATGTATTTATATTAAAATTAATTTTTACCCCTTATAGAAATTAAATATGGTAAAATGGATTTCATCTTTTTAATCATGAGGTTCAAATTTTTTAATAAGTTCAATTTCATTTTTTCTCAGTATGAATAGTTATCATGATAAAAAATAGTTACCACAATAAAAGGTAAAACAGGTTAATTTTGGTAAAAACTAAGTTATAAGGACAAATAATATTATATTAATTCTTATTATCTTATTAAATTTCAACCAATATCACATTAGATTCAAAATTTTATATTTTTAGATCCAATTTACAATGATTAATACTTTATATTATCTTAAAACTTTGAAAAATTACAAGTGTGTCACTCCCCTATATTATAAATGTACACCTCCTCTCCTTGCATATTCACACACTTTTAGTCATTTATCTTGAACAGGAACTGATAAAATACCTTCTAAAAATCACTACTCATTTTTTATAGGTTCTTCTCTCACAAAAAAGATCAACCTAAGAAGGATTAAGGTGTAAGATAAGGGAGGGTTTCCAAAGAAGAGGTATAGTTATTAACCAAGTGTTTCTTGTTTATTTCTTCTTATAACTCCAAATATTTTTTAACCATGTTGAAATAATAAAATTAGTATATTCCATATAATATAATTTTATTATGACTACTGTAAAATATTTTTTCATCTAATTTTTTATCCTAGGGGAAATGAAAATATCACTCATGCATAAATGTGGACTACCACCTCCATGAAGTGATGTGTTTTATTTTTTTCACCAGATTATATGGATAGTTAAAGTAAAGGATCAAATTAATATAAATTTTATTTATGAAATAATTATGATTCTTTAAATATAATATATAATATCTTGTAATTCCTTGAGGTACATTCTTGTTTAAATTTTGGATTAAGTCCCCTTAATTTTTTTAAAGGAATGTTTATCGGGGGTATGAGGAGGCTTGGGGTGTTCTGATGGTTTGGGACATAAAAGAGGAGGAAAGTGGTCATCCAATTCATGTTTTATAGTTAGTTCAAGGTTAGTAGTAACTGTTCTCCCAAACCGTGATTTCCGAGATATGGGATGCACGGTTTAAAGAAACCATTCGAGGGGGAAAGACAAACCATGAAAGCTTAGATAAAGATATCCCACATGGTATTGCAATGTTTTTTAAATAATGAAGGATTTCTAGGAATATGTGTTGCCTATACCCTTCTTGGACAGAGGGTGGTACACGGTTGGTGCACTGTTTAGACAACCATGCGGCTAAACTACATTCCACTTTAAGAATAATTTTTTACCATTTTTTCCTCTCGGTCCATAAGTGTTATAACTCTATATTTTCCTTCATTATTCTGCCAACATACCTAGTGATGAACCAAATCACCCGAAACTCCCCAAGGGTCAATATAAATCATTTCTAAGTCTTTTAGAGTGTTGTTAGGTGCAGATTGAAGCTCCATGTTAATATAACACTCTTATTCCATCCTTTTTCTAGATTATGGATTGTGTGGTTGTTATTCTTTGTCTAAATCCTTAAAACATTATTTTTCATGTGGATATTAGTTTGAGGATTCAAAGGGTGTTCTAATCAGAATCAAAGGCTAATTTTAAGTGCATGTTCATCTTTTGAATCGATGTTGGTGGTCTATAATTTATATCCTATAGTTTTATTGATTATTTATGTATATGTGGTTGTGATATGATATTTTTGTGTAGTCCATTTGGTTTTCCTTGGTAAAAATGATAAATTTATTGGGTAAATGTTTAATTTAAACCCTCATGATCATTGAGGGATGCGTTGATGTTAATTTGACTGGGTTACGGGCCACCCAAGGGGTGTGTCACTCCTTGAACATGGAGATTGAAATGTTAAGTGTGAAATCAAAATATATTGACATAGATACTTTGATAAATGTGTTGAAATGTTATCTTGGGTTATGAAATGAAATTAATGGTATTTTCATTTAGTTATTAACATGGATTTAGGGGTTGTTTGGTGTGATGATAAATGGGTTAAATTAGTTATGGATTGTAAATGATAAACTCTGTTGATTACATAAGTCATGTAAATTATAAATGGGTTAAATGGGTTAAGGAATGCATATGAGAAAGAGTAAATGGGATAAGGAATAATGGTATATTATGTGTTGAATGAACTTTTGTTGTAAATGATGAATGTGTTAAATGGTTGTGGTTTATATTTAGTAAATTCATTATAGTTAAATAAGAATGTGTACATATCTTGGTGGTATATGGGGTATTGAATCGAGGTTATACTCCCACAGTTTAGGTTGAAATGAGCCTCTGAACCCCACCCATAGAATGCATGGATTAGGGAGCCAGATTGAGGATCTATGTGCCTAATGGTTTCATTGGATGAGACTACCTGGACTAAGACTCCAAGGAAAGTGTGATGATTTTTTTTTTGAAATGTTTTCCATAGTGAGATAGTGAACCTAAATTATCTCTTTATGAATAGGAGTCAGGCCAAATCCATTTTTTTTAATTTTCAATAGACAATTTTAGGTTGAGCGGTAACCACACATATACCCACAAATTTCAAAATTCAAAACATAACACACCACCAAATTCAAACATAAAACAACAAAAATCATGTAAGGATGATGCACAGGAGCTTGGATCCTGGAGCCTACCATCTTGAGTAGACATCAGCCGTCAACTTGACCAACGCAAGCTGTCGCCGAAAACTGGTCTGAAGATACCACTGATCACCGTAAACCCCAAGAAGCTGAAGCCAACATTGTCACCGCCAGCAGCCTAAAGAATAGCCACACCCAAAAACAGAGCACCATCATGATTGTGGGAGAAACAGAGCACCATCACTGATTCAAGAATTCAACCGTAGAATAAAAAACACCATCACGCTGCCACTGAAAACCACACCAGATTGAGAAGAAACTAGCAATACAATCAAATCAACATCACCAAGCCCAGCGGGGAAAACAAAGACAGAGACGAAGCCAGACACCTCCAGGAACGCCATCAGCTACTCGAATTCACCTCCCAAGACACCGTGAAATACGACCACGCAATTCCGACTTGGAGAAGAATGGTGGAATCCTGGAGCAAGAGCAGAGTAAGGAGCGGCAGCGAGCTCCAGCCGTCGTCATGGCTACTGAACTCTGCCATTGGAACAACCGACAAGAAAACAACAAACCAAGGTATGTAAACAGCACGCAGGACCAGAAATCCCAGAATCCAACATCTTCATCACGGCGGAAACACCGAAACCATCCGCTGCTAGGACACCGCCATCACCATCCAAAAATCGCAAAGACCTCCGGAACCGAACCTGCGAGGGAAAAAGAAAAAGACCACCACAAGCCAAAACCAAAAATCTCATCGCTGCCTTCGAGACCGTGCACGACATCCAGATCCGCCCAACGCGCCCCCAGCCGACTCTGACGCGAAGCATCATCCTTCAGCGTAGCAGCAGGAAGCTCGAACGTTGAACCCTCACCGCGCCACCATGGAAGCTCTGTCCAGATTGCAGGAAGGAGCGGGGGAGAGGCTGGAAAATGGAGAGAAGAAGAATGAGTCCAGGAAGATACGCCGCCACAAGAGATACACTTCACGCCATGAGCCCACCGGGCTGAAGCAACGAAAGCCAGCCAATTCGCCACGGGTAAGAGGAAGGTGGGGGGGACCCTAGCGCAGAGTCCCTTACGGGCACATCGGGTCTTCAATCCACCTTTATGAATAGGAGTCGATCTTCTTGGGTTGTAGTGTAGTTTATTAAATTTTTAATTCATGAAAGAATCAATAAAAGTGGTTTAAATGAACATTTCTAACTAATGTAATCCAGTTTATCTTTTTTTTTTTGTTATTCATTTAGTACATGCATACACTATCTATTTATCCTATATAAACTTTTGTGGTGGAATAATGAGTTGTAATCACACCCTGATCGAGCTTCCATTGGATAATTGAGTAGATTTAATGGTCGCATGTCAGGACAAGAGAAAATTCCCTATTTTAGATAGATGATTTGGGTATGGGATGTGCATGGATGAGGGATCCATACTTGGTTTCATGACCCATTTTAGGGGATTATTTTTTTTCTTTATTTTTTTCCTTACACTTGGCACTATATGACATGACATAGCATATAAACTATTTGGTTGTGGGCTTATACCCATTTTTGGGAAGTGTTTGGTAATGAATGTTTATCGTTCATTGGTTATCGCTTTCCTCATTTTGTACTTTATTTGATGTGACTTACTATGATAAAGAGGTTATATTATCCCCATGTGATCTCGTATACCATTGATACTAGTTGGAAGTATTTGGTGTATGGGGAGGCATGCATGAGATCATGTGGCGACCTGGCTCAGGGCACCAGCTTAGTGGATTTTGGGTTGGGTACATTACGAAGTGGTATCATTGGGTTTTTCTTTTCTATTATATTACTATATGGGAAAGGTGTACAAGAGGCTAGGATGTGTCATGGAATTGGTGATGAGCTCTTTTATGGGAGTATCTAACCCATGTATGGGAGAAAACCCAAAAACCTAGGGTGGGATTGTTGTTCTTGATGTGATCCATTATAGTTGAATGATATTTCACTGCTGGGTGATGCACTTTTTGTGTGATGTGACTCTCTTATAATATTTTTCTTGTGATCGAAATGGTACGATATTGTACATTCATGAATCATTTTAGGCACCTAGGGATATAAGTGGCATGCATCATGGTAGAAACACATGAGGAAGATGTGTGGGACATGAGGAATATAATTAATTTCATTTTCTTTAAAATTTTGAAAGAATTGGTGTATAATAAAAATAATTTAAATGGGTAAATGGTTAAATAATAGTGCCTAATAATTTGTAAATGTGTAAAGGTTTCTAAAAGAGAAATATTTATATCGTGGAAGTGAAAATGTTTAAAAAGGATGTTTTATGAAAAGTCTTGTGGTTTTGTGAGTTGGTTACCCCATTTTAACAATGGAACATGATAGGGTTGGATAAGGGTAGTGGTAGAGATGTGTCTATGTCTGTTGGGATAGTTTATGAAAAATGTGTTTTTTATGGCTAGTGGAGATTATTTTTTATGTAAATTGTAGAAATTTTTTGTTATTTGTTTTGAGATGTGTGTTTGGAATTTTAGAGAAATGCCAGCATGACAAACGTGTTCCAGTTGGGAGACAAGAAGATATTACCAAGAATTATATTCCATAAGTGGATAAAGAAACACTGGTGATTTAGTATAAAAGAGTAGAGGAGAAATTCCATGAGAAATTTGTTCATTTTATATAGATTATGGAATGAGTCCTAGGGCAGGTTGTGCTAAATATGTTCAGGCTGACTAGATATTTTTATCTACAACACCCTATGAATTTTTATAGGGAGGATGGACTTGAGGTAGCCAAATTATAGATAGAGTTTATCCAGATGATTCTTGATCACTTAGAGACCTCTACTGAGAAGATAGTAAAATTGTAGGCTTACATGTTTTGAGGATAGGAAAAGTGTTGGTGGGATATCTTGGTTTAGACTAAGCAGGAAGAGGGTATGTTGTGGAATAGTTTCCAGGAAACTTTTCTAGAACATTTCTACCTAGAGACCTAGAGCCAATGGAAGGATGAAGAGTTTATGTGTTTTACTTATGGTACTATGATATTTATAGATTATATTGGCTACTTCACTGACTCACAATGCTTTGTTCCAACTTTGGAAGGGGATGAGGTAGCTATGACGAGACATTTCTTGGATGGAATTAGATATGAGATTAAGTCCCAGGTGAATATATTCCATTTAAAGAATTTTTTTGAAGTGGTGGATTAGGACCTTATTTCATAAGGAAATATCAAGGAGGATTCTGGTGCTGGACATGAAGTTCTAGTTGGGAAATCTAGTGGTGATAATTTCAATGGTAGAAAGCACATTTTGAGTGTTTTCAATAGGTTGGTGGTGGACAGAGTGGTCAGAAAATAGATCTAACCTCTTAGGATAGTGATTGAGTTTTATGTTATTAGTGCGGTATTTTGGGGCATATGTGAGGTTAGTGTCCTCGACCACCAGTTGAGTGTCGAGCATGCAGTATGATGAGAAATATGTAGAGGTTCTATAGGAAAAATTGATAGATGGGTAGTTATGGAGAGTCAATTCTGGTCCAGAGTGAAGGTAGGGGTTCAGTTACCCCATATCAGGAAAGCGGTTGGAGCTCTACTGGTCATACCAGTCGAGGTGGTGGATGAGGTACTCCAAAATAGGGGAATTCTTATCATTAGGGTATTACAATTCTAGGGACTTAGACTGGAGCCTAGGGCAGAGGCATGGTTTAGATTCATTCCATTCAACCAACATCTGGGGGTGGAAATAAAGGACCATCGATAATGCAAGGTATAATTCTTATAGCTACTATTCTTGATAGTGCTTTATTTGATAAAGGTTCCTCACATTATTTTATATCTTCTCAATTCATGGGTTTGTTGGTCCTAGAGGTGGAACATATGTTCGGGGTTATATCGATTGATACACCATTAGGGGTGCGAGTAAAAAACATCTAACAATTCAAGGAGTGTTCCCTTGAGGTTGGTGGGTACCATTTCTTGTGGAACATTTTTGTGCTTGAGATGTCAGGTTTTGACCTTATATTAAGAATGGATTGGCTAGTATTTTACTAGGACCATATTGACCATTACCTCTGTAGAGTAACGTTCACATCCCTAGAAGGGAATACTTATGTTAACCATAGATAATGGGATATTTGAGAAAGCCATGTAGGTACATTCATTCATCAGTTTGGTGAAATCATAGCCAAAGTGGATTATATAATTCTTAATGATGGGGGTAGAGAAGATTGTATTTCCTCCTATGGTGGATCAGTTTCAGGATTTGTTTCATGAGGAATTATCAGGGATACCACCTGAGAGAGATTTTGAGTTCATGATAGAATTGTTACCGAGAGTAGAACTAGTTTCTATTATTCCATATAGAATGGCATCAGTAGAACTCTAGGAAATTAAAATTAAGTTAGAGGAATTGGAGAATAAAGGGTTTATTCATCTGAGTATGTCACCTTGGGGATCACCAGTTCTATTTTCCAAGAAGGTTTATGGATCATTGTGATTGTGCATTCATTATCATAGTTTGAATCAGATGATGGTAAAGAGTCGATAGCCCCTTCCATGAATCAATGATCTTTTTAACCAGTTTAGAGGATCTTCAGTGTTCTCCAAAATTGATCTAAGATCGGGGTATCATTAGCTGAAGGTTTTGATATACCACATACTAATTTCAAGAGTAGTTATGGGCTCTATGAGTTTTTTGTAATTTCATTTAGCTTGACTAATGTGCTAATAGTTTTTATGACCAGGATGAATCAAATATTTCACTCATGTATAGATCACTGTGTAGTTTTATTTGTAGATTACATCTTGGTGTACTCCAAGACTCGTGAAAATCATTCCAAACATCTTGAAATAATCTGAAGTACAGTAATAGAGAATAGGATATACACCAAGATATCCAAGTGTCATTTTTGGATTTAGAAGGTACATTTCTTAGGTCACATCATCTCTGAGGAAGACATTTCTTTGTACCCAAAGAAATTTAAAGTTGTTTTATCTAGGCATAAGCCCAAAAATGTTTTTGATGTTCAATTTTTTTAGGTCTGGAAGGATATTATCCGAGGTTATTCAAAGAATTTTCCTATTTAGAAGGACCACTCCCATGATTGATCAAGAAGGGAATCAAGTTTGAATGGTCTAGGGCATGTGAGAATGCTTTCCAGGAGTTAAAGAAGAAGTTAACTACCGCACCAATTCTGATTCTACCCGATCCAGGTGAGGATTATACCTTGTTTTTTATGCATTTGGTCTTGGTCTTAGGGTGGTGTTGATCCAAAATGATCGGGTTATGGCATATGGGTCACGATAGTTGTGGACTCATCAATGAAATTACCCTACAAAAGATCTTGAGTTAGCCATGGAGGTTTATGATTTTATGTGTTGGTGGTATTACTTTTTGGTATAAAGGTTTACTTTGTTTACGGATCATAAAAGGCTTAAGTATATCTTCTTCCATCATGATTTGAATCTTTTATAGGGAAGATGGGTTGAGTAAATGTGGTCCTTTTATTTTGAGATGGATTATACACCAGGAAATGGAAACAGTGTTATATATGCTTTGAGTTAAAAGACTCAGAACCAGGAAGTTCATGAATCCTATTCCAAATGGAGGATGATGGATTTGATTACTGAGATGCATCTGAAGGTACAATATGGGAAAGTAAAGATGAAACTTTAATCCTTATTAGTTGAGTCCATGCTTTTGATATGGATCAATGAAAGTTACTATAAGGATCCAGAGTGTTTGTCCTAGAGATAAATTCTTTAAGGTGGTGATTCACCTTCTGGTTGGACTATTGGTGATGATAAGATCTTTTATGTTTGTGGTCGTGTTTTCATGCCTACATGTATGTGGTAAAAGTTTATGAATGAGTTTCATGCCTCAAAGTGGAAGGTGCATCCTGGTTTAACCAAAATATATTGTGATCCTCATAGATAGTATTGGAGGTTAGGGATCAAGAAAGAGGTTGTAGGTTTTGTGACGTGATGCTACACCCTTTAGCAGGTGAAGGCTGAGCATCAGCAACCGGGTGTTTTTTTACAACATTTTCCCATTCCAGAATGGAAGTGGGATGGTGTGATGATTGATTTTGTGGTGGGTATTATGAGAAAATCCTAGAAGAATGATGTAATATGGATAGTTGTGGATCAGTTGACTAAGGTGGCACATTTCTTACTGATTTTATAGACCCTCACTGTTGACCAATTGGGAGAGTTGTACGTTTAGAAGATAGTAAAATTTCATGGGGTTCCAAGGAATATAGTTTTATACCATGATATATGTTTTACATTGTGTTTCTCGTAGGGGTTACAGAAGGTTATTGTTACCTAGGTGCTTTTGAGTATAACTTTCCACCCGCAAATGGATGGGGAATTAGATCATACTATTCAAGTGCTAGAGAACATGTTGAAATCATGTTTCCTAGATTTTGTTGTATATTGGGAGAAGCACTTAGTGCTTGTTGATTTCACCTATAAAAAATCTACCAGATGAAAATTCATATGGAACCATATGAGGTGCTCTACGGGAGGCCATGTAGATCACTGTTGTGTTGGACGGGGGTTAGGGAATCAGAATTTTTGGGCTCGAGTGTCATGTAGAAGAAGTCATAACAGGTTCAGCTGATCCAGAAACATATGGATATAGATAATATTAGGTAGAATTCATATGATAATAAGCATCTTCAACCTCTTGAGTTTATGGTGTGTTGTTGTATGTTTATTTAGGTTTCACCTAGGTTTGGTCACCTTTGGATTCAGAAACAGGGTATGTTGGCGCCCAGATATGGGGTTTGTTAGAGATTGTATAAAGGATCAGACTGGTGGTGTATTGATTGGATATTCCCAAGAAACATAGTGGTATACATGATATTTTTTATGTGTCACACCTTTAAAAGTATCACTTGACTCATATCTTGTTATTGATATTTATGATGTTGAGCTTGAGGTTGATACATCCTTTGAGGAGCATCTGATGATCATAGTGAGAAATCCTTGTGGGGAAATATTATGCCTTTGGTTCAAATTTTTTGGAATCATAGTAACGTTTAGGAAGATACTTGGGAAAGGTATATGGACATATAGAACTAGTGAACTAATATTTTTACCTTATAATGTCAGTGATACTTGGGAGAGAAGCTCAAGGATGAGTCGTTATAAGGTGGAGAGGTTGTATGATCACAAACTTACTTGTGGTATTTTCTTATTTATGTTTTGGATTAAGTATCCTTAATTTGGTTAAAGGAATGTTTACTGGGGGTATGAGGAGGATTGGGGTGTTCTAGGGGTTCAGAATACAAAATAGGGGGAAAGTGTCCATCCAATACATGTTGTATGGTTGGCACACAGCTGATAGTAACTTTCCACCCTAATCGTGCTTTCCTAAAGGTGGTGTGCACAGTTTAAATAAATCATGCAAGGGGGAAAATAAAAACCATGAAGGCTTGGATAGATCCATCATGCATGTTCATCAAATGATTTTTCAAACCATATAGGATTCCTAGGAAACTGTGTGTCTTGGGCCCCTCTAGGATAGAGGGTGAATCATGGTTGGGGCCTAGTTTGGGAAACCGTGTGGCCAAACTGTGTGCCCCTCTAAAAATATATTTTTACCCTTTTCCCCTCTCAATCCTTAAGTGTTCTAACTCGGTATTTTCCTATATTATTCCCCTAGAAGACCTAGTGATGAACTAAATCACCACAAACTTACCAAGGGTCGGTCTCCCTCATTTCTAAGCTGTTTGGAGCACTATTGGGTGTGGATCAAAGCTTCGGGTGAGTCTAACAATCATCTTAATTCCTTTTTCTAGATTATGTCTTGTGTGGTTTTTATTCTTCTTTTGAATCCCTAAAACCCACTTTTTCTATAGGATCTTAGTTTGGGTCTTCAAAGGGTGTTCAAATCAGAATCAAATACTGTGCTTAAGAAAGCATTCATCTTCGAAATCAAAGTAGGTGGTATATAAGTTATATCCCATAGTCTAGTTGATTATTTATGTGTATGTGGTTGTTCATTGGTGTCATTATGTTTCCAATTTGTTTTTCTATGGTATAAATGATAAATTTATAGGGTAAATTTTAAATTGAACTCCACATGATCCCTATGGGATGCGTTGAGGTTAATTTGACTGGGTTATGAGACACTCATGGGGTGTACCACTCCTTGAACATGGATATTGAAATTTTAAGCGTGAAATAAAAATGTATTAACATATATCCCTTGATAAATTCATGGACATGTTATATTGGGTTATGAAATGAAATTAATGTAATTTTTGACTAGTTGTTAACATGGAATAAGTTTTTTTAGTAGGATGATAAATGGGTTAAATGAGATATTGACTATAAATGATAAAAAAATTTGATTGGATAAGAAATGTAAATAATAAATGGGTTAAATAGTGTAATGCATGTAAATGATAATGTGTAAATGGGATAAGGCATAATGAAAACTTATTTGTTGAATAAAATTTTATTATAAATGATGAATGTGTTAAACGGTTATGGTTTATGTTTGGTAAATTCCTTATGGTTAAAGAATAATGTTCACATGTATTAGTGGTATGTGGGGTATTAATTAGAGGTTATACACCCATAGGTCTGGTTAGACTAAGGCTATAAACCCCTCCCCTAGAATGCATGGGTTAGGGAGTTAGACCGAGGCTTTATGCCCCTAACGGTTTCATTGGATGAGACTACTTGGACTGAGGCTCCAAGTTAAGTGTGATAAAATTGTTTGTGAAATGTTTTCCTTGGTGATATAAGGAACCTTAATTATCCCCTTATGCATAGGAGTTGGTCAGCAAGGGCCTTAGTGTAGTTTATTAAATGCCTAATCCATGGAACAATCAATGAAAATGGTTTAAGTGAACATTGTTGACTAATGGAATCCGATTTATCTTTTTTTATCTTGTTATTCATTTAGTACATGCATACACTATCTATATAGAATGGGTATTTTATAGACACCATTGGTGGTGGCCTAATGAGTTGTACTCACACCCTACTTTTTCTTCCATTAGGTACCTGAGCATATTTCATGGTTTCATGTTAAGACAAGGGAAAAGGACATGTGCTGAATGGATGATATGGGTATGGGATGTACATGGATGAGGGATCCATACTTAGAGTCAGGACCTATTTTGGTGGATTCTTTTGTTTGTATTTATTTTGGTTTTCATTACACATGGAATTTTATGACCTGACATAACATATATAATATTTGGTTGTGGTCTTGTACCTAGTTTTGGGAAGTGTTTGGTAATGCATGTTTGTTGTTCGTTGGTTATTGATTTATTTATTTTGTACTTTATATATTGTGGATTACTCTAATAAAGAGGGTATAGTCTCCTCGTGTGATCTCTTAGACCCTCTATGCTAGTTGGAAGCCTCTGGAATATACAGAGGTGCACCTAAGGTAATATGGTGACTTGGAAAGGGGCACCAGTTTAGTGGCTTCTAGGCTGGGGATGTTGAAAAGTGGTATCATAGGGGTTTTTTCTATTGTGTTATTATTTGGGAAAGGTAGATAGGAGGCTAGGAAATTTATTATACTTGGAAACGAGCTTGTGCATGAGATTTTCTAATCCATGTATGGGGGGAAACCTAATTACCCATGGTGGGATTGTTGTTCTTGATGTGTATCATTACAATTGAATGATATTTCACTATTTGGTGATGAACTTGTTGCATTATGTGACTATTTTATGATATTTTTTGCATGATCAAAATGGTATGAGTTTTTGCATTCATGCATCATTTTAGGAACCTAGGGATATAGGTGGCATGCATCATGGTAGGTACACATGGGGAAGATGTGTGGGACATGAGGGATAGAACTCATTTCATTTTATTTGAAATTTTGAAATAATTGGTGTCTAATAAAGATAATGTAAATGGGTAAAAGGTTAAAGAATTGTGACTATCAAATTTAACTATTTCAAACTTTATAGAACACATCGTTATGGGTTATTTTTATCTAATACCAATTGTTATGGGATACATTATTGTGGAATCCCAAATTCAATAGCCAGAATCCACTTATTTATAGTGATTCTTTAAGGATTTTATAAACAAATCATTTTATTATGAAAAACATAATGACAATATGATGAAAAATATTAATATGAGCTCGATTAATGAAAGAAATTAGAATGAGATGTAGAAACACGTATATAACATGATTCGGTCTGCATTGGACCTATGAGAATGGTGATAACACCACCTCCTAATTCTTATTAATCAAAAGAAAACAACATATACAAAAGATGGAAGAGAAGTAAAAGACCAGAGAAGATATCTAAGGAAGTAACCCTAGCTAAATTGGATGGAGGTTCTCAAATCCATCATGTGGAGTTTGTGACTCACCTTTCTATATGGATTCACAAAACACAAAAATCGTATAATGGATATATCGAAAAACATCAACAAAACCAATAAAGAAACCAAAAAAAACTACTTATAGTGCCAGGTATCTATACCAAGAACTAGGTATAGCTAGAATAAAAATCTATTTACTTTGAATCCTTCACATGAAATTATATACCCAATCAATGTTTCAAAACACCTCAATTTATCTCCACCAAAACATAACATTAGTAATTGATATTAAGAAATGACATGTATCCCTTCAATAGAGAAAAAACAATGGCCTCAGATCACAACATCTCCTCAAGGATTCCTCTATATCATTATCTCGATACAAACTATATGTTTTTCTCTCTAAGATAAGAATTAGAATGAAACACCTAACAAAACCAAAGGGTTTAGAGATATCATCATATGAGAGTGAAGCAATGGGAGTGAAATCGATATTGCAGGATGAGAAATGCATGGATAATGCATATGAAATAGGCCATTTGAATTATCAACCATGCAATAGCTCATGGGACATGTGTCCATACCAAATAGGCCACGAAGTATAAAATATGGATCGAGTCACCCTATTATAGTGGAAAAATACACCCAAAGAAACACATAATGACATAAGATGCACCATTAGATCAAAATGATCAGTATCTATGATATTCCTATCTGAGATTTTGGAACACCACAAAAACAAATAAGGAAAACAAATTCCAGAATAACATTTCTTGGAGAAAATATAAAAAAATAAAGCTACTAAAATTCAAAAAACATTAGAGAATGAATCATACATAAAACTAAAAGTATATAATAAATTTCATTGCAAACCAATACAACCACATTTAACAATAATTAATGTTAACAACTCTATATCGGATAAACACACATCCCTTAGTCAATATCAAACTAATAAAATTTAAAAATAGATAAATAATTTTATCCTAGATAATATAACTCAATTATTTAATCTAGTGAGGAATAAAAGTCAATTTTAATTTCTCTTTGATATCCTCCTTTAAATAGAAACCATTGTTCATTGATTTTTTTGACTCAACATATTAGCATGTATGAAATAAAAATCCATTAACCACACAATCAATATAATATTTTATCAGTTTAGATCTGTGTACTCAATGAACATAACTGACTATAGATTCTATTTCTATTTTTTGATACTTAGAAAAGTTTACATTAATTGTTATTATAACAAATAGTATATGGATTTCATATGTATTTTCATAAAATAATTTCACTTACTAATCTTTAAAACCATGACACAAAATTATTTTTCTGATATTCTTCAAGAGTAGTCAGGATATTTTGTGAGAATATTTTAGATATAATTATCATATAATCTATAAAAAAATAATAAACATTAATTTCTTAAAAAAAATTAATAAATAAAAAGTAATGCTAGCAATTATTATTCAAATCCTAACATTTCATCAAAATTGAGTAGAGCATATGTATGATCTCTGTGTTTTTCTTCATCTAAAATCCATTGTTTATGTTCATCAATAAATCCAATTATATGATAATTAAATTATAATACTTGAATATATGTGTCTTAATTTTAATTTACCACATTACGACCCATTCAAATATGTTTTGAGTAATATTCATATTGAAAATAATGTGAGATTTTTTTAAATCTCCTTATATAAGTACATTTTGCAATTGACCCTTCAACTGATGCTTTACTATACACATTTTCTTCAATTTCTAAAAACGTCTCTCAAATGGGTACATATATCAAAATTGAACCATCCCACCAAATTTTACTTCATAAAGAAAATGTAATATTAAATGTTCTATTATATCAAAGAAATCTTGTGGAAATATTTTTCAAATTTATACAAAATTACCAAAATATATTTTATCATCTTATTCGATGTATCATACTTTAATTTTATAGCACAAATATCTCAAAAAATATTTTATTTCAATAAATAAACCCCAAATTATTTAATTTAATTACCCACTAAGACCAATATGCAACAGTCTTTTAATTATGACATGACAATTTTCACTTTTTAACCCAATAATATTACCATTTATGACATAATGTGATAAATTAGAAGAATATATATTTTCTAACGTTAAATATACAATCCAATAATATAATAATAAATTATTTTCTTTAAAAAGTTTATAAACTATTATGGACTCATTACAGTTTTAATCTACCATTTTCAAATAACTCTAGTTCAAGATGCCCATAAATTTGGGAAATATCTAACGATGCCTTTTTAATATCTTTAGATTTGTCTGGTGTGTCTAAAACAATATATAATATTTTATCAAAATAGTTTTTCTCAATATTCATTACATCTATCATGTGATGGGGGTCCAAAAAATCTATTTTTTATTAGTTTATAGTTGGTGAAAAAAGTAATAAGAGGAAATGAAAAGACAATAGTTTTCACCTAGATAATAGAATTGTTGAAGGTCTACCACTTTCAATTCTAACTTTCATAAAATTATTTTATTACTTTGAAAAAGATATCAGTAAGAATAAATATCTGATGATAGTAAAATAAACTAGGTTTTCTTCTATTTAAAGAGAATAAATGCTTTATTATCACCCATACAGCCTGGAAAGGGATTTAATTCCATGATAAATCAATCTATATAATATTTTAAACACTAAAAAGTCACTGATTCCCCATAATAATGCTACTCTAAGTGTAAAATTATATTATGTTACTACATCATATGTAGTTATATCATCACTTTATGATAAATTTAACTTATCAATCAATAATTTAAAATAAACATTGATATTATTCTTTGAATGACCTGTAATTAATAATTCCAAATAGATATATGGTTATTTCATCAACATCTAAGAATGTATCTTTCATAAAGTTATTAAAATAGATCAAAAATAATATTTATTACCATATACACTTAAATGATAAAAACCATATATATAAAGTCCTAACTATGCATTATAAGGTTCTAAAGCAAAATACATATGTTATTTGTCAAAGTGTTTCCATGGATCACTATAACAATATTTATTTAAGCTTCTATTTATAGAAATATTTGATTTATTCCTCCAAATCCATTTTTTTATTTTTCAAAATCCACTTTATAGTTAAGTGGGAACCTCTCATTAAATGGAATTCATACCAAAACACCACCCATATTTTAAAATTCAAAATCATGATATACCTAACAGTCATCCCAAATTTTAAATTAAAAGACCCACGCCTCCCATCACCTCCGTTCATAAAATCTCGAGTTGTGAGATTCCTTGATCTTCATCCCTTCATGTCACAACAATTTCAGAAATAAACCCATCAGAGAGCATCCCACCATATCTTCCATCATAGAAAATACCCATACCATCATCCATTCACCTTCATCATCATCATCAATGTTAACATCCCTCACCACACTAGAAACTAAAATCACTAAAACCAAATACACAAATAAACATATTCACTAAGTGAGAAGTAAATGGATTGATTTCTTTTAGAAAAAAACAAAAAACTTCATCAATGGATTTGAGGAAGAAAAACCAAGCAGATCTGTCAAACTAGTAATCATCTTCATAAGTGTATACTAACTCATGTCACACTTAGATCACTAATGGACTCAAAACCACACATCCCAAAACCTCATATTTACCACCGCTCCAGATCCTACAAGGATATTTGTAGAGGAATGTGAGGTCATATTAAGGTTTTGAGTGGTTGAGGGCTCTGAACAACAGTATCGTCAAAGAAGCAGAAAACCAGTAGTTTTCAAAACATAAGAAATACTACTCTAGTAGCACCTGGAAACCCATCAACTGCCAAACCACATAACCCAAAACCACTTTTTTGCCACTACTCTAGCTCTAACTAAGAGTTTCATAGAGGAATGTGAGGTTAGAGTTGGGTTTGAGTGGATGAGGGCTTCCATAGTAAATAAGATTTGGCGAGATGATCAAAAGAGCTGTGAAAGAAAACCCACAACAACGAGCACCAGATTAGAGAAGAAGAAAAATTAAGGAATAAATAACCTCTTAGAAGAAGGATATCATGAAAATGAAGAAGAAAATTATAAAGAAGGAAAGCCGAATAAGCAAGAGAAGGAGGAGATCCATCACCGTCGAGGAGATCCTTAGAAACCCTAAGAGGAGAAGCAGTTTCGAGATAGGAGAGGAGAGTCAGGTGAATTGGGTGTTATCCTTTATATTCCATAATTATTTTTGAATTGATTACATGTCATTAATGAATTTTTGATGTGAGATAGAAATAGAGGTTTTGATCTAAGATTAATCATAAAATACCTCAACTACTTTAGAGGTACTAGTCTTTATTTTCCATGTCTAATGTCTTTATATATCAATTATCCATATAACGGTTAGTTAACTAAAGATTTATAATCACCATAATATAAGATGAAATCATTTGAATAACATTAGATCTTCTTATAACTAATACCCAAATTGTGGACTAACTTTTTTACTTTCATAGAAATTTACTGTAAGATTATTTCCCTCGAGAAAAATTATTTAACCAAAAAAAGTATCAAATCAAAATAGATATTAAATATTATAAAATTTTATTTAATAACTATATATTTTATAAAATCTTCTAATATTCTTATCTTATATTAAGTACATAAGGTATCCTAATTATATTTAAAAAATTCATAAAATTTAGATTGTTCTATTGACAATTTTAATATTCCTTTTGAGTTTTTTATTATTCAAAAGAAGATATCTAAGACATGTGTACTAAATTTTAAAATTGTGATAGATTTGGAGAAAAAAAATTAAATTTTAATATGAATTAAATTCACTGTATTCATAAAAAACATAATATACCTAAAAACTAATACAGAATATATAAACTATATCATTATTAAATGTTTCAAATATCTTAAGATTGCATTTCTTACAAAGACATCTAATTTTCCCTTCCAATTTTTTTTATTTGATGATTTAAACGTGATGAATGTTTCAAAACCCTAAAAAATGGAATTTTTACTATAACCATGAGTATTTTTTCAATAATGTATCCAATCATGATATCATAATAAAAAATATCATCTATATTTTATATCTATTATTTTATATAAAAACAATAAGTTTATAATCAAAAACGGTATGGGGAGTGAGAAAAACAATCATCCACATATTTATTAAAAAAAGAAAATTATAAAGAATGAGTTTTCAAAGGAGGATTATTTAATCAGGTATATTGATCACCAAATAAATTATAAAAATATAAATTCAAAAATGAATCATCAAGATTTAATGGCCAGCTAATGTTTATGCCCTCTTATACTCTTCTAGGAATCATATGTATTAACTGATTCCTCTATATCTATATGTGTGTGTGTGTGTGTGAGATAATCAACCATATTTTCTTTAAAAAAATTATTCACTCAGTCCAATCTGAATAGATTTTACAAGGGACATTTTTAGACCGATCATTGATAGCCTTAATGACTAAAAGAGAGTCGCACTTGATCCATAATATTTTCAAATAAAATATTTTTCATAATTAATTGCATAAATTTTAAAAAACTAGGTAATAATATAAATAAATAAATCTTATGATTTATAAGTATTCATTTTATGGATTCATATTCATCATAGTTTTATAAGTAATTTTATTTTATTTTTTAATTGAAAAAGTAATAGTTTATTTAACTAAATTGTTTTCCCATGTATTACATGGTTTTATTTAAAATTTAAACTTATTAATTTTAGAAATTAAATTTTATAAAATGGAATTAATTTTTGATATCATTTTATCAAATATAACTTGGTGTGATTTTTTTTTTGAAAATATTGGTTTTTTGTGAATAATTAAAATACCAATTTCTATTAAAACTGCCATTTCTTTTCAATTATACAAGAATTAAAATTGTATTATGGGTTTTTTAGTTAAATTAGTAAAAATTTTCTAAAAATAAACCATTTAATTTTATAATAATCACTATTATAATTAATTTTGGTATAAAATCATTTGTATGCTTAAAAAGGCATTTTTCTATAAACAAATTATTGTAGTTTGCATATTTATATTAAAATTAATTTTTAACCCTTATAGAAATTAAATA
The DNA here is from genome assembly GCA_963277665.1 of Viscum album. Classification (NCBI taxonomy): domain Eukaryota; kingdom Viridiplantae; phylum Streptophyta; class Magnoliopsida; order Santalales; family Viscaceae; genus Viscum; species Viscum album. The sequence goes on along the minus strand of CAUJRU010000408.1, from coordinate 197,480 downwards.
TAGTAAAATGAATTTCATATTTTTAATCATGAGGATTAATTTTTTTAATAAGTTCAATTTCATTTTTGGTAATTATGAGTAATTATCATGATAAAAATTAGTTTCCACGGTAAAGGGTAAAATAGGTTAATTGATGTAAAAACTAAGTTATAAGGCCAAAAATAATATATTTATTCTTATTGGATGATTTAATTTCAACCCTTATCATATTAAATTCAAAATTTTATAGTTTTAGAGCCACTTTACCATGATTAATACATTATATTATTTTAAAACTTTGAAAATTTACAAGTGTTTCACTCCCCTCACTTATAAATGGGCACCTACTCTCCTCACATATTCACACACTTTTAGTCCTTTATATTGAACAAGAACTGATAAAATACCTTATAAACATACATATCCATGTCCTATAGGTTCTTTTATAACCAAAATATCTACCTAATATGGATTAAGGTGTAAGCCAAGGGATGTTTTCCAAAGAAGAGGTGTAATTCTTAACCGAGTGTTTCTTGTTTATTTCATCTTATACCAAAAAATATTATTTAACCATGATGAAATAATAAAATTAGTATATTAAATATAATAAAATTTCATTATGATTATGTTTAAACCATTTTCACTTCATTTTCCATCCTATGGGAAATGAAAACATCGCTCTTGCATATGTGTGGACTACCACCTCCATGAAGATATGTGTTTCATTTTTCATACCCATATTATATGGATAGTTAATGTGATGGATCAAATGAATATATATTATTTTTATGAAATAATTATTATTCTTTAAATATAATATATTACTTACCTTCTTACCCTTACCATCCATTAAAAATTGATAACGTCCCTCATGCATATATGTGTAATACCACCTTCACGAAGTGATGTGATTCATTTTTCATTTCCACCCTACAAGAATGGTATTAAGGATATATATAATGAATATATATATAATTTATACCATATTTATTATTTTTAAAAGAAAATATTAACTAATTTATTTCTTTTCTACTCAGTATAAAAATGAAAACTTTGTTCATGCATGCGTATGGACTACCATCTCCATGAAATGACGTGAATAATTTTTCATTACCACCATACATGATAGGTTTTAAAAGTTTATTTAATATATAAATATGATAATTATATCATGTTTAATATTTTAGATTTAATGGAACCATAATCACTTTGACCACAATCAACACACTGATTTTGAGGTTATAAACTGAATGAACCTAAAACATCCAACATAAACTTAACCAATTTAGTAAAAAATCACACATAGTAATAAATGAAATAAAAGGAATAATAATAATGAAATGAATATGAAAAAGGTTATTAAAAAGGTATAAAACTAATAAATTTTTATTACTCAGGAGGGTAAACATACTAATGAAATGAGCCGAGACTCGAGGTAAGGGATTTTCTTTTCAAACATTGTTTTAAATGTTTTTAACTCTTTATCCTCAACATCCATGTTATTAAAATAATTTTATTATTTATATATGAAATATTGTTAAAATTCATTTTAAAACTTTTTTTACTTTCTTTTTAAGGTTTTAAAATGTAATCTTTTAAACATTTATCATATGCATCATTTTGGATTTTTTTACCAAAGTGAAAAAGAATGTTTTTTAATGTATAAGGAATAGTCATCTTCGCTATCCATCATAGCTATTATTAATCATCAATATTCCTCTACAAGTTAACATAATTTTTCAAATAATATCCTATTACTTATCTTCTATGAATTTTTTATTTTTAATATTTTCCAAATAAAAAGGATATCTTTCCTTGTGATTATGAGAAATTTCAAAGTGTTTTACTTATGGGCTCAAATGATTTTTTAGGGGTGTTTTAATGAAAAGGTGTAAGATTAAAAAAATTAATGATATGTTACTTGAGATTTATATATGATTACAGGTGATTCCTATATAGATCATGAATATGGATTATCCTAATATATATCTCTATTGTATTGAGTAATGATGTAGTCTTTAAAGGTAAAATGATGGAGATAACTAGGTTAGTTACTCTTATAGAATTAAAACTGGATTCGGTAATTCTAATACAAGTTAAACATTAATAAACATAGGTTATAAATATTATTCTCTAATAAACCTATATTATGCTTGAACAAAGGTTTTTTATGTAAAAATTTGATTTTGTGCGGTAAGGAAATTTTAAAGGTGAAATGTTTATTTTCCAAAGGAATGTTTTCATGATTTCCCACATGCCTCAGTAATCCTTAATGGTTTTTACTATACATTTTAATAGGTTTCAAAGTTTTTATTTGAGAAATGATTTATTTTCACTTGTGAAAATGTTGTACTTATCTTTTCAATGTTTTTCTGTAAAAAAGGTAAATGTACTCTTGGGTTTTCATGTTTTTCACTGGACTAATGAGATTTATTTATTTTCATATACCTTACTGAGCTTTGTTTTTCTCATAAGATCTAAGGATGATTTTAAATTTTATCAAGGTCAATATTTCTTCTATAGTGGCTCATCTTAAACAAAGATAAAGTGTCTTGAATGAAATGGGGGTGTAAACTTAAAGATCTACCTATATGGAAAAAATTCCCAATGTAAGAAAGTGTCCAATTTTTTATATAATTGTTTACCTACTTATCTAAAACTCTTAATGGATAAGATCTTATAAATATAAAAAAGTTAAAACCTTGTTATAAATCATGTAATTATAGGTTAATTATGTTATGTGTTCTTATATTTTATATCAAAGAAAAGGTTTATATACCCTTATAGGTTAGGATAATGTTAAAATAATCTTTAAAGAGACTCTAATTTTTTGTTATATTATTATGTGATATATTTTGAATATTTCCATGTTGCTTTATCTAATCCATGTCTGTTCAGAATGGTTTTCCATAGATTAAATAGAGAAGCTAAAGTAGGAAGGCATCAAGAGGATAATAACCATCCAAATCAGCAACCTAGAATGGTTAGAATAGAGAAATTTATTATAGTGTTAACTCGGTTGATGTGGGATATAAATGGTGGGACCTATGAAATATAGTTACTGAATTCTCTACATAGGAACATTACTAGAGTGGAGCATTTCAAGAAATAGTATCCTTTGAATTTTGGTGGATCTTCAGACCCAGTAAAATTTTAAGGATAAATAATTTCATTGGATTATATAATCAAAGTGTTGGGATGTACAAAACATAAAAATATAACTCTTTCTATTTATTTTTTTGAAGGTGAAGTCAATCGATGGTGGTCTTTTTTTAATAATACTAAGTAAAATATTGAGATTGATGTCATCAAGAGGATAGTATTTAAAGATATATTTATTGAAAATTATTTTCCTATGTTTCCTTGGAATTGAATGGAAAGTCAATTTCTAGAGTTTAAGAAAAATAAATAAGACTCAATGGATGCTTATGAAGAAAATTTTACTATATTGGCCACATATGCACCAAATTTCATCTTGGGCCATGAAAGTAAAATTTATAGATTATACATAGGTCTAAAACCAAGTTTATGAAGATTTTTATCCTCTTGTTAATTTATAATCTATGAATAGGTTGTTTATTATGCTAAGAAAGTTTAGAGGAGTTTTTTTTACATTTATGTACTTCATGAAAAAAAGGGTAAAAAGTGGTTAAATTGGAAATAAATGGAGAAGAAATCAACCAAGAAATATGGATGTAATCCCTATAGATGTGGAAAATGTGGTAAAATAAATTTTAAATAATTTTTGATAGGATTAGGTAGGTGTTACTGATGTGGTAATCCTGGTCATTTCACTTGTGACAAGAAGGAAAAGAGTTCCAACAATAAAAGTAATGGGAAAATGAATAATCAATAAATATTAACAGGTTTTAATTATAATGATTTGGGAAATTATGATAACTCATGTCTAAATTTAGTTAATCAAGGTGTTAATCATCAATATCAAAGATAGAAATGTGAAAAAAATCCACTACTATGACAGATGAGAGACACTCAAATAAAGTGGTGACATGCATATTAATTATTTATTCAGATTATATCAATTTATTGTTTGATTTGAGGACCATGAATTCTTTTATATCTTGGAAATTTTGAAATAAAATGAAAATATCATCTCAAGAAACAAATTCATAAATGTTGGTAAAAAGTATTGGGGTTAGTTTAAAAGTAACAAGAATTTATAGAAATCTTCATGATATCATCTGTAGAATGGTTTTTCCTATAAAAACTTTTATATTTTCCATTGTATAGTTTGATGTTATTTTGGCTATGGATTGGATTTTATATTATAACGATAAGATATATTAAAAATACAAAAAAAAATTATTTTTTTAGAATGAGTTTCAGTTTATATATAAGAATGAATTCATACCTATGATAACATATCAAGAAGCTGATAAACTGATAAAAGATGGAAGTTAAAGTTATTTTGAACATGTTTTTTAAAATAAAGGAACTGTTGAAATTAGTGATGTGATAGTCATAAAAGAATATCTAGATGTATTTATTGATGATTTTAATAGTTTTATTAATGATAAATAGGTTGAATTTATAATTTAATTAGTGCCTAATGCTAATCCAGTTTCAAAATCCCCTTATCAAATGGATCTAATAGAACTTTTTGGAATTGAAATAGAAATTTAAAGAGTTTATTGATTATGCTTCCATCCACCTTAGAACTTCACCTCATGGTGATTTTACTCTATTTGTTAAAAATAAGGATGGTTACAAGATACTTTTCATTGATTATGGAGCACTCAATAACTTCACTATTAAGAACAAGTATTTTTTGTCTCGTATCAATGACTTTTTTGACCAACACTAGGGTGCTTAGTATTTTTCAAAGATTGACCTCAAGTTTGGGTATCACCATATTAAGGTGAAGGATCAAGAAATTATAAGGACATCATTCTGTAATAAGTATCATCATTATGAGTTTATGGTTATTCCTTTTGGGTTGATGAATGAACCCTCTATATTTATAGATCTTATGAATATAATTTTACATGAGTATTTGGATAAATTTGTGGTGGTTTTTATTTATGGAATTCTAATTTATTATAAAATTTAATAGGAACATTAGAAACACCTAAGGTTGTTTCTTAGACTTTAAAATAAAATATTTATTTGGAAAATTCAGTAAATGTGAATTTTGGTTATTTCAAATTTAATTCCTTAGGTATATTTTCTCTAAATATGGAATAACTATTGATCCTTCTAAAAATAAAGCGGTGGAAGGGTGTCTAAGGCCTAAAAATTTCACTAAGATTCAAAAATTTCTTAGATTAGTGGGTAGTTACTAATGATTTATTGAAAAATTTTATAGGTTATCTACCCTACTAACTAAGTTAACTCAAAAAAGAGTTAAGTTAATTTGAATAAAGGGATGTGATGAATGTTTCTAAGAATTGAAAAGAATATTGGTTAATTATTTTTTGTTATCCTTTCCAATAAGAAATGGTGAATTTATTATTTATAGTAATCTTATTTTAAGTTAATTGGTTGTTTCTTGATGCAAGAAGAATTTTTTATTTCATATCATTCACATAAATTAAAAATAAATGAGTATAATTATACAACACATGATTTTTATCTTACAGTAGTGTTTTTTTTCTTTAAAAACCTAGAAGTATATTTTATATGGGGTAAAATGTGGTACTGACCATAAAAGTTTAAAGTATATATTCAATAAAAAATAGTTTAACATGAGATAAAAAAGGTGGTTGGAACTGATTAAGGATCATGATTTCATGATTCACAATCATCCAGGTAAAGAAAACAAGTTAGATGATTCCTTGAGTTGAAATGATAGTATTTTATTAACCTTGTTATGTTAGAACATAATATTTTAGTTAATGATTTAATGAATTTTGGACTAGTAATTTTGCATATATTAACTTACTCTATTTTATTTTAGGTTTCAATATAGTCATCTTTTTCAAATAGAATTAATCATACTTAGAAGGAAGATTATGATTTGCAAGAAATGGTGTAATTTTCCAAGAAGGGTAATTTTCCTAAATTTAACATTAATAATGAAGGTTTTATGAGATATGGAAATCCATTTTCATGCCATGTGATTCCCAGTTGAAGAATGATTTATTAAATTAAGCTCATGGTTCTCTATTTTTCATTTATTGTGGTAGAACTAAGATGTACAGATACCTTCAGAAATATCATTGATGGGGTGGAATGAAGAAATATATTACTGCTTTTAATGTGAAATTTTTTATTGGTCAAGAGGTTAAATCTAAGTGACAACCATTGAAGTGGATTTGTTATCTTTTTCTAGTACCTAAATCGAAATGGGAGAATATATAGATGGATTTAGTGGTGTTATTACCAAAGACATCTCAAGGTAATAATGAAATTTGGGTTATTATAGATCATTTGACTAAAACTGTACATTTTATTCTCATTCAAGATACTATGAATTTGGATCAGCTTTCAATAATTTATCTTAAATTGATAATCAGATTACATGGATTACTTATTTATATTTTATCTAATTGTGATTTTATATTTACCTCAAATTTTGGTAAGGACTTCAAAAGTCTTTGGGTACTGAATTAAATTTCAGTATAACTCTCCATCCTTGATCTAATAGACAATCAGAATGAAAAATTGATAATTTGGAAGATATAATTCATTATTTTTGTTTGGATTATCAAGAAATTTGGGATCAACATATTTCAATGGTGGAATTTTATTATAATAATAGTTTTCATTTCAGTATATATATGGTATCATTTGAGTCATTATATAGAAAGTGGTGTCAAACTCTATCATGTTGGGATAAAGTTGGTAAAAGGAATTCTCTAGGACCAAAATTCATATAAGATATAGTTAATAAGGAAAATATAATTCAACACCATATGAGGGGAGATCACATTAAGAAAAAAAGTAATGTAGATATCCAAAGTAAAGATTTCTCATTTGAGGTTGGAGATCATATTTTTCTTAAAGTGCCTCATTGGAAAAGTTTTATGTGTTTTGGTAAAAAGTGAAAGTTATGTCCATGTTTCATTGGATCTTATAAAAAAATTTATAAAGTGGGGTGGTTTTCTTACCATGCAACCTTACCTCCAAGTGTATCTCAGGTACATGATGTGTTTCATGTTTCTTTTTTAAGTAAGTATATACCTGATGCATATCAAGTTTTGAGCTCTGAAGTGGAAAAATTAGAGGAGAAACTCTCTTATAAAGAAACAAAAATTAAAATTTTAGGTCATATAGAGAATTTAATATGAAATAAATATATTCACCAAGATAAGGTTTTATTAAATAATCACATGATGAAAGAAGCAACATGAGAATCCAAAAATCCTATGAGGGAAAAATATGCTCGCTTGTTTAAGTAACAAATAAAATTATGAGGAAGATATTTATAAAAGGGGTAAAGACTATAAAAATCCATGTAATCATGTAAATAAATAAATATTAATATATTTAATTGTTTATTTTATGGATTCATATTCATTGTAGTATATAAATAATTTTTTATTATTTTTCAATTGAAAAATTAATAGTTTATTTAACAAAATTGTTTTTCCATGTATTACATGGATTTATTTAAAAGTTAAATTTATTAATTTTAGAAATTTAATTTAATAAAATTTACTTCATTTTTATATCATCATATCAAATATATATTTCTGTGAATTTTTGGGATTTTTCAAAAATGATTGGTTTTTTGGTGAATAGTGAAAAATACCAATTTTTATTAAGTGTCATTTATTTTAAAGTATTTAAAAGGTAAAATTCTATTATATATTTTTTTTAAATTAAATTAGTTCAATTTTAATAAAAATAATCCAATTAATTATATATTAATCAACATTATAATTTATTTTGGTATAAAATCATTTTTATACTTAAAAATTGAATTTTTCTAAAAATAATTTTAATTGCGGTTTTTGTAATTATTTTAAAATTACTTTTTACCAATTATATAAATTAAATATGGTAAAAAAATATTATTTTAAATTGTGAGGTTCAATATCTTTAATAATTTCATTTTTATTTTTGGTCATTATGAATAGTTACCATGGTAAAAATATGTTACCACGGTAAAGGGTAAAACAGATTAATTAAGGTAAAAAATAAGTGATAAAACCAAAAAATATTATATTAATTATTATTGTAGGGTTTTATTTAGAAAATCATCATCATATATTCTAAATTGGATAGTTATAGATCCACTTTCACATGATTAAGACTATATTATTTTAAAACTTTTAAAATTTACAAGTGCTCCACTCCCCTTACTTATAAAAGGGCTCATCCTATCCTCACTTTTTTACACACATATAGCATTTTATATGGACTAATACCTACCAAAAAACCTTCTAAAAATCCATAATTACATTAAAAATTTCTTGGTATCACCAAAATACCAATTAATAAGTCTTAAGGAGTAATCCATGGGAGGTTTTAAAATGAAGAGGTATAATTCTTAAACGTGTGTTTCGTGTTTATTTCTTATTATAACTCTGTATAATATTATTAAACCAAGGATAAATAATAACATAATTATATTAAATATAATAAAATGTAATTATGATTATGTTACAACCATTTTTAATCTCATTTTTTATTCTATGTGAAATGAACACATCGCTTGTACATTCGTGCGGACTACCGCCTCCACAAAGCAATGTGTTTTGTTTTTCATCACCAAATTATATGTATGATTAAAATGATGGATCAAATGAATATATATAATATTTATGAGAAAATTATTATTCTATAATTATAATAAATTACTAACATTCTTACCCTTTCTATCCATTAGAAATTGATAATGTTGCCCATGCTTACATGTGGAATAACACCTCCACGAAGCGATGTGATTAATTTTTTATTTCCACCTTAAGAGGATGATAATAATAAGTAAGATAATGAATAAATATTACATTTATAACATATTTATGATTCTATAAAATTTAAATATTAACTAATTTATTTCTATTCCACTCAGTAGAAAAATGAAAATGTCCTCCATGCGTACATTCGAACTACCATCTCCATTAAATGAAACGATTTATTTTTCATGAAAACCTTACATGGTTGGTTTCAAAGGTGAATTTTATGTATAAATATGATAATTATAACATTTTTAATATTATTTTGTTAATTTAACCATAACCACTTTGACTATGGTCAATGCACAAATGTTATTATTAGGTTATAAACTAAATGACCCCAAAATGCTCAATGTGAACTTTTAGTAACTAAATAAAACATGGTAATAAATGAAATAAAGGAATAATGATAAAAAAAATTAAAATTATAAGGGTTATTAAAAAAGTAAAAAATTATTATAATTTTATTACATAGTAGGGAAAACATATGAACAAAATGATCTAGGACTCAAGGTAAGGGATTTTCTTTTAAAACATTGTTTTTAATGTTTTAAAATGTTCCTCCTCAATATACATTTTCTTTAAAACATGTCAGTAATGTTATTATGTACACATAAAATATTATTAAATGTAATTTTAAAATAATTTTGACTTTATTTTAAATTTTTTAAAAATGAATCTTTTAAACATTTACAATATGGGTCATTTTTACTTTTTTTACCAAAGTGAAAAAGAATGTGTTTTAATGTATACGGCTTGACTGAATTTTCCTTTAATCATATAAATTATTAATTATCAATATTACTATACAATTGAAAATGGTTTTTAAATAATATCATATTTCCACTCTTATAGTAATTTTTCATTTTTAATATTTTCCAAACAAAAAGGATATTTCTCTTTATGATTATGTGAAAAAGGAAAGTGTTTTACTTATGGGTTTAAATGAGTTTTTCAAGGGTTTTATGATGAAAAAGTGAAAGAATACAATTTTTTTCATGATATAGTACTTGATAATTATAGATGATGATAGGTGAGTCTGATATAGCTCATGACAATATGTGAGCCCGATATAGATCACCAATGCACTGGGTAATGATTTAGTCTTAGAATGAGAAAATAATGGAGATGATTGGGTTGGTTACTCATATAGAATTATTTGGGATTTAGTTGTTCTGATAGGGTTTAAACATGAGTAAACATGAGTTATAAATATTATTCTTCAAGATTCCTTTATTATTCCTTCAAAAATGGATTTTATATAAATCTTTTGATTTCATGAGGAAATGAAAGTTTAAAAGTGAAAGGTTAATTTTTTAAATGAATGTTTTCTTGAGTTATAACATGCCTCGGGATTCCTTTATGGTTTTTCATATACTTTATAATGGGTTTTAATGGTTTTATTTGAGAAAGTATTGATTTTCACTTATGTAAATGTTTTATTTATGCATTCAAATTTTTATTATGAAAAAGTTAAACATCCTCATGGGTTTTCATGTTTTTTACTAGAGTAAAGGGATTACTTTATTTTTATATCCATTAATAAGATTTGTATTATCATCCTACATTTTCAAATGTTTTTCACATGATCTTAGTATGAGTAGAAATTTTAGTAAGGTCAAGATTTATGCTATAGCGACTTGTCTTAAATAAAGAAAATGAGTCTTGAATGAAATGGTGGTGTAAACTTAAAGCCCTGTTTTTGTGAAAAAAGTACACTATGTAAAATTGTCTACTTTTTGTGTAATTTTTTACCTAATTCCATAAAACTCTAAACTAAAAAGATCCCATAAATATGAGAAAGTGAAATCCATGTTATAAATCATGTAATTATGGTTTTATTATGTTAATGTTTGTTATATAAATGATGGAATACAATCACACTTAGAAATCCAAAAAGACACCTAAATTTTAGAAAAATGATCCTTTGATTAATCCCCTGTATATTCTTAATATCCTACCATATACCACCCATCGGGATTTACGATAGTAGTCTCATAAATTTTGATATTGATCCACATAATAAAAGAGGGTATCCATATAATGTAATAGTATTAAAATAGCCTTATTGGGATTTTTTGACACCAATAATAAAATATTTCACATGGTTGTTCCTAATACCATTATAGATATTAGCATCAATATTAATGTATTTGTGTAAGTAGGTAATAATGCTTCTAAAAAAAGATTTTTGGTAGTTTAATTTGATACCAATCCTTGGACACCATATAAGCTGGATAGTGGATAAAACCATAGTAGGTAATAAATTGAACAATTATTCACTGAGATACAGATCAAGCAACCTACTTAATATTATCTCAATTCCCCCATCATTATTAATATAACAGTTAATACATCTATTAATATAATTCTATATTTTAAAAGAGAACTTATAATAGATGAATAGATGTTGAGTATTCTTATATATTTCTTCACACAAAGAAAATTATGATGTTATTATCATCCAAGTAACCATCAATCTACTATTAGTGGGAAGCCTATTATCTCAAATCTTCTAAATGGTCAATGTTTGTGAGTAGAGAACATATTCTCTGTAGATGGGGTTTGTCCTAGTGGGAACAACCTAGTAATCCTACATCAAAGACTCAATGTAACATCCCACCAAATTTTACTCTATAATATTAATTGGATTTATTTTCCACAACACCACATGTGCACCTCCCAATACGCTAGAGGCTTCCAACTAGTAGTGAGGGTATGGGGTAATACTGTTGGGAGACTATACCCCTTGATCAAAGTGAAAAATAATGAATAAAATAACCAAGTATTATATACTGAATATAATCATCAAAGTATATAGGAATAAATAAATATCAACATATCAAAATAAACTAGAATTAGAAATAGATAAATATAAACATGACTTAACAACTAATGAGATACAGTAAGGCCTCAAAAAAACCAATTCATCCATACAACTAACTATCCACTAGGTTAATTACAAAAACATACCAAAATAAAATAAAACAATCAAAATATATCCACTCCATCTTTGAGATGAATCTCATCCAATCTCCTGATACAATCTGAGATAACATGCCTCATCATGAAAAACTCAACCCAGGTCTCAGCCTAAACCTATGCCTGCAATAAACATGTGAGAGATGCTCGAGTACCCATATGTAATGAAGGACCTGTCAGGGTGTGAGTACAACTCAGTAGGCCACCACCAATGGTGTTTAAAGAAAAATCTAATTTGAGAATAGTGTATGTGGATATATAGTTCAATAATAAACAAAACATAAAAAAGATATATTTCTAAAAAAATATTTGTTAATTAACATTTTGGCCTTTGAGTTTTAAAGTGACACTCTAGCTAACCAAACCGACTTTGGATAACATTGATCATCTAATCCAAAAGTAATAGGGCGGTACCTATTTTAATTAAATAAGGGTTTTCAATAGTTATCTCTTTCTTAGTACCTAGATTCATCAGTCTCAAGTACTCACACCAAGTTCCAATACTACCAGTTACAAAATTATTACTCTGGAATCTAAATCATGCATCAAAATCAATAGTTCCTAGATCATCAGTCTATCACCTAAGCTATAGATTTAGAGAATCATTCCACCATCTTATTCCATACGTTATACAATTATTTCCTAGTGCATTAGTCTAGAACTTAAACCATAAAGTATACTATCCATTCCCAGAGCCTCATTCTAACACCTGACCTATATAGAATAATACCTATACTCATACAATCATTTTGGAACCTAACTCATTATAGCACCTATGAAGGTCCCAATGGGAATTTAACACTATAACATGGCTCAGAAATCTAACCCATTTAATATATCAAAACACTATTTTAATACTTTAGAAAACGATGGATATCACACATCAATTTTAAAACATTTATAAGCCACCATTAAAACATGGTTCTTCCTCTTTAATATAAAAAACAAGTCCAAAGCCTTTATTTCCAAAAAAAACTTTAACATTCCATCAAATCATTTTTACCAAAGAATAAACCACACACTCATTTCAAAATCAACATTTAAAATTCATCTAAAATCCCATTTTTAAATCACTTGGAGGTCAACACCTCATTTTAAAAACATATCCACATCAAAACATAGTTTTCATACAATGAAACCCAAAACGAGATCAAAATAAAACACACATAATTAAAACCATTTCAAATCTTCATGGGAATTTCAAAAAAGCATAGCACATGAAAATATTCAATTCCATCCTCTTAACGTATCATAAGACATTATTCCAAAATTATAACAAGTAACCCTTTAACCATGTTATTAAGATAACTAACATATTTAATTGGGTTAAAATTTTAATCCAACTATTCACCATTTTGATCCCCACTTTACCATTTTCATCAATTGGCACACCACATGGGAGATCGTAGGCCCAGTCTTATAAGAAACATGGACCCAACAAGATTCGTGGAAGGTATAAGGTTTCAATTTAAATCCAAAAACTATTCTATTAAACCAAGTAATAAAACACAACACACATTGGTGATATCACACATACTACATACACATGAAAATAAATTATCAAGACTATGAGAAATGGATCTTAAACCACCTACCTCATTAACAAATATTTACCAAACATTCCCAAGGAATGAAAACTTTTCCAAGGCCCATCCAAGCCTCATCCAAACTCCTCAATATCCGAAAAATCTCACCTTAACACAATATCAAAAATCATGACAAGAAACCATAATTAATTAATTATACTATTTATAAATAATTAAATAAATTTCAACTCAAAATAATTCCATACAACTCACTGGGTCATCGTGTCATAGTAAAAACAAATCCAACCACTCACCAAAGACCTGAGACATCACCCTGATCACATTTTAGGGAAAATACCTAACCAACGATGAAAATACAAACATATATTAATACCAAAATTGAGAAAAAAACCTAACGACATAGCATACCTCCAACGAAACGACATACGATGGCATGAAGACATCATCTCTAGATCTCCTCTATCCAAGCCAACCAAAATCCACTTGAGAAATGGATGATTCCACCATTTTATGGTAGGATATCCATTAGAAACCAAAAATAAAGAACTCAAAAATTAGATATAAGGAAAAACAAGAGTAAAGTAAGCCACCATAGGTTATATCTTACCTCAAAATGTCAAATAAACGATTCAAAACCACCCAAAATCAAAGGTGGTTGAAGGTGGGAAGAGGAGGGAGTTGTTGGGGGTTTTACGCTCAAAATAGAAGTATTAATAGAAGATTAAGACTTAGAATATTTGGGGTGATGTTAATTATACACTTTTTAAATGGAACACGGTTTGGCCACACATTTTTCCAAACCATGTGCCAATCATGTATCCAATATTTCCCCAAATCTCTCCACCTTGCATGGTTACGACACACGATTTACTAAATCATGTGCCAACCATGTGAGACTATCTATAGTTGGATTTAAGTGATCACATGGATTTCTAAACTGTCTTTATAGTTTATAAAATTGTGAACCTTTATAAAATGATCCATACAGTTAGAACAAACGGTGCACAAACCATGCACCCTATTATGTGACTCCAAAATCTTGAACTCTAGGCTCTAAATCCCCATAACACTTCCAAAACCTTCAAAACCACTAGAAAACTTTATTCCATGTCTAAAATGAGTCTTTTTAGAGTTTTTATCTCTCATGATTTCATTCAAACACCCAATATAATGACTAAACCATCCACCATTTTTAAAATTCAAACTCTTCTCAAATTCTAAGCACTCGTACAGATGTGGGATTTTACAATATCCCCACCATGATACTTCACATCCAAGATAATTCTTGGTGGTTATCCCAATATACATCCCAAACTATATTGGTTACCTATTTTAAATCTAATGGCCATGTTCTATTTCCAAACACCCAAACCATGTTCAAGTCACAACTTCCAACTCAAGGTGCTCAAACCGTCAAAACCTAAGCCGACATCCATTATCAAAAATAAAACACCAAGATGACTCTTACCTAAGTTGTCCACCTTGAAACACATACATTTTTATCATTTGGTTACCCACTATTCCTATTATTCTCCCCACCGTAAGCTTCATCTTACAACCACTAACTACCGATGCTTGGTAACTCCTCTATTTGAAAATCCCATTGGAAATTTGACCACGCATTCACACAATGCGCCCGACACAGTTCCCAACTTACTACACCCAAACATCCCTGAGAATTCCTATAAAACATTGAAACCTCTCCTTTTCACTGAAAACCCAACTATAAAGGAAACATACTTTCCACCCATGCACAAACTTTGAACAAATTGGATTTTCCTCAAAATCCCAGTTTAATTTTTAGAAGAGTACCTACCATTTCCAGAACAAAATGTCAAATGTGGTTTGAAAATTACTCCATCCATTCCATATGCTAACCCAAGTTGGACTATCCTTAGTTCATACATCCAAATAATTCTTGTCTCCCACTTCCACTACATCATCATTTTACTAGACCATAATGCCTTCATGCCTGGAGGCATCATGTGATCACCTAAAAATACCCACCAAAGTCCATAAATGACTTTGGGTAACATTCCATAGTTGACCCACCAATTATCCATTTCCATCATCATGTCACATTGTGAGAAATGATACACCATCAACTAGATCATGTTCATGTCACCTCAAACCATCCTATAATGATAATGACACTCAAACCCCATACACTACCATGTTTAAGTCCATACCTAACATTCATCAAGGAATCCTAATGTACTCAACTCCGCTTATGTTATACTAACATAATTACACAACAATAATCCATTGATCAGACTCATGAATTTTTTTTTCCCCATAACATGTGGGTTTCATTACCATGACTGACATCCTTCTCCCCACTATAGTAGATTCCACATCATTGAATTCACAAACCCAAAGCCTATGCTCAACCTCGATCAACCACCATATCTAATTTTCCATTTGGAATTCCCTATAGAATCTAAGTATGTATCATATTGGTTCTCTTCCAAAATATTGATGACATCATGACCATCCCATTTTCAATTCCATATGCCCACAACCATTCCATCATAAGATTCATGCACCCATGATTTATATGTCACTCCCCACTAAAGGAGTGTCATTATCATCCTTCCACATAATTAGATTCCAACCACCATAGTCTGTGTCCCATCTATCATTGAACCTAATGGCCTAGTAGGCCCAAGACTTCTCACCCCTAAGAATATCTTCAAAAGGCAACCAACTTATGTTCATGGATAACAAGATTGTCACTCACAATACTCTCCATAAAACCATCTAAAAATTAGGTCCACACTTTTTAAAAACTGATGGTGTACTCTACACCACCTAATTCATCCTTAACAACATTCTAGATCACTATCCCCAACAGTCTCATTGCAATGGAACATGTGTTTCTCCTCCTGAACCACACTTCCTTACCTGACATGTCAATATCTGGCACTCTCAATGAGGTTCAACCCAAATCGGCCATGTCTTCACACCTAATCCATATATATTATTGTTCCTAAGTCCAAAACATAAGATCCTCGCCAGATAGACTTAGGAAACCATGCCCAAAAGCCTCTCATTACCCTCACAATGGTCTACAACCTACCCATGGATGCCTACTTAATTTAAGCGCCATGGAATACACTTCTGTAACATCTGATCCATAAGCCAAGTGACACATCACATCACCATGTTCTCATGCCTCTAATATCTCATTAAATCTTAACTATTACACACTATTAGATAACCCAACCACAAAACCTTTTTCTGACTTTAGTGAGTCATGCCCCATGAAAACTTATCTCACAATCCCTAGCCAATGGACATGACTTTACTGCATGCTTGTCTCACCCAGCAAATAGAACCATTAGTGCTTCCAAAAACTAGAGACAAATCACTGAACCAAAAACCACTTGAATGATCACTTAATAACTGAAATTCATTAAAAAGTTTCACTAGGTTCACTTACTCTCTCATTTCATTCATGAAGACATATCCAAAGTTGGTTGGTCCATGAACTTAACTGGTCTTGCCCTAAAAACCTCCTGTGCTACAACAAAATCAGTTCTCATAGTGATTTTAATATAAAGGAAACTATAAATTTACATGTGCCTCATACCAAACCCTATTTAAGGATATCCTTATCCATAGATAGCTCCTTATCACAACTCCTCAGACATGCCAGGCTTACATCACCAATACATTTGCTACCTAAAGAAAACTCAGATTCCTAAAACCACATACCCTCGAGCACTTATTGTGATCCTGTTCCATATTATATGCACCAATTACATCCTTAATACATAGAAACTACCTATAATAGGCACTAAAAGAAGACTTCCTCTCAGGAATCCAACCACAAGGTTGAAGCACTAGCACACAAGTGATCCTTCTCAAAATTAAAACGCATCCCACATGCCTAAACCCCATACTAGGTAGAACTCTTTTTGTTCCACAATCAAAATACCAAAACATAAACCTATGCCTTTCACACCCAAAGGCACTCACAACTTATCCAACCCCTCTCATGGGTCACCCTTGAAATTAATTCAATGCCAACTCCCTAAACTAGAGTTACATCAAAGAAGGTCAGTAGGCTCTCTCACCAAGCCCTTCTAATTAGTCTCACAATAAGTCACTAAGTCCAACCACCTAGGTATGGGAAAACTTTCACAAGGCCACATCTCATAGGGAATAAATCACTCTCTCATCCCAATGTCACGCAACATCAAGACACCAAAAACCCATATCTAGGGTCTTATATACAAAAGGCCTCATATGCCAAACCACTTGCTTATAACTAGGACACCAATCCTCTCTGATAATTTGTACATCAGGTTTTTCCCTGGATTATTAGGCCACACAAACAATTTTGAACAAAAATAGATTACAAGGGGATTCCAATAGTTATGCACCCATGCCTTTCTAACCCTTCAGGGTCACTGCACCTATCATGCATGAGAATTGTGTCAAAATTATACTCCTCACAAAGCATATCACCATTGATTCATATGACCTACTGTCTGAAATAAATCTATATAAAATTTTTCGCATTTGATTAGAATTCCACCAAGTACTTATACGGAAAAATATCGTACAAGAAGTTGTTAACACTTTAAACAATTGTTCCTTACTCATCAGTGAAATCACACTCTAGAAGGACAATATTTTATGTGAATATTATGTTCCTGATATAATTAATGAGACACCTATTTCCTATATAGTTTAAGAGTAAAAATATAATCACCAACCTCTTTCCAATTGTACAAGATCCAGATATACATATAAAATCATCAAATCCAAACCACATGTGCATCGCTCGAAGAGAAAATAAAATAAAATCATAAAATTGAAAATCATAATATAAATCATATCCCTAGTAACCTAGGATTCTTATAGGAACAATTATTCTTGATTCACCATTCTAATATTCATCATATTATTTAAAACATCCCTAAATTTTCAATCTATCAAATCCCAAAATTGTAAGACAAAAGAAAGAGAATGATTTGATACCACTTTATAACATCCCAACTCAGTTCACTCAATAACAACAATTGGATTAATTCAAAACAAGACCACAGGAATGCCTCCCCATACACTAGAGGTTTCCAACTAGTAGTGGGGGTCTAGGCTACTAACTTTGGGGAGAATATAATCCCTAATTGAAGTGTGAAATAATGAATAAAATAAAAAAGTATCATATATCGATGATAAGAATCAGAGTGTGTAGGAATAAATAAATATAGACATTTAAAAGTAATATTAAGATAAAATTAGATAAATATAACCATGATTGAACAACTAATTAAATGCAGTAAGATCCCAAACAACCAAATATATACAAATGAACACCCACTATTCCAGTTACATAAACATACCAGAATAAAATAAACTAATTAAAACTAATCCACTACATCTCTAAGACAAATCTCATCTAGTCTATTGATATCATCTGATCCAACATTATCGATAATGTAAAACTAAACTTAGGTATCATCCCAAACATGTACTTATAATAAACATGTGGTATCTTCTTTGGTAACCATGTGCAATGGAGGCTCGAGTGGGGTGTGAGTACAACTTAGTATGCCACAACCAAATGTGACTAAATAAAAATCCAGTCTGAGCACAGTGTATGTGGATATACAGTGGAATAAGAAACAAAACATAAAGAATATGAATTTCAAAATAACTATTTGTTAATTAATTAATTAAATTTCAACTCATTATAATGTCATAAAAATCACTAGGTCACCGCACTGCACCAGAACCAAATCCAACCACTCACTAAAGACCCATAGCATAACCCCAATCACATTTTGGGCCAAATCCATAACCAACAATGATAATAGAAACATCGATTGATATAAAAATTATGAAAAAAAATATTAATAAAATTAATATTGTAACTTAATTCTAATGAAACAATATGAGATGATTTGTATACAACATCTTGGGATATCCTCTATATAATCCAACCAAAATCCCCATGATAAATTGGTGATTCCACCATGATATGGTGGAATCACCATCAGAAACCTAAACCAGAGAGCTCCAAAATTGGAGAGGAGGAAAACGAATAGGAAAGGAATCCACCAAATGTTATATATTACCACAAAATTCCATAAAAATGATCTGGAACCACCAAAAATTAAAGGTAGTTGAAGGTGGAAAAAGGAGGGAGCTACTGGGGGCATGATCACAAAAGAGGAGGATAAATGGGGTTTGGATACTTAAAATATTAGGGGGGAAACATTCATTCTTAAATTTTTAAAGGGAACATATTTTGGTTATATAGTTTACTAAACCATGCACCCATCCCTGACTCAAAGATTTACACCTTTCACGATTACAATGCATGGTTTACCAAGCCATGCGTCAACCAGGAAATATAATCTACAATTGGTTATAGATGATCATACAGTTCACTGGACCCTATTCATGATTTATAAAACTATTCCTATTTAGAAAATAATCCAGATAGTTTGGGTTCATGGTTATCTCTAACTATGCTCTAACAGTTCACCCTATGTTGCAACTCAAAAAACCCAAACTTCAGGACCCGAACCCCTAGGACACTTCCAAAACCTAAAATTCCACTAGATAAATTCATTCCATGTATAAAATCAGTATTCAGAGAGGTCCCAACCCTTATTATTTCATTCCAATTCCCATATTAATGATCATATGATACATTATTTTGAAAATTTAGACTTTTCAAAAAAATTGAGCACTCGTACGGATGAGGGGTTTTACACCAGAGTTCAAAATCAGGCAGTAGAAGATTTTTTGTTGTATTGTGGTAATGTTGTATTACTTTATCAATGAAAGTAATATATAAATTATTGAAGTGAGGTATTATAACAATGTTACTATTCATTAAAATTGGGATTTTGATCCATGTATCTAGTTCTTCAGGCCACTGGGCATTCAGACCATGCATGGTGACCCCTACGCTTTGAACTGAAGGAGATTTAAGTTATATGGAGTGAAATATGGTGTAAGGATAATAAATTCTAGTATATTTAGATGTTGAATGGATATATTGGAGTGACTGAGCTTGTGCCTATTTATTTATCATATGTGGGGTGGTGAAGGCGGACCACAGACATGAATTTAGGGATATGTTTTGGAGGTAGAAGACATGAAAGTAGGGAGGGGTTTCTCTAGTGTAGGGTTAATGGGTTACCTTTTAAAACCTATGTTCCTTTGATCCTTCGAGCCATGTATTATTAAAGGTATTTTTACCTTTGTTCTTGCAGGTCATGTAAGGGTTCCCTCTGAACCCAGTTAAAAATAGGTTTTATCTAGATAATAGAAAAAATAGAGGCCTTTGAGTTAGAGAGGGAAAAACATGTTTTCTCTTAAAAAAATTATACCATCTGGGAACTTTATCCCACTGGTCAAGAAGATGATAATAAAAAGACTTTTTTTCAATATACCTAAGTCTAAGTGGTCTCTAGAAAACTGCATCATCATCATAAAATTTATAATTTTGAATCCAATTTTAAAAAGAATCTTGGATGCATATTGAGATAACATCAAAATTATATAAGTAATAATCAATAGATAATCATTACAACCCATATAAAACATGATAAAAACCATAAATTATGTCCTCCATCCACTTAGTGTGCTAAAAATTATGGGATGAATTTTTTTGATGGAATCCAAAGACAATGGAGAGATATATGGGTAAATTCATCTCTGAGGGTAGGCCAAACAAAAGGGTTAAGGTAATGTATATTTTCCACTTGAATCCTTTTGATAAATTTAGTTTTTAGGAAGCTTTCTGACTCCTCCAAGTTACACATAAGATACTAAACACAATTAGTAATTAGTTTTTAATTAAAAAGAAAAATATTTTTTATAACTATTCCTCCTATATTGTGTGGTTTGGTACACTTTTGAATCATGGATAATTTGTATTATTGTTAATTTTTTTATAATTTTGAATAATTAAATTGTTTTAATCTTTTTAATAATTTATTATTTTAATATTTTTTTAAAATTATATTACATTTAAGATAATCATAATAAATTATTTTAATGATTTTTTATTAATAATTTTTATTATGTTTATTATGTTACCATTTTTTGAAAACTATTTTATATTTACAATAATCATAGTAAATTATTTTTCAAAGTTTTTCTAATGTTTTTTTTATTTTTATTATATTTTTACTTTTAGATATTTAATTACAATTTTTATTATTTATTAAAAAATTATTTTATGGTTTTTTTTCCATTTTATATTTTTTAATATAACATTTATAATTTGTAATATTATTTAAAATTTATTAATTATTATTTTAATTATAATCATTTTTATTTTTTATTTATCATTTTTTTAAATAATTTTTAATATTTCAATATTATAGAATTTTTTTAATGATTAATTATTTTAATAACTTTTTAAATAATTATTAATTATTTATATGGTTTTATATTTATTATTTTCTAAAAATACTTTTATTTTTTAAAAATATATCAATTAATTTTTAAATTGTTTTATATTAGATTATATAATTAATTAAAAATAATTATTTCATAGATTTTTGGAATAAATGAATACTATATACTAAACTTATTAATTTACAAATTTTTATGAATATTTTTTATTATTATTTTTATGCTACTAATTATTAATAATATATTATAGTTTTTATTATTTGTTATAATTTTGTCATTTTACAAATTTTTACTATTTTTTAATAATTTATTAATTTCTTTTATTACAATTGTAATTTTTTGTTATTATTTATTTTTCAAAATAATTTTTAATATTTTAATTATTTTACTAATTTTTAATTGTTTTTTAGTTTACTAATTTTTATTATTATAGTTAATTGTTTTTAAAGTTTACTATTTATAATTTTATAATAATAATGTTATTTTTTATAAATACATAAATTAATTTTAAATTATTTTATGTATTATTATATAATTAATTTTAAATTTTTATTTTTGGTAGTGGGGATTACAAACCACAAACACGTGTAT
The DNA here is from genome assembly GCA_963277665.1 of Viscum album. Classification (NCBI taxonomy): domain Eukaryota; kingdom Viridiplantae; phylum Streptophyta; class Magnoliopsida; order Santalales; family Viscaceae; genus Viscum; species Viscum album. The sequence goes on along the minus strand of CAUJRU010000408.1, from coordinate 175,129 downwards.
ACCTAGGGCATTCAAGTGGGTCAAACATTATCCCTCCCCATAAAGATTGAAAATCACCCACTAGAACCATCTTATTTATATATATATATATATATATTCTAAAGCCTTGAAAGGCCCATATATAGGCCCAAAGGCCTAATTCGACCATGGACTAATGGCCTAATGGCCCTATTAGGATCTATTTATGATATTCCCACACTGTTGGGGTAAATCAATGTGGATTTCCTTTTAATCCAATTTCACATTTATCCCTAATTACCACTTCATTTATTCAGTGATCAAAACTCTCTCTCTATATCTCTCTCTATCTCTCCTTTGGTCAGTATGTGAATATAAAATATGAAAGTATCACAAAAGAGCACCAGAGTTTATTAACAAGGTTTTCCTCCCTAGGGATGACTACATCCCTATTGACATGTGGTTATTACCCCATTTGCACAAATTCCTTCTTATTATCAAAGAAATTCTAGGCAAGCGTATGCCCTTAAACCTATAATCCTAGCACCATCCATGTATAAAGTAAGTGAGGGCTTGTTTTACCTTCATACAAGAGAATGGGATTGTACTTCCTTGAAGCATGATCTCCAATTTTGGATATAGTCCCTTCTAGAATATATGAATGATCTTATTCCCCCACTTACTAAAGTTAAATGTTTTCGTCAAAGATCTTTAGACTTATACAACAGGATATTGTATGCTAGCTCTCTTAGAACTTCATCTTATGTGTGGTCCAATTATGTATGATACATACAATCTTTTTATTTCCTCTTATTCTTCTTCATTGCATGTTAATAGCATTGGGGAACCTTATTTTTATCTCCTATAGCACACAAGATGAATCTTTTGCATACAACACTTACTCCTTCTTTCTCCCACTTTGATACTTCAAGGTCAGCAACAGATCATGTATCAGGTCCTTTTTTTTATTTTGACTTGTAGAGATGTGAAATGTTTACAGTCAAACAATCTTTTATATATTTTACTTTGACCTATAAATATATTTATATGTGTAGATAATGGTTACATAAGCATGACATCTTTTCCATATCTTAATTCCATCAAATCTTGGATTTGTTTATTCTTTTAATTACTAAAGACTTAGAACTCTATTTTTTTGATCTCGTGAAATATTGACCATTAAACTTATGAATATTTTAATCATGTTTCATCCAAATATTCCTATAAATTCAGCTTAATACTTGGTTTATTCTTTCTCCCTTGAGATATTTAAGATATCACAATCTTCTGCTTCATTTAAATGTTTACAATATATATGACTTTAGTTTGCAAGATATTTACATGTAGTAATAGTGGAATGAAATATCATTATATAACATGGAACTCTCTCAGCAATATCAACTTATGGGTTCTTATAATTTCACTAAGTAAATCATCATACGTATTACGCATAGCTGAATTATTTTACAAGCTATACGCAAAATTCAATTATCTTACAGGCCCTAAAAACTAAAGTGCATAATTGAATTATCTTACAGGGTCCACCATATGATATTTTACTTTTACATTTTCCCACTTTCATAGATAAATTATCATACATAGATCCAATACATTATACAATCTTCTCAAATATCATACGGGGAACCAAAAAGTCATATACGTATGATGTTTCCCTTTATCATTTCTTTAACATTCAACTCCAACAAAAATTTCATCCATCTTTGTTCTCTAAAACCAATATCATCTCACCATGAATCACTAATCATCATAATATTTATATTTATCTTAAATTAAGAATGATATAATTTCATTGTCTTATTATCACCTTTTACAAATTATAATAATTCTAGAAACTCAAAATTATCATCCAGTAGCACCCTTAAAATTTCTATAAGTCTTGGATCGACTGTTAGTCACAAGCGATTATATGATACATGTGTTCAGGGGATCAATAATGAGTTAATTATCTACACGAACAACCTTCATATCGATAATGAGACACAAGTGACTATATGATCATCTTTTAGATTGATAGTATGAACAAATTTTTGATCAACTGTTTGTACAAGTCTGGATCGATCGTATGAAGTGTGTGGTTGATGGATTGACCATGATGTGGATCAAACATATCTCTTTATACCTTCATGAAACCTCAATATTTACCCTTTCATAATCAGTTCAAGCCACAACGTATATTTCCAAAGCTTTATAACTTTTTTCATTACCTTTACGTAGCTGGGAGAATCTACTACTACTTTTACGTAGTGCTTGTGATACCTTTACGCTTTACCTAATATTCAATGTTACCTTTATATAAAATTAATGTTACCATTATATACATAGTAAAATTCTTTTATATATACTTCTATATTTCATCCTTACCCTTACATATCTTGTAAAAATAGAAATTTTCCTTCACATAAGGGATCATTTCATATTAGAATCTCTAGATTTCTTCTCCAAATACAATCAAAACCTATTAAACACAACTCAAGTATTCCTCAATAACTTCATCACTTCATTAAATTGTTATTATCATTTAATTTATTATATTTTTATCTTAATCACATAAGTATATAACTCTTCATCCATCTTTTCAAACACATGAATGGATCTCTTTATCCAGTAGTACTTCCATTGTCATATAAATGTGTCAGCATCTCATAATTCCTCCAATATTTTCATATACAATCCACATATATTATTCATATTTCAACACATATAGGCATCTCAACTCGATAACTCTTATTATTTACCATGTGAACATTTACAATTCACTATAAATCATGTTTCCATTCTTGGTAACTTTATAAACTTTCTCAACATGATTGAGTTATACACTTTCTTTAAAAGTTTTTTACTCATTTATATATTGAAACATATTGATAAAAAATATAACACAACATTAAGTGGGATTAATAATATCCCCCTTTATATTTTTTGTCAATACCAACCAGAAAATGTTTTTTCAGTATGTTCAATTTTTTTCACATATGATTTTTTTCTCACTCTTTTTCTTATTCATGTTTTCATTTTCTTATCTCCCCACATTATTAATAAAAAATATCTAAGATAGAGTGGTATCACTTAATCCTTAAAAAGTGTTCCATTAATCATTCCACTCTAATTTTACTTAAGTAATTCATGAAGTAGAAAATAAAAGGGATAAATTTAGACAAAAATATTGTCCATGATCAACATAATATGATACTAACTATTACCTTTGTTAATTCATCTATTCCTCAGGGAAAATTCACATGTATCCAAACTTTCACTACTTGTTTATATATATTGTAGAAAATATTACAAAATAGTTTTTGATTTGAAATTCTTGTACTCACTCAACACATAGATTAAAAAGATTCAAGTTGAACCAATAAGTTTTGATATCAAACATTCCTAGAACTTTATCAATTTTCATTATTTATGTAATTTATTAAAAGAAATTTACCCCCCTTAATGTTAGAACAAATTATTTGAGAAACAAAGATTATATAATAGGAATTCATACCTTTTTAATGACAAAATTTCCAGAACCTTCCAAAAAGTTCATATTTATATGAATTTTATGAATCTAGTAGGTTATTAAGAAACACCCCATTAGGGGATGAACTTTATATTTACACCATAAATAGTGATCCCATCATCAAATATGATTTATGATTTTTGTTATTTGATATTATAACCAAGATGGTAGTATTCATAGTTTCTTCATCATAGAAGGTCTTTTCTTCATATGTTATTTGGATTACCAGTTGATAAATCATGCCAAGATGGTGTTTACTTTAGATTTGGAATAATTATTTTATATTACTTTATTTCATTAGTTCTTAATTTTAGAACCTGTATCACCTTAAATTCCCTATATGGTTAGAACATAAATACAACAAAAATAATAAGGTAATGGGGTGGAATTTCATTTCTCATTAAGGTGAGAAAATGTGTTGATAATTCCTTATCATCTAATTTTACCTCTTTAATTTAGCTATATGATAGACACTTAATGCTTTCATAACTACTCTTAAAATATTAGTTTTATTTTGGAAGCATTGGTTTTTTATTCACTCCTTATATGTGATATTCCTTTTAACCTGATCCATCAAGGAAAATGTATCTCCTGGTTCTTTATTCATGTTTTTCAAGATTTATTATTGGGATGGAATAATTTTTATACAATCATTTGAGTTGTTTCCATCCTTCTTACACCTCCCACATAGAACTTATAAACCAATTGGGATTTCATTCCTTAACAACCTCTCATGAAATTCAATTTTTCCTTCATGTGAGATATTCTCTTCACATTTAGATCTTTCCTTTTCTTAGGCTTCTAATTCTCCTACTTTAGCTAGCTAGATTTTCATACATACTTAATTAATATGCTCAAACTTTTTTGTTTTTTCACTCTTCACCAAATTAGTCCTCTCATTTCTTCCTTGTATTTTTCTTCCATTTTTTTCAGCTTCTTCCTTTCAACTCTTACATTCATGGATTATTTTCAAGTGTCCATGATGTGTCCTCTTTTTCTTAAAAATAAAAAGTATCTCCCTTTTGAAGTAGATTCCATATTTTTCTTCTTTTTATTATTTTAAAATTCATTATTTTTATTCTCCTTGTTACCCAAGGATAAATTACTGGGATTCTTCACATACTTCTTGGAAATGATAATTTTATAATTTTTATTATGATTCTTTCCCAAGGTTGGATTATATATATTATTTAACTTCTGTTGTCTTTTTTACTCATTTTTTTGGTTTCATGATTGAATTATTTATATTTTAATACCTATTTTTTATGATTACATCCTTTTCAGACTTCACTAACATCTTTGATCGTTCTAAATTTTTTTAATGTGTATAAATATTTCCTCTTATTCTATGAGATTTAGATCAGTTCATCCTTGCTCCCCATTATTGTAGAAACTCATTTTCTTCCATGAGATGGCATATTATAGCAACATTAAATATCCATATTCCTAAATCTATTAAAAATAATAATAATAAAACCTTAGTCTCTTTCTTCGATCATCTATTATCTGGATTTTCCAAAACTAGAAACTTGATATTTTTAGTATTTATATTATCTATTTGGGTTTTATTCAGGAAATAAATTTGGATACACTTGCTTACAACTACCTTGAATATAGTGGTGTATTCTACATCATTTTACTCCAAACTATTTTATAAAAACATAAGTTTAAAACCTATACTGTACATATAAATTAATTTATCACATATATTATTTTCAGAATTGGATGGTACCTTTATATTTGTGTCTACTTTAAACCGATCATAGGATGATCTCAGAATATTTTTTCCACTATAAAGTGGTATTTTAAAAAAATATTCCTCCTTTTTAGTTTGTGTGACAATAGATTTCTTTTCAAATTATTGGGAAGATATTTCTTATGCTGATTCCAAATTATTCAATTTAATAACAATATCTAAGAATTTCATATTGAGAATACTTTTCTCATTCTTGAATGATTTAAAGTTGTATTTACAAACCATTCTTATCTCTTTAACTCACTCTTTGTTCATTTTGATCTTTTCTTACATCAGATGGTAGAGAACTTTAATCCTCTTATCCTTAACCTTAAGTTGAGTATTTTTAGCAATTACTTCTTCATATTTATGGATTATTTCCTTATGATTTTTCTTGGATTATTCCCTATCATGAATTTTAGTGATCTATTAATTATCAAAACATGTGAATCATTCTTCAAAATCTAAATTCATTATATATGTGAATCCTAGTTGTTTGTATAGCTTAACACAAGTTTGTGCCCTTTATTTTAAATCCTTCTCCATCCTTTCATTCTTATCCTTATGGTGGGTAATATCTTTATGCATAATCCAAAAAATACCACAAATATATGATAAAATTTATTTTTGGAAGTTATACAAGATATATTTTCTATCACAAATTGATTTATATTGTGGTTACTTATAATTTTTATTATTCCCATAAATATATGGTTCTTCAACAGGAAAATTTTTACAAGAGATTATTGGTACACCTTCTTTATGTAGAGATAATAAACTACATGAGATCAGACTATTAAACAATTCCTTGGAGGTGAATTCAACCACCAGTTCTTCAACTTCCATGTATGATTTTTCTTTTTTGAGATTTATGCATGGATAAAATGAATTTTATTTCTCTTTACTTAAGTAGTATTAAAGTTCCAAAGGATCTAATAACAACTGATAAGGGGGGTGAATCAATTTTTGACATTAAAAAGTTTTAATAATTTTAAAATAATAACCCCAAAACTTTTTAAAGTTCATATCCTTATCATCTTTTAGTAAACATTTATGCATGAAAAAGTAGGAAATAAAGTAAAGAACAAATGATTTCTAAGGTTCAGCCTCAGTGTGAGAACATACATTCTTTCAATAGCCACTTATATGGATCAATAGAAATTAAATATAATGAATAAGGGAATAAAACTTGTTCCATATCCCATTATACACTTTCTATATCCCAATAGGAATGATTATACTGACTCTTATCAGTTTACAAATTTTTATTACAAATAATTGATCCACAAAAGAAAAGATCACAAAAACTTTTTCTCCTAAAAACTCTATTAAGAACCTTAGTCCGGTGAACCTGGGTCTGATTACCTCAGATTTTGTATCTCATTATGATAAAATAATTACAAATAAATCATTATGATGAACCATTTTCTCAAAATTCACTTCACAAACTTTACTCAACTGCTCAATCCAAGCTTCCTTAGTCTGATCTTCCTAATTATGGTAAGAAAACTTTTAGCTATCTGATCTTCTAACTATATCTCTATCAGGAAAGTAACTCTGACTCAAACTCTACAACACTCCACTTTTTTCTCATGTGAAAAATGTGAAAAAGTTCTAATGTATTGTGCATCTATTTATAGGCATCCCAAAATAAAAAAAAATGTGAGAAACTAAAAAACTCTTCCCATTTACTCAAATTCAAAAACCTCTAAAAATAAATCATATTTGAACTTCATGTTTGAACAGTTCAAGTCTTATAAAAACTTATTGATTCTTCTTGATTTTTCTTATTAATCGTCTTCTCAAACTTCTTAAATTTTCTTCAGTACAATGGAAATTCCTCAACTCATTGTGATGGAACTTCCTCAACTTATTATGAGGTAATTTCCTCATCTCATTACAGTGGAACTTCCTTAGTTAATTTTGAATCGAATTTCCTCATCAGAGTTAACCCAATTGATTTTCCTTCTCAAAGTCAGTCTGATTAACTTTCTTTCTCAGAGTCATTCCAATTGAATTTCCTTCTCAAAGTCAGTCTGATAGAATTTCCTTCTCATATCCATTTTTATAAACTTTCTTTATCAGATTCTGTTCAATGGAACTTCATCATCTTTAGTCTGATAGAATCCCCATAATGATTGAATCCTCATAATGATGGAATTCTCATTACAATGGAATTTTCATTATGATGAAATACACATTATGATGGAATTCTCATTATGATGGAAACTCCACTCTACAACATTGAAATTCTTCAAACCTCATCAGCTATAACTCATTCAAACTTTTGAAAACATATGTGTCTAGTACTTTTATATCCAATGCAAAAAAATTCTTGATTCTTGGAATTGGTACAATCATTATGATTCCTCAATTTATTCAAAATCTTTTATCATGAGAGTTTTTATGATTTACGAGAACTTCAAGATTTTTCAAGCATCATCTGACTTAAGGTTTGAAATTTTAAGAAATTTATAACTCCTAAAATAACTATCTTAATTTAATCTATTCATCAAAATTTTGAATTATTCATACAAAAACTTCTATCTTTCTAACAAACATTGAGTCCAAAGAATCTTCAAAGTCATGTCGATGGATCTGGGACTGATGATGCATCTGATCAACAACTTCATCTTTCTAGAATCTTCTACGCTTGGTGATACTCAGTTTGATACTCTATGTCTATTTCTCCTCAGTCTAATATTCTAAATTCAGAAAATAAATTTCTCAAAAACAAAAAAAAAATCTCCCCCTTTGTGTTTGAGTTGGAATATTCAACAACTTTAACCTATTTTTCAAAAACATTCTTTTACAAAAGATTAGTTTTCAACAAATAAAAAATATTTGTTAAAACAAAACATCACAGATGTTCTTTATGTATGGATTATCGGGATAAATTCCTTTAGTGGATAGATTATAAATAGTATTATTTTTATGAACTTTACTTTGATTACGTTCAATTAGTATATATTAATTGTTTTCTCCTTTCTTAAATGATGGATTTATCAAAAAAAATCCTTTTATTTTCTTCCCATTATTAAATGTTTTGGAAGACTTATCTTTTATGGTTTATTTGATAGGATATTCATAGGATTATTTAAATTTACACTTCATATAGCCTTTTCAATGAGAAATTAAATTAAAAAAACTTTAGATAATATAATATAATAGATGTGTGATCTACTCTAATAATTATTATTATGATCTATTTGGGATATGATTGCACTAAGATGGGTGAATCAGTGTGGAGTGACTTTTAATCTAGTTTTAATTTTATACTTTAATTACATATTCAACTATTCAGTGATCTGATCTATCTCTCTTTATCTCTCCTTTGTTTAGTCTGCAAATATAGAGTCTGAAAACAAAAAAAATAGAGCACAAAAGTTTTTTAATGTGGTTCACCTATCTAAGTAAGACTACATATCTAGTGACACATGGTTATTATCCCAAATGCAAAACTTCCATATTATTATCAAAGAAAATATAGGAAAGGGTGTAATTTTGAACTTATTATCTTGGATCTGACCAAGTACAAAGAAAGTGAGGGATTCATGTCTCGTTGTACAAGATAAAGGTCTTGTACTTTCTTGAAGAAAGATATATAGTTTTAGATCAAGTCCCTCATGGTCTATATTAATGATCTTCTTCCCTAACTTACATTCCTCTCATTGCTATCTCAATGATCTTGAAACTTCTATAATAGGATATTATAGGATGGATCTATCAAAACTTTAGCTTGTATATGATCCATTGATGTATTATAAATAAAATATTTTATTATTCTCCTTCTCTTTTTCTTTAGTGAATAAGAATAGTACCATGACACCTTCTTATTCTCTTCTTTAGAGTACAAGATGAATCTTCTACATACAACACTAGTTCCTTCTTTCTCTCTCTTTGATACATCAATACCTGAAATAGATCATGTAGCGGGTCTTTTTTTTTAATTATAGAGATGTATAATGGTTAAAATAGAGCACTATTATATATTTTTTATTTTGACATATAAATATATTTATATATATAGATCATGGTTGTTGTAGGATCAGATCTTTACCATATTCAAAATCCCTCAAATCTCACATCTCTTTCTTCTTTTCTTTCCTGGAGAATCAGAACTAGATTTTTTTAATCTCATGAAATATTGACCTTTAAACTAATGAATCTTTGAGTTGGAGTTCAAATCAATTTTTTTGATATATCTGGCAGAAGAATCAGTTCATTACTCCTCCCTTGTGATATTTTAGATATCATGATCTTCCTCTTCATTTTAATTTTCAAAAAATACACAATTTTAGTTCATTATATATGTTCATGTAGGAATGGTGACATGATATCTCATTCAATATCATGGAAATATCTCAGCGACATCAGCTAATGGGTTCTCAAAATTTCACCAAGTAAATAATTTTATATTCTACACATATCTGATTTATTATACAAGTTGTTTACATAACTCAATTATCTCATGGCCCCTTATAACTTCAGAATGTAAGTGAATTATCTTTGGGGGACACTCTTTGATATTTCACTTTTCCATTTTTCCACTCTCATAGATAAATTATCATATACGGATCCAAAACATCGTAAAAGATTCTAAAATATCATATGGGCCCCAAAAAATTTATATGTGTATGATATTTCCCTTTATCATTTCTTTGACATCCAGATCCAACTGAAATATCATCCATCTTAATTCTCTAAGACTGAGATCATGTCAGTATAAATCAAGACTCATCATTATCATGATATTTATCTTAAATGAATATTAGAATCATTACATTATTTGATTATCCCCTTATTTAGAATATCATAATTATGGAAACTTAAAATTATCATCCAGTAGCACCCTAAAATTTTATCTAAGTTCTAGATCAATTTTGAGTTACAAGAAGATTTATGATACTTTCATTCAGTGGATTGATCATGAGTAAACTGATTGCATGAAAAAACTTCTAATTGACTATGAGATACAAGTGATTCTATGATCATATTTCAGACTGACTATATGACTAACTTTCAGATCAACTACATGTACAAGTCTAGATCGACCATATAAAGTGTGTGGTGGATAGATTTATTGTGATATGGATCGACTATATATCTTATTACCTTTAAACATACACAATATTTTCCCATTCAGAACTAGTGCAGGTCACAAGTTACCTTTCTACAGCTTTACATCTTTTCTCATTACCTTTACATAGATCGGATAATCTTCTACTAACTTTACTCAGTGCTTGTGATACATTTAGTTCATGCATGATATTCAATGTTACCTTTACATAGATGAAAATTTTACTTTATGTACATAGTGTAACTCATTTATGTATCCTTATGGATTTTAGTCTTACCCTTGTGTAGCATGTATAAATCTATATTTAAATTTACTTATGGGGTTATTTCAACTCAGAATATCTAGATTGATTATCTAAATAAAATCAAAACCTCTTTAACTCAACTTTGGTATTTTGCAGTCACTTTAATTCATCATCCAAGTATTCTTATCATTGATTTTAATAGCTCTCAAGCTTACTCATATAATGATGTTCCTTTTCATATAGCTTTTCCAAAACATGAATAGAACTATTCATCCATTAGTATTTTCATTATCATATAAATATGGCATCAACTCATAATTCCTCAAAAAATGTGAATCTCTAATCCATATACATTATTCACAGTTCTACACAGATAGGTATCTCTACATGGTAACTCTTATTATTTACCATGTAAAAATTTAAAATTATCTATAAATCATATTTCCTTGCTTGGTAACATTACAAACTTTCTCAACATACTTGGTTTATACACATTTCTTAAAACTTGTTTTCTCTATCACATATGGTCACATGTTGACAAAAAAATAAAACATAATACAAAGTAGTCTCAATAGGCCCTAAGTCTATCATTACATCTCTATTTTTCCTATGTTTTCCATCTTTTGGCCACATAGTATGTACATTACGCATGCCAAAATCCTTCCCTTGTTTGAATTTTCATGCACCAAAAACTCTATTTTATAGCATATTGGAAACACAATGTAAATTTGTTTGAATTTATAAACCAACATACCACATTTCCTCTATCAAGCAGCATCATAACACCCCTACCCCTCTCATTTTAGTTTTCTAACTCACTACTCAAGCTTGAATGCACTATTGGAATGGTTCACAAAAATCTATTGGATAAAGTATGGCCAACTACTAGTGACTTGTACCATACACCAGGACACAACTCTCATGGTTCGACCTCCATAGTGAGGTTGTTGGGGGTTCTAGGGGTAGTGCTCCCTTGGTCAGGGATCTGGGGGATAAAGGCCCTCTAGTCCAAATTTTAGAGACTATTACAATACTGATCAATGTAGTATAGCTAACCGGAGACACCAAAAGTGATATTGTAGTAGTTTGGATTTCGACATAGAAACTATAATATAGATTATCAGAAACATCGACAAGATACAATAGCTTCATGTAATTACTTTCACTAATACTATAGCACAATGGAATTACTGTATGAATTTGGAACTATAACAACACAGTTTAGTATAACACCAAAAAAATTTATGATATCTTTTTGATGTAAGGTTTCTACACTCTGATATTTTTACCCAGTAATATTTCTCCCAATATAGTGAATTTTTTCTACCTCTCTATATATGTATGGATTAATCTCGAACCATGTAAATCCTATTTCTTGTGATCTTCTTCTTTTTATTTTGTGTTTTTACCCTTTTAATCTTATTATATAATCATACGTCATTGTGTCTAATATAATTTTCATAACACATTCCCCCACTAGTTTTTTGCCTTTTCTAGAACATCATTATCATTTCACCATCAAATAGGAACCAGATTTAAATCTAGATAAGTTTTTTTACCCATTAATGGGTCGATGAGTAGTACATAATATTACTAACTTGTCACAATGATAGGTTGGTTGATGTCATTCCACCATCAACCAAACATGAGACTTAAACCTGGACAATATTTTTTACCCATAAATGCACCGATAAGTAGTACATAATTTTTTAAATTTTATGTGGCCAATTTTAATACATGTTTTCTATATATATTTTATAGAAATTCTAATTAATTTTTTGATTAAATGTGCATTGATTGATAATATTTTTAATATAGGTCATTTTGGATTAAAAAATTAATTTTTTCAGTACTTGAATGGAGATGAGTGTTTTTGGGTGTTAATAGATCAATTATTCTTTACTTTTAATTATATTTATTTTAGAAATTTTTTTGAATGATTTTTCTTAAACATTCATTGAACTTATAGGTAGGATTTTAAACATCATTTACATTTTTATCTTAAAAATTATTTCTTTTGGTCAAAAATAGGGATTAATATTTACAAAAAAATGGTTTTGAACTAATTTTTTGGGTTTTAAACACATAATATTTTCATTTAAATGGGCTATGAAATGAAATTTCTAATTCAGATAAACTTGTTATTATTTAATCTAAAATTAATGCATGAGTTGATTATGCTTCCTTATAATTATTAAACTCACTTATCCACTAGTTGTGTCTAATTATTTTGTATTAAAATATGTAATTTTTTTCATAAAGGTGAAAAATATAAATAAATGAAAAGTAAATTTTTTTAAAAAAATTTCAAAACCTTCAAAAACAATCATTTTTATAAAACTAGAATCAAACATTTTTCTAAAAAATTTTATTTTGAGAATACCAATCATACTTAACAAATTGAGAAAATCCATAGGTGAAAACATTTTTAAAAATCATCTCTTTTTTCTCATTACAACTCTTTAATTTGTTAAATTAATTTACTTCCACTAAATCTTATCAATTGATTGATTAAGGAAAATAAATTCTTTAAGTGTGGGAGAATTTGATGTGACATATTTAAATACAAGCTTAACATGTCTATTTTAAGTAAATTATAATGATTCTGTATATTATAAGTTCTTTAATTGATACTATTTTGAACCTAGGTCATTTTGGATGAAAAAGTTAGTTCTTTCAATACTTGAATGAAAATGAGTATTTTTTGGTGTTAATGAATCAATTGTTCTTCACTTTTAATTTCATTTATTTTAGAATAAATTTCTGAATTATTTTATTGAAACTTTCATTGAAATTGATATTTTTATGGGATTTGTAAAAGGGATTTGATTTTTTTGGAATTAATTTTTTCAATATTTCATTTTTTTATATTGAAAATTAATTGTTGGATTTTTTTTAATTCATTATATGATTACTAGAATTTTATTGGTTTCTATATTTTTAAGATTTATTTTCATCTTAAATTAATTATGTTTACATTGTTGTGTATTTTGAAAATTATTTTATGTGTAAAGGTCATTTTAGACCAGTGTAAGGGTCATGTTGCTATGAAGAAAGCTACATAAAGGTAATGCATTCAGAATACATACTGTATAAAGGTACATCTCATGGATTAGTCACTACATAAGGGTTATTTCAATGGATATGGATTGGTAGAATAGTGTCATCCAATTGTGTAATGGTATCTATTCTACTTTCATAATGGTGAATATCACATTGCAAAAGGGTGCACTCTGCAGTCTCAACATGCATCCAGGTAGTTATGTACTTGCGTAAGGGTAACTTGTTGAAACAAACTTATGAAAGAGTGGAAAAATTATATATAAAGGTATTAACATGCCTCATAAGTTATATGGGGGTAAAATGAACCTCAATAGATCTATGTAAAGTAATTTTTAATTTTAATATCACATAAGGGTACTTTGAGTGAAAAAAAAGAGCCCTGAATTCTAAAATCTACTTCAAGGAAAATGGGATCTCGGGAATTTTAAGTTTCAAGAAAAATTAATTGAATTACTCTGAAGCATGTGGAGAGATATTAGAGAATATTTAAGAATCACTTAGCTACAAAATTCTTGAGAGTATCACATTCAGTTTGTGGATTTCCATGTCTAATGAATCGGCCCATCGAGGTCCACCTGGTTGGCAGAAAGTCGAGCCGTTATAACCCCAATCCCTCCTCCAATAGTATAGGGATTAGTGACAAGTTCCAATAATGAATAAATGGAATGGGAGGACTTTTCCTAATTTACTTGTACACACACACCCAACTATCTCCATGAAAAATTGTATAGGAATAATATAAATATTATAACATTTAGAGTAAAAAACATGCATGCAATAAACTCTAGGGAATGCATCTGAGTAAGAAGAATAAAACCAAAGTATAAAGGGGAAAAATAAATTCCCAACCAAAAATGAAGTTCAAGCCTAATAAAGACCATAATAAATGAATGCTATGAGATCCTATCTCTTGATCGCCAAGACCGACCACTATATGTGGCCAATGAACCTGAGTATCACTATGCTCCACTGATGTCACCTCTAAACTTTCCATCATGTGTATAAGACATGGAACATATAAGAAAATACCATATAGCATTGAGTATATACATAACTTGTAGGAAACCCCGAAAACCCAAAAGAGAGAAATATATAGATATAATAAAATTCAGCTCAACCCAAAGAAAGAGGGAAACTAAAACCAATATATATATATATTCTCATAATAAACCTAGATGGGAAAGAAATGGGATATCCATCTCTACAGCCCAACCTAGGATGATGAGTCTCCCTGCAGCTCCAAAGGTCATTCATTGATGCTTGGTATCTCGCGTGTCTGTCCAAGAAATCCATGTGGAGGAATCACACCTCACCAAAAATCCATATCCTAAGGGGGAATAATCTCTATTATAGTAACTACACCTTAGTACAATAAGGGGGTTTCACTCAATAGATAGAGGAATTGTGCCCTGATGTGACAAGGGGGTACCAATCAGTGAATAGAGGACCCATTCTATAACATGATATGGGGTACCACTCAGTATATCGATATATAGAGGACCTACCCTGGTGAGATAGGGGTTCCACTCAGTTAATGTATGATCGTGCCCTAGTATGATAAGGGGTGCCACTCGGTAGGTAGAGGATTGGCACCTTAGTCTATCAGGGGGTACCACTCAGTAAATAGAGGACTCATTCCCTATTGCCTCATGGGGTACCACTCAGTAGATAAAGAATAAATATGTATGACCCAAACCCTAGTGCTATAAGGGAGTTTCCAACCTCGACATATCTCAGATGATACAGCCCTAATTGCTTCCATTATTGAGCGTTGGTTGAAGAAGCGTCATGCTTGGAACACCTCACACCATATCTCGTATGTCACGATTAAGGTCACCACCATGTTATATGTGGAAAAACAATCAAGATAGAATACTATTATGCTAAATTTTATCCTGAAAAAAGTATATACAATATTAAGAAGTTTCTATTGGTATACATAGTTTTTATGGGGTCCACACGACATGTGATCTCACCTCACTACCCGGTCATGTTCTTCCTTGAACATGGATTGGAATTCCATTTCATACCACACAACCTATATTGGTTGTACAAAAATTTATTAGCCACCCATGGTCTACTTATTCTCTTCTGGTTACACCTATGTACATTATCATGTACCCATGTACATGGTTATGTCCATGTATCCTAGCCATGTTCGAGTACATGGTTGTGCCCGTGTACTCTGGTTGTGCCTATATACCTAACCATGTACACCCCTATGTACTCACATAGTACACACCGAGATGATAGCATAGGTTCACATGGAATTTGGTGGATCCACATAGTGTGTGATCTTTTTCTTCACTTGAAACCCTAGTCACCGTAGACAAGGAGACTACACAGTGAGTGTTCTTCACAGTACACATTGTGTAGTCAGGTTAATTAAAGAAACATAAATTTCTTCATTTGGATCCCATATCTTCAATTTACACCATCTATTATTCTTATTAACAACTCAAAATCCACTTAAGTATAAGTTTAGGTTGCCATACATCAATCTCTAGCCTCAAATGGCTATAAATCAAGATTTTGATCTCCTACGGATGAGCCGCCACACAACTCGTAGCACCTCCTATCATCATTGTTGATCCTAATACTTGATCCATGAATAATCACCCATAAATCACCCTAATAAATATATAAATCACTATCCCAATTTTCATTATCCAAACCACCATGAATCTGAGGTTTTGATCATGCTCAAACCTTCCCTACATTGTCGAACCGCGACCCCGTGGACTAATGATGAAGAACACGAAGAACGGTAGGGATAAATACATATAAAAATGTATAACCATAATTGGCCTATAATTCTCATCAAAATATCACATAATCTAGTAAACCATGGGTTTTATCAATGAAAAAAAATATAAATTTATTTAATAATTTAATTTATCCAAATGGGATCATGTAAAGTGTTTGAAATCACAAATTAATAAAATAAAATAAGAATCCATGCATAATATTATAATAAAAAGGGTGAAAACAACATGTTACAATTCTTTCATCAAAAATTATAAATTGTTGGTGAAGAATTCATTCTCCAATGATAAATAATACTTATTGCATTCGCTCCCTCTCGATCCAAGTAGATCAGATTCTTCCTCATTCTATAATCTGACCAACTAATGAAGTATACCTATTTTCCTCTTCTAAAATACTCCCAGGGTTATATAGATAACCATATATATTTTTTATAATAGGATATTTAAAGAGAAATTTATTTAATGGCGATTTAAAATAAAATAAATAAAAAAATTATTTATTTTAATTAAATTCACCCACCAACGACTGCATTCCTTGGAACATCTGATGTCGAACAACCTTAGGTCACGCTTAGGGTAAACACCATGTTCCAAAGTCAATCATGGTCACAAATTCTCTATCTAAGGTACCAAAAAATAGGAAAACCAGAAACACTAAAGTTATGTGCATGTGTGCATTAAAATATATTAATTTTTTTAATATATTGATTTCAGGGTCCCGAGACACTCAAACACCACACCTAATCCAAGGATAAATCCAAATATATACATAAAAATATTCAAAGGAAAAAATCAAATAAAACCATAGTCATTACATTCTACCCCCTTTCAAGTATTTTCACCCCTAGAAGTATAAGATACACAAGAAGGTGTGGATACTGAGTCCACATTTTACCCTCATGCTCCTAGGAGCTCTCCTGCATGATCTTGTGCTACTAAAGTACTCAAACCAAAGGGATGGTCTATCCATGAAGGATCCTCTTCTTTTAATTCTCAATCACCATCAGTTACTTTACAAAGTTGTCTCCATCCTCGATGTTCATCTCACCCTAGTTAATAACATGTGTCGAATCATGCATGTATCCTCTCAATTGTAACACATTGAATATTTCATGCACCCAATCATATTGTGGGGGAAAGGATATGTAGTAATAAACCTCAATAACCCTCTATAGGATCACGAATAGCCTAATGAACCTTGGGTATATATTTTTCCCTTGGAAAAATATCTATAATCCTCATCATGGGAAGAATATCAAGAAAACATGGTCTCCCTGCTCAGACTCCAAGGGCCTTTGATGTCAATCTGTGTAAGATTTATTTCTACTCTGGGCTGTCCATATATGCTCATAGATCGCCTGAACCTTCTCTGCCATTGCCTACACCATCAATAACCCAAATAAAGATGTCTCTCCAATCTTATTACAACATAAGGGTATCTTTTATAGGTCCTTTAAAGGTTTCATACTGATATTAGACTGATGTCCATTATTATAATCAAACTTTACCAATGGAAAGTGATCCTACCAGCTCTAAACAAAGTCCAGCACATAGGCTCTTAGGATATCCTCTAACACCTGGATATTCCACTCAGAATATCCATAATTCTAGGGATGAAACACTATAATCACCCTCAATTGGGTCCTAAATGCCTCCTCTAAGCCTCTCCAAAACCATGAAGTGAATCGAGAATCATGGTCAGGGAAAACAGTCAAGGGTACCCCGTGAATTTGGATGATCTATCGCATGTATAACTACCACAGGTTCTCAATATAACTCTGATCCTTGATGAAAAGGAAGTATGAAAACTTGGTAAGTCAGTAAATAATCACCGAGATAGAATCATGGCCTCTCACTATCTGCGAAAGACCCATCATGGAGTCCATGGATATTTCATCCCATTTACACTCTAGGATTTCAAGAGGTTGTTTCAAACCTACAGGAACCTAGTTCTTAGCCATCACCTACTGACACGTGACACACTGAGAGATGAACTTGAAAATTTTATGCCTCATGTCATCCCACCAAAACAATATTTGAAGGTACTTGTACATATTTTCCATGATAATATGTACATCCAAGGGGGAAGTGTGAAACTACCTCATCACCCCTCTCACAATGTGATCGAAACCACCATTCATCCCTAGAAAAGGATGAAATGCTCCCCTCCTTCATAAAATTCATCTGGTGAATCTCTTGAGGATATCTAGTTATGTAGAACCTCATAGTTGATGTCTCCCAACTAGGACTCTCTCACACAATAAATAAGCATGTGTATTTTTCACCATTGACTAAAGAAAAAATACACCTCTCTCCTCCACCAGGGTCAGCTACAATTTATCCAGCTTCTTAGATACCTCCTCCACCAAGCATGAATGGGAATTATTTCTAAGGGAATTGGCCACCAATTTTCTCTTCCTAGAAGTATAAAATATATCGAATCCATAGTCCTACAAGAACTCCCATCAGTGCATCTATCTTAGGTTAAGATCTCTTTTGTGAATATATACCTGAGACTCTAATGGTATGAGTATATAAAAAGTGGTATATTAGAAAATAATACCTCCACACCTTTAGTATTAAGACTACCACTACCAAATCTTGGTCATGAGTAGTATAGTTCTTCTCATGGGGTCTCAAATTCCCTAACCCATATTATATCATTTCTTGCCTCTTCATCAACACGCAACTGAGCCCATCTTTAGAGGAATCGTAAAACACTATGTGCTTTACACCCTCTTTTGAAGTATCAACACATGATCACTAGTTAACCTCATCCTTAACTCCTCTAAGGATCTATAAAACTACTCAGTTCATGTAAACAATTCCTATTTCCATGTTAGGGTGGTCAAATAATCTACAGTCCTAGATAATTCCTCCACAAACCTCTATTAATACCCATATAAGACAAGAAAACTCTAAACCTCTTACACACTTTTGGTTGGATCACAAGAAATCACTACATCAATCTTCACTAGTTCCATAGCTAAACTGTGCTCAGATTTTACATGACCCAAAAAGTGAATCTTACGAATCTAAAATTGTCACTTTGAGAGATTACTATAAATATAGTGTTCTTTAAGTAAGTCTAGGACCATCCTAAAATTCTTTCATCCTACACCTATGATGTAGAGTAAATGATTATTTCATCAATGAATACAACCAAAAAACAGTCCAAGTATGGATAAAAGATTCAGTTAATCAAATTCATAAACACTAAGAAGGTATTCTTCACACTGAAATTCATCACCAGAAACTCATTGTGTCTATAGTGACATCGGAATTCCATTTTTGGAATAGCATCCTTAGGAAACCTCAATTTGTGGTAACTGGACTTGAAATCGATCTTCAAGAACCAACTCACACCTCTTAACTAGTCAAAGAGTTCATCAATCTTTGGTAAGGGGTACTTGTTATTTATATTTATCTAGTTCAGGTGATGATAATCAAAAAAAAACCCTCAAGCTCATATCTTCCTTTTTCATGAACAAAATCAAGGATTACCATTAGTACACATCAATTTTGATAAATCTATTCTTCTGAAGGTCCTTAAATTGAAACTTCATCTCCCATAGCTCTATAAAGGTTATCCAATATGCTGAAGAAGATATCGGTGGGGTCTTAGGGTGAAATTAAATGAAAAAGTACATCTCCTACGTTTGAGGTGGTCCTAGAACATACTTGGGGAAGACATCCATAAATACATCCAAAAATAAAGGAATCCAGATTCTTAAAGAGATCGTTTCACTAAGGGATAGGATCTCCAAATGATGGGTAATGGGTTGCAACTTCCTACTCCCAAGACCCACTCACTCATCCATGAGATCTCTCTCACCCACAAAGGATAATATCATCCCATATTCCTAAAGGAATATAAATTTCTTGTAATTATAGTCAATCTGAGCCCAAACCATTGACAACTAGTCCATACCCATGATAGCATCATAAGGTTTCATCAATAAAACCAAGAGGTCCCATGGGAAACCCTATCCACTGATCACTATCTCACACTGTCATTAGATAAGTTATATCGA
Organism: Viscum album; assembly: GCA_963277665.1. NCBI lineage: Eukaryota > Viridiplantae > Streptophyta > Magnoliopsida > Santalales > Viscaceae > Viscum > Viscum album. The sequence continues at coordinate 154,721 of CAUJRU010000408.1, read as the reverse complement.
AGAAGAGTTCCCTATATAAACCTCTAGTCAGATATGTTGGGATAATAAATCATCTAGAAGCTCCATCTCACTCACCATGTATATGGAGATAAAATAATTACTCACATGTGTTTCTATCAATACTAGATCAAGATTAGAATAAACAAAATTTTTATCATGGACCGTCTCTTGATCTACCTGGTCATATCCCTCCATGGCCTACAGCTACCCACGACCTCATCTTCCAGCTCCCTGAGCTTGGTTTGGTCCACCAGGTAGTGATGGTGGTGGGATTATCTCATAGCATCATTCCCCACCAACAGCTCTTCCCTCCAAATCTACACCTGCTCTTCATCTAGTACTACCACCCTGGTTGTGTCTAGGAGATCCTTGACCATAACTCTACCTCTTTCGTGGTGATCCATCTCCTGCCTACCTACCCTCCTTATCTTGATAGGTTGGGAAATTATTATCCATGTGATCTCACCCATCACAAAGATAGTTTCTAACCTCTCTAGGATGATCAGGACCTCTACACAAACCTTGCACCACATATCCACATGACTGATTCCATCCATGAGAGGGTATCCTTTGTCGAGACCTTACCGACTGGTTCCTGCTAACTACTATAGACAACTCAGCCCCATGATGCCCAATGCTAGATCTCACTTCCTGGAGTCCCTATGATAGGAATATATTCACCACTAGATCCTGCTCTAGCACTCCAGTATATGTGGTAATTCACAAGGGGGCCACACTATCATGGATGTCTCTATGAAGATCGTGTTCAAACTTCTGCACCTGGAAGATACCATCTCATACCATGTCAAGGAAGTACCGTATAAGGTTGGTGAACCTAATTTAATACTCATAAACCATAATATTACCCTAATCTAGCTTAAGAATCTCATGGATATGAACTGAGAAAAATCACAAGGGGTAATACTCCTCATGAAATATCTACTAGAATTCAGGCCATGAGAGCATCATCTCATCATGAGTCTATGTGATGAGAATTCTCACAGTGTCCTACTGCTCCATGTAAAATAATGACTGCTAGTGAAACCATCTGATCAGTCGGGGTCTACATGAGCCTGAAGAATTAGATCACTAACTCAAGTTAATCCTCCACTACCTGGCGATATGGCTCGTCATGGAAACTTAACAGTCTCAGATACTAGAACTCTCAGAGCATGCTAAACCTAAATGAATAATTATCCTAACTTGAAAGTATCATATACTTCCCGAAAGGCAGGGTGATTCTCCCTACCATCCTAGAGGAAACACCTCATGAGATGACCCCTGAACTGAGGCCTCATCACTCATTATATTTTCATCGTGATCTTGAATCAGTAACCTAGATGGATATCTTTGTGGAGGTATCTGAAATTGATAAAAATGTACCATGCTTATATGAGAATATATATATATATATATATATATATATATGGGGAGATGTCTCAAGAAGGATAATAAAATTAATCAATCCTATATGATGCATGTACGATTTTCACCTACAACCAATGTATCAGTATATCGACTTCACAAGAAGGTAGTCAGAGTCCTGGTGAATGGATATATCAGCCATGGACACTAGGTTCTCCGGAATGAAAGCCAAACTCTAGACACTTTGACACTATTTCCCTAAGTACCAACCAATTCCTCATAAGGGAAAAAATACAAACATTTTCCAAGGAATGAACTACTCTAATACCACTCTGTAATGACCCGACCCACCGGGGCCCTCTTGGTTGGTGGTAAGATGAGTCGCCACAACCCCAAACCAACCTCCAATGGGCTAGGGGCTGAAAATATGAACCAATAAAGAATAAATGGAATAGGAGGCCTTTCCCTAATGTAGTTATACACATGAACCCAATCATCTCCATGAAAAAGTGTAGAGGAATAATATAAAGACTATAACATCTAGAGTAATACCATGCATGAAATAAACTCTAGGGAATACATCTGAGTATGAAGAAATAAAAAAAGTGTAAGGGGGAAAAATACATACCCATCCAGAAATGAAGTCCTAATCTAACAACAACTAGAATAAAGTAAAGAAAAGAGGGATCATCTTTTAATATCCAAGCTCAACCACCATATACATCATATGAACCCAAGTATCACTATGCTCTACCAATGTCACCATCAAACTATTTGACATCTTCATAAGACACAACATGTTCTGGAAAATCACATGCAAGGGTGAGTATATACATACCCAGTAGGATGTCTCGAAAACCAAAAAGGGAGAAATAGATAGGTATAATAAAATTAAGCTTGACCTAAAGAAATAGGGAAACAAAATCCAATATATATGTGTGTGTGTGTGTGCTCATAAGAAACCCTGATAAGAGAAAAATGGGATCTCCATCTATATAGCCTAGACCAGGATGATAAGTATTTCTACAGCTCCAAAGTTCCATCATCAATTCCCAGCATCTTGTGTGTCTATCCAAAAAATCCATGTAGAGGATCTATGTTACTCTACTGCTCCACAACCTAAGGGAGAACAATCTCCAATAGAGTACTTGTGTCTTAGTATGATAAGGTGGTGCCAATTAATAGATAGAGGACTCATTCCCTGATAAGACAGTTTGTACCGCTCAGTGAAAAAAGTACTTGTGCCTTAAAACAATAGGGGTACCACTCATTACATACATAGATAGAGTACTCGCACCCTAGTGTGATAGGGGTTCTACTCAATAAATGGGGGAACCTTTCCCTAGTATAATAGGGGTGCAAGTCGGTAGGTAGAGGACCCACACCCTGGTCCATTTGGGGTGTCACTCGGTAAATAGAGGACTTTCACCCTAGTGTTTTAAGGGGTACCACTCAGTAAATAGAGAGGAAATATGGGGGACCCATGCCCTAGTGCAGAAGGGGGGTTTTTCAACCCCAGCATCTCTCAAATGATCCTTCATTGATCATTGACATCACAGAGCATTTTCTGAAGAAGCGTCATGATCGAAACACCTTGCATCATATCTTGTATTCCCCCAATGAAGGCCAACATCACATTATACACAGAAAAACACACATGATAGGTTACTCGAGAGCCAAAATATGAGTCCCAAATAAGGATATATGATAGGAATAAGTTTCTATGGGTATACATGGAATGTATTGGTTGTACATAGCATGTCTCTTCCACCCAAGACATTCCTATGCTCTTTCATCCATTCCCATATACATTGGCTCGTTCCCATGTACATGGTTATGTCTAGTTATCCTAGTTTTTTTCAAGTACATGATCATTCTCGCGTACTCTAGTTTAGCCAGTATACATGGTTGTGTCCATGCCCATGTACTCCTGAGTACACACTGAGCTGCCAACATAGGGTCACATGGAGTTTGGTAGGTCTATATAGTTTGTGATATTTTTCTTTATTTGAAACCCTGGTCATCTCATCTATGGGGACTAAACGGCATGTGTTCTTCACAGTACACATTAGGTAGTTGGGTTTTTCATAGAAATTTAAGTTTTATCATGTGGATTCATGATCTTCCATTTCCACCCCCGATTTCTCCTGTTGACCACTCAAAATCGTCCGAAATCAAAGGTTATGTCACTATCTATAGATCTTTGTCCTTAAATATCTAGAAATAGAGAATTCAATCTCTCGTCGATGAGTCATTGCACATCCCATAGGGCCTCCCATAGTTATTATTGTTACGGATCCAAGATCCATAAAGCATTACTTTCAAATCGCCCAAATCTATCCATAAATAATTATCCCAATCATCTTTCTCCAACCCACCACAAATATGGGTGTTTGATCATGCTCAAACCTACCCAGAAATTTCAAACCATGACCTCATGGGACAATGATGAAGAATGGTGGGGAGAAATACACATAAACAAATGTATAACCATAATTTGACCAACTAATAATCAAAAAATCATGGAAATAAAGTGTGTTAGCAAGGAAAAACAAATATAAATTGATTTAACAATTTAATTTATCTAGATAGGATCATATGAAGGGTGTAAAATCATATAAGAATCCATGCTCAAAATTTTAATCAAATGGGTGGAAACCACAAATGATGAATCCTAAATCAAAAAGGATTGATCACTCTTGAAGAATGTGTTCTCCAGTGATGAAGAAGACCTGTTGCGTTTTCTTCCTCTCGGACATTTTTCATTATTTGATCTGATCCACCAATTAAGTACACCCATTTTTCTATTTTTAAATCCTCCCAGTGTTATGTAGATAACCCTGGATATTTGTTATAATAGTCTATTTAAATAGGAATTTAGGTCGTGGACATTTAAAATAAAATAATTTATTTATTTATTTATTTTAATTAAATGCACCTTACAATGAATGTTTTCCTCAGAGTGTCTGACTCCGACCAACCTTAGGTCGTGTATAGGGTGATCACCATGTTCTATAATCAACCATGGTCTCAGATTTTCCATCCAAGTTCCTGAATAATTGGAAAACTAGAAACACTGAAGTGATGTGTGCATGAGCATTAAAATATATTAATATTTTTAATATATTGATTATGGGGTCCCGGGACACCCAAAAACCACACCAAATCCAATTATAAATCTAGATATATCCATGAAAATATTTAAAGTATGTTGTAACATCCTAAGATTTTAAGAAATATCTTCTTTTTAATTAATTTAAATTCTTTAATCGATTGTGTTACACGAAATACATAGATTAGCTTACATCACATGAAACACCAAGTTTATCTTGCATTTCACTCAATATCTAGTCCCTATGATAACTTGTGTTACATGTAAGGTTGAGTCTTACCGAACAATAACATACTATTATTATTATTATTTAATATGATAGGTTTACCACCTTTTATTGGTAAACCTATTTTATATCTAATTTTTGACACTTTTATAATTTTTATATTAAAAAATAAACTTCATTTTTGAAATTGGAATATCAAATTTTAATTTGGGTGAGTTTTTGGTATTTTTATGAGAAATTTCTTTTCTTGATGAATAGTGAAAAATATTGCAGTTCAGTTAAAAACTGTCTTTTCGTTTAAATAATTATTATTTTTAAATTATATTTTAAATTGGGTTTAAAGTCCAAATAGATCAATTATAAATAAATTAATCAAATTTAGGTCATATGAATCATTTTTATGTTGAATTTATATAAAAATACTTAATGAACTTTTGAGCATTTTAACTTTAAAAATCCACTTTCTCATCATGTCTACAGGATTAGACTTAAACTTAATTTTTTAACTTTTTTGAATTTAATTTGGAAAAATAGACATAAATATTTTTAATTATTATTATATTTATAGTATAATGATATAAAATTAGTTTTTTACCAAAAATATTAGTGAAAATAATTAAAATTAATTACAGCGATTAAGGTAAAATTAATCTTAACAAAGGACTAAACCTTAAACTTAAGGTCCAAAATGACATATACACTTGTCCAAAAGTAATTTTATGATAATATTTCTACCATATCCACTATTTGTTTTAATTTAATGAGTTATTGTGATATTATTCCATTAAAGTGACTTGTATAATAAGTTAAGTAAGGAAAAAGACAAAAAAGAACCTTCCTTACCTTTAACATTTATAAAGATTTAGATTATGCAAAAAGCTACATAGTTTCATTTATAAAAATATTTTGAAAGGTAAAATAGTTTTTTTATCATGGTAATTTAACTTTAATTTTTAGAGATGATATAATTACATTAAACACTTAAAAAATGCCAACACAAGGACTATTTAGTTAATAATTAAATAAAATAAATGATGTTAAAAACAATAAAAATAAAGTAAATTTATTGAGTTATTGTGTTCCATTATTTTTTTAGATAAATATATCATGCTACACATATTTTAACTTAATATATTTTAATTCCAATTTTTTTGATATTTTTAACTTAAAATTAAATAAACAATGTCAAAATTGACATTAATATTATATTATAGTAAATGATGTTTTATTAAATGATTTAAAATTAATAAAAATGATATATTATGACAAGATATTTTTAATTATTAATAAATACCAAATATGGTTCATTAATTGATTAATTGGTCTTTTATAATTACCATATATGCCCATAGATAGTAAAAACATTATTAGTACGGTCCTGGTTAAAGCATTGTTTTTGTGTGTTACATGCATTTGTTTTAAAATTAATTTCCAAAAAATATAAGTTTTTTATTTTGTAAATTATATATAATATTTATAATTCATTGGACCTAAATTTTATAATAAATCTAACCTTAATTTATTTTTAATGGTCAAATTACTTAGGTTGGAAAACTAGTTACATAAATGAAAAACCAAAATGAAAAATATAAGGAAACTTAAAGACTAAGGAACAAAATTGTAAAAATGTTGTTCTTTTGTGTGGTGGAGATTTTTATAGACCGTAATTTCACTTTACTCCATTATTTTTCCATTTTTTAAGCTCATTAGTTAAGGGAGACCTCCCAATAGTTATTGTCTTTTTTTATTTACAAGAATGTCACTCCCCCTCCATTATAAAAAGGCATTCAGTCTTACCCTTACTCATACCTCTAAAGAAAATTTTAATCATCCAAAATTTGACCAAATAGACTCATAAAATCCCTCCCCTAAACCTATAATACTCTATTTTTTCATAAATATAACCAAGGAATCCCTTTGGTGCAAACCAAAAGGAGTTACCGGAAAATAAAGAGGTAACATTCTTCAATGTGCATTTATGTTTTATTTGCTTCTACACCTATTTATTTATTATTATTCCATGATTATATAATAAAATTAGTATCCTCAATATACTAAAATATTGTTATATCAAGGTTTTTAACTACACCTACACACACTTCCATCAAATGAGTAATGAATTTATCATTCGTGTACAGTGAACAACTGAATCGTGAAACTATGTCATTTGTTTTTCCTTTACCACCTATCATGGTTGATAATTATTATGGATACCCCATTTTTATATGATATATATGACATTTATGTTTTCTTAATACTTCTTTGATTTTTATATAAAATGTAACTTTATGCATTCTATTTGGTGTAAATACGATAACATCATTTGTGGACGTGTGGACTACCGCCTCCTCAAAGTGATGTGATACATTCACACATTACATGGAATGTATTAAGGATGATTTTAATTAAACATATATGAAATAAATTACATATATATGATATTAATGACATAATTACCTTTCTAAAAATATAATATATCGTTTTTTTTATTACCCTTTTCACACACTAAAAAAAGTGATAACGTCATTCATGAATGTGTGAACTACTATCTCCTAGATGTGATATGATTACTTTTATATCACAATAATTTTATATATAAGTATATATGATTAAATAATATGGTAATTGTGATATAATGATAATTCTGTAAAGATAAAATTTACTCTCTTTCTTTCCATAATGATCATTGAAAATGAGAACATTACTCATGCATACGTACAGCCTACCATCTCCAAGATCATAACATTGGTTCATTTTTAATAACCATAATTCATGATTGTTTTTTAAAGAATAATTGATGTATAAATATGATAATTATATCATGATTACTATTCTGGATATGTAACATCATGGGTAGTGATAGAATAAGTCTTTTTTCATATAAATTAATATTTATGAATTAAATTTTAATTTCTCCTTAAAGGGGATGATATGTATGATAGAGTACCTGACATGCAATAATGATTTTCTCCAAAATCTTACATTCCATGCAATAATAAGTTATACTGAAAAATAATATATTATTAATATTATTATTTTAAGTGGTAGTTATCTCTTAGATATTGTGTTGGAGAGAATGAAAAGTACTAACTATATTTTGTTTACACAAGTTTATTAAATGTTCTTACATTCATCCAATAAGTTTTATAGGCTAAAAATAAGAATAAATCTAATTTTAAACATAAAAAGCTCCATATTTTTAAAATTTAGATTGACCACCTTTTAATGGATAGCCCATTTTAAATATAATTTTTAATGATTTTATAATTTTTATATGATAAAATAAACTTCATTATTGGATATAAGGATATTAAAATTTAATTTGGGTGTATTTTTGGTATTTTTCTAAGAACTTTCACATTTTTATGAATAGTGAATAATACAGAATTTTAGTTTAAAACTTCTTTTTCATCTAATTTATTTATATAGTTAAATTATGTTTTTATTTAGTTTTAAGGTATAATTAGATAAATATTATATCATTTAAAATCTTTTAGTTCATGTTAAACAATTTTAAATTGAATTTATATATAAAAACTTAACAAACTTTTGAACATTTTTACTTTAAAAACTCACTGGGTCATCCCATCTGTGGGGTTAAATTTAAATTAATTTCTAAAAATTATATGAATGGAATATAAAAAAATGGATTCCATATTTGAAATTAAAATAATTTATACTTTATAATAAGTTCAACTTAATTTTTTACCAAAAATATTAGTGAAATTAATTAAAATTAATTATAGTAATTAAGAGAAAAAGTAGCATTACAAGGGACTAAACATTAAACTTAAGAGCCAAAATTATTTATAAACTTGTAAAAAATCCATTTTATGGTCATATTTATACCTTATACTCTATTTTATATAATTTTGATCTTTATTGGAGCCACTTTTCATAGTAAAAATATAGATGGAATTCCCTTTTCAAAAATTTACAAGAATGTCACTCCTCCTCCACTATAAAAAGTCACTCATCCCTCCCACTTATTCACACATATAAATCACTTTCTATTGCCAAAACTCTACTAAAATAATCTCACAACATCCCTCACCTCATACTATAATTTTCCCTTTTCACATAAAGTCATCCAAGGAAGCCCTTTGGTGTAAACCAAAAGGAGATACCCAAAGAAGAGGTAACATACTTCCTCAAGCTCCTTTATTTTATTTTCATTCTACACCACCTAAATTATTATTATTAATTGATTAAATAATATCCTTAGTATCATAAATATACTGAGATGTTTTTATCCTCAGTTTTCTACCTACACTTACATACACTTCCATCTAATGGGTAACGAAGATATCGTTTTTGTGGACGGTGAACTAATGCCTTGCAACATGATGTCGTTCATTTTTCCTTTACCTCCTATAATGTTTAGGAATTATTATGGAAACACTATAAATATATGATAAATATGATATTTATTATTTCTTTATGATTCTGTAATTTTTATATAACACATACCTCTAGGATTTCCATTTTGTGGGAATATGATAACATCTTTTGTGGAAGTGTGGACTACCGCCTCCTCAAAGTGATGTGATAAATTCACACACACTACATGGAATGTATTAAGGATGGTTTTAATTAAACTTATGTGACATACATAACATCCATATGATATTTATAACATAATTACATTTTGAGAATTAAAATATATCATTTTCTTTAACATATTTTCACACACTAAAAAATTGATATCGTCGTTCGTGGATGTGTGGGCAACCACCTCCTCAATGCGATGTGATTCCTTTTACATAAAAATAATTATATATGTAAGTATATATGATTAAATAATATGGTATTTATGATATAACAGTAATTCCATAAAGATAAGTGTTACTTACCTTCTTTCTATAACGATCCTTGAAAAATGGGAACATTACTCATGTGTACGTACAACCTACCGTCTCCATGATTGTAATGTTGGTTAATTTTTCATAAAAATATTTCATGATGGGTTTTAAAATTATAATTGATGTATAAATATGATAATTATTTCATAATTATTATTCTTTATATGTTTATATAATTAACCAATTGGCCATAGTTGACCTACCAAAGTCATTTTTGACACATAAACCGAATATAGTCAAAACACTCGATGTAAACTTAATTTTTTAAGTAGTTATTTAAAACATTGTAATAAGTGAAATAAAATTAATGATAAACTTGAAAAGTGTTCTGAAGAAAGTAAATAATTAACATATGTTTATTACTCAGGAAGACAAAGACCCATGTGACAAGTCAGACTCAAGGTAAGTTATTTCATATCAATCTCCTTTCATTGATACATTTCTTAATGATATAGAAATTTATTATTTTTTAAGGTATATATACATCCCCTTGTACATTTTATATCAATATTTTATCTATTATCATGTTCTTTAATTTTTTTTAAAAATTTCATTCTTTCATGGTGCTTATGATTTAAATGTTTAAAGTAGTATGGGATTCTTTGAATATTTATAGATTTAATCCTTTCCTTTAAATATTATTTATATTATTTTTCATATTTATTTATATATATATATAAAGGGTTATAAAGGAAATTTTGTTTCTATTTTTAATTACATTCAATTTTTTTCAAAAAGGAATATTTTTATGTGTTTTATATGTAATGTTTTTGACAAACAACAAAAAAAATGTTCTATTCTTAACATACACGGCAACAATGAATTTTTCACCACATTAGACATTATTTTATTTTTGGTTTCATTTAAAATATTTCATATTTTATTAAATGAAAAAAAAATATCTTTTTTGGGTATTTTGGAATTGAAGATTGTTTTTAAAAGAAAGGTTTATTTTGTATTGGAAATGGTATTTTTGAATGAAAATGAAATTTTAATATCTGAAAAAAAATTTCATATGAGTTTAAAATAGATTTTCAAATGATGTAATTTTTTATTTCTTATTGTGGTTATTGGACATTTTAAATTATGGGTGTGCACTTATAAATCTATAATGAATTGGGTAATGATTATATTATATGGATAATTATATTGGAATTTGGACGTATGGTTATTCCAATATTTAAATGTTTTGTAAGGGTTCTGTAAGGGTTCAATGTGATAATGTCCCAAAGGTACCTATATGGATTTTATATGTTTCTAATGATTTTTCCAGGAAATCATTTGTTTTCAAAAGGTGAATTATATGATACTTATTAAACAATGATATTTCCCTCTTTGTGTAAAATTTTATGCTTTTAAGTATTTTCATGAGTTTTAATGTTTATTAATGGACTAATGGTTTCCTTCTTTTTATATCTCTTACTGATATGTTTATGCTCATCCCACATTTTTTAAATGTTTTTCACAAGAATTAAGGGTGATTAATGGATTAGAATAATTCATGTTTAAATTCATGAAGAGTTTTCTTAAAAGAAATCATGCATTATTTTAAAAGTTTTAAATTGTGGAAAAAATGGATACTATTTGGAAGTGTACACTTTGTATTTTTATAGTTTTTTATGTATAAGTTATTGCATAATTATATAAAACTCTCAATCTTAAAATATTATCATTGTAAAATAAAGTAAAACTATTGAATTCACTCAATATTTTGTAATGTTTAAGGTCGGGACCTTATAGTTGGTATAAGAGGTCGGCTTAGATAAATTTAGAGGTTATGATAGTGTTAATGGAATTCCCTTATAATATTTTAGTTTATGGTTAAGTAAAAATGATATAGAATTTAAAAATTACCATGTTTCTTCATATAGAGTATGTTTATTTAGAATGGTTTTCTGTAGAGTAAATAAAGAAGTTGTAGTGGGAAGGAATTGAGAGAAAAATATCCTTTCGATTCAATATCTTAAGATGATTGGAACCAAAACTGAGTAGTTTGTTGCATTGATGGCTTAGTTGACATGGTCTATAAATGGTGGTGGTGTCTATGCTATATAGCAACCCGATCTACCCTAAAGAAACATGTCTTTTGTGGATAATTTCATGAGTAAATATCCTCTGTCATTCAGAGTATCATCTTACCCCTCACTAGATGATGTATGGATTAAAGCCCTATAAAATATATTCAATTTCATGGGTTTTTTAGATCACAAAAAGTTAAATATTACAATTTATCATTTTATAGATGAATCTAATTAGTGGTGGTCAATGGTTAAGAATATATGAGAAAGTGAAGAGATTGAAACCATGGAATGTGATTAATTTAAGAATATTTTCCCTGGTAAATATTTCCCTTCGGTTGTTCGACTTAGGATGGAAAAACAGTTGTTGGATAAGTTTGTGGTTCTCTTTATAGATGATATTTTGGTTTATTCTAAAATTTATAAGGAACATTAAAGGTACTTAAGTACTGTTTTGGTAACTTTAAATAAAATAAAATATATTAAATGTTTAGTAAGAGTGAATTTTGGTTATAGAAAATTTCATTCCTTGGACATATTGTTTCTAAATATGGCATAATCGTTGAACCTTATAAAATAAAAGTTGATAAAGAGTGTCTAAAACCCACAAATATTACATAGATTTGTAGTTTTCTTAAATTAGTGAGTTACTACTAGAGGTTTTTTGAAAAAATTTCTCATTTTTCTATCCCACTAACTAAGTAAAGTTGAAATGGATTTAATTTCATCTGTACAAAATAATGTGATGATTATTTTTAGGAAGTAAAAAAAATATTGGTTAATACTCTAGTTTTAGCATTGCCTTACAGAAATGGTGATTTCGTCCTCTATAATGATTCTTCATTGAAAGTACTTGGTTTTTTCTTAATGTACAATGATAAGGTAATTTCTTATGTTTCAAGTCAGTTGAAACCTCATGAGTTAAATTAACCTACACATGATTTGGAATTAGCTGTTATTTTTTTGTATTAAAAATTTGGATGCATCATTTGTGTGGAGTGAAGTGTGAAATATATACTAATCAAAAAATTTAAAGCATATATTCACTCAAAAATAATTGAACATGATACAAATAAGATGGTTGGAACTAATCAAGGATTATTATTTCTCAATTTATTATTATTCAGGAAGAGAAAACAAGGTGGTTGGTGCTTTGAGTTAAAAAATTAATGTTTCATTAACCATGTTACATTTGAAACATGACCCTTTGGTTAATTATTTGATGAATTTTGTGTTGGATTTGGTTCCCTAGAAACCAACTTATTTGTACTTTATGATAAACATGTATTCATTGGATGAATATTAATAAACTATTTATCACATCATGATTGTTATTTTGTGTGATATAGTATTTTATAATTTCCTAAGAATAGTTTTCGCACTAAAAGGTCATAGCAGATCCCTGCTATCATGAGAACCTAAAAGTTACATGACACTATTCTTGAATATATATTCTATGAATGGATGATATCATTTTAAGGGACACCAATGATACAGGATATTAGGGGTGGGGACTCATGAAACTTTGAGGCACCATCTCATGGTGTGTGCCCTTGGTAATATCCAAGAGGATATTATAAGAACAATACCCACCAGTAGAAAATAAACATTCATAAGTTTCATTGGATATTTCTATCTGCGGACATGTGTATTAGTCCTTAGACTTTAAGATTATTATTAATGGGTATTATGAATCACTCACTTAGATGTATTGAAAAAAACTGTGACGACAGATTTTCGTAGTAAGGTAGGATATGTTGGGTGTGTCACGAGTAATACCGCGTTAATAAATAATGCGATAAAGGATTTTTCACTTCTACAGAAGTAGATATCTCGGGACCTTTTATGGAAATTATATAGCCTAAATAAATATATTTCCATGGTGTTCTATAGACAAGTTAAATTCTAGGAATTCAAAAAATGATAAATCGAGCACATGGGTTGATGGCACTTGCATGAAACCCACTTGATTGTAGATATCATGAAAATGGAATTATATTACACAGTAAGTGTTCATATGAGGTGACATGTCATTACAACATCAACTTCTTTCTATTGGGTTCCTTAAACCGTTACTAGACAGTAATCTTGGACTTTGGGCAAGCCCACCTAATGCCAATGAGAAAGAGACCTAGATGGTCACACACTAAGTGTAGCCAGTATCTCAATTAAATAATTTATTTATTTAATAAGTTGAATAAATATTATTCCTGGTTGTGATTTAATAATTATTCAAGTATGCCTAATCACATTTATTTCATCGTTAGTTATTCGAGATAATATATTGCAGATGGAATATTTATTTATCGGAGAATAATAGAGTTATATTTATTTTAAATAAATATTCATTATTCAAGTTCTGGTATATATTGAGGAGGATTGGCGGGCCAAGTTATGGGTCTAGTAACAAATAATATTAAATATTTTTTGGTTAAATAATATTTAAACATAACATGCAAGTTAAGAACATGTCAGGTAAATAATATAATCTCTATTATTATTGACATGGGGTTTCACAAGTAATAATAAATTAATTAATGTAACTTGTGATAATTATTTATTATTATATCTGGTGAATTAAATTCCCCATTATGTTATTATTCTTCAAATTATCCAAGGGGTCATTCAACCATCTAACCAATCATTATGTGAAAAAATCCTTGGATAAAAGCACTCAAGCCTAGAGAACTCTTCCCTCTCTAATAATGATCTCAATAATGAGTGAGAAACTCCTCCACCGGATCAAGGAGAATGATTTAGAAGTGATTATCAAGGCGATCGAAGGAAGACATTGCAAGCGCAAGGATCTTTCATGCTGGCACCCGGAGACTCCTTCATCAGTGTCTGGAGATACATGGAGCATATGTGGTTCACCACTAGAGGATTATTATTCTTGGGTTCTACATCGCAACAAAGCCACACCTCAGACCTATGGTCATCCGCATCAACGAAGAAAGAATCGCCTTGGAGGTAATTCTATAATTTAATTAAATTAATTATAAACAAAATATGTTGATCCTATCTTCTCAGTTATGGGTTCTCTCCTTTTTATTTTATCTTTGATTTGATTATGTGGATAATGGAATTCATCATCATATTGATCCTAGATTAATCACCAATTATAGAAATTTTCAAAGTTGGGTACACACATATCCTGTGCTTCCACTATGCCCAAAACCTACATTTTGGCCTAGAAGTTGTGGATATTGAGACATCCTCTATTTTGTTTCAGGTTTCAGTGAATTCTACTTTTTCAAAAATAATTAAGAGGGATCAGAAGGTGGATCAGTATTTGTAGGAAAAGGTAGAATATGTTAATAATGGTAAGTTTCCTAATTTTAATATTGATAAATAATGTGTTTTATGATTTGAAAAAATATTATTTGTTCCTTGTGATTTATAGTTGATGAAATAATTGTTAACTGAAGCTCAAAATTATCTATTTTCAGTTCATTTGGGAAGCACTAAAATGTACAGATACATTTAGAAGTATTATTAGTGGGATGGAATGAAAAGAGATATTACTAAATTTACTGTGAAGTGTTTTGAATTTTCAGCAGGTTGAAGCAGAGTGACAGTTACCAAAGGGGATGCTTCCACCATTTCCAATACCATATTGGAAATGGGAGAATATATCATTAGATATTATGGTAGGATTTCAAAACACTTCTCAAGGTAATAATGTAATTTGTGTTGTTGTTGATCGATTAACTAAATTTTCACATTTTCTTCCTATTTAAGATAAAATGTCTTTAGAGAAAATTTCTAGACTGTATCTAAAAGATATTATAATATTACATGGAGTGCCTATATTTATTGTATCAGATCATGATCCTAGGTTCACATTAAATTTTTTGAATGGAATTTAGAAGTCGTTGGGTACTAAATTAAATTTCAGTATGGCTTTTCATCCTCAATCTGATGGACATTCTAAGTGGAAGATTCAAAACTTGGAGGATACACTTCATTCTTAATCAATGGATTATTAGGGAAGTTGGGATCAATATATTTCTTTGGTTAAGTTTTCTTATAATAACGGTTTTCATTATAGTATACAGATGGCGCCATTTGAGGCATTATATGGAAATCGGTGTCAGACACTAGCTTTTTGGGACAATGTAGGATAAGGGAAGTTGATGGGAGTAGAGTTGGTAGAGGAAATGGTAGATAAAGTTTAGTTAATTCAGTGACACATGAGGTTATCTCAGAGTATTCAGAATATTTATGTAGATAACCATAGGTAAGATCTTTATTTTAAGGTAAGTGATAATGTCTTTTTAAAATTTTCTCCATGGAAAAGTGTGATGTGTTTTGGTAAGAAGGGGAAGCTGATTCCATGGTTTATTGGACCATATGAAATCCTAGAAAAAGTTGGATCAATTTCCTATTGATTTTATTTACCTCCATGTTTTTCCTAGGTACACAAATTATTTCATGTTTCAATGTTAAGGATGTATTCATCGTATTCATCTCATGTTTTGATCCCTAAAGTAGTTCAACTGGAAGAAAATATATCTCATGAGGAACAACCAGTTCAGATTCTTGACCATAGAGAGAAAATATTGCGGACTAAGTTGATTAATAAGGTTGAGGTTTTATAGAAAAACCATATGGATGAAGAGGAAACATGGGAATCTAATAATTTTATGAGATAAAAATACACCCATTTATTTGATAAGCGAATAAAATTATAAGGACGCAATTTCCAAAATGGTGAAGGATGTAGCATCCCAATTAATGATAGAATAATTATTTTTTTCATATTTATTAATATTTATGAATTAAAATGTAATTTTACCTTAAAAGTTACACTATGTTTGATATCATACCTAACACACAAAAATTATTTTCTTGGAAATCTTATGTTGCATGCAAGACTGAGTTATACAAAAAAATAATATATTGTTAATATTATTATATTAAGTGGTTGTTATCACTTAGAAACTGTGTCAGTGGGAATAAATAAGACTAACTATATTATGTTTACACATGTTTATTAAATGTTTTTACATTCATCCAATAAGTTTGATAGGCTTGAAATAATAATAAATCCAATTTTAAGCATAAAAAGCTCTATATTTTTTAAAGGTAGTTTTACCATATTTTAATAGAGAACCCATTTTAAATATAATTTTTGAAACTTTTATAAATTTTATATGAAAAAATAAACTTCATTTTTTAAATTGGGATATAAAAATTTACTTTGTGTGTATTTTTTATATTTTTCTGAGAACTTTCACGTTTTGATGAATAGAGAATAATAATGAATTGTAGTTCAAAACTATTGTTTCATATAATTTATTTATATAGTTAAATTGTGTTTTTATTTGGTTTTAAAGTATAATTATATCAATTTTATATCATTTAAACTAATTTAGGTCATTTGAAACAATTTCACATTGAATTTAGATATAAAACTTAACAAACTTTTGAAAAATTTTAATTTAAAAACCCACCTAGTCATCTCGTATGTGGGATTAAATTTAAATTAATTTATGCCACTTGTATGATTGGAATTTAGAAAAATAGATTCAGTATTTTGAATCAGAATAATTTACAATTTCTAATAAGTTCAACTTAGTTTTTGACCAAAAATATTAGTGAAATTAATTAAAATTAATTACAGCGATTAAGAGGAAAATTAGCTTAACAATTGATTAAACCTTAAAATTAAGAGCCAAAATGACCTATAAACATATAAAAAATACATTATATATACATATTTATACCCTATACTCACTTTTATTAAATTTGGTTCATTATTGGATCCACTTTTCATATGAAAAATGTGGGTGGAATTCCCTCTTCAAAAATTTGTAAGAATGTCACTCCTCTAACACTATAAATTGGAACTCACCCCTTCCACTTATTAACACATATAAATCCCTTTTTATCACCAAAAATATACTCAAATAATATAATAAAATCCCTCCCTTCATCCTCTAATCCTCCCTTTGGGAATAAATCCATCCAAGGAATCCCTTTGGTGTAAACCAAAAGGAGTTACCCAAAGAATATGTAACATCCTTCCTCAAGCTCCTTTGTTTTATTTTCACTCCCCAACACCTTAATTATTATTATTTATTTATTATATAATAACCTATATATCCTAAATATACTTATATTTTTTATTCTAATTTTTCAGCCTACACTTACACACACTTCCATATAATGGGTGACAAATTTATCGTTTATGTGTATGTCGATCTATCGTCTCACAAAATGATGTCGTTCATTTTTATTTTACCACCTTTCATGGTTGGGAATTATGATGGGAATGTTGTTTATATATTATATATGTGATATTTATTATTTATTTATTCTTATTTAATTTTTATATAACACATACCTCTTTGCTTTCCATTTTGTGGGAATACGATAGCATCGTTTGTGGAAGTGTGGACTACCACCTCCTCAATGTGATGTGATACATTCACACACACTACATGGAATTTATTAAGGATGGGTTTAATTAAACTTATGTGAAATACATAAAATTAAAAATATATTAATGAAATAATTAAATTTCTATAAATACAATATATCATTTTCTTTAACACCTTTTCACACACTGAAAAAGTGATAACATCGTTTGTGGATGTGGGGATTATCGCCTCCTTGATGTGATTTGATTACTTTTACATAACAAGAATTATATAGGTAATTATATATGATTAAATAATATATTATTTATGTTATAATTTTCATTTTATAAACATAATTGTTACTTACCTTCTTTCTATAATGATCATTTAAAAATGAGAACGTTACTCATGTGTACGTATGACCTACTGTCTCCATGATTGTAATGTTGGTTCATTTTTCATAATAATATTTCAATATTGGTTTTAAAAGTATAATTAATGTATAAATGTGATAATTATTTCATGATTATTATTCTTTATATGTTGATATAATGACCCCTTTGACCATATTTCACCAACCAAAGTCATTTTTGACACATAAACCGAATATGGTCAAAACACCTGATGTAAACTTAATTTTTTTAAGTATTTATTTAAAACATTGTAATAAGTGAACTAAAATTAAATATAAAATTGAAATTTTTTATTAATAATGTAAATAATTAACACAAGCTTATTATTCAAGAAGATAAATACACATGTCAAAAGTCGTACACAAGGTAAGGGACTTCAACTCAAACTCCTTTCATTAAGACATTTCTTAATGATATACACAATTATTCTTTTATAAGGTGTATATAAATCCCCTTTGACATTCTATATCCATATTTTATATATTATCATGTTATTTAATTTTTTATATTATATTATTTCATATTTATTGTGATTTAAATGCTTAAAGTTTTATGGGACGCTTTGAATGTTTAAAGATTTAATCCTTTACTTTCAATATTTTGATATTATTTTACATATTTATTTATATGGATATAAAAAATTTATAAAGTAAATTTTGTTCATATTTCTAAATTTCAATCAAATGTTTTCAAAAATTAATCTTTTTACATTTTTTATATGGAATGTTTTTACAAATGATAAACAGAATGTTTTATTCTTAATGTACATTATGACAATGAATTTTCCACCATCATGACCATTATTTTATTTTTGGATTCCTTTGCAAGATTTCATATTTTATTAAATGAAAAAACCTCCTATTTTTTGGGTATTTTGTAATTAGAAATGGTTTTTCAAAAGAAAGGTGTATTTTGTATTGAAAATGGTATTTTTAAAAGAAAATGGAATTTTAATATTTGAAAGTGTTTTTCGTATGAGTTTGAAAGAGTTTTTCAAATGATTTAATGTTTTATTTCATGTTATGGTTCTTAGAAATTATAAATTATGGGTGATCCCAAATAGAGTCAGGTGATCCTGTTATAGATTAAACAATGGTTGTGCCCAGATAATGCTCTAATACATTGGGTAATGATTATATTATCCAGATAATTATATTGGAAGTTGGTCGTATGGTTATTCCAATCTATATAGATTCTATAAGGGTTTAATGTGATGATGTCCCAAGGTACTTACATAAATTTTATTTTTTCTAATGATTTCTTATGTAAATCATTTTTTTTCAAAAGTTAAAGTATATGATAATTATCAATCAGTGATATTTCCCTCTTTGGGTAAAATTTTATGTTTTAAGTAAGTATTTTCATGAGTTTTAATGTTTATCAATAGACTAACAGTTTCCTTATATTTATATCCAATACTGAGATTTTTATGCTCATCCCACATTTTTTAATGTTTTTTACAGTACTTAAGGGTTATTAATGGATTGGAATAATTCATGTTGAAAGTTGAGAAGTTTTTTCTTAAAAGAATTCATGCATTATTTTAAAAGTTTTAGATTATGGAAAAATGGATACTGTTCAGAAGTGTCCACTTTGTATTTTTATTGTTTTATTATGTATAAGTTATTTCCTAATTATCTAAAACTTTAAACCTGAAAATATCCTCAATGTGAAATAAATTAAAATTCTTTACTTAACTCGATATTTTGTAATATTTAAGGTCAGGGCCTGATAGTTGGTATCAGAGGTCGGTATAGATAACTTTAGAGGTTAGGATAGTGTTAATAGAATGCCCATATATGATTTTAGTTTATGGTTAAGTAAAAATTATATTGCATTTATATATTATCATGTTTATTAATCTAGATTATTGTTATTTAAAATGGTTTTCCATATAAGAAACAAGTAAGATATAGTGGTAAGGAACTCAGAGGAAAAGGTCCTTCTAAATCAACATCTTGAGATGGTTGGAACTGGAACTGAGTAGTTTGTTGTAGTCATGGATTAGTTTATATAGTCTATAAATGGTATTGGTTTCCACACTAGAGAGGAACCCAATAAACCCCAAAGAAACATGTATTTTGTAGGTAAATTCATAAGGAAACATCCTCCATCATTCAGAGGATCATCTGGCCCTATGCTAAATGAAGGATGGATTAAATCCCTAGAAAAGATATTCGATATCATGGGTATTTAGATATTTCAATTTAGAATTTTTTAGATGAATCCAATTAGTTTTGTTCAATGGTTAAGAATATATGATAAAGTGAAGAGATTTATACCATAGAATGGGATGAATTTAAGAATATTTTCCCTAAGAAATATTTCCCTTAGGTTGTTCAACTTAGGATGGAAAAATAGTTTTTGGATAAGTTTTTTGTTCTATTTATAGATGATATTTTGATATATTCTAAAATATATGAGGAACATGAAAGGAACTTAAGGATTATTTTGAAATCCTTAAGGGAAAATATATATGAAATGTTTAGAAAGAGTGAATTTTGGTTACATAAAATTTCATTCCTTAGAAATATTATTTCTAAATATTGAATAACTATTGAATCTTCTAAAAAAAGTTGTTGAAGAGTGGTTTGGACCTAAAAATATAACATAGATTCATAGTTTTTTTATTAGAGGGTTACTACTGGCTGTTTGTTGAAATATTTTCTCACTTTCTTGCCCACTGACTAAGTTAACTCAAAAAGGATTTAATTTCATATGGATAAAAGAATGTGATGATTGTTTTCAGAAACTAAAAAGAAGATTATTGAATGCTCCAATTTTGGCCTTGCCTTTGATAAATGGTGTATGCATCCTCTACGGTGGTTCTTTGTTGAAAATAATTGGTTGTGTTCTAATGAAAAATGATAAGGTAATTCCTTATACTTCACATCAGTTGAAACCTCATGAGTTAAATTACCCTACAAATGGTTTGGAATTAGCTGCTATTATTTTTTTATTAAAAATTTGGATGCATAATTTGTATGGAGTGAAGTCTTAAATATATACTGATCACAAAATTTTGAAGTATATATTCACTCATAAAGAATTGAACATGATATAGAGAATATGGGTGTAAGTAATCAAGGATTTTGATTGCTCGATTCATTATCATCTAGGAAAATCAAACAAGGTTTCCAATGCTTCGAGTCAAAAAATTAATGCTACATTAACCATGTTACATTTGGAATGTGACCTGTTGGTTAATGATTTGATGAATTTTGGACTAGAATTTGTGGATGCAGGGACATACTCTGTTTGGTTTTAGGTTTCAGTATGGACTAATTTTTTAGAAATAATTAAGAGGGCTTAGAAGGTGGGTCAGTATTTTCAAGAAAAGGTAGAATATGTTAAGAATGGTAATTTTCCTAATTTAAATATTGATTAAGAAGGTGTTTTATGATTTGGAAAAAGATTATTTGTGCCTTTTGATTCATAGATGAGGAATGAATTGTTGACTGAAGCTCACAGTTCTCTGTTTTTTGTTCATATGGGTATCACTAAAATGTAAAGATACCTTCAGGAGTATTACTAGTGGAATGGAATGAAAAGAGATATTGATGAATTTTCTGTGAAGTGTTTTGACTTGTCAGAAGGTTAAAGTAGCGTGATTGTTACCTAAGGGGATTCTTCAACCATTTCCAATATTGTAGTGGAAATTGGAGAATATATCAATGGATTTCATGGTAGGATTTACAAACACTTCTCAAGATAATAATGTGATTTGGGTTATTATTGATCGATTGACTAAATTTTCACATTTTCTTACCATTCAATATACAATGTCTTTAGAAAAACTTTCTAGAATGTATCTAAAAGATATTATCAGATTACATGGAGTGCCTCTCTCCAATATTTTAGACCATGATCTTAGGTTTACATCCAATTTTTGTAAATGACTTTAGAATTCATCAAGTACTTAATTAAATTTTAGTACACCTTTTCATCCTTAGTCTAATAGATAGTCTGAGCAGATGATTTGGACCTTGGAGGATATTCTTTGTTCTTTATTAATAGATTATTAGGGAATTTGGGATTTACATATTTATTTTGTTGAGTTTTCTTATAATAACAGTTTTCATTCTAGTATAAATATGGAACTATTTGAGGCATTATATGGAAAGTGATGTTGGACATCGTCTTTTTGAAATGATGTATATGAAAGTAAGTTGATGGGACCAGAGTTAGTAGATTAAATGATAGAGAAAGTTTAGTTGATTCAGTGATACATGAGGGAAGTTCAGATTAGGTAGAAGAGTTATGAATATAACCAGAGGAAAGATCTTTCTTTCGATTTAGGTGGTCATATCTTTTTAAAAGTTTCTCTATGGAAAAGTGTGATGTGTTTTGGTAAGAAGGGGGTGAATATTCCATGGTTCATTAGACCATATGAAATCCTAAATAAATTTGGATTGGTTTCCTATAAAGTGTATTTACCTCTGAGTTTTCCCTAGGTACACAATATATTTCATGTTTCAATGTTAAGGAAGTATATACCAGATTTATCTCATTTTTTTACCCCTGAAGTAGTTAAGTTGGAAGAGAATATTTTTTATGAGGAATAATCAGTTCAAGTTCTTAATTATAGGGATAAATTTTTGTGGAATAAGGTGATTCATCTGGTTAAGGTTTTATAAAAAAATCATATGGTTGAAGAGGAAACATGGGAATCTAATAATGCTGTGAGGGAAAAATACCCCTACTTATTTGATAAGTGAATAAAATTGTGAGGACGTAATTTCCAAAAGGGGGGAAGGATGTAACATCCCAGGTAATTATAGAATAAGTATTTTTCATACTTATTAATATTTATAAATTAAATTTTAATTTTACCTTAAAGGGTATGATATGTTTTATAGCCTACCCAACACACAATAATGAGTTTCTCTGAAACATTACGTTGCACGCGAGACTGAGTTATACTGAAAAAAATATTACTAATATTATTATTTTAAGTAATAGTTATCACCTAGTAGTTTTGTAGAAAAGAATGAATATTAATAACTATATTATTTTTACACATTCTTATTAAATTATTTTAAATTAATCTAATAAGTTAGATAGGCTCAAAATAACAATAAATCCAATATTAAGCATAAAAAGCTCTATATTTTTAAAAGGTAGTTTTACCACCTTTTAATGGAGAACTAATTTTAAATCTAATTTTTGACACTTTTATAATTTTTATATAAAAAATAAACTTCATTTTTGAGATAGGGATATCAAAATTTAATTTGGGTGTATTTTTAGTATTTTTCTCAAAACTTTCACATTTTGATGAATAGGGAATAATACTGAATTTTAGTTCAAAACTGATTTTTTCTATATTATTTATATAGTTAAATTATGTTTTTATTTGGTTTTAAAGTATAATTAGATCATTTTTATGTCATTTAAACTAATTTAGATCATTTTAAATAATTTCACATTTAATTTAGATATAAAAACTTAGAAAACTTTTCAAAAAATTACTTTAAAATCCTGATTGGACATCCCGTCTATGGGATTAAATTTAAATTAATTTATGACACTTATGTGATTATAATTTGAAAAAATGGATTAAATATTTGTAATCATAATAATTTATAATTTATGATAAGGTTAACTTAGTTTTTGACCAAAAATATTAGTGAAAGTAGTTAAAATTAATTACTTTTATTAGGAAAAAAATTAGCTTAACAAGGGACTAAACCTTAAAATTAATATCCAAAATGACGTAGAAACTAGTACAAAATACATTTATTGGACATATATAGAACCTATAATCCCTTTGATTTAATTTTTTTATTATTTTATCCACTTTTCGTCGAAAAAACATGGGAGGAATTTTTTTTCAAAAATTTACAAGAATTCCACTCCTCCTCCACTATAAAAAGGCACTCGACCCTCCCACTTATTAACACATATAAATCCATTTGGATCACCCAAATTCTGATAAAATAAGATCCAAACATATATACCTTAATCCTAGAATTTTTAATTTTGTCGTAAAGTAATCCAAGGAATCCATTTGGTGCAAACAAAATGATTTACTCAAAGAAGAGGTAGCATCCTTCCTCAAGCTCCATTGTTTTATTTTCATTCTCCACCACCTAAATTATTATTATTCCTTGATTATATATAAAAATAATTATAAAAAATATACTATGATGTTTTTATTCTAATTTTTTGACCTAAAATTACACGCACTTCCATCTAATGGGTAACAAACTTATCGTTTATGTGTACAGTGAACTACCGCCTCACAAAACGATGTCGTTTGTCTTTCCTTTACCACCTCTCATGGTTGATAATTATGATGTAAATGATTTTTATATATGATATATATGATATTTATTATGTATTTATGCTTCTGTAATTTTTATATAACACATACCTCTATGCTTTCCATTATATAGGAATACAATAACATCGTTTGTGGAAGTGTGGACTACCGCCTCCTCAAAGTGATGTGATACATTCACACACACTACATGGAATGTATTAAGGATGGGTTTAATTAAAAATATGTGACATAGATAACATACATATTATATTAATGATATAATTACTTTTATGTAAATACAACATATCATTTTCATTAACACCTTTTCACACATTGAAAAAGTGATAACGTTGTTCGTGGATGTGTGGACTACCGCCTCCTCGATGCGATGTGATTCATTTTAAATCACAAGAATTCTATATGTAAGTATATATGATTAAATAATATTTTATTTATTATATAATTTTCAGTATGTAAATATAATTTTTACTCACCTTCTTTCCATAACAATCATTGAAAATGGGAATGTTACTCATGCGTACGTACAGCCTACCGTCTCCATGATTATAACGTTGGTTCCTTTTTCATAACCATATTTCATGATTGGTTTTAAAAGTATAATTTATGTATAAATATTATAATTATTTCATGTTTATTATTCTATATATGTTTATATAATTACCCCTTTGACCATAGTTTATTTACCAAAGTTTTTGACACATAAACCGAATATGGACAAAACACCAGACGTACAATTAATTGTTTAAGTAGTTGTTTAAAAAATTGTAATAAGTGAAATAAAATTAATGATAAAATTGAAAAATGTTTTTAAGTAAGTAAATAATTAACATAAGTTTATTATTCAGAAAAATAGAGACACATGTGTCAAGTCGGACTCAAGTTAAGGTATTTCGTCTCAATCTCATTTTATTGAGACATTTTTTACTAATATGCACCTTTATTATTTTATAAGGTTTATATATAGAACCTTTAAAAAAATCTCCATATTTTATCTATTATCATATTATTTAATTTTTTAAAAATTTCATTCTTTCATGGAGTTTATTATTTAAATTTTAAAAGTGGTATGAGATGCTTTGAATGTTTAAAGATTTAATCTTTTCCTTTCAATATTCTTTATATTAGTTCACATATTTATTTATATAGATATAAAATGGTTATATAGGGAATTTTATACCTATTTTTATTTCCATTAAAATGTTTTAAAAAAGGAATATTTTACATGTTTTACATGGAATTTATTGAAAAACGACAAAAGTAATGTTGTATTCTTAACGTACATGACAATAATGACTTTTTAACCATCATGACCATAATTTTATTTTTGGATTCATTTTCAAGATTTAATATTTTCTTAAATGAAAAACCTTCTATTTTTTGGGTATTTTTAAATTGAAAAAAAAATCAAAAGAAATGTGTATTTTGTATTGAAAATGGTATTTTTGAAATAAAATGGAATTTTAATATCTTAAAGTGTTTTTCATATGAGTTTAAAAGAGTTTTTAAAATGATTTAATGTTTTATTTCATGTTGTGGTTCTTGGGAATTATAAATGATGGGACCTCTCATATAGCACTAGGTGAGCCCGTATTAGCTTAAATGATGGGTGTATCAAGATAACACGCCAATGTATTGGGTAATGATTATATTCTCTGGAGAATTATATTGGAATTTGTTCATATGGTTATTCCAATCTGTAAGGTTTCTATAAGGGTTATATAAGGGTTCAATGTGATGATATCCCAAGGTACCTACATGAATTTTCTGTGTTTCTAATGATTTTTCATGGAAATTATTTGTTTTAAAAAGGTAAAGTATATGATACTTATTAAACAATGATATTTCTTTATGTGGTTAAAATATTATGTTTTTAAGTAAGTATTTTCATGAGTTTTAACATTTATCAATGGACTAATAATTTCATAATTTTTATATCCCTTACTAAGATTTTTATGCTCATCCCACATTTTTTATTGTTTTTCACAGGACTTAAGGGGATTAACATATTGGAAGAATTCATGTTGGAGGATGTAAAGAGTTTTATTAAAATAGATCATGTGTTATTTTTAAAAATTTAGATTATATAAAAAATGGATACTATCAAAAGTGACCACTTTGTATTTTTATGGTTTTTTATGTATAATTTATAACCTAATTCTCTAAAACTCTAAACCTAAAAAGATCCAAAATGTGGAATAAAGTAAAATTATTGACTTCACTCGAGATTTTTTAATTTTTAAGGTTGAGGACTTATAGGATATGTTTATATAATAACCTCATTAACCCTAGTTGACCTATCAAAGTCAATTTTGAGACATAAGCTGAATATGTTAAAAACATCCAACTTAATCATTACTGATTAAGTAAATATATATAACTTTTTTATAAGTGAGATAAAAGTAATAATAAAAATAGAAAAGGTTATGAAGAAATTGGATAATTAACATATGTTTATTATTTAGGAAGATAGAAAACAAGTATGACAAATCAAACTTAGAGTAAGGGATTTCATCTCAATTTACATTCTATTAAGACTTAATTGTCATTATGAACCTAGTTTATTTTATATGATGTATCTAATACCCTTTGAATTTTTATATCATGAGTTTCATTTATTTCATGATATTCAATGTTTCAATTGATGTTATTATTTCATGGATCTTAGGATTCAAAAGTTTCTCAAGTAATGAGGGACTTCCTCTTAATATCCTTTCATTGACGAATATCTTCATGTTACACACCTTTATTCTTTTATAAAGTGTATGTACTACCTATTTGACATGTTATATAATGAATATCCTTATTTCTCATGATATTATAAGTTTAATTTAATAATTATTATTTCATGGGATTTATAGTTTCAAAGTTACCAAATCAGTAATAGATTGTTGTCACATTTTTTCTTCTTTGTGACGTTTATTATGTTATAAACCTATATTATTTTATAAGGTGTGTATACTACCTATTTGACTTGTTATATCATGAATCTCTTTATTCACATGATATTATAAGTTTTATTTAATGTTATTCCCTTCACAGGGTTAATAATTTAAATGTTTTAAAGTGGTATGGGATGCTTTGGAATGTTTTGAGATTATTTTCCTCAAGAATGTTTTTAATGATATTTTAAGGTAATTTCTATTCATCAACTTCAACAAACCTTGTTGTTACTTATCCTTTATTAGGGATATTTTTTATTGATTCCATTTTCATTCTTTCTTTGGATGGATTATGTATGTTTTAAAGATATTTTTTTGCAACCCATTACTTTTCCATGGGTTAATCATGTTTCAAAGATATCATTTTTAACCCATTTATTTTTTATGGTTTATTCATGTTCTAAAGAGATTATTATGGAAAAAAATTCCCTTCGATGGGTTATTCATGTTTTAGATAGATTTCTATTAAACCCATTTCCTTTCCATGGGTTATTCATGTTTCAAAGATATTGTTATTGAATCCATTTATTTTTCATGGGTTAATCATGTTTTAAAGATATTATTATGGAACCAATTTATTTTCCATGGTTTAATCATGTTTTAAAGATATTTTTATTGAACCCATTTCTTTTTCATGGTTTAATCATGTTTAAAATATATTTTTGTTGAACCCATTTTTTTATGTGTTAATTATATGTAATGATTCTGTAATTGTACTTGGATATTTGATGGGTGGTTACGTTATAAACCAATGAGGGTGGTTTAATGATAGACCAAGGATGGGTGGTTCTGTGATATCCCTCCAATGAATTGGGTATGGAAGTCATCCATATGGCTATCCCATTTGTAAGAGTGAAATGTATGTAATTTGACCATATGGTTATTCCATTTATAAGAGTGAAAAGTATAATGATGTAACAGGATACCTTTATATGTTTTCTATGCTTTCTATGAGGTTATAATGACTCTAATGATCAATATTGATATCACATGGCATGTGATTATTGATTCTGATGACTCATTCCTCTTCCATGTTTTCATATTTTATGGTCCAAGTACTAATGGGTATGAGTTCATTTATGATTCTCTAATGCACTTTGATTATTTCATCATACCCTAATGCACTCCTATTCTCATTGATGACATTTAATTGTTAATGTTTATTCTTACCCTAACTAAGAATCTAATATCACCCTTATTATGTTTCCATTTCCCAATGTTTTAAATAATTATGTTGAAAATTTTATGTCTATAAAATATTTCACAAGGATTATTTTGATGACCTATTGTGAAATAAGAAAAGTTATCCTAAATGGGAGAAATGCTATTTTGATGACTTGTGAGTCCAAGTTGATATAAGTTGTTTATGTAAGAGTTTTTTCGAATTCTATAAAACTCTAAACCTAAAAGGTCATTCAGTGTGTAAGTGATATAAGTTTTCCTTTTGGTGTTGTAAGTATTTGATGGAAAAATTTGGGTCACCGTTATCGGCATCATTTCTGGAAATGTAAAGTTGTGGATTTCATAACAGGATCTGAAAGTGTAGGTTTTGGTATATTATAGATAAATATAATAAAACCATGGTTGTTACACCTTGATTCACCTGAGGTATAAGATCCATAGTAACAACAGCCACATATAAACATGGGAGATAAATTTGGAGATGTAATATTTGAACCTGGAACTGGGAGGTGGTGTGAAAATCCATTCAAAAGGACCAAGACCTACACATTCAATAGAAAAAATTAATAATTCTTTTGATGAAGCACAAAGGAAATATAAATAGTAATATGGAAGAAAACACAGCATGATACTATGTATTTGATAAGGGATCTTAGAGATAGGTTGATCGACTCAATAGAGAAAATCCTTCAACCCATTTTCTATTTTCCTTTATCGCTTTTATTATTATTATTATTAAATTCATGTACCTGATTTATATGCACATGAATATCTATTAAACCATTTATGAGGAAAATATATTAACATTATATTCATCATTTACTTTGTTCTTGATTCATTTACTTGCTAGTTTACCACTTTATTTGCTTTATATTAATAGAAAACAATTCTTTTAAAAATTTAAAGGTCAATAAAAAATTCATTGATTGAAATATTTAAGTTGTAAAGATAATTTTTTCTTGAAAACATACTGATAATAAGATTTAAATTTGATGAGAGTAGTGTGCCAAAACTGAATAGTGGTTTAGTTATATTTCTTGAACTACTGTTTTTATAATAATAAAGGAAAATCAATTCAATAATAGGAAATATAATTTCCACTGGTTCACTAATTACTTTCCATCCTTATTTCTTTTAGGTTTTTATTGAGTTACTACTTCTTGTTCACTATTATTCTTTCTTTATCCACATAGCACAATACTTTAAATTCTATTATTGATTCATTAGGTTATTTTATTGATTTTTTGTTTTTTTTTCTTAGAATTTCACACACCTAATTTGTGGGTTCAACCCATTTTTTCTTATACATTGTTTTTAAGTAGGTAAAATAATTAATTAATTTTACTTGTCTCAATGACTGGTCGATCACTATCATTGCACCATAAAATAGCTTCCAGACTTAAATCTGGCCAATATTGTTTACCTATAAATGGGATGATAAGTAGTACACAGATTTTTAAAATAAATTAATAATTTAAAATAAAATTTTTATTATATTATTTTAAAAAAAATCTATAATCTTGACTATAGTCATAGAAAGTTATTTTATTAATTTTTAGTAATATTTTTTCTTATTTTTCTTATTTTATTAATTAAATAAATAAGACTAAGAAATAAAAAATAAATAAAAACATGGTAAATAAACTAATTAAAATGAAATAATTGTAAAAATAAACAATTAAAAACATCTTTTTAGTATACGAGAAAAAATAACTAGCTAATAAAAAATTAAAATAAATATTAATATAAATACCTTCTGGATAAGAAAAAATTAATTTTATCTCAATCCAATACTTCAATTATGGATCTAGGGATTTAGATCTAGATCTAGGGCTTTTGAAATTGATCCCTAACTCTTTCTCATTATAAATAAAGAAAAAAAGGTTTTTCTATAAGCTATAGGGTTGTCATGCACAACTATTTATAATAATTTTATTTGTGACAAACATTAGATATAGAATTATTTTTATCACTATTAATTTAATTTATTTAATGAATATCTATTGAAAACCTTTTTATTGTTAATATTATCGATGGAATTGGTTTTTTCAAAGGAAACCCTATTTTTCACAAATAATTGCCATTATTTTTAAGATGTCATTCTTTTTAAAAAAGTATCTGTGAAGAATATACTATCACAAATAACCTACCACATTTTTTTATAATTCAATAATTAATTTCCATAGATTATTCAATCCATTTTATTTACTTATATATTATGAAGATGGTGTAAAATGTCATTGAAAATATGTCTTGTGCACTACAACACATGAAATAGCGCCAACACTAATTTTTTTTAAATTTACATTTGTTGAAATAACTCATCTTTATTACTATTATTAGTGATAAACTTTTTTATCATCATAATAAAGTGTAGTCAAAGGTATTATTTGTGATGAACTATATATCTGTCGTAATTAGTTCATTGCAAAAAATAATTTTTCCTATTGTGTTTATTATAGATAAGAAGTTCCAATGTGCAAGTAATATATATTGGGATATCCATGAATTTAATAAACAATCAAGTGGGTAAAGACCCATATTAATTGTTCACTTTGGTCGTAGTTGGTCATTCATGTTTAATTTTTTATTATTACTCATGTATTTTGGATCTATATTGGTTGGGCTTGGATTGCATGCTTTGGGGAAAGGAATAATGTGAGTCAATTTCATGTGTTGTTTTGGATTTATCTGGTTATGGGATAATTTTTTTTTTTTTAAATGTGGTAACCTATTTTCAATAAATTTGATTACATGATTGATAGTAGGTATTACATGGGATTTCATGGGAATCATTTAGGGAAATATCTCTAGGTATTATATACTCACCCCTACTCACACATGTTAGTGTGCATGTAATTTTCTTATTTCATGATATAGGTAAGTTTATGGTTTTGATATTAATTTATGATGTATATTAGGATCTATGATTGTGGTGGATGTTGTGGTGTTTGACCATGAATTATAGGATGGATTTTATAATACACCTTGGTTGGGATTCGTCTATATTAGGTTGTCACATTATCTTAGGATTTTTAATTTTTTTTCCACCACACTCGGTTTGGATTTTAGTTTACATTAAATATTTATATCATAGTTTGGTTTTGGTTTTGAAATAAAATTATGCATTTATAACTCATATAGTTGGATATTCATTTTAATGGAAAATCATTCCCCAAATGGGTTTATTTATCCTTTCACACTAGTTCCCATCCTTTGGATATTAGGGAACATTCTTGAGACCATTTTTCATCCCAAATCGTATCTTAAGATTCTGGCTCTCGAGCCAAGTTCATCACAAAATAGTTTCAGAGTAAGGTTTTAAAGATCAAGTTTTATGATTTTTTTGTGTGTATAGAGAATAAAATGGCTTAAACTCAAGAGGTTCCCCTAAAAAGGCATAACTAGCCTCTTTATGGTGATACGTGAGTTATCAAAGGATTTGGATAGGACAAGTGATCAAAATATCCCTTAAAATATGTTGGTCAATTATTCCACGTAGGTGTTTGTTCCCATGATGGGTTGGGATGGACAGTGTGTTCATGCATCAGGATAGGAATGTGTAGAGATGATATATATATATATATATATATATATAATCTTTGAACAATAATTTCTTATATAAAATTTATTTCAAATGGTTTTGAAAATGTTTTATTTTTGGAATGAAATTTATTGAAATTATTTTTGATTGCTTGTATGATTTTTTTTTGTAAAGGATTGAATCACCAGAGAGATGAATAGGTATACTTAGACATAGAATCAATGTTCCATGTTTTAGGAATTTTTTATCTAGGAAGAGGTAATTTCTATATAGTGTTTCATTTGATCTTTTTTGGTTTATGGTTTAATAAAAAAGTCTATGTGTAGAGACTTTTTGTGATGAAGGATACAGGAAATGGGGAGTGAGTATGTTCATATGTAAGGGGATAGAAACATGGAGAGTGTTCTTGAAATCTTGAATATAATGTTCTAATTGATCCAAGTTCTTAGTAAGAGAGAAGATCAAGAGTAACCTAAGGAGGTAGATCATGATTCAGAGTTCCAAAAGTAGAATTCTCCTAAATTTTGGGTGATGGTAGAGTATATAAAGTTGAGGATTAGTAGGGAATAATCAATCAAATCTTCTAGTTTATTTATACACCTAAGACATCAAAGTTCAAATTAATAGCTATTAATTGGTGGGAGATGGTTGTGTAAGTGAAGATGCTTGAGGATTTGATATGGATTATATAAAAAGTCCAATTAATAATTTTATCTATATATGGTGAAGCTTAGGAGATCTGAATAGCTCCTAGAACTTGAGTAAGGTAAATGTTAGTGTTAGAGTATACTTCTATCTTTATAGTGTTAGTTAATTTTTCACCAAAATTGATCAATGGGGATATTCTCAAGGCATGAAGGTTTTAAATAATGCTTTAACCTAAGACTTTTCCAAGGGTAATTTTACTATATTAACACTATAATATGATATTGGTGAATAATTAATCCTTGGTAGATGTGGATATGATGAATTTGAAGAGTGAAAATAATTTTATTCCCTGACCTAAGGGATTTAAGCATTTTTCTAGTGGGTATAAGAGAAATTGGGATAACTCTTATCAAAGAAGAAGTAATAAGAAATATGGTATCTTAGATTCTTCTCAAGGGAGGATACAACTTGGGTGTTATCAGTGTGGCGTTACAACACACCTACAATAGTGATAGGTACCCATCTTATTACTTCCATTATTGTCTCATATATGTTTGATACAAGTGTGTATTAGTCATTCATATTTTCATGAGTATTATACTAGATAAATTTTCATGTATAATTGATGTATTATTCTTTAAAGATAGATATGCCTCTTGTAGAAAGGTTATAACAATGGTTTTGGTGTCCATTTTATTCCATTTTGATCAGTGATATAGAAATTATATGGTACTTATTGGTTATATATATAAACATGTATAATATCATAATTATAATAGATTGGATGGTAAATTTAAATACCCATATTGACTATTATGAGCATCAAGTTTTCTTTAATTACTATTTTGGGAGTGATTATACTTGATAGAAAGAAAATTTCACCACATATGATTGGCCCTTTCATCAATATTGTGTCAAATATGGATGATCTTATGGTCATATGTCAATTATGTGGATGTTGTAGTGTATAATAAATATAATAATATTACCTCTAAATGTTTATGTTTTGTGAAATCTTGTGTATAATCTATCATGTTCTTGTTTACTAAAGTTGATTGGGTGAGATATTTATGGTTTAATCTTTGGAGTGCCTAGGGGGAAATATCTAGTTCAATAATATGGACTACTTCATTGATACATGCATATATATCAATACAAGAAGGTCTTCGGAACCACATGCTCAATGTTTACTCTTCTAGGTGGGCTATTGGGTGATATGGGGGGTGCATAATAAAATCTGACATAATGAATTGAGACCCTCTAAAGCTCACACCAAAGTTAAACTCTTAGACTTGGTGGTATCTCTCTATATTATCTGCAAAAACCTTGTTCTTCCTATTTTCATCAATAATCAGATCTCCAGTTATATCTAGTTGAAGTTGTTTTCTTCTAGGGAGAGTCTTGTTTATTATATGAAATGGAAATCACCAAGTCAGGGGCTTAAACTCAACACAGATGGATCTTATGTTCAAGTAATCATGTGTGTTCGAGGTATTATTTAGTATCATTAGGGTTCTGTCATCATGGATTTATCTACTTAATATGGTGAGGGTAACTCTCTTATTGATAAATATTGATCATTTTTAACTCTATTATCACTCTAAAACATGAACAATGTAATGTCCTAGACTGGGTGTCACTAAACTAGTGCCTAAATCTAGTTTGGTAAGTGACCTCAGGCATACCTACCTGTATGTCAAAGGCTACTGACTAATTTCAAGGGTCTAATAAGGCACATGGGGAGACTATACCATCTTTACCAGAGTATCACAACATAATAAATCAAAATAAATAATAACCAAATATGTAATAATAAATAACCATGCATCATGTAATCAATTCCCAACACTAGGTAAATTCACACAACCAATACATTAGATATGTAATGTCATGACAGTGTTGTGTAAACAAGGAACCTAAAATAAATACACATTTACAATCCAAAAAACGGGTTGCGAAATCATCTCGGTCCCCTCATCCATGATCCATCCCAATATCCTGACTCATCCATCTATCATAGGGTATTTTACCTTATCTCGAAATACAACCATGAAACTTTCTCGCATACCAACGACGACCTGAGCAAGGTGTGAGTACAACTCAGTTATTTGGATCTCGCTACCTAGCCTACCCCTACCATTTCAAAATCCTGCGATTCTGCGTTTGATTGGAAATCTTTTGGGTCGCTTACTTTGCTCGGACCAGCAAACAGATGTCATTATCCACCCAATTTTCCCTAGAATTTGTGTTGAAGTCGACATGTCCAAGAATCAGTTGGACATCATCAGCATAGATATTGAAGGTGAGCTTCGATGGTTTCAAAAAGTTCTCTATGAATCTTGGGTTCCCTTCTGTTCGTCCTATTACCGTCTCGGCCATGACCTCTCCAGTTGCAGGAACAGATCTAGGGGGGCCCCTCTAATGGCCTGTTATTCTGCTCTTTTAGTCAAGGGCCTCCAATTACAGGCCACGGGGGATGGTGCAAGGTCCAATTCAGATGCTTGTGAAGATAGAGGCTTCGGTATCGGGCCTGCAGAAGGTCTGGCTGGAAAGAGTTATGTTGGCTCTGCCTTAGTCCCAGTGAAGGTTGTTCATCATGAGGTTGTAGGGGGAAATACCTTGGTTTCAGATGATTTCAACCGCTTAAGTAGGGACTTGGGTATTTCCACCTTTGCTGTGCAATGTCCTTTGGGACCAGTTGGAGCTGGGTCGGCTAATCTTGTTGTTGGTGAGTCTCTGGCTCTTAATGATTCTAGGATGGTTGTGGAAGCTCGACTGGCCGCTGTGGAAGGTACAACAGCCCCCAAGGATCCTTCTTACATGGAGGCAGTGCTTGCTGGGATTGATAACAATGATTGTGAGGGTCCCCAGGATGGGCCATCTCCAGGGATCAGGTCACACCCGAGAAGTGTGGTGCCAACTATTAATATGTGTAATCATTTTGAGAGCCTGGAGGATGAAGGGAAAGACCAGGAGGCCGACTAGACAGCACTCATTAGTGAGGAGAAGGGTTTTCCAAGAGAGGAGTCTGGTGATGATTCTTCTAGCCAGGTGTCAGGAGTCAGTGCTCAAGATTTTCTTGGTAGCGACTGTAGTCTGAAGAGGGGGAAGGGCCAGCATGGAGGTAAGAAATGGCGCAAGGATTATTCTTATCTTCCTTCTCTAATGGAGACTCGTTCGGCCATAAGGGTGAAGTTACAAGTGAGGGAAGGTGTTCTCAACTCTAGTGGCAATGTTGGTCAAGAAGAGGCAGTAGACGATGGGGCCGATCCCATCAGGAAGGTCCTATAGGATACAGACATAGATGCTGAGCAACCTGTGGTGCTACTACTGCACTCCAGAGAAAAATTGGAGGAGGAAACCTATGGGGTCAATGCCACTTCAGAAGAGGGCATCAAAATGATGGAAATGAACATTCGGGTGGACACCAGTAGAGATCAGTGGGAGTGGATTGGAAAACAGAATCGTACCCTATCAAGAGGTTGTAAGGCGGGGAAAATAAACCAAGAGGAATACTTGAAAGCATGGGATCACCTGGTGCGCCGATTTGAAGATCTTATAAAGGATGATCCATCATCACCGATAACTTCTTTTTCTTGTAAACTCTTAAAGGATAATAGTACCAATAGGTTCAAGTTGTATTTTAACAAAAAAAAATCTCTTGGGGTTTCTCACTTTATCTGTAAAAGTGTTTTGGGATTATAATAAAAAAATGAAGTTATGATGAATGGTGTCTAGAGAAATATCAATTCCAATAATAGTGTATGTTGAAACATAACTGAATAATATACAGACATCAAATAAAATAGGTTTCTTAATTAAATAGTTTTCAATCAGCCCCATGGGCTCCCAATTTCCATGATAACACCTGACTCGCCCAACCTACTTCAGTCCACACCGAAATCCTAAACCATATACCATGAGGGGTTAAAAAAATTAATTTAAAAGGGTATTCGTTAATCAATCCCATGTAAATAATTATACCTTGTAGCCTCAGTCCAAGTACTCATCCAATATAAATCATTGTAACTTGAATCCTTAGTCTAGGTATTAAAACCATGTAAATCAATAAATCTTTGAGCATTAGTCAAGCATCCTGAATCATGCAGTGCATCGGTGGGTCCTAGAGTGTCATTCTGGCCCATACCATGCAATAAAAAATGGTTCCTAAATCATCAATATGGAAACCCAAACCATTAAATGCCTCATTGGTTCCTAGAGTGTCATTTTGGAAACCCAAGAATGAGGATCCTCAATCCAAAATCAAACCATACAATTTGTTCACATTTTTCAAGGTTCATCATCAATTACCTTCTTATTAAATTATAACAACAAAGGTATGTCATTTAATTCAAAAAAATTACCATGGTTTATTCCATTTTACACCTTTAACTCAATTCTATAAATAGTCCATTATACCATTTATTCAAATACAACCACTAAACATTACTTCAAACCAATTAAAAATACGAGCATGCCCCTTTAACCATTTAACACATTTACCCTCAATCATCTCATAACCCATTTAACATATCCATATTAATCCAAACAACCCTTATACCATATTAACATTACAAACACACATACAAATGGTTTAATCTCATAAACCCTATACTTTTCCATTTCAAAATTCATTTCATAATTTTCAAGGGAGTGGAACACCCCATGGGTGACCATAGGTTCGGTCTCATGATTATCAAAAAAACTCGACGGGGTCCATGAAGTCCCTCACACATCATTTCAAGGATAACTTTATTTTCCTTAGTCAAGGACACAATTATGCAGTATGGAAGTAAAATGGAACAACCACATGCACATTAAAAACATCAAGACTGTGGGATAAATATTATAGGCCATCTACCTCAAGCTTGTAGATAAATACTCTCCTAACCTCAACCCTTGATTCAAAATGAAACAATCATTAACACCAACCTAATAATTTCCTAGAAAAAATAGGGTTTGGGATCTTTGGAAGAAGAGAAAACTACCAACCATGGATCTTCTAGAAAATAGAATAAAGATTCCTTATAGACTTACTTAGAGCTTTTATTCAGGATAAAAGGAACTCCAAATAACCTATAATCAAAGGAGAACTTCCCTTGGAGAAGGAGGGAGATCCAAGTTTTCACCCCCTAGATTATAGAGGATAAATGGGGTGAAAAATCAAGGAATATAAATTTAATATCGAGAGGGAAAAATATTTATTTTCCCACTTTTAAAAGGGATAACAGTTTGGCTGCACGAATTTTTTAACTGTGAACCAACTGTGTGGTTCCCTTTGTCAAATAGGAAGCTGAGTCACACTGTTTTCTTGGGCACTCAAATGATTTAACAAACCATGTGTTCATCATGTAGTTTCCTCTGTCCAAAGAACTCAAGACACATGTTTCCTCAACCACCATGCATGGTTTTCTAACTATGCTCCTTCCTCCTCTATGCCACTCAATTATGGTGCACGATTGTCACTAATCATGAACCAACCATTAATTATTCATTAGATGTCCTCATTTCCACCATTTTCAAGTCTTAAACCCCCCCCCCCCCAAGACACTTATAATACCATTCCCAGTCATGTAAGGTCTTTCATTACCCAATTTAAATGGATTTAAAACAAAATTTAAACAAAAATGTGCCTCATCAGAATTTGGGATCTTTCAAAAAATATTGTGCTTCGAGTGATCGAATTGGATTCAGAATTGGTTGTTATAGTTTTTTTGGGATCCTACCTCATTTACTAAATAATCTCTTACACCATCATAACTTACATAGGAATTATCCAACAAGGTATTGAGATCATGAATTCCTAGCATGATGGAAATAATGCAGCATATTTTTTAACTACCAAAGGAGACTGGGTATAATCACTAATTTCTTACTCAATCATTGATTTATTACCTATGGATTGTAAGACTAATTTTTATGGGTATTAATTTAGGCTAAACCACTTTATAACTCCTTTATGACCGTTTTTCCCCCTTACCCACCCCCTTTCTCTATTTTTTATAATAAAAACTTTCAAATTGTTAATTAGTGTTCATATTTTTTGAGGGGGTGAGACAATATTACTAGTTTGTAAGAGACATTAATTAAATATTTTGGGGCTTTGACTTGTTAGTTAGCTGGGTAAATTCTTGGATTAATAGAATTATGTAAATCCCTTCAGTTCTTGACAATGGTGAAGGATTTCATGGTTGTGTTTCCCAAATATTTCTCCGGGCATCCACTAGAGAGAGACATGGAGTTTCCTTTTGGCTTGTTACTTGTTATGAATTTGATATCATTGCATTTGTATTGTATAGTTCCTATAGAGCTGTGACTGGTGAATATTTAGTTCTAGAACTTGGATGGAAATTGATTTATTCAATTGATAATTTCACGATGGTTAACACCAATTTTGTTCCCCAAGAAGGATGATGGTATCTTATGGTTGTGCATTGACTATCAAAATTTGAATTGGGTAATAGAAAATAATAAATATCCTCTATCTTGCATCAATGATCTATTTTATCAGTTTAAGGGAGATATGTAGTTTTCAATTATCAACTTATGATTAGGATATCTCAAGTTGGGGGTGAAGGAGACAAACATTCCAAAGACAAATTTCAAGAGTAGGTACAAGAATTATGAGTTCCCAGTGATGTTTTTTGGGGTTACTAATGCTCATGTTGTTTCCATGTCCTTGATAAATCATATCTTCCATAAATAACTTAACTCATTCATCATGGAGTTTTTGGATGATATTTTATTTATTCTAGATTTGAGGAGGATCATGGAAGATTGTTGAATATTGTGATGGAGATATTGCGGAAGCACATATTATTTGTAAATTTATCCAATTTTTGGTTTTATATACTGGAGATAAAGTTCTATAGGAACATGATTTTTGTTAATCGAATCTTAGTAAACCCAAATAAATTCGAAGTAGTGATTTCTTGGGAGTATCTTAATAATTTTTTTATATTTAAAGTTTACTTAGATTAGTAAGTTGTTATGAATGCTTCATTTTGGAATTTTTGAAGTTAGAAACACTTATAACTGTGTTGAATCAGAAGGGTGTAAAGTCCTTATGGGATGAGAAGTTCCAATGATCTTTCAATAAAATAAAAAGTAGGATAACTTATGCACTATATCTTCAAATAATCATGACATGATATGAGAGATTGTGGATCATTTTAGGAACTCATCTCACTTCTTATCTATTTTCTAGATGTTCTTAGTAGAGGACCCAGATAAGCTATATGTGGATGTGGTGGTAAGGCTTCATGGGGTTCCTTTATCTATCATTTTAGATAAAGATCCTTAATTTACTTAGAAAAAATGGAGAGGTTTGTGGAAATATATGGGTACTCAGTTGAAGATGAATATTCCATATCACTCTCATACATATGGGTAATTGGAATAGACCATACAGACTTTGGAGGACATGCTTTGGGATTTTGTGATAGATTTCAAGAGATCATGTGTGTATCATGTTGCTTTGGTAGATTTTTATACAATAATATCTATCAATAATTAATATTAATTGTTCCATTCAAAGTATTATATGAAAGATCATGACAATCATCTTTGTTTTGGGATGAAGCAGGAGAAAGATCTCTTTTGGGACCAATCTTGGTAAGGGAGATGATGTATCAAGTCCATATAATTTTTAAGGGACTGGTGATAGATTAGACTTGGAATAATTATTATATTGAACATCATTGATGACCGTTGTATTTTAAAATTGGTGATTGAGTATTTTTGGAAGCATCGCCATGTTTAAGACACTGCCAACTTAGGGAGAAAGGAAAATTAACACCCTAGTATTGTAGGACCCCAGAGAAACTTGAGAGGAGAGGGGTGAATCAGGGTGTCAATTTTTTCTTTTAAAGTAACAGATCTTATTCCCACATTGGTATAAACTTTTTAAACTTGTATGTTGGAATAATTTAGTAATAAAACATTCACATTAAAAGAGACAACAAAGTAGTTTTACTTAGTTCACAACTAAGGGCTAGTCCAAGGAGTATACACCGACAGTGTGTCAGTCATACCTAAATCCACTAATCCTCACTATTTGTGTAATATATAAGTTCATACATAGTAACTCTATTCTAGGCTCACTGACTTTATAATATTTTAGGGATAGCACACTATGACCCTTGGAATACTTCTGTTGACTCCCCATAACTCACTACTTTGAGATAACTCTAACTCAGTTTATCAACTTGAAGGTCACTTCAATGGATTGAAATTAGAGTATTTTTTTATATCTACCATGAGAGTCTGCTTGCACCATATACCTAAGTTGATGCACTCTAAAAGCACTGATTAATGAAAAACATATGTTTTAAAACTGCCTTTCGTGAAGTTCCTTCGTGAAGCTCAACCCTTCACAAATCTAACTTCCTTCATGGAACCAACTACCTTCATGAAGCTCATTGATTCAATGTATAATACCCCATCATATTGAATAACCCTTTTCTCATAAGCATTGGAATTAGTCAAGACTAAACTAGTCTTTTCATGATGCTCAAGCTCACATAGAATTTCAGATTCACAGATCTCCCATGGATTCATGAAATCAGAACAATTCCAGATTTTCCTTGGAAAAATTCATATGAAATGAAGAGAAGAAACCATATATTTATTGGCTCATTTTTTTGCGATGCTCCATCGCCACCAACACATTTTTTAGATCTTTAAAAAATATATTTACATAGATCCTCCATTCGCGATTCTCCACTGAGATTTGACATAGTCACGAAGCTTTTCGTCAAACCATTGCATGCCGCGATGCTCCAATTCTCATAATCGTGGAGATCACCATCACCATTCATGATGCTCAAATTCTTCATCATTTGTGATGCTCGTCACTGTCACATAGATCACTGTTAACTTTCTTTGAACCTTTGTGAAATACTATTCGTGGATCCCATCTTTTTGAAACTCATTCCTTTTCCATATTATCATAAGTCCTTCAAGGAAATCCACTTTTCATGATGGAAGCCATCCTCCAAATTTTGGACCCCAAAAATTTGGAAAATACTTGGAAACGATGCCACCTTCAATATTTTTGTCATATTGAACTATAAGATCCCTTTCCTTTCAATTTACATGATCTTTTATGTGAGGATTGACTACCAACAAAAAACATACTTCATTTCCAACAAAGACATCCTTGGTTCTAACAATATCCCCCTTTGGGTTTATTGGAAATCTATAGATAAATTCAATAAAGCACTAGCCACTATTAATACCTGATAAATGGGAAACAAAACACACAATACTCTAAATCTACATGAGTAGAGCTTGGTTTAGAAAACAAGAGGAGTATGAATTTGGTTCTTATGTCTTGTAATGTGTGCCTTGGAATGATTAAAGATGTCCAAGCTAAGCTCTGATTATTTCCTCAAAAAACCTGAAACTACTTTCTCCATCATCTATTCTCCTACAACCAAAAATCATAAATTTTTCATTCTCCACCACCTTTGTACCATTGAATTTCTCCATTATCTCCCATTGGTAATAAACCCAAAGACCAGTATTTTTACATTTTAGAGCTCAAAACACACACCCCCTGGATCGCATCTCCCCCATAAACCTGCATCACTTCCACAAACAGATTAAAAAAGTTAACACA
Source organism: Viscum album (assembly GCA_963277665.1). NCBI lineage: Eukaryota > Viridiplantae > Streptophyta > Magnoliopsida > Santalales > Viscaceae > Viscum > Viscum album. The sequence continues at coordinate 112,139 of CAUJRU010000408.1, read as the reverse complement.
ATGTAAGAGTTGGTGTTCTAGAACCAATTTTTTGTACTTTTATTACATGAACCTTTAATATATTTAAATATTAAACATATTATTATATATTATTCATTGTTCTACATGACTATAGTGTAATAATGTCCTGGAGTATTTGTCACGTTGATAAGGTCATAGCAATTCCCTACTATGATGATAACCATGAAGTGCTATGACAATATTCTTAAATATAGTTATACGGTTGGATGAAATACTATAATGGGACACATAGTATACAGACTGTCAGGTGCAAGTACTCATAAGCAGATAAGACTTCTTCTCCTGAAGTTCACACTTGGTAATCTTCAAGATGGGAGATTATGATAACATACCTTCCAGTAGGAATTCCGCATGTTTTGGTTCCATCACATATTCCTATATATGATCATGTGTAATGGTCCTTAGACTTTAAAATTTTCATTAATATGTGTCATGACTCACGCAGTTTGATTTACTAATGAAAATCGTCATGCTGACAGTTGGCAGGAAGTAGGGTACATTGGGTGTGTCACGAATGACATGTTATTAATGGATAAGTCAATGAAGGATTTGTCCCTTCAATTTATGTAATTTGATATCTTAGACCTTTGATTGAAATAAAACCTTCGCATTAAATTCTATGGCCATGGTGTAACAATGAGTTTATTTCAGGTAGTCAAAGAATGACATATCAATCATAAAGGTTGATGACACTATCATGAAACCTACTTGATGAGATATTGAGACAAAGGAATTATATTACATAGTTAACATTCATATGTGGATGTTGTTGTTGCAACTTTAAGTTCTTTCTCTTGGGTGCCTTGACCTATTGTTAGACAGTACTCTTGGACTTTAGGCAAGTCTACCTAATGTCAATGAGAAAGAATCCTAGAGGGTCACACACTAAGTGTTTCTAGTAGTCTTGGTTAAATTCTATTTTAATTTAATTAATGGAATAAATATTATTCTCAAGACAGTGGAATAATTTTATTCATGTTAAATTGATTGCATAAATTAAATAAATATTTATTCTCGGGATTTTTAATAAAAATATATTTATTTATTTTATTGGACATTTAATAAATATTTATTTACTATTTTTTAAATAAAATATTTTTTTAAGATAATAATTTATTTATTTATTTATTCGAGTGTTCAATAATTGGAAGTAGAGTTTGAGTGGACTAAGGATGGTTCGGTAGTAAAATAATTATTTGTAAGATGGTAAATAATTATTTAACTAGTTGACATAAAAAAATAACGCATTTATAATTATGTGGCACGAGATTTCATTTATGATTCCGTTTTTCACAAGTTGGCATGCCAAAAATAATGACACGATTATTGTTATCATGTACCATGAATTTTCTCTAAGGTCATGAATGTATTTAATTACTATTAGTAAATTAAATTTTATAATTAAATCCCCATGTCGATAAATAGAGAGGAACATATATTGTGCCATGTATGGGAAACTAGTGATGCAAGATCAATTCCAAGTCGACTCCTCTCCTCTCTCTCTCTCTTAAGAACGAGAGTCGTTCTTCAAGATTGAAGAACGGGCAATCAAGATCAACTGACACAAGACATTCGCTTCGCCGCGCTAACACCCAGAAAGCGAGTGGCATCAATCGGAGACCATTGGAGAACGTGTGGATCACTACTAGAGGGATTATGATTTGGATCCTCACAAGCACAACAAGACAATATAAAAGGGACATCTCATACAATCAACATCATCAGCAAAGAAAGTATCGAAGAACTCAGTATTTTATTTCTTTAGAAATTAACTTTAAATTAATTATAATTATGATGTTCAAGATCATCTCTAAAGGTTTCAGGCCTCTTCCTTATTTATCTAAATCTTTGATTCTATTCCATAGAGACTGGAATTCATCGTCGTATTAATCCCAGGATAATCATTCATCATGGTAAAAATTAAAGTTGGGCACCGGCCCAACTGTGCTTCCGTTGCACCTGGAACCAACACACAAAAGGGGAGAGGGGAATACATATAGCCTCCTCATGCACTAGGATGTGGCTGAACACTAAAGTTCAACCGATTTTTCTCAAACACATGTGTCGCCAATGGGTTGGTCAGAATGTCATACAATTGGTCAATAGTTCCAACATGATCCATTTCAATCATGCCTTGTTCAACTTTTTCTTTGATAAAGTGATATATGACTTCAATATGTTTTGTACAAAAATGATGAATAGGATTCTTCATAATATTGATCACACTCTTGTTATCACAGTGGATCACCATTGGTTGTTTCACCTCAGAACCAATATCAGTCAGTTATTACTTCATCCATAATAGTTGAGTGCATTCCTTTTTAGTAGAGATATACTCAGCTTCAGCAGTACTGAGATAAGTGGTTTCTTATTTCTTACTCAACCATCCCATGCATTTCTTTCCAACAAAAAAATCTCTACCACTTATGGACTTTCTATCTACCACATCTAAAACCCATTCAACATCAGAAAATACTAATAGTTTATTATCTCTTCCTATAGAAAAGTATAATCCATAATTGTGAGTACCTTGAATATACCTCATGATTATTTTAACTACCACCATATGGTCTTTCTTCTGATTGCTTTGAAATTGGGCCACTAAGAATGTCGCAAAGACAATATATGGTCGTTTTAAAATTAAGTACAATAAGCTTCTGATGATTCTTCTATACATGGTGGGATCGACTTGATTCTCATCCTCATGCTTTCCATGTTCTGTCCCAACCACAATCAGATTCGACATTGGTTTTGAATTATGCATGATGAATTTCTTCAAAATATATCTTGCACATTTAGCATGAGAAATGAATATGTAATACTTATTTTGAATCACCTACTGCACTAATAAGTATGGGATTTCACCAATCATAAACATTTCAAATTATGATTTCATGTGATTGGAAAATTCTTTCATTGATCTCTTCCTAATTCTGCTAAATATAATAACATACATGTACACAAACACCATAAATTGATCTTCCTTTGAATACTTCACATAGATATTATGGTCTACACCTCCTATTTTAAGTTCAAGCTTCTTCATATACAAATCTGGATGATAATATCATGCTTGTGGTGCCTGTTTTAGACCATACATCACCTTCATTAATCTGTAAACCTTAATTTCATAATTATAAAGAAAAAAAATCCATTTGTTGTTAAATGTATACTTTTTATTCAAGAAATCCATTTAATAAAGCTGTTTTGACATCTATTTGATAAAATTTGAATCCTATTTGGATTTCCATAGCATGAAAAAGTCTGATTGACTCTAGTTAAGCCACCGGAGCAAATGTTTCTTCAACATCAACACCTTCAGTCTATGCATAGCCTTTACACTCTAAATGTGCCTTGTTTCTTATCACATTTTCATGCTTATAAAAAAATTGAAGATATATTTGGTTCTAATCACATTGTGATTTTTAGGTCTAGTAACAAGATCCCTTGTCTAGTTCTTATCAATCTGATTGAGTTCTTCATTCATGGATTTATCCCATGATTCATCTTTCATAGCTTCTTAAAATGAGGTAGGTTCCCCAATTTATAGGAAGGAATAATTTTCATCGTTCCTCATTCTCCTTGTATGTGTGGCAGCTATAAAATCCCCAATGATGTTATTTTGATCAATTTATTCTCTTATGTTTCTCCTATGAGGTTAAGATAAAGTTTATTCATCTATCATTTCTTCTTCTAATTCTTATTCTGAATCATATTCTATGTGTCAGCTCAGAATATTTTATAAGCCTTCCACTATTTCAGAATTTGATTCTATCCCTTGAACATTGATCATGATACCTAAAACTTCTTTTCAAATAACATGATCTTCAAGAAATTTCTATAATAATCAGGTTAGATAAAAATTGAAATAATGATTCTGGAATCTTCTTCATCATTCACCATTTGTCACCTCCTCAAGGTAAATACTTCTTAGATCTTCATAATGTTGAATCTCAACAAGAATGGATTTCAAGAAATTTAATTATGGAGAAAACACCAGAATGGCTCTTCATCTTTTGACTGTACACATTGGATAAATTTCAAAACTTCACCAAGAACAATCTTATTGAACACTTGTTATTCAGGATTATAGAAATAAGATCAATCCAAGATGGAACCTTATTTATCCTAGTTGTACAGAATAGAACATTTGCATCTTAATAAAAAATGATCCTCCATCATGTTTGTATTTGAATACCAAATTAAGGAATCATTCAAATATGGTGACTTCTTTAGCTTGGATATCAAAGGAGGAATAACATCCCTCACTACTTCTTAGGTTATCCCCCTGATAACATGCTTCACCTTTCAATTCCTTACATTATAATCACAAATATAATAACGAAATATTAAGGGAATAATCTGTCTCATCCTTGGTTTATCAATATGCACAACAAGGTTGAGATGTTTTTCTCAACCAAGTTTCTCCATTTACTCTATTATTCATGCTTTCACAAGTGAACATCTATTTTGATTTACGTTGATGCAGCGTGGATCTCTTCACCTACTCTTCTACTTTGTTAGGAGAATTTTTCTTGTAGACAACCTTCATGGATGAAAAATTATTACTCCAATTAAGGAATGTTTTTGTCCTAGTATTAAGGTTAAACAACATTTTCCAATGTGACCATATTTCTTACATCACTCACATAGAACATCATTAACATATGAGTTTAATTTTGGTTGAAAATTCTCATGCACATTACCTTCATCATGTGGAATCTTTTCTATTACTTTTTTACTAGCCTTAGCTTTTTCATCTTCAAGGTTCCTTATTCTTTTCAAATATTCTGACCAGATAACTAACATTTCATTAGGAACTATGGTATAAATTTTGTATCTTCCACAAGGATTCTTCTGAGTGTCATCCATATTAGTAGATCTTTTGAATTCACTGCCATTCAACTTCTTGGAATTAAAAACCAAGTTCTTCTTGCCATCATTATTTGATACCTTTTGGGAGGATTTTGGTTCACATAATTCATTTGATTTGTTCCTGGGGGTTCTTCATTCTGACGAAAAAATTATCTTCTTTTATTAGTATCTTTGGATACATGCTGAGATGAGCATATACCATCCTTATGACCACTACAATTTCATAAATCACAGATGTTATCAGGTATTCAAAATCTATTTGTATTAAAAAGATGCTTGTGGACCTATAGATGTTTCTTTTCCATCTCTGGATTCCTCCCCCATGAGATAGTATTCTTTTGTGCTTTTACATTTTGAGGATTATACCAACAATTTAATGCACATTTCCCAAATCTATTGCAGCACCAACATTTACCCACAAATCTTGATTTCTTTTTATCTCTTGTATAAGTTTGTTGGCTCTTATTTATGAATTTTTTAGCTCTCTGTGGGAAATCGGCTTCCATACTCTTTTTCCTACCCACCCTAGTCATGGTGGTAGGTTTCTTATCACCTTTATTCATCCATAATTTTCTAGTATTTGTCTTACAACCTACATTCTATATGTAAAATGACCCATAGCAAAAGATGATGGGCCGGGGAATTTAAAATTTTTCATCGTCGGGACAATGTTACTTGTCATCGCTGACGATCTGAGCCTCGATTTGGTCTGAAGATCTCACATAAATTAAAATACCATGAAAAATAAAACTAAAAAATACCTATTAAAATTTGAAGTCGTGATCGACTAAAACTTGTTGATGGAGATCGTTGCTCAAAGGATCCATAGAAGGAACCCTCTAGATTGTCCATATGTGCTTCAAAATTCTGTTGGAATGTCGATCGTCGAATTTCAGGTGCTAGTGCAGATATCTGATGATGCCTTCAACATATCGATGATCACCACATCAAGATACCTTAGATGCTTGAGGAAGAACTTGATCTAAACACTTGGATCGACTGCTTGTCTCTCTAGGAAGCGGGTAGAGAGAGAATCTTTGGCCAAAATGTCATGAATATTCTGTTGGGAGAGATCCCATCTCTATTTATAGTGGAAGTTCTAAATACTCGTTTGGGTTCCTCGACCCCCATTTATTTAATGTCCACTAAATAAATAATTATGACTAACTAAAATAAATCAATATTATTTATTATTTTATCACATGCCTATAATATATTTAAAATATATTACATGATAAACCCAAGCCATTTTAACTCGAATTACTATCCCACTTAATATTAAATGAACTTGGAATATTAAAATAATATTCCCTTGATTAATATTTTTATTTTATTTACTTTTTTTTAAAGAGGTCTAATCAGAAGATTTTATTGTATTTACTTAACTTGTAAATACTTTAAATAAATTCAATCTCAGTTATTCATAACTTTAATAATAATGAATTTATTTATTTTGTGATCGATAACTTGGACAATACTCGGACCCCGTGGTGGGGCCCATAATTTCTAATATACCTATTCAACCGAATAGGGTGGATTCTTGAATATTCTCTTGTGTGTGACCCTATAGGCCCTTATCTCGATAGTAGTGAATAAAATCCATATACCAAGAGTGGAGTCTGTAAACTCATCAAGGCCTCTAAAGAGATAAGGATAGTCATACCAATGACTACCAACCTACAAACACTAACTTTGTACTATAATCTATTTGTCCTTAAATATCTCATAAATAAATACACACACTTGTGTCATCATCCTTTTATTGATTTATTATTTGTTGATCTAACCAGATGGATGTTCATTTTGACTGCTTTGGCCAAAGACTTATAAAGGTAGCACCATCCTGATTAATCAGTCCTGAGATATACAACTTCCATAACCTAAAAACAACAAATCATTTCTTGACCATTCAACCAATGGAATACTGCCAATGATGCACCCAACACAAGCTACCTCACTGCGATTTCAATATAATGGTTTTTTTCCTTACATCAAAGTATGCAATCAAATAGAACACACTGGTAATGATCTCAAGTTAGGAGACCAATACACGTGTCCATAGATAGGAACAACCAATGACACCCAAAACATGTAGTGTTCCTATTGGAGGATCTTTCCTCATAATCCCATTAATATAGATCACCAAGTGCTAACTTCATGAGAATAAGTCTCAATGCTTATGAGCCCCCAGCACCTGATAGTCAAACATCTATTGTGTTATGTTAGTAAGATGTATCTAGACCATAGGACCTTTGTTTAAGATTAATGTCATGGTATCTCAAGGTTCTCATTATAGCTTGGGATTTTCTATAACCTTTTGATATGACAATTAATATAGGAAATTTCCATTAGATAGTGGATGTAGAAAATTTTACACTATAATGGTAAGAATATATCATGTATAACTAGTTATATACAAAATATGGTAATCAAAAGTACTGTATAGTTGGGTCTAGGGAACCCACTATTTTAAAACTCCCACTTGCACTAGATCCAAATTTATAACCATGCTTGTTAGCTACTCACATGATGAAGATCATGTTTCTACAGAGTAACGGTTTTAGCTAATGGTCTGTCACATTTATGCCACATAGTTGTTCTGCTACATGCAACCTCATCTCATTAAGTAAAACTTCTCAAAAGATGGTATCCCCGAGTATATCCCTTTTTTCCATTATCATAACTTGACATATTGGATAGTAATAATATCATAATTTACATTATGATAATACTTTACTTACTAGGTTTGATTCCAAGAACTAGAACAAATCATTGTGTTTAACTGCTTTTTAGCTACCTCAGAATCTACCACATACTCGGTATTTGTAGGTATGGCTACCACTAGATTATATGAGCTTGAATCACTCATCACCTTATCCTAATTGTGATACTGGATCACATTGATCTAAGGAAGATGATTTTGTGTCTCACAATAACTATTATCCTTCTTCTCTACTTACCAAGTACATATCATTTGTACTTGCGAAGTACAAGATGATAATTCTGACTACTTCACTTACAGTGCTCCTAGATATAATTGATATTTTCCTACAATAAATTATATCCTAGAAACATCAATTTTTTGTACATATAATGGAATACATGATTGATCCATTACTAAAGCATATAAAACTCAATTCATCACTTAATCTCCTCCTATGCCTTTGCATGTATTACTTGGATAGATTATATCATGTGACATTGGCAACAATTTTTAACTTGAATTGTCCCAAATTGTATTTTTTAATACCATTTCATTATATGTATGATTTACTATGTCCAAGAAACTGTTAGATCTACCTCAGTAGATCTTGTTCCCTAGAACTTAGGTTGCTACTTTAAGTCAATCACTGGGGAATTACTTTTAACCTAATCTTAACTAATTGTAAGACCAATATCTTTTTTCCATATGTTTATGAACATATTTCTCTTGGAAAACTATGAAGCTCCCACTAACCACTGGTAGAAACATGGAAAATATTCATTTAAAATGAATGTTCTAATATCTTGTTGCTTACTTTAATCCTAAATTGGATTTTAGTAACTTGCAACCCTTATTGGTATAATATGATGTCATCATCCCTTTCTAGTTGCATCGTATAGACATCTTCCATGAAAATTGATCTTGACATATAATGGCCAATTTAATGATCTTAGAATTTATCTATAACAAGTAAAATTCTAATGTATTTAGGTATACTGACTTTTTATAACCAATCAAGCCTTATTGGTACTACTCTTGTACAACCCATGTATTAATTCACTTGAATACCCTCTGCAGTATTCAATTTATAAGCCCCTTTTCACTTTGATACATGGAATCCATTATTTAATTTTATTAGTCTTGTCAATCTTATCTAATTTCCATATACTACATACTTCTAGGAATTATTATTCTTAATGAATAATGTATCACCAGTTGCGGTGAATATAAAACCATCACCATGGTTTTTAACCTTCCTATGTAGTATGTGTCTCTAGAACATTCATGGTCCACATGTACTCATAGATCATGTTCCTATTACAACCATTTGTACATCTCGAGAATTGACTAAATCCAAGTCAATATTTCTCCCACTATCTCAAGTAGATATGTTCACCCTTGTTATAGAAAGGCAGTATATCACTTGACTACCAATTTTCTATATTAGGGATTTGTATTATATCCTAAGTAACTATTAGGATAATTACTTTGATGCACCATGTGTTTAGCTTGATGTATGTTTGTTTTTATCTTAACAAACTCTTTTCATCTAACACATGTCCTATGACAATGGATTTCTATCATACTATTAATCTTATGATATCTATTTGTCATTTTTTTAGTTGAAATATTAGTTATGGGTTTTCTCCATTATTTACAAAGCACGTCTTAAAATATAATTAAAGTTTATGAAAGTTGTAACATTGATACTATTTACATAATAATTCTGATGTATTAAATGTTCATGTAGGAATTTTTCCACGCTACATTTTTTCTGATCAATGTTAACATGTAATACTCATAGATCCTCCTTATAAACATCAATGTCATGATGTAGATAAGTTAATGTGCATTTAGGAATTACTCCATGCTACATTATCGTGATTGATGAATGATTAGTCAATATATTCTTCACCTTGCTGATCTGAAGAAACTCATATCTTTTTACCATACTTATACATCACTTTTACATTCCTTAGTAACTAAAATTAATCTTATGAAGTATCTTTACCACTAGCTTTCCCTTGAAATAGTTCACGCTCACTTATTAAACTAATTCAAAAGATTCGTGACACACCTTTATTTATAAAGGTTTCTTTGTCCAAAATAAATATGTTAATTATACCAAAGGTGTTTAGTTGTGTCGATCCTAAATACCATACTGGGTATATACTTGATGTATACTTGTAGTTTTGATTGATAAATAATTATATTGTCACAATGGGGTAAAAGTATTACATTGTTATATTCATCATTATTTTCTTATGATTCATGTACCACTGAATTGTTTGTTGAGTATGTTACCACAAAAAAAATCATTCTTGAACTTGGAATAATGTATCATTATTTCAAAAAGACACATGAGATAAATTTTTTGTTTATACTCAACAACTTTTCCAACTTTAATCAATCACTTGGAAATTATAATGTATGTGTTTCTCACTACTGACTTAGGAATCACCCTTTCTTAGCTGCTTGGAGAAGACACCTTACTTCTAGTAATGTTTCTATACTTGGTTACTATATTTCAATACACATATGTGAAAGGAATATTGTATCTAATAACCCAGAAGTATGTTAGAAACAATACTTTTATTTGATGAATATACACTAAAGAAGATTATGATTCTTGCTTATTCAATCCAGTTCATTGCATTTTTAAACTTACATAAATTATTTCAAATATGTGATGAAAATAACCTCCTATTAAATAACCAACCCCATAATTAAAAGGCATTGTGAATTTACCTTTGTCATTGCAATTTCCATTCGCCTTTTAACCTCATCTTTCAAAATATTCACCATAAGAACTAAAGATGGTACTTTATTTAATATTATTATTACTTGGAGAACCTTACCTAAAAGGTAATGAAACGCTTACTCAATATTGTTCATTTGTATACTTAAACGAAACTAGATTAATTGGGTGAAAATGTATAAGGATGGGATGCCATGAAAGATCATAGTCTGCCTTTCATGTTTACACAAAGCCAGTGTAATCATCACATTCAATTCTTACTTCACTTTCTCCTCAAAAACTTCTTGGAGATGAGACTACATGTGATATCATCCATATCATGATGTAGTGACCGCAACTAACATCAGAATTTTATGATATCTTTATTATTGAACCATCATATGCTTGATTCATGATTCTCCTATAAGCATTTTAAAACCCTTGATTCCTGAAGTGGCTTAATATATATAGGGATACCATCATATTGAATTTCCTATATAGTAGTATTATGTGAAAGCGTGTGTACTTGGAAATTCATGTTAGTTTGGGTATTAACTTTATCCAATATTTGTCATAGTTTTTCTTTTGGTATTACTTTCTATTTTCTACAAAATAAAACTATAGTAGATTAGTACTTTTTATGTTGATTACCAAATTAGACATTATCGATTCATCAATTAAATCATCAAATATATCCCACTATTTTATCGAATTATATGAACCATCTATACTAGAATTGGAATACTCTATCTCTTGATTATTCTAGTGTAAAGGATCCCTGAACCTACTCTTATAGTCTACAAGTTATGACTACGCCACTACTCGGAGGGTTCAAGGTAGGCGTTTGGCTTGTCAACCACATTAACTCATGGTTCCTTGATCTGTTGAGTGAAGTTTCAGCTTTAGAAATCATAACCTAATTTACTCAACACTTGACTCTAAAATAATAGCAAGTTATCTATGGCTAATCCTCACGACCACTTTAGTTAAGTCGACCTAGCACTCTCATAAGAATTCCCTGGTAGTAAGAGGCACCCTCAGCTATGGTATGATCGGCACCTCAAACACCCGGTTTTGTTCAAACTTGAATGTTGGAAGGTGGTAATGACTTAATATTTCTTTGAGGATTTTGTGTTTTTTTCGTGACGAATGTAATCCATTTTTATTAATCTTGTTCATATATATTTTTGTGCTCACAACTGAACTTCAATAGAAAAACATATGTCGCTTCTTTATACATTTTATTATTTACTATTTTATGTATTTTTTACACTATTATAAAATGCATAAAATAATAAATAAATGAATAAAGGTAAACTACTACTCAACTAGTCTTGAGCATCTAAACGACCTAAGGACATCATACCTAAGTTGTAGCTTGACTCTTGATGCAGCTCACCCCGTCCTATATGTTCGCATCTCTTCTGAAGTACCGTCATGTCTTGGTGGGGTCCATGTCACGTCTTGGAGTACCGCCTCATCTTGGCGGGGTCCACATCACATCTTACATCGTCCTAGTCAACGTACACTACCTCTTTTTTGTGGGGTCCACATCGTACACTGTGTTTATCCAAAGTACAAATATACTCGCACGCAGATGAGGGGGGCTAGGGGTATAAATTTATATCAGGTGAAATTGGGTCTGCAGACCCTTATATATTTTGAGCGAAGATAAGGACAATGCGCAGACCATCATTTAATTAATTACTTATTATAATCATCGCACATAAGTAATAAATAATTAATTAAATAATTAATTAAATGTAGACATACATGAGTCAGTGCTAAAGACCAGTAAATGGGTAAAATATAATGCATGGTAAAAATTAATTGCATTAAAGAAGTACAAGGGTATAATTAAATTAAACGAATTAAACAATTCAAATAATTTAATTATGTTTTAGTCTCAAAATTAATTTAATATCTAAATTAAATTAATTTGACTTGGGTGTTAAAATTATTATTGGTTAAACCATAAATTAATATTTTGATTAAATAATAAATTAAATTAAATTAAATAATTATATTAATTATGCTATAACCAAGCCCCGCAAAACCAGTGGTCTGCCGCGGGAGGTGAGGTTAGAAGCGGCAGGAGGAGAATTCAGGGCGGCAACCCCTAGCGGATGGAGGACAGGCAGCTGGTGAGTGAGCCGCTGCTAGAGGCGGTGAATCTTGGGACTGGCTGGGAAGGATGGAGGCCACAACAAGGCAGGCGGCTGGGATCTGATTGGCATAGAGCAGCCTCGTAGGGAGGCAGGACGGCGCTGGAGAGGGCCGGCAGCTGGCTGCGGAGTGTGGCGCCGGTGGAGGTGGAGAAGAGCACCGTTGGTGCCGGCGGTATGGTGGCTGGATGACAGCGGGCCGACTAAGAAACCGCCACCATCCCCGTTTTTCATTTTTCCACACGCCCTTTTATTTTTTTACTTTCCAAAGTCTATACCATAGACTTATAAATAATAATAAAATTATAATGATTATAATTATAATAATTAGTTATAATTAGTTATAATTATATATTATAATATTATAATTATTATAATTATTATTATTATTATTATTATTTCCACAAATCATTAGAATAAAAGTTTGGTCATATATTATTGTTCCGACCATCGTCGGTCGGAACGCACGGGTGGAGCAAAAAAACTTAATGTTAATATTTGTTAAAAATTCATAAAAAACTATGTTCAATCCAAATAAAAACTTTGAATTTCCATAACTTGGCCGTTCGTTGATAATCGTCTCATGGTTGGATTCTTTGAGACTGAAATTAAACCCTCTACTTGATTTAATGCAAATTAATTTTTCTTTGGCTCAGAAAATTTATGCGCTACCTATGAAATCAATTGTAGGTATTGGGGCCTACATCGAAATCCGATGGGCCAAGGGATTTAAAAATTTTCATCATCGGGACGACGGTACTTGTCATTGCCAACGATCTGATTCCTGATTTGGTCCTAAGATATCGCATAAATTAAAATAGCATGTAAAATAAAACTGAAAACAAACCTTTTCAAATTTAAAGTCGTGCTCGGCTACAACTTGTCGATGGCAATCGTTCTTTGAAGGATCCATAGCAGGAACCCTTTAGATCATCCACACGCGCTTCAAAATTCTGATGGAACGTCGATCGTCGAATTCTGGGTGCTAGCGAGGAGATCTGACGACGCCTTCGACATCCCGACGATCACTGCATTGAGATACCTTCGATGCTTGAGGAAGAACTTGATCTGAACACTTGGATCGATTGTTTCTCTATCTATGAAGTGGGTGGAGAGAGATGATCTTCCCAAAATTCCATGAATAGTCTATTAGGAGAGAGCCCCCCTCACTATTTATAGTAGAAGTTCTAAATACCTGGTTGGGTTCCCCAGTCCCCATTTATTTAACGTCCATTAAATAAATAATTATGACAAACTAAACTACGCCAATATTATTTATTATTTTATCGCATGCCTATAATATATTTAAAATATATAACATGATAAACTCGAGCCATTTTTAACTCGACTCGTTGTCCCGCTTAATATTAAACGAACTTTGAATATTAAAATAATATTTCTTCGATTAATATTTTTCTTGTAAAACTCACGCCTTTTCCATATTTTCATAAGTACTTCAAGAAAATTCACTTTTCACGATGCAAGTAATCCTACAAATTTTAGACCCCAAAAATTTGACGAACACTAGGAAATGATGCCACCTTCAATAATGTTTTCATATTGAACTATAAGACCTCTTTCCTTGCAAACTACCTAATATTTCATGTGATTATTGACAAAAAACACAAATCATGCTATATTTCTAGTATAGAACAACCTTCGTTCCAACAGGTATGTCACAAACCAACCTAGGCTACTGTTGACCCAAGCTGATCTGTGGCATGGCCCAAAGAGAATTATCAATCCATACGAACTGAAAAATAGTTTTTGGGTATTAAGAACATACCTTGGGAACAATTTCACAATGAATTAATCAGCACAATATAAATGATATCTCAAAGAAACCATGGCAGCCCATAAGTAAAATTGACATCCAAATATGTCAAAAGAAAGTCAATATCCAAAAAAACTCGATGGGGGGGACAAGAGGCCATACAAAAGAGGGTTAGGGTGCTATAATAAATACTCTAAATAAAACAAAATTAATATACCCATATCCATGTGACATCAGGGTAAACCTCCCACCATTTTACCTCTATCACATAAACTCCACTAACACGAGTACCCACCACCTCTGAGCGATTCCTTGCTTTTTCTTGTACCTAAAAAAACAAAGTCTACATACACTCATTGGTTGTATGCCGGGTATGATCACATATAGCCCAGTAATATCCAACCAATTATTTCATTAATAAATATGCTAGTTTGAGAATAGTTTAAATGAAAACATGTTTTTAGAGAAATTGCATCTTTAGTGGATCCCGATGCCAAATCCTTACATGCACCATGAAATCCCACACCCACGCATCCATAATCACCTAATTGGCCCAAACTGAGGTGCACAAGACCCATTTTAGCACTGCTCAAGCTCAATCTCCTATTTAGAAGTAGCCACACAAACCAAGTTTTCATGCAAGACCTGATACAGGTGTAGTTCCCTAGCTAAAACAGCCATCATCGAGATATTCCCTTTCCCACAATGCTTAGGAGCCGCAAACCCAGTCTCTACTCAACCCTCACATACCCAGTGTAGAAACTAAGCTTGACTCTACAACTAAACCTAATTTACGAGTCCAAAATCAAACTAGCTCAAGCACAAACACCCAATTTATCCCTCTCATGAATCCTGAACCGACTTCAGCATCATCCCTACATAAATTTATGTTTGTTTAAATCTGTTTGTAGGTTTTTGAAGATAGAGGGGGACTTTATGACTTCTCAATGCTTTGATTATGAGGATTAAGGTAGACACATGCAAGCTACTTGAAAAAATTCCCAGATGACTGAATCCATGTCCATCTTGAACCTCACACTCAATGCATGCCTAAGGTGTGTTCCACATATCGCAGATCCAGATCCTATCTAGGAAAAACTCTCAAACCATGATTCCATCTCCTAACAGTCTGTTCCTTCATGCAATGATAGCTTCACAACCATTTCCAAACCATTATAAAAATAACTTAAGCACCATATGACACCATCCCTCCACCAAATCATCTCAGCCACTCAATCGAATCTACACCTCCAATTCCAAGCTTGAGCTCACCTTCCCAGACCCAAGTGTAAAGCCAAACCAAACCCATCTCAACCAATACCTTTTCCGCCATATCAGACACAAGCCCAAAGCCAACTTAATTACTATAATTACTCATTCCTTGTAGTAAATATGATGACCATTCTGAGTATCAATCACCTTCCATTGTGTTGTGAAGTAGCGGAGCATGTCACCTATGATTTTTCTCGAAATGAGTAAAAATTCCGATCATGGGATGAGTCTCTAAACAAGGTAATTTTCTTTTTACAATTATTTTAGAGAGGAGGGATCAGATACTATATTTTAAGTAGATGGGGTATGCAAGAATAGGGAACTGTTGGATTGGTGCATCCTGATCTGGTTGGGCTGAATGATTGTGGCCCGTACTGCACACCACCCGCAACTTTCGCTAGTCAAGCTCTGCGGTGATCTCTTTAGGGGTTTAGGGGGAAACGCTCCCCTAATATGAGAGTCTGGGGATCAAAGGCCCCCATCCCAAATTGGGGGAGACTATTTCAACTCTGACCACTGTAGAAAAGATGACTAACTAACACCGAAAAGGTACTATAGTAGTGCGGAATTCAGAGTCAACAATACTGTAGATCTTTGGAATTCCAACCAGCATCCATTATAGCACTTTTGACTTGAGTGGCCATATTTCACTATAGTGACACATACTTCTAGACACCTTTCACTATAGCACATCATACTTTCTGATGGTTGGTGGAATAGTGCTTCGTCCTCTACATTATCCCATTTTCGAGCTAGGGTTTAAGTGTGTGTGTGAGAAACTTCTATAAAATTATGATCCCGAAATATAGTAAAGTTTTTCCTTTCCTTGGATGTAGGGATTATTCTCAAACCACATAAATCCTTGTGTTATCATTCAATTTTTTTCTTTTACTCTTCTTCGAATCATTGTTTTGTCGTTGCGACTCCCATTGTTTCCGAATTAGGAAGCCCCATAGCTAGACTATTCTAACTCTTTCTTCTAATTTATAAATTCTATTTTTTAAAATGTTTAGTGAAGTGAAATTATATTCCACCTATATTGTTCCTTTATTAATTCCTTCTATGTGTTGTAATATTGATCTCTAAAACTCCATGATAATGGAGTACTAACCCGAGGGTGTAAATTACTGAGGGAGGTCAATAATTACCCAAATCCCCATTCTGATTTCTCAAGTTTGTTTTCAATTGTAATGGGGTAGTGAGAGTGTTTTAGGATTATTTTGGTGATCTTCCACCTTCCCTAACATTCTCCTTGGTTCATTCTATCCTTTTCCAATTCTTCTCCCTCCCCCATTTCTCTATTTCTCTTCATATATGACGTAATGGGGGGATTTGAGGTATGAACAACAAATGATGGAGTTAGGTGGAGTTTGGTTACATGTTTACAATCATGGAATGTTCATCATATAAAACCATGGAGGAGGTGATATTATGTATACCTATAAGATTTCCAAAAAATGCATAGGATTTTACAATCTCAAAAGAGGATGGTGATGTATAAATATTATTGATTTCATTGTCAATTGGATACCAACAACATAAATAGTTAATTATGGTTATTAGTAGTTGAACATTGGGTTCATTACCTTTCCCTATTAACTTTTTTATTTTTCTGCTTTTATTTAATTTTGATGCATGAAAAAACACACTTCTCTCTCAAATTCCTTTATTTAAGAATTAAGGAAACAAAAAAATATTAATAAGTGACTGAGTTTAGTGAAGATCCTCCACACACTCCTTGTGAAATGACATTGGTCATTCCTATGCTACATTCAGGAATTTTAAAATTTTGTTTTACCACGGCCTGCGACAACCATGTGATAAACTTGGGGGGTTTCAAGACTATTAGGAAGGAAGTTTTTAAAGAACTTTTGTAAAACCTTAAGAGGAACATGGAACAAAAAATCCAGAATCTTTGGTGGAAGTACTTAAATATTTTTCACTATTTTCTCTGAGTTTTATATAGGATAGATAGAGGAGCTATGTGATCTACAAAGAGAAGAAATCATCTATCTAACATTTGACGAAGATGTCCAAGAGGTTGGAAGACAACTTGAGTACCGTCCATTGTTAACCCTTGAAGATGGATTCTTGGGTGCCTTGTGCATGGAGAAAGAGAAACATATGAAAACAAATGAGGGATATGAACTTAAATTTTCCCCATTTTATTTTAGTTTGATGGAATTTTAATTAAATATTGACTCTACCTATGTTAAAATTGTAAAATTAAAACCACTTTTATAGGTCTTAGATGAGGATGGAACATAACCGTAGGCAATATTCTTTGAAGAGAAATTTGAAGAACCATTGACCTCAATCCTAGAAAGTGTCTTCACAGAGGTTGTACATGAAGAAAATGAGTTGAAAATTAACATCAAATAATGAGATAAACTCAACTTGGATTTATTTTATTCCGATCTAATTAAATCTGAAATGAAATTCAATTTCCCTTATTATATTACTACTGATTCAAACCCTATATTACATGATTTGGAGGATTTTCCAATAAAATATTCCCTGTATTGAAGGATTAATTAGAAAAGAACATAGAGAATCATGTGTTGGAAGGTGAAGATGTGGCTAGCCAATAAGAGGAAGAGGACCTGAATAAAGATTATTTTGATGATTTACTTAAATATACTATAGAAGAGTTGGACGAGGCTGCCATAAAAGTATATGTAGCCAGATTTTAAGAATAGGTGGTAAAGGAAATATAGATTCTCTCTAGGATGACCAATGAGGTAGATAATGTTGAAATAGACACCACTGCCAATCTATCCCAAGCGGAAGCTGAAGATTACAACCCCTATATCTTGACACTGCCTCCATAGCTTTGCAAAATCATCATTGAAGGTAAGATGGAAAACATAAACCATTAACAAGGGGGCCTAAAGGAGGCTGATAAGAGTTGTGGGGAGAGATAAATTTTGTGGTTCTAATCACACAAGCCCAATATACTAATAGAATGGGCATATGTAAGAACCCGGGTTTTTAGAAACGGGTCAAATTCCGACCCTGTTTAAACTTTTGATTGGTTTTTGAGAAGTCTGGAAAATCTGGGCAGTTCTTGGAAATTTCCAGACTACACGCCGTGTACTTTGAGTACACGCCGTGTATGAGTTACCCGAGTGACCGGCCGTGTGCTCGCCGAGTACATGCCGTGTGAATACCATGTAGAAGTTTCTTACTACACGGCGTGTATTTATAGACACGTCGTGTATCCCTTACCCGTGCGAGTCTAAGTACATGTCGTGTGGTTCCTGTGTATAAATCTCCATCTACATGGCGTGTATCCTTCCTTGACACGCCGTGTACCTTTGTCCCGTGTAGTGGCCGAGACCTTGATCATGTGTTGACCGTGTAAGCGGTCCAGACCGTGTGTCAGACTCCGCTTAAGTCGGAGTATGGAAACACATCTACACGGCGTGTACTTTGGAAATACACATCGTGTACTTTTTTTTATTTGATCGATTGAGGCATCGTCGCGTCTTATTTTCAGAACGACCTTCTTCTTCCCCTTTGGACGAACAGTCCGTCCGAAAGACCTCCGCGAACACAAATCCTTCTAGATCCGCCATACGACCTTCGTTCTTTGATCCGTCGGTGGCAGCAGAACTGCATCAGAGAGACTAACCTCGTGCACCCTTCTTCGTCCTTGATTCTTCACCTATTCCTCCGTAGATTCCATCTGAACAGAATTTCCGGATTTGATGGAAACGCAGATCTACCACGATTCCGTCCGATTCAGAGGCTGAAATCAAAGGAGTGTCATCGTACGAATACGAGGTGGGTGGTGCATACCTTCTTTCATGTTTTTGTAGAAAATTTGGGGTTGCGACCTCTGGGCGTGACGTTGGGTGTTGAGCGAAACCCTATTTATTTTTTGTTAATTAATTATCTGCATTGTGGGATGCCTCTAGGTATTCCATGACCCTTGTTGTGCTAGAGCAAGGTCGGGTGAGAGTTCATGGATCATTTGGGGCAATTCGGCCGGGGGTGCCGAAATGCGTATGTTATGGACCAGTATTTAACTGCTGATTTTAGACTGCTTTTGTTGCTGTTGAATTAAACTGTTGAGTTTGATTTGTTAAAGCATGGTGTTAGTTTGTGTAAGGTGTTAAGACCTTAGGTGCTGGTTTGGTTTAGCACAAGTGAGTGCAATTTGACTATTTAGTAACTTTATGTTAAAAGTTATGCTTTCAAATATGTTTTTTAAATGTGTGGTTTTCTTGTGTTGGTCTGCTCGATTGTTGGACATGGCCCGGATATATGTTGTTGAGTGATGAGGATCACAGTTCGGGGATTTTTCTCAGGTTACGTTGGGTGGTTGCTACCACAGGATTGGGCGTCATGGACGTCAGTTGAGGTAGTTGGACTGTCAGGTTGGGCTTGGCCCAAGTTACTTGGACAGCGAGGCCATCAGACTTGAGCGACAGGTTCGCAGGGACACGAGGTATCAGAGGTGTTTTGGCTTGGGAACATTTTGAGGTGATTACCGCTCATCGGGTACTTTTGAGTAGTGTGCACACAGATCGACTCCGAGATGAGGTGGTACGACCACTCGCTGGGTAGAGGCCCCCGATAGTTGCGTTTAGGTATTTTTGGTTTGGGGGGGATTGCCATAGGAAGCCACGTGGAAGGTGAGGAGCCTTCTGGAGATAGCTTTGAGGCGGTCAGGTTGGGGGCAGAGGCTCGCCGTGATTTGAGGGTAGACATTTCTGTCCCTCTAGTTATCTTTTGAGGATAGGTATCGTTTTTCCTCTGGATGTTGTGTCATGGGCAGGTTGAGCTTTCGAGCTGGGTTACGACGGTTGGGCGTGCCTTCGGGATGTCGGTACTTGAGACACATGGTGTCAGGTGGCACGAGGTTTCGGGCTGCAGATCAGACTTTCCGGCGTTGGCCGAAGCAGGTGACACTTCCTGGTGGCTGCTGAACACAAGTGAAGTATTTGTTTACTTTTGGGGCATTGCATTGTTTACTATTTTTCTGGTACAAGCATGTCTTCCTAAAAACTTATATTAGGTACAAACCTCTGGGTGGTATCCTACTGAGACTTGTCTCACACCCTACACGGGCCCTTCGGGACACGTGTAGACTTCATGAAATTGCGTGTAGGTAGAGGATCATCCTTAGGAGATGGACTTTAGTGCTTTTGACAGGGAGACTGGCATGGACCTTGAGGTCGTGTCGTACTGGAGTTACTTGTTTAGTATTCTTTTTCTTGCATCAGTATGTTTACCTTATATTGTAGCTATTTTTGGTTATCCATTGGCGCCATTATATATATATTGATTTTTATGACTTTCTTGGATGCATGATTGGTAGTTTTAGCAGTTATTTCAGTTGATTACTGGCATGATGTTCTGTTTACTTTCTGCTGTTATTGTTTCTATATTGCTTCCGCTGTTTATTGTTATTGAATGTGCTTCCGCTCTGCGGGTCTGGTTCGAGTCTGCTGAGTCATTTATTTCCGCTGCATATTTTAGTTTATTACTTGGACCAGTACCTTTAATTCCTCCGAGAGGGTATAGCCTCCCCACTATACCTATTCAGACCCTCGCTGCTGGTCGGCAGCCTTTGGTGTTCAGGGGAGGTGCGCCTAAGGTAGTAACACTCGACCCATTCGGCATTGTTCGGGTGGCTGGCCGGGT
Organism: Viscum album; assembly: GCA_963277665.1. Taxonomy (NCBI): domain Eukaryota; kingdom Viridiplantae; phylum Streptophyta; class Magnoliopsida; order Santalales; family Viscaceae; genus Viscum; species Viscum album. The sequence goes on along the minus strand of CAUJRU010000408.1, from coordinate 90,939 downwards.
CCGGGACGTTACAAAGTGGTATCAGAGGAGGTTCTTGACAAGGATTTAGGAGAAGTGTTATTCTAGATACTAATGAGATTGAGACTTCTCTTTTTATTTCTGCTGGTTTTACTATTTGGGATCTGGTAGACCGGAGATAGGTTTTTGTTGGACTTGATTTTTGAACTTGTGCTTGGGTACCTACAGCCCCATGTATGAGGGATGGATTGAGTTGTCGGGGTGGGAATTTTTGTTTGCTTTTTGCTCAGATTATAGTTGATATGATTTCCACCTCAGTGGCTCACTTGTTGTGTAATGTTATTGAGTATGATATGTAAACCTTGGCCATTATGGCAAAGGTTGTTGCTTGGATTTTGATAGGCACACTTTAGGGTATTTCAATTTAATAACTACACGTATGCTTTGTAAAGTGATAATACCATGTGAATAAAATCAATTGCCATGCTATGTATGCTCTGAAATGTGAATAGGTAAAACTTCTGATAGAATTTCTTGTTTATTGCAATATGTATTCCATGCTTTGTATCTTGTAGAATTGCATGTGCAGGACATATGGGTCTAGCTCTTATGAGAGCAGACATGTACTATGGTTGAGGCAGTGTAACTGTTAGGATTGGGCGACTCGGTCGTTGGGATTGAGGCAACATTGGTTGTCAGGACGGGCATGGCCCGAGGTACTAATGATGCTTGGCTCTGTTGAGGGAGGGTAAGGAGGCCATGAGGTCGGAATGCCGTGGGGAATGGGTTGCGGTGAGGTTGGGGTAAGGGTAGTTGTTATGCACTGCCTTTTACTGCTTTCCTTATCTGCGTAGAATATATTGTTATATAGATATATGTGGGTTGTCTGACCATTTATGGTATTCATCAGGTTAATTCTTCATGACATGATGGAGCGACAGGCATGAGAGGATATAGTACCGCAGGATTAGGTCTAGAATCCGGTGCAGGCAGAGCATGACCCGCAGGTACAGGCTCAGGGACAGGATCAGGTTCAGGATCCAGTGCAGGCAGGGTAGCAGCCGGGTTTGGTGAGGTTTGGACCATGGCATGACGAGCAGCTCTGAGCTAGCCTGGTACACATCTTACAGGGGATTGACAGAGGCGCGCAGGGTACAGAGCCTTCTATGGCATATCTGACACAGGAGTTCCAGTCGCAGCACCCGCCGCTTTTTCAGGGTGAGGGTGGTCCTCAGGTGGCAGAGAACTGGATAGAGAGCATGCAGATGATCTTCGAGCAGCTGGAGATGCCTCCAGTGCGGAGGGTCAAGTTGGAAATGTACATGCTGAGAGGACTGGCGAAGCGTTGGTGGGATGTACAGGTGCATGCTCATAGGTACGAGGGACTCGCCTGGAAGGACTTTGAGGACAGGTTCTTTGAGCACTTCTATCCAGAGATGCTGAGGGCAGAGAGAGCTCAGGAGTTCTTGAGTCTTTAGTAGGGAGATATGTCCGTCATGGATTACACAGCTACCTTCACAGAGTTATCCCGTTTTTCACCTGGTATGGTGAGCGATGATGCAGCTAGGGTGAGGCACTTCAAGGATGGCTTACGACATGCTATTCGGGTCCAGGTGAACATCTTCAGGCTAGGTTCCTTCTCTGAGGCGGTGAATCAGGCGCTCATAACTAAGGGAAATGAGAGATAGAAATCTCGTTTTAGTAGGGTGACAACCCCAGGTGATGGTTCAGACAACAGGAAGTGAGGGAGAGATGAGTTTCAGCAGGGCGGGCAGGCCAAAGACTCAGCTAGACCACCTCGTGGCAGTTCAACGGTGGTTTGCTTTCAGTGCGGACAATCGGGACATGTTCGGGCTCAGTGTGATAGGCCCTCAAAGGAGTGTCGGTCATGTGGACAGTTTGGGCATCTGGAGAGGTTTTGCAGGCAGCCTTCTCAGACAGTCGGCAGGCAGGGTCCAGGACAGACTATGGCGTCAGGAGTTGGTTCAGGTTTGGTACTAGGAGAGGGTAGTCGAGGTTCAGCTACACGCGGAGGACGTGACCAGGATAGCGGGATTCAGCTGAGGGTCCAGTGGCCGGTGACTGGATCAGCACCACAGGGAGGTCAGGCATCAGGCAGTCAGGCTTCAGGCCAGGTGCACGCTGTGGAGCTGCCAGGGATCGAGCAGGTTGGAGAGCCGACGACGGTGGAAGGTACACCACGGGTGTGGCTGTGAGTTTCTTTACATTCTTTTGGCATGGCCTCTTGAGGCATGTCTGGTTGAGTGTACAGGTTGCACAGGATACTTGTGGACTGACTAGGTGCTAGTTAGTGGGATTGGCATCATATCAGATGTGTTTTATGTTTTATTTATATATTTGAGATGCGTGGCATCAGGAGCATCAAGGATGCAGGTTACTTGAGGTGATGTGGGCATCGAGGCATCGTGGATGCAGGTTACTTGAGGTGCATGTAACCAGGTTTGAATTGAGCATCTATTAGATGCAGGACCTCAGGGAGGCGGACGCCGATGCGGTGAGAGTTACGTTGGGTGTCGGAAGCGACACATGAGCACCGAGGAGGTACAGGGGTGACGATGCGTCATGGGAGGACCATGGGTCCAGGAAATAGGGTTTTGGGCCTTGTTTGTTTATTTTTTTCTTTGATCTTTGTTCAGGTTGAGACCAATTAGGCGATTCCTAAGGTGGGGAGCCCTTTTTAGGAATTTATCCAGAACCTTGAGACTGGGGTAGTCTGGGTTGTTTAACTAGGATGGGCGTGTTCGGTGCCATCTCCTGGTTTCGTTTGGTAGCTCAGGGACGAGCTACGTTAAGGTGGGGAGTTTGTAAGAACCCGGGTTTTTAGAAATGGGTCAAATTCCAACCCTGTTTGAACTTTTGACTGGTTTTTGAGAAGTCTGGAAAATCTGGGCAGTTTCTAGAAATTTCCAGACTACACGCCGTGTACTTTGAGTACACACCGTGTATGAGTTACCCGAGTGACCGGCCGTGTGCTCGCTGAGTACATGTCGTGTGAATACCATGTAGAAGTTTCTTACTACACAACGTGTATTTATAGACACATCGTGTATCCCTTACCCGTGCGAGGCCAAGTACATGTCGTGTGGTGCCTGTGTATAAATTTCCATCTACACAGCGTGTATCCTTCCTTGAAACGCCATGTACCTTTGTCCCATGTAGTGGCTGAGACCCTGACCATGTGTTGACCGTGTAAGCAGTCCAAACCGTGTGTCGTACTCCGCTTAAGTCAGAGAACGAAAACATGTCTACACGACGTGTACTTTGGAAATACACGCCGTGTACTTTTTTTTTATTTGATAGATCGAGGCGTCGTCGCGTATTATTTCCAGAACGACCTTCCTCTTCCCCTTTGGATGAACAGTCCGTCCGAAAGACCTTCGCGAACAAAAATCCTTCTAGATCTGCCATACGACCTCCGTTCTTCGATCCGTCAGTGGCAGCGGGACCGCATCAGAGAGGCTAACCCCGCGCACCCTTCTTCGTCCTTGGTTCTTCACCTATTCCTCTACAGATTCCATCTGAATGGAATTTCTGGATTTGATGGAAATGCAGATCTAACGTGATTCCATCCGATTCATAGTTTGAAATCAAAGGAGTGTCATCGTACGAATATGAAGTGGGTGGTGCATACCTTCTTTCATGTTTTCGTAGACAATTTGGGGTTGCGACCTCTGGGCACGATGTTGGGTGTTGAGAAAAACCCTGTTTATTTGTTTTTAATTAATTATCTGCATTTTGGGATTCCTCTGGGTATTCCCTGACCCTTTTTGTGCTAGATCACGGCCGGGTGAGAGTTCATGGCTCGTTTGGGGCAATTCGGCTGGGGGTGCTGAAATGCTTATGTTATGGACCAGTATTTAACTACTGATTTTAGACTGCTTTTGTTGTTGTTGAATTAAACTGCTAAGTTTGATTTCTTAAAGCATGGTGTTAGTTTGGGTAAGGTGTTAAGACCTTAGGTGCTGGTTTGGGTTAGCACAAGTTAGTGAAATTTGACTATTTAGTAACTATCTGTTAAAAGTTATGATTTCAAGTATGTTTTTGAAATGAGTGGTTTTCTTGTGTTGGTCTGCTCGATTGTTGGGCATGGCCCGGATATATGTTGTTGAGTGATGAGGATCACGGGTTGGGGATTTTTCTCGGGTTATGTTGGGTGGTTGCTACCACAGGATTGGGCATCATGGACGTCGGTTGAGTCAGTTGGACTGTCAGGTTGGGCTTGGCCTAGGTTACTTGGATGGCGAGGCCATCAGACTTGAGCGACAGGTTCGCATGGACACGAGGTGTCAGAGGTGTTGTTTCTTGGGAACATTTTGAGGTGATTACCGCTCATCGGGTACTTTTGAGTAGTGTTCACATATATAGACTTCGAGATGAGGTGGTACGACCACTCGCTGGGTAGAGGCCCCTGATAGTTGCGGTTAGGTATTTTTGGTTTGGGGGTGCTTGCCATAGGAAGCCATGTGGAAGGTGAGGAGCCTTCAGGAGACAGCTTTGAGGTGGTCAGGTTGGGGGCAGAGGCTCACCATGATTTGAGGGCAGACATCACTATCCCTCCGGTTATATTTTGGGGACAAGTATCGTTGTTCCTCAGGATGTTGTTCCATGGGTAGGTTGAGCTTTCGAGCTGGGTTACGAAGGTTGGTCATGCCTTCGTGACATCGGTACTTGAGACACATGGTGTCAGGTGGCACGAGGTGCTGGGCTTCAGATCAGACTTTCCAGTGTTGGCCGAAGCAGGTGACACTTCCTGGTGGCTGCTGAGCACCAGTGAAGTCTTTGTTTACTTTTGGGGCATTACATTGTTTACTATTTTTCGTATACAAGCATGTCTACCTAAACACTTATATTAGGTACACACCTCTAGGTGGTATCCTACTGAGACTTGTCTCGCACCCTACACGGGCCCTTCGGGACACGTGTAGACTTCATGAAATTGCGTGCAGGTAGAGGATAAGCCTCAGGAGCTAGACTTTAGTGTTGTTGACAGGGAGACTGGCATGGACCTTGAGGTCATGCCGTACTGGAGTTACTTGTTTAGTATTCTTTTTCTTACATCAGCATGTTTACCTTATATTGTAGCTACTGTTGGTTAGCCATTGGTGCCATTATATATATATTGATTTGTATGACTTTCTTGGATGCATGCTTGGTAGTTTTAGCAGTTATTGCAGTTGATTCCTGTCATGATGTTATGTTTACTTTCCGCTGCTGTTGTTTCTATATTGCTTCCGCTGTTTATTGTTATTGAATGTGCTTCCGCTCTGTGGGTTTGGTTCGAGTCTGCTGAGTCATTTATTTCTGCTTCATATTTTAGTTTATTACTTGGACCAGTACCTTTAATTCCTCCAAGAGGGTATGACCTCCCCACTATACCTATTCAGACTCTCACTGCTAGTTGGCAACCTTTAGCGTTCATGGGAGGTGCGCCTAAGGTAGTAACACCCAACCCGTTCGGCACTGTTCGGGTGGCTGGCCGGGTCCGGGACGTTACAGCATAATCCTAGTGTTAATTGGTTGTGGATAGTATAAAATAAAACACCTCTTAGGGGGTTTTACCCAAGATTCTTCCTGCCTTTTCTCCATTTTTCTTTTATATTATTTTATATGTATTAATTTTGAATATACTATTAATTTCTTCTTGTTTTTATTTTTAATTAACATGTGTAAAACATCTACCAAAGCTAAATGAAGAACATTAGAATCTGAATAAAGTTAGAATCACATCCCACCAAATTTTTCCATGTAATAGAGTAATTATAGTGTTTTTCTCCCTCTATACTCATTTCCCATGTTTTCCCATTTAAATTGTACATGAAATTCGCATGATAATTTCTGGGTTTCATTGAGGATATAATGGATACTAAGTGTGGGGGGGAGGTAATTGATGGATAATTTCATTCTTTTTACGTTATTTTTTTTGTGTTTTTAGTGAGTGTTTTCAAAATGAAATAAAACATTAAAAAATCTGTTATATTTTGAACATTTTACAAAGGTATTTTGTATATTTTTTTTTGTTTTTCATACTTTCATTGTGTTGAATTGAAAACTCTAAATAGTTTTTATTCCCTATTTATTGTGAGGAACTTGATCATATTATTAAAACTCAAAAGCTAAAATGATTGTTGAGTGATTTTTTCCACTATTTTCATGGAAATTTGGTTTTAGAACTAAGAAAAGGAGTGTTGAAAAAAAGGTTTGGGTGGAATTGGAATTATAACATGAGGAAATTAAATATTTAAACTTAAACCAAGGTAAGTTGGCCTTTCTGAAATATAATACCTCATAGAGACAACTCAAAAAATAGTCATATAAATTATTTTAAAATTGAGTAAAATGGGTAATTGGGATCCTATAATGAATTTTTGTTATGATTAGGCACTAGGTGTGTGAGTAATAAATCCCTCTAAATTTTGTAAGTTTTTTTCACATACATGGATAGGAAAACTTCAATAAGTGCCTAGTTATAAAAAATTAATGGATTAAGATGAGGTAAATATTGAACTCGGATGAAGAAGAGGGAAATTGACTTATAATAATATCATTTGAAATATACTAAGGAAGTGGAAATGGATTTTGGGTATAAGGAACTAGGGGAGAGTGATAATTGAAAGTACTTATTAAAATTTTAATTCCTTTGAAATATAATTTATTTCACTCCTAGAACAAAAAAAAAATTCTTTAATTTAAGTGAAGGTAGTGTATTAAATTCATGTATAAAGCATGATGAAATTTTTAGTGGAAAGAATTGAAAAAGTTTCCCTCACTCTTAATTTGGTTGTTTGGAATTGCTATGATTCAATATTTTCTATTCATTGACTATTTTTTTGAATAAATACATTTGAACTAGAATTTATAAATCTAATTTTGGTATTTGTTTTCATTAAAACCATTTTGACTAATCTAGATTGGTTTACAATTTTCATATATTATATTTATCTTGAATGAACTATAATTAATGTAATATTTGGAATTTGTCAATTCAACTTCAAATAGATTACAATTTTATTTTTAAATTGGTATGAACTATTTTTTGGAACTTAAAATGAATTTACATATTCTTCCTTTAAGTGAATTACATTGAGAATTGTGTTTCTGAAAATATGGGGCATACTATTGAACTTTAGTATTTTCTACATTCTTAAAAAAATTGACTAAAATTTCTAAAAATATAAAGAGTCTTTGAATACGAGTTGTATCTTTTGTATTTATTTTGAACATCCTTGGTATGTAACATTATCTTTTCTAAAATAATATCATCCTATTTGAATTATTTTTGGAAAACAATCACTTTGGAAATATGTCTTCAAGATCTCTAGAATTTTTTCTGGTGTATTGTCTTGCTGGAAGTATCATTGTCAATTGGGATATACATATTTTCTTTAAAATATCATTTTCTTTGTATCCAAGTTGAATTATACTTTCTATTTTGAAAATGAAATTCTTAATGATTGAAATTTGAAAATGGATTGAATCAATATTACTATGAGGACTTGTAATATAATCAATCCATAATTACATGATTTATGACAAGGTTTTCACTTTCTTACATTCCTATAATATTTTAGGTTTAGAGTTTTAGAGAATTAGGAAAAGAAATACATTATATAGGGAAGACTAACATACAATGTCTATTTTTTCACGAAAACAAGATTCTTAAGTTCACAATCTTGTTTCATTCATGACACGCATTCTTTTTTTAAGGAAAATTTCCTTTATTCTGAGTTAGACTTCATAACAGTTCAAACTCGTTCTTAGATCCTATGAAAAAAACATTTGAAAAAGTGATATGATCAAAAGAAATATCGATAAGGGATCTAAAAATAAAGGAAACACATTAATCCATTTTAAATTCATGAAAACTCATAAGGAATTTTTCCTTTTTACATAATAAACTTTTGAGATCAAAATAATCATTTACCTACTCATGAAATAAACATCAAATCCTATAGTTTTTAAAAAATAATTTTTAATAAATCATAAAGTAAAAAATCATAATTCATGAAATATTTACCATTAAAACAAATCTTTCACCTTTAGAAGATCATAAAACTTCTTTTAAATCATAAACTCATTGTTTTCCTTTTGAAATCAAAAGGTTCCCATGAAAACCCATTTAAAATAATATAGAAACCATATATGAAACTTGGGGCATCATATGTTCATCATGGAATCACCAAACAAGATAATCCCAACATTCTCATAGAAGTGACTTATATTAGTTAAATCCAACACTTTATAGGAGTAATTAACTCTATATACATTCTCTTAGGAGTAACTTACATCAGTTAACTCTATCATTTCATAGGAGTAATTAACTTCATCCACATTCTCTTCCAAGTAACTTACATTGGTTAACTTTATAACTTTATGGGAGTGATTAATTTCATCAACATTCTCTTAATATTAACTTAAATTAGTTAACTCTTTCTTTTTTCCCAATACATAGGAGTGATTTAACAGACCCACCCATCACACAATGAACATAGTCCCTTAAGGGTTTGAGTTCACTCCCCATTCCCACTTTAATAAATGACACCCAAGTTTAATGTTTTTAAATCAAAACATTTAATAACTTGTAATTTTCATCATGAAAGTAATAAAATTGGAATTTTAGTTCATAAGAAAAACCACTTTCAGTTATCTTATAAAAATGATAAGAAATATCCTTTTCTTTTGAAAACATTTATAACTAAAAATTACCATAACAATGAGAAAATTATATTCTTTGAAAAACAATGGAAAATTGTAGAGGAATATTGATAATGAAGAAAGAAAATGATGGTGGGAAAATACATTCATGTTATAAACATTAAAAAAAATATTTTTTCACACCTCTTATAGAGAAATTAAAAAAATGACCTGTTTGGAAAACATTGAAGATATTCCTTTAAAAACCTTTTAAAATAAATTAAAAATTAGTTGAATTTTAATTTTAATTTTTTTTAAAGTTCGAGTAATAAAAATCATGAAATATTTTAAAGAACATGTACATGGAGGAAAAAGAGTTTAAAACATTTAAAATAATGTTTTAAAGAAAAATCCATTACCTCACCTCCCAACTCGCTACGTACGTCTTTTAATTTCCTGAACAATAAAATTATATTAATTTTATACTTACTGAAGACCATTTTTCAAGTTCATTAGTTTGTTATTATTAATTTTATTTCATTTATTAACATTTTTATTTAGTTACTAAATCAGTTAATTTTGTGTCGGATGTTTTTGAAGTCATTTTGACCTCAACCTTTAAAATCACATTGGTGTGTTGACCTTGGTCAAAGGATTCATTATTCCACCATCTCAAAAATATTAAAAATATTATAATTATCATTTTTATACATTAAATACACTTTTAAAAAAACCATGTAAGGCGGTCATGAAAAAAGAAACACATCATTTCATGGAGATGTTAGTCTGTACGTACACATTAACATTTTCATTTTTATACTAGGTGGAAATGAAATAAAGTAGAAAATATTTTAATTTTCTAGAATCATAAATATGTTATAAATGTTATATTTATTCATTATTTCCATCCTTATGACCGACCATGTGAGGTGATTGAAAAATGAATCACATCAGTTCATAGAGGTGGTAGTCCACACATATGCATGAGTGATATTATCATTTTCCAATAGATGGAAGGATAAAAACATAGATATAATATCATCTTTATAGAATAATAATAATATAATAAACATATTAGATATTTATTAATTTCATATTTATAACTAGTTGTGTGGGACGGTAATGAAAAACGAATCACATCGCTTTGTGGAGGTGGTAGTCCAAACATACACACATGTGAAATGTTCATTTTTTTCACTACTAAAAATTTAGGCTATATCCACGGTTTGAAATCGTGGCTATAAGACCAAAAACTGTGTCTATAGGGCTTTAGACATGATTTGAAACTATGGTTATAACCCTTCCCATTTCATAAAAAAAAACAGCTCCCCCCCCCCCGCCTGGACAGACCCCCTGCCTCTCCCCCCAACAAACCCCTGTGCACCCCTAGATAGACCCCCTTGCACCCTGGACATACCGCCCTTGCACCCTAGACATACCCCCTTTTCACCCCTGCAGACCCCCCCTGCACCCCTGGACAGACCCCCTTGTACCCCAAGACAGACCCCCTTACACCCCTATAGACCCCCCTGAACCCATGGATAAACCACCCTTGAACCCCTGGACAGACCCCCCATGCCCCCCTCCTCACTACCCTGCAGACCCCCCTCCCTGGACAGACCCCCCTTGCACCCCTGGACAGACCCCCTTGCACCCCTGCAGACCCCCCTTTCACCCCTAGACAGACCCCCTTACACCCCCACACCCTTGGATAGATCCCCTCCTTACTACCCTACATACCCCCAACTACCTTGAAGACTCCCCCACCCCCTGCACCCCTGGACAGACCCCCTTTACCCCCCTGCACCCCTGGATAGACCCCCCTTGCACCCCTACAGACCCCCTCCCCCCTGTACCCTCCCCCCACCTTGCACCCTGGATAGACCCCCCTTGAACCCCTAGACAGACCCCCCTCCCCACTACCCTGCAGACCCCCCCCTACCCCCCTCCTCACTACCCTACAGACCCCCACCCCCCACCCCCTCCCCCCTCCTGACCCCCCCCCCCTCTTCCATTTTTTCCTCCCCCCACTACCCCCTTGCACCCCCTACCCTGCAGACCACCACCCTCTCCCCCCTTGCATCCAACCTGTACCATCCCCTCCCCCCTACCATGTAGACCCTCCTACAGACCACCCCTACCCTACAGACCTCAACACTCCCCCTACCCACTGCCCCCTCCACCCACCCCTCCCCCTGACCCCTGGCCTCCAGACCACCCCCTGCCCCCTGACACCTCCACCCACCCCCATCCCCCTCCCCTGTAGACCTCCCCCTGCCCCTACCCTGGAGACCTCCCCCCTTACCCCTACACCCTACCCCATGCCCCCCTGCACCCTCCCCCTGCCCCCTGCAACTTGTTCAAAAAACTATCCCCTAAAAGAACCCATTTTATTATGCTCAAACAAAATGTTACAAGTAATAAACCAAGAGTATGAACAATAAGAAAACATATATGATAAAAATATTATATTTTCAATAACTAAAAAAGAAGAAGCAGAGTGCTTACAATCCAAAGAGGGTGCCTCTCAAATAGTTCGGATCCCTTCATAATGTAGAAACACCTCTAGATATGATGGTTTATAGTTCTTCGGGACCTTCTAGATCAAACAGACAACCAAACTTATTTTTTATTAAGGTATATCATCAACACTACCCAATGAATAGTGTAATAGGAGTAGAAAAGGAGGAATAAATGCTGGTAATGATCTCACAGGAAGTAGATATTGGTATGGTGAGCTATAGTTTCACCAAAAAAGAGTTAAAACCCATCAATGAGAAGTGATCCATATAAAATGAATCTCTTGGGAAGGACATAGCCATAGGGTGTCATTAATTAATATTCATGAATTAAGGTAAAAAAATAGGAACCTTCGTCATGGGATTTGGTTCTGGAAGTTTGTCGTAAATCAAAATGGATATAAACACGACCCTCCTGGACACCCCACCCCCTACCATCCCCCCTGCATACCCTCCTGGACACCCCCTCCCCCCTTCCAGTCCCCCCACCTGCCAGTCCCCCTTCCAACACCCCCCACCCCCTACAAACCCTCTTGGACACTCCCCCCCCCCCACACCTACCAGCCCCCCTGCCAGCCCCCCTGAAGACCCTCCTGGAAAGCCCCCCCCCCTTCTAGTCCCCACCCCCACCTGCGAGTCCCTCCTTCCAGCACCCCCCCACAACCACCCCCTGCATACCCTCCTGGATACCCCCCCACCTGTCGGCCCCCCCTGCCACCCCCCCCGCCACCCCCTACCTGCCCCCCTACAGACCCTCCTGGACACCCCCTCGATCCCTGCGAGTCCCCCCTCCTGGACACCCTACCTTCCATCCCCCCCCCATGTAGGGTCTTTTATATTGGTGTTTTAAATTTGGAACCATGGATTCTAGATCATCCCTGGCCATTTTCTTGGTGGGTATGATTTATTTCTACTCATAGTGGTTGACTAGTGTATTGATAACCCTCCACTACATGACCTCCATAAGGGAAAGTGGGTGAGGGAGATAGTAGTAATTTCATCAGAATAAGGGTATGAAAATTCTATGTTTGGGTGATCATGGGTTTTAGTAAAATCATGGTAACTTATTCTACCCCTACACCTATTAGAAATGGTAGGAGAACATCTCCTATCAAATCTATTACTTGGAATTCCATAAGATAATTTGAATCAAAATTTGAGTATTTTTTGTGATTATAATGACTAATATGACCTATGTTACTCATTGTATCATTTTTTAAGGATACATGATTCTTAACAAGTTCACCAATCCCTGAAGTTGATGCCCAATGATACTCATCCTCTATATGTTGAAGAAGAATGAATTCATCTTAGTTTCATCAATTTTTTTCCTAAAACTTTACTTCAAGACCATTGTGTTAGACTACACTTGGATGGTCATGATCCTTGTCTCACATGACTAATTTTTTAAGGAAATCATCACGTCACCACAAGAGTGATGATGATGGAACCTTTCATTGAAATGGGAGGATGGGAGTTTAAAACATATCTTTATGGATTTCATTTCCCAGTCCATATTTCTCTTTTATAATTAACACATGCCCATGAATCTTGTTCTTGATTCCATCTCCATGTGGACATCAGTTAATAATTTCACTTTCTTCCTTATTAAGGTGATAAACTAGCGATAAGAATTGACTAGAATTTCAATTAAATTGTATATTTAGACAATCCCATAAATATCTTTCTCATTTATGGAAGTGAGGTAATCTTATTATTGCCACATATAAGTAAAGGATGGATATTAAATTATGATTTGGGTAGGAAGGATGTTATATCTTATTATGTAAATCCATATAAACATATTAGGATCATAATATAAGTAATACTATTCTCATCACCTATATAATCCTAGATTCATCACCAAATTCGTCATAGGATAGTCGCCTATGGTATTTTAGGCTCATCACCTAATGAACTCTAGGCTCATCACCTAAGGAATTCCATTCTCATCACATGAGGAATTATAAGATTATTATGCATTATAAAAGGTGAATCATCCTATTCTTATCACATAATAAATATTATACTTTTCATAAATGGAAAGGTAGGGTCCTCTTATGCTCATAATAGAATTTTAGTCATGATTTTAGGTCTAGTGGGGACTAGTCCCCTTATGGTCATCGCATAAGGTTGGACATGATTTAAATTCCAGTGGGGAATAATCCTCTTATACTCCTCACATAATACAAGTAATGGATTAATGACTAGTGGTGACTGCTATAATGTTTAGAGTAATCTTGGAAGATGGTCAGGAATCAGATATATTGCCTCAAAAGTGGTTGATGTGATGGTGATGATATTGGGATGTTGTGAATGAACCTTGAAGAGTTATAATATGTATCCTACTTGAATAGGAATCAAAATCCTCATAGTCTAATTTACATAATTTATTTTCATATAATAGGATAATTGATATTGTTTAACATCGTACGGTAAAGATTCTTTTGTTGTGAAATAAGTGACAAAATGTGATGTATTAGGGCTACACATTAGTGTTTCCAAGTCTGGTTCAACATGGTATGTGGCTCAGGTGTAGGAAGATTGTGGGTTGTAAACCTAGTATGACACCCACTTGGAGGTATAGATCATCGATTAGATAAGGTATATAACACTCAATGAGTACATGGTTTTTTCTCACACCAAAAAGGATGCCAAGAACATTCATGGAAACTGTAAGGATACATGCGGGACATGTACATTGAGTTGTCTTTCCATTATTCAATACAAAGGAATAAAATGTGGGATACAATAATTCTGGTCAAGCATATAGATTTTGAATGAGTAGTCTAAAATTAGGTAGATATGGGTCCCATAGTCCATAAAACCTCATGAAAATTGGTCTCGTAGATGATGCAATCCCTTAAATCTATAATATATTAAATAACCTTATAATCTATGGAGTATTAATCAATATTCATTCTATTTATGACCTCTTCATATGAGAATAAATTAAACTATGAATATATCCCTATAGCCTTGATAATTCTTACTTATTTCTTTGGAAGATGTTGGATCCCAGAAAAAATAAATTAAATATATAATATAAGCCTACATCGAGGAATCATGAAAGGATTTTTGGAATTTTTATGTATTAAAATGCATGGATACCCATCCCTATAACACCTATAATAGATTGAAGATATGTAAGTGGAATTTTTCTTGTATATGTTCTTTAGACACAAATATATCTTGAGATGTATTAACACCCTTAGATTGTTTTTAACTCCTCCAGTAATGTCTCCATCATAAATTTTGTTGACCTTACATCAATATATGATTCATGAATGTGTATTACATATATTCTTTTGAACATGAAAAATAATATATCAAGGTGGAATTGAGGATCTACATCATGGATAAAACACCAACCCCATCTACCATACTAACCATAGTCTAATTGGGGATTGGAAGTTCATGAGGCCCCCTTATGGTAAGCTGATCTCACTAGTTTTAATGAAGATGGAAGTTTATTTGAATGAGGGAGAGGCAGTGAGATTCCATAAGAGTAATACCCTATTTGAAATTCTTTTTAAGACCATTGGGTACTTCAAGGATACCAACTCAAATTCCTTGAAGCTAGTTAGTTGGGAAGGAGTGGCTCAAAATTGAGTTATGTATCCTTACAGATTCTGTCCCTATGGTGTGATATGTTTACACCATTCCTTATGCAAGATTTCAAGAGGAATATTATGGGTGAGTTTTGTGATACCAGAGAATATTTAAGGAAGCTTGGTATTGGAACTAATAGATCCTTAAATTAAGTAGTGGTCTTTTATGATGAATTTAATGGGAAGTTAAATGAGATCATGAATGTATCTAAGGATGATAAATTTATGGTTTTTATATCTCTTGTTCTAGTATCTAGATTCTACTAGCATTTTTTAACCTCTTTGAACAAGTTCTATAAATAAGTTCAAGTTCTATATTCATATTATTCTTTGAAAAAGATCATTTTTTAAATCAATGAAGCAATTATGGAAATAATTTTTTAAAACAATTAGGCAGTTGTAGAATTAAAATTAAAGGTTTAGGTAGAGGGAACCTACCTCAACCTCAAGACGCGATGCTTTTGACAATGAAAACTGGAATTTTCCTTTTTTTTTGCTTGCATGCATATGAAACTTCACATATATATAAGGACACCTATCCCCTATTTACATATTTTCATGGCCAAATATGCACAAGGGGGTCCTTAGATATATGTTTATACTTTCATATGCCCCTTTATACTTACACATTTATACATTTTTCATATCTATATATAAGGACGCACTAACCCCTATGTACGTGTCTGCATGGCCTTGAACACACACAAGAGTATCCTTATATATATTCTCACATTCATAAGCCTATTATCACCCACACACATATTCATTTTCCACATATATATATAAGCACACCTAGACTCTTATATTTAATCGCACTTCCATGGGAGAATATGCATATAACGGTAGAAATTATTATATATATTCTTACCTATGCATACGTGGTGAGTCGCCTTTGACTCTGGTTGCCGTAACACATATAAATGGGTCTTGGGAGACTTCAAAAAAATGCCTGTGATCTGACTAATCATCATTAATGGAACCTAAAAATAAAAGTGGGTAGAAAATGATTAGTGATAAAGGAAATAATAGGACAGGTGATGATGATAGCAGCATCAACATGCAACATCATTAGAAAATGGAAGAAACCTTACCTGAATCTGATGTCGAACTAACTGCCTTCGATAGTGGTGGATATAACCAAACTCATCATAAGAAACAACCTGTAAGTAAATAATGGGAAAATAAGTTAGATATAACGACTTCTTATATATATGGGATCATTGTGTCAATTTTATATGATAACTGATACATGACTCCATAACCAACAATGAACAAAGAATATTAAGATTGATATGTAAGTGTAATAGAAGATTTTTATTAAAAACAATTTTTTGTGAGAAGTTAATCATGCATTAATTATTCTATATCATAAATTACAGATGTTGTTATAGTAATATAAAACTTTTATATTAATAGCACAAAGTTGGTCCAATAACAAAGATAACATAACAGTTACAAAAAATCTTATATTTGAAAAGAAAAAATAATTATATATTTTTCATATTAGGAATATGGATGTTATGTTTACATTATTCTTGTAGTCCTCATTATTTAATGTTTTTAATATAATCACAAAGAAATCATCAAGTAGCACGATATATATGATGGATTAAGAAAATAATGTTAACGAAAAGCATGTAAGAAAATAAACTATATAAATCATATAAATTACCCCTTAAAAATATTTAATAGATTCAATAAATTCATTATAAACCTAAAGAAAACTCAAGTAGTAATGTTTCAATATAAAAGTGATATATTGAATGACTATCAGAAGTACAAGGTTGTAAGGTATAATTTATCAGAAATGGGTTCATAAATGCTCCTTCATAAATGTTAATCGAGACTAATATATTTTAAATCACCACTTGATTAATTTAAGACTTCACCTTTTAAGGAAAAATTCATCTTCTATAGAACACATAAGTAAATTATTTTTTAAGTTATAAAAAAGTGGAAAGGGGTGAGTTCATTGATCGCATAGTGATTCACTATTCAATTCCACCCTTACACCGTTGTTTTAAAATAGTTTTGTAATGAATATTACAAATAAAATAATAAATTTAAATTCATGTTTTATTAAATGAATTAATTTTTATCACTGTTAAAAAGTGAAATTATACTTGTTTTTATATTTTCATTGAAGGTGGAGGTGATTTGGAGGCCTGGAGATCATCCAGAAGAAAAATGGGCCAAACTACATGGCATCCCATGGAAATTTGTCCACTGTTTTGAAAATTACGAGAATTCTGTGCATCACAATGGGATGAAACTTTTTGGACCTCTCAAAAACATCATGGGATACAACTATTATTAAGGAAATGAAGCTAAATTTGGCCATCTGGTGGACCATCCGAATCATTCTGTCCAGGGGACAGAATCTGCCTGAATTCAAAAGTTTGTTTCGGTCTTTTGATCATATCTCCCAATCCTTTTGTATAATGTCCCCCAAATTTTATAGGGATATATTCAATAGTAATTAAAACAACTATTATCTTTTTTTAAGTCATTATAAGGATTTATAATATTCCAAAACCAAGACACAAGTGGTATCTCAAAAATATAGTGCCCAAAACCATGTCCCATTTTGACTATAAAAAGGCACCATAGGAACCTCATTTGTAAGTTTTTCCAAGGAGTGAAGTGCTGAAAATTTGAAGTTACATAGGAGTACTATCCTCATATTTTAAGTTCTGTAGGCCCCTATCCTCATAGGGGTATTGAGAATGAAGGAGTTCCGCCTGAGCTTCCTCCTCCTCCTGATGTCGAGCTAAACAGTGGGCATTTATTGTGAGGGAGCAACAAAAATGTAAAGGGAGTTATAGAAATTGTTATACTACTAGTTTGATGTATTTTGGGTTTTAAAAAATTTCATTAAGAAGTATATTACTTTGATTTATCTTTGTTTTATTTAACTGAATGAAATTCTCTTTACTTTTAATTGATCAGTGTGAAGTTTTGAGTGTGTGACTTGTGTTGTTCTGATTGGACAACACAAGAATCATTTTCTTCCCAAATTATTTTAGATTTCAATTTGTTTTGGAAGATATTATACCATTAATGTGATATGGACCTTGGATATTTGATTGTTATGTCAAGTTTTGGATCAACATACTTTGATATAAGAGCTTGGAAGGTAATCGGGATTCCGATTGATTTCAACCAAAGACTTGCATCAAACCTTAATTAATATCTGAGAAAAATGAGCTTTAAATATGTATAGTGGACTCAAAATGAACCCTTTTATCTCATAATTATAAAACACCACCTTTCCTTTTCAACTATTAAACTCTTTAATTAATTCATTTTATTTTTAAAACTTTTTTCAAAACCACGCCCTCTTTTAGTAATATTTATTAAAAATACACACTATAAGCTACCAACGCTCCTTGAGAGATGACCTAGGATATTCCCTAGAATATCAATAAACTTTATAAATATAATCAATTTGACTTGTCATGACAATGCAGTCAAATTTTGGCACCGTTGCTGGGGAGCGCTTTGGTTTTTAAGTGCATGTTTTTATAAGATTTTTTGTAAATTTTGCGAATATTTATTTGTTTTATCATATACATTTACCTATATTTTTGTGTTATGATTTATTTCTTGTCTATGTTTTGTGCATGACGCATTCTAATCCAAGAGATTTACCACCTTTCAAACTCTAACCGGAGAGGATCTTATATCAGCGACCCCAAGACACACAAGAGAACCCTTTGAAGGAGGACACACAAGAAAACAACAATCTTCTTGATCCTTTATCTTCTTATTCTTGAACCAACATAAAAACTGAAATAAACTTGCATAAAATGGATAAAAACAATATAAAAATAAGAGAAATAACCTCACTTGATGTCGATATCTATCCCACATACATTCAATTATAAGGTGAGGCACCCAATTTTGAACTAAAATCTGGTTTAATTCATCTGTTACCAAGATTCCATGGAATTCCTAGAGAGGATCCACATAATAATTTAAAAGAATTTAACATTTATTTTTCAACATTAAAACCTGATAATTTGGATTAGGGACAAGTAAATCTTAGAGCATTCCCCTTTTCTTTAGAATATACTACAAAATACTGTCTTTATTATGTTAATTCCCCAATAACAGGCTAGGCAGACATGAAACGCCTCTTTCTTGAAAAATATTTCCCAGCCTCTCGAACTGAAACAATAAGGAAAGAAATACATGGTATAATACAATCTCAAGGGGAAACACTTCATGAATATTGGGAAAGATTTAAAATATTATGTTCAAGTTTTCCACACCACCAAATAAGCGATCAACTTTTAATACAGTATTTTTATAAAGTTTTAATTCCAATTGATCGTAACATGATTGATGCTGCTATAGGTGGTTCACTAGTAGATAAAACCCCAATCGCTACAAGGAAATTAATTGAGAACATGGAACATAACACTAAACAATTAAATTTAAGGTCCAATGTACCCATTTGAGGTGTCCATGAGGTGAAAAGTACTGAATTTGAGAAGAAGGTGGGCACAAAGTTTGAAGAGGTAAGTACCCTTTTACAACAACTTTCTCTCTCCCAAGGGAAATCTCAATCTCCTCCTCCCATCCATTGTGGAATCTTCTCTTCTAACACCCATTATTCTGACCAATGCCCCCAATTAAGAGAAACTTCTAATATTTGTGAGGTAATATTCCCAGGACACCCCTATAACCAACCCTTTAGGAAAGAACCTTATTATCCATACAACCCTGGGTGAAAAGAAAACCAAGACTATAGGTAAGTGGGGTAATCAAACTAACCTCAACAAAAATGGGACCAACAAGGTCAGAGTAGTCATCCACCACCACCACACAGAAATCCTCATCCACCCCAAAGGCCTTTCCAACAACCCCCTCCAAAACCTGAGCCTAGCCTAAAATATATGATGAAACAAATGGATTCCAACAATATCTAATTCCATCAAACCACCAAGGTAGCCATACAAGACCTCAAAAACCAATTAGGCCAATTAGCTAACTCAGTGGGGGAAATTCAAAGTCACGGGTCGGGTAAAATACCATCACAACCATTAGTCAACCCTCGAGATAAAGTAAATGTTAGTTACATCACCATTAGGAGTTGAAAACAACTATAAAGTCAAATAAATACTCAATTAGATTCATCCCCTCATGAGGAAACCTCCATCCCAACCATTAAAAATGTTTCAAATATTAAAAAACCATGTCTTGAGAGAAGTCCTTCCAAAGGAAAGAGTGTGTGTGTCGATGAGCCTCCTAGCCAACCCATTCCTCTTCCATTTCCCCAAAGGACCGAACAACCTAGAAAAAAAAGGAAACTGAACTCGATAAGGATATTTTGGAGACTTTAAAAAAAGTGCAGGTAAACATATCCTTTATTGATGTTGTGAAACAAATTCAAAGATATGCAATGTAATGACCCGCCAATTATCATTGGCTTGAGAGTACCACAAGTCATTACTTGGCCTTAAGCAATAATCCCAAGGTGCCAAAGGCTAGCAATAAATGTCGAAGGGTTTCAAGTACAAGTGGGGGATGATTTACCCTTTAAGAAATAAACCTATAAACCAACCATAACCAAACATTCACTATATGATGCATGAACAAAAGAAAGACCAACTAAACAAAGTTCATTTATGTCAAACCATATCAGAGTACACAACAGCGGAAAACCAAACCAAGTATCAAAGTGAACAATAGATAAACAACTCAAGACTCTCAAAAGACACTAAGACTTCATGCTCCACAAGATCCAAGCTCCACAATATCTCCCAAGCATCACCACGAGCCACTAGCAATAAGATTTTTTACCTTTACCTGTGTCTCGGAACATGACATCTGAAAAAGCACAAACGTGCCAAAGAAGGGGTGAGTATAAAACTCAGTAGGTTTTCCCCAATGACTTCCCTACTCATGCCAATAGTATAGAAGAGTTATCCACATTTATATAAAAACAATTTATATAAAACATTCTCTCAAAATTAGTTTATAACTAAATATAAACAAGTTTCCAAAACCATTAATACTCAAAAGCATCCAAGTTCAAGTGAAATCAATTTTCCACCAAGTTATTTTTTTAGAAAAATAACCAAACAAGCTTTCGAACCATTTCAAAAACATCCCATTTTGGCCTACCCAACCATTTCACAACCCGTGAAATCAACCATGCATGCTTCGTTATGACAGTTCCATACTCATGAGCGGTTTCTCATCGATATACCAAGTCGTCACAAGGTAATTGTTTCCCATGTGCCATTACACCTTTAGCACCGAGAACAATGTCATATTTCAACCAAGCCTCATACTTAAAAGTCTCATGTTCCATTAAACGTTTGGCACTGATCACAAGGTCCTATTTCAACCATGCCTCGTATATGCAATATGAACACACACCACATATTCACAACAATCATGCCAAAACCATCCTTTAAATAAAACAACTTTTATTGAAAACCATTTCCATCAAAACCAAGTGTGTTCAACCAATTCAATCCATTTCAATAAAACCGTACTTTTATTGAAAACCAAAGAATGAACCAATTTCATCAAGCCATTTCAATACCAAACCATTTCAATAAAACACCCCTTTTTATTGAAAACCCATCTTTCATAAAACCATTTACCATTCCATAAAATCCATAATTTAAAATTAATATTTTAAATTCAAGAATCCAAATCACTTTGCACAACAATTCACCAATATTTCACAATTTCATCAAAACCATAAATAATCACTAAAGATTATTTATTCCATGCTTTGTATAATCAATTTCATTCAAATAACCCAATTTGAATCTAATCAAATAAATTATATCAAGAGGAGTTGAGAGTAAAGCCTCCTACCTCAACAAATTAGGTGAAACCAACCAATAGACGAAGAACGCCAACAAAACCGAGTCAACTACTCCATGAAACCTCCTTAGATTTCTTACCCTAATACCAAAAAAACCAAAACCTAACTTAAAAGTCATCCACTACCTTAGATCTACCCACCTTTGGAATATATATAAGGATCCATCAAGAGGGAAGAATGAGATCTAAGAAAACTAAAGGAAACGAGACTTACCTCGATCAACTGGCCTCTAAACACCAAGGAAAACCTCTGAATCGCTTCCAAAATGCCTAGTAAGTGTTCTCCCACCTTCACCAGAGAGAAATACTGGGTTATGGTCATATAGAAGCAAAAATGAGTGGGTTTAATGATAAAATGGATTATATCCTTAAAAATAGGATCTAAGTTGACCCCACGCACGGCTAGTCCGCACAGCTAGGAAAACCGTGCGCTAACCGTGTGGTAGTCACTGCTTGGAAAGGGCACTCTACACGGCCTCCTCGCATGGTTTCCCCAAACCGTGATCCAACCATGTGGGAGCTACTGCCTCCCAGGTCATCCATGCATGGTTTGGCCGCACGGATTGGACAAACCATGCGCCGATCGTGCGACTTCCCCTTTGCCTCAAACTTGATACCATGTTCTCCCGACTCTCCCATCCAACACCCTTAACTTTAAAACCATGAAAAGTATCAAGTAAGGGTTACATACCAGAAACTTGGGGTACTACATTCTCCCCACCATTGGTCTTTTCGTCCTCAGAAAGTAGAAAACCTTCAGCCAACTGAAAGAGTTCTGGCCACTTCTCTTTCATTTCCCTTTCACATTCCCAAGTCTCTTCCTGGATCTGACCATGCTGCCATAAAACCCACAGTAGACCGATGCTTTTTCCACGCAAGACTTTATCTTGCCTATCCACAATTTGTACCAGTATATGTATAAACGACGCATCTGGTTCTAGGTCAACATGATCCCATATGATCACATGGTCAGGATCAGGCTGATACCTTTTCAACTGTGAGACATGGAACACATTATGCACCAAACTGAACCGCAGTGGTAAATCCAACTGATATTCCACCTCTCCAACCCATTCCAGTATCTTAAAAGGGCCAATGTATCTAGGAGATAACTTGACCTGCTTCCCAAAACGTTGATGTCCAAGCCTTGGAGAGATCCTAAAGAAGACATGATCACCCACAACGAACGACAACGGTCTTCGACGGTGATCTGCATAAGATTTCTGATGACTCTGAGACGTCTCCATCCTCTTTCTAATCAACTGGATCTTCTATGTTGTCTCTTGGGAAAGGCTTGTCCTGACTAGTTAAGTTTCACCAGTTTCCACCCAGCATAGTGGAGAATGACAAGGACGCCCATACAATGCTTCAAACGGAGCCATGTGTATCAAGGCTTGATAGCTATTATTGTATGAGAACTCCACTAAGGGTATATGCTCCTCCCATGATCCACCAAAATCCATTACAAAATCCCAAAAAATATCTTCCAAAGTTTGTATCGTCCGCTCATATTGCCCATCTGTCTTAGGATGATACTCCGTGCTCATAGTCAACTGAGTTCGAAGGGCCTGCTGTAATGATTTCCAGAAACGAGATGTAAACCTTGGTTCTCTATCTGAGACTATAGACCCCAGTACACCATGAATCTTTACCACTTCTTGGATATATATTTTTGAAAGATATTCCACCATATGAGTTTCATGAATAGGGATAAAATGGTCTGACTTGGTTAGACGATCCACTATCACCCAAATGGAATCGTGTTTTCGGACCGTTCTTGGAAGACCTGTAACAAAATTCATTGCTATCTAATCCCATTTTCACACTAGGATAGGTAAAGATTGTAACATACCAGCTGGTCTCTGATGCTCTTCTTTAACCTGCTGACAAGTTAAGCACCGCAAGACAAACTCAACCACCTTTCTTTTCATGCCGCTCCACCAAAACTGCGCCTTCAATGCCTTATACATCTTCTGTGTACATGGGTGTACAACCCATATTGAATGGTGGTAAGCATGAAGGAGTTGTTCCTGAAAACCCATAGTTACAACCATCCGATATCTGAAACACAAAACTGAACCCCCATCAAGTTTCCAACCATCAATGGTCTCCCCACCATTGAGTTTTGAACTTACAACCAGACATTCTGTATCAGATTTTTGTGCTTATTTGATCATCTTTACTAGATTAGGAACAAGCATAGCTGAAAAGAAAACTACAACATCACCTCAGTCTTCACATTCCACATGCATATCGGCTAAGACCAACATCAACTACCATTCATCTGAAGCTTTTTTCACTAACTGAGCATATGCCTTTCTAATCAATGCATCTGCCACCGAATTTCCTTTTCCCGGTGTGTACATCAAGTCAAAGTCAAAAATATGGAGATACTCCAGCCATATCCTTTGATAATTTGGAATACAAATGATGATCTTCAAGATTTGTAACATTATTTCCAGGTGCACCTCATGATCAGCCCTTGTCTTTGAATACACCAATATATCGTCAACATACACCACCACAAAAGAATCCAGATATCGTTGAAATATCTGATTCATCAAATCCATGAAGATCGTTGGTGCATTCTTTAGACCGAAAGGCATGACTACATATTCGTAGTGGCCATATCTGCTTCTGAAAGCTATCTTTGGAATATCCTCCTTCCAAACTCGCAATTGGTGATATCCTGATCACAAGTCAATCTTGGAGAACCACTGAGATCCCCTTAATTGATCGAATATATCATCAATGAGTGGAAGTGGATATATATTCTTTATCGTAACTTGGTTAAGATTATGATAATCAACACACAACCGAAGAGTTCCATATGCCTTATTCATAAATAAAACCAGTTCTGCCCACAGAGATGTACTTGGACGAATGAAACCCATGCTTTCCAGCTCCTCTAACTGCACTTTCAATTCCCATAAATCTGTTGGTACCATCCTATAAGATGAAAGGGAAATAGGAGTGGTCCTTGGAAAGAGATCAATCATAAACTCCACTTCCCTTAGAGGTGGTAACCCTGAGAATTTATTGGGAAAGTCATCTGGAAATTGATCCACAACAGCTGGAAAACTATTCTCCACAATCTCTTCCATTGATTCCAAAGTCAATGATTCCAGTTGGTAAGAGATCATTCCCACCATTGGTGTCAACAAGATCTTTGCACCTTTCTTTACCATCCTCTCTTCTCTGAAGAGATGGTTGATGTCGTCCTCAGTCGTGAAACTAATTGTTCTCCTATAACAGTCGATGTGAGCCTTAAAAATTGTCAACCAATCAATACCCAAGATTACATCATAAAAATCCATGTCCAACATCGAGAAGTCCCATTTTAACTCAGCTCCATCAATAGTTATAGCACATTATCTACACACAAAGGCTTGACATTCTCTTTCACCAAGAGGAGTTTTCAATTTCAAAATAGAATGCATCATTTCCAGTTTTAAACATAGCAAGTCAATAGTATGAGAAGAAATGAAGGAATGCGATGCTCTAGTATCAAATAACACTTTCACAAGGGTAGAATTCAAAAGAATCGTACCTCTCACCGTAGATTGTCCATCCTGATCATCGACTATCATCTGCTCAGCTCCATACAATTGCTTCGTCGCTGCACTGTTCTCCTTGTTCCCTTGCTGAGATTTCCCTGGTTGAGGATTCATGGTATTTCGAGAATCTCCATGGCTAGCTCTGTTATGCTGATGAGACTGATTTTTCTGTCCGCGTCCTGTCAAAGCATATAATGCTTGCGACGGTTGAGGAGTGTCATGCACCCCCAACCTCGGAGCAATTCTACAATAGCACTGTAGATTCCCCATTTTATTGAAATTTTGACATGCTCTAGGTTGTGCCGTACAATCTCACCTTTTGTGGTCAAGCAAAGCACATTGAAAACAACCTGCTTTGCTCTAGGGTCATGGAGGAAGGTTCACTGATCCCGCCGTCTGGTTTTGATTTACACTTGAATCGTGGAAATAGGTGTCCCTTTTCCTCTTATTCCCAGCGGTTGAGTTCCCACCGTTTCCCATAGGTATCATCATACCTCCTCCCATCGATCCTGAGATATCACATTCAGCAACAGTCGCTCTTTTCACAATCTCTGTATAATCCGTAATATAGAGCACCATAATCTTCGATCGAATCTCCTGCCTTAGCCCCGATTCGAAGATGCGTGCCTTCAACGACGCACTTGCCGCAACCTCTAGTGCAAAACGAACTAAATTCATGAATTTAGCTGCATACTCTGTGATAGAGATACTCTCTTGTTTTAGGCTGAAGAAGTCTGTCATTTTCTGGATCTTGAACGTGTGAGGATAGAATTATTTGTTGAACAATTCCTCAAAATCCTCCCATGTAAGGCCTTCATCCAATTTAGCAAGCACCGCTAAATCTCACCATTGACGTGCAAGATCCTAGAGCATATACGTCACCAACTTGACCTTGAGCTCTGATGGTGCGCCAATTAAATTGAAGATATGATTCATCATACTTAGCCACACTTCTTCCTTTTCGGTTTCAGCATCACCCTGAAAGTTCGGTGGATTCTGCTTCATGAACTGGATGGTATGATCCACATGCCTTGGTTCATTCCTCCAGTTCCCCATATCCACAACTTGAAAATCTTGGAAAATACTCTGAACCAGCTCTTGTTTCACACGTGGTTCAGGTGCAACCACATTCTCAGCAGCGTCTTTGGGTTGGTTCTGATGACGCCTACCGGGTGACATTTTCTAAACCAACAACAAACTCTGTCATTTTCACTCTCTAGAAACTGATGGCTTAGAATTTTAAATTCTATCACATTATCTACCACAACATTGTTCTCAAAACAACCTGTTTCCATGTTCAACCATTTTTGAAAACATTCAACATACTTTTTGAAAATCAACCCATTTTCAAAATACACCAAATACCCTGTTTTCAAAATCTTTTACTTGAAAAAAATTTCTGCATTTTTTTCCCAAAAATTCACGCCTTGCACAAAATCCTTACTCATTCCTCACAATGAGATATGTAATCCTAGTGGGAAGTAATTCCTCTAAAATTCATGTCATGCTCCTCTCATTGGATAAACTCATGACAATGAGATTTCCAACATTCTAGAAGTGTATCCAAAACACTTATGTACCAAACACCCTGATAACTTGAAGTTCAGCATAAACGAGTTATCTACCTTTTATGCTATAAATTTCAAGTTATGACAATCCTACTCTTGTCTAAGATTTCGACCCAAGGAATAGACAAGAATGAATTTCAACTCCAAGACCAAGAACATCGATGACCACTTGTTAGGAAAGGACCGAACAAGCTGATACCATTTGTAATGACCTGCCAATTCTCATTGGATTGAGAGTACCACGAGTCATTACTAGGCCTTAAGCGACATCCCCAAGGCACCAAAGGCTGGTAATAAATGCCGAAGGGTTTCAAGTACAAGTGGGGAATGATTTACCCTTTAAGAAATAAACCCATAAACCAACCATAACCAAGCATTCACTATATGATGCATGAACAAAAGAAAGACCAACTAAACAAACTTCATTTATGTCAAACCACATCAGAGTACACAAAAACGGAAGGCCAAACCAAGTATCAAAGTGCAAAATAGATAAACAACTCAAGACTCTTAAAAGACACTAAGACTCCTTGCTCCACAAGCTCCAAGCTCCACAACATCTCCCAAGCATCACCATGAGCCACTAATAATATGATGTTTTACCTTTACCTGTGTCCCAGAACACAACATCTACAAAATCACAAATGTGCCAAAGCAGGGGTGAGTATAAAACTCAGTAAATTTTCCCCAATGACTTCCCTACTCATGCCACTAGGATAGAAGAGTTAGACACATTTATATAAAAACAGTTTATATAACACATTCTCCCAAAAGCAGTTTATAACTAAATATAAACAAGTTTCCAAAACCATTCATACTCAAAATCATCCAAGTTCAAGTGAAATCAATTTTACAACAATTTATTTTTCTAGAAAAATAACCAAACAAGCTTTCAAACCATTTCACAAACATCCTGTTTTGGCATACCCAACCATTTCACAACCCGTGAAATCAACCATGCATGCTTCGTTATGACAGTTCCATACTCATGAGTGGTTTCTCGTCGATCTACCAAGTCTTCACAAGGTAATTGTTTCCCATGTTCCATTACACCTTTGGAACCGAGCACAAGGTCATATTTCAACCAAGCCTCCTACTTAAAAGTCTCATGTGCCATTAAATGTTTGGCATCAATTACAAGGTCATACTTCAACCAAGCCTAGTATATGCAACATGAACACACACCACGTATTCACAAAAATCATGCCAAAACCATCCTTTCAATAAAACACCTTTTATTGAAAACCATTTCCATCAAAACTAAGTGTGTTCAACCAATTCAAACCATTTCAATAAAACCATACTTTTATTGAAAACCAAAGAATGAACCAATTTCATCAAGCCATTTAAATACCAAACTATTTCAATAAAACACCCCTTTTTATTGAAAACCCATCTTTCATAAAACCATTTACTGTTCCAGAAAATCCATAATTTAAAATCAATATTTTAAATTCAAGAAACCAAATCACTTTGCACAACAATTCACCAAGATTGCACAATTTCATCAAAACCATAAATCATCACTAAAGAAGATTTATTCCATGATTTGAACAATCAATTTCATTCAAATAAACCAATTTGAATCTAATACAATAAATTATATCAAGAGGATTTTAGAGTGATGCCTCCTACCTCAACAAATTAGGTGAAACCAACCAACGGATGAAGAACGCCAACAAAACCGAGTCAACTACTCCCCGAAACCTCCTTAGATTCCTTCCCCTAATACCAACAAAACTAAAACCTAACTTAAAAGTCATCCACTACCTTAGATCTACCCACATTGGGCATAGATCTAAGGATACATCAGAAGGGAAGAAGGAGATCTAAGAAAACTAAAGAAAATGAGACTTACCTCGATCAACTGGCCTCTAAACTTCAAGTCAAACCTCCAGATCGCTTCCAAAACGCCTGGTAAGTGTTCTCCCACTTTCACCAAAGATAAATCCCGATTTAGGGCCATCTAGGAGAAAAAAAGAGTGGGTTTAATGATAAAATGGATTAGATTTTTAAAAATAGGATCTATGTTGACCCCGTGCACGGCTAGTCCGCACGGCTAGGCAAACCGTGCGGTAGTCACTACTTGGAAGGGGCGCTCCGCATGGCCTCCTCGCACAGTTTCCTCAAACCATGCTCCAACCATGCGGAAGCTAATGCCTCCTAGGTCAGCCACGCACGGTTTGACTGCACAGTTTGGAAAAAATGTGCGCCGATCGTGCAACTTCCCCTTTGCCTCAAACTTCATACCATGTTCTCTTGACTCTCCCATCCAACACCCTTAACTTTAAAACCATGAAAAGTATCAAGTAAGGGTTACATACCAGAAACTGGGGGTACTACATGAAAAGTTTTTGAAGGAGATTTGTACACACCGAAGGCGACTTCATGGAGATGAAAAGGTGAGCTTGTGGAGGAACGTATCAGAATTGATAGAGACATCACTTCCCACCAAGTGAAATGATCCTGGGATATTATTGATTCCATACACCATAGGGGAGTATTCATTTTCCAATGCCATGCTTGATTTAGGTGCTTCTATAAATGTGATTCCTCACTCCTTTTACTCTACATTGTAGGTTGGGGAACTGAAGCCCACTAGAATTTTTGTTCAACTGGCCAACTGGAGTATCACACACCCCTCTGGTGTGTTAAAGGATGTTCTTGTGAGGGTGAAAATTTTAATTTTTCCTACTGATTTTTATGTGCTAAAAATGGAAGATGATAGGATAAATGGACATTCCCTGATTATATTGGGGAGACCCTTCTTAAAAACTACCAAAACCATAATTAATGTCCATAATGGTACATTATCTGTAGAATTTGGTGGTGACATGGTTTATTTTAACATTCTTGATGCCATGAATCACCCATAAAAAGAACATTCCTCTCTCTCTATTAATTCTATAGATGTACTCCCTTCCCTAGAGAAAACTTCATTTCATTCCCCTGATCCCCTTTTTGAGTTTTCTTCATTAATAAAAATTCTAAGAAATGATTCATGAATTGATTATTGTATTGTTATAGATAAATGTAATGAATTTTTGTTGATTGATGATTTCTTCAACATAGAAGATCACTTAACCATCAATGATACTACTAAGCTTGTAAAAGATCATTCCTCATCTGAGGATGATACCATTGAGCAGTTAGATGAGATTAATAACCTCTCACTTTCACACACACTCCCATCAATCCAAAATCCATCTTAATTGGAACTGAAACAACTGCCTCAAGATTTAAAATATTTATATCTTGAGAATGGAAACAAGTTTCCTGTCATCATTGTTAGTTCACTCCCTTCTAAGCAAGAATTGCGACTGCTTGAACTTTTGAGGGAGTATAAACAAGACTTTGGATGGACATTTTCTAACATTCCTGGTATTATCCCATAAATTTTCACACATAATATTTTATTAAATGATGAGGCTAAACCTGTGAGGTAGGCACAACGTCGACTGAACCAAAACCTCCTAGAAGTTTTGAAAAAGGAGGTAACAAAATTATTGGATTCTGGAATCATTTACCCCATCTCTGATAGCCAATGGGTCAGTCATGTTCAAGTAGTTCCTAAAAAACCGGCCTTATAGTAATCAAAAATTAAAACAATGAATTGGTTCCAACTCGTGTGCAGAATAGTTGGCCTGTCTATATAGACTATCGCTGACTAAACTAACACACTAGGAAGTACCATTTCCTTTTTCCATTCATTAACCAAATGCTGTAGAGGCTAGCAGGTAAGTCCCACTACTATTTTCTTAATGGGTATTCTAGATACTTTCATATCCATATGTCCCTCGAGGATCAGGAAAAGACAACCTTCACTTGCCCCTTTGGCACATTTTCATATAGGAGGATTCCATTTGGTCTGTGTAATGCTCCGAGTACTTTCCAGTGATTCATGGTTAGTATTTTTTTAAATTACCTAGAAAATTGCATGGAAGTTTTCATGGATGATTTCACTATTTATGGATCCTCTTTTAATGAATGTCTAAGTAGTATTGGTTCATTCATATGTTACTGTATTGAAAAGAATCTTGTATTAAATTATAAGAAATGTCATTTCATGGTGAGACAAGGTATAGTTTTGGGGCATGTCATTTCTGGGGATGGTATACAAGTAGATAAATCAAATGTGGATATTGTTTATTATTTACCATTCCCCAAGAATGTACGGGATGTGTGGTATTTCCTAGGTCATGCTGGATTTTACCATTGTTTCATTTGTGAATTTAGTAAAATTTCACTCCCCCTATCCCTATTACTCCAAAAAGAAAAATATTTTTTTTGATAAAGAATTTGAGGAAGATTTTAATAAGTTAAATTAGATTCTCATTTCACCCTCGGTAATCCAACCACCTTAGTGGAATTTACCATTTGAGCACATGTGTGATGCATCTAACTATGTAGTTGGGGCAGTCTTGTCACAAAGGGTTGATCGAGCTCCACATGTCATTGCCTATACCTCATGTACATTGGACCCTGACCAAGAAAACTACACCAAAACTAAAAAATAATTTTTTTTACCTTGTGTTTGCCTTGGATAAATTTAGGTCATATATTTTAGGGTCTAAAGTCATTGTGTTCTCAGACCATGCATCCCTCTGGTATCTCCTCAAGAAACTAGAAGCCAATCCATGTCTCATTTGTTGGATGCTCCTCCTTCAGGAATTCAATTTAGAAATTAGAGATAAAAAAGGATCATAGAATGTGGTGGCTGACCATATAATTAGGATTCACCCATCCTCGGACATTGAATCATCCCCATGTATTCCCATAAATGACATGTTTCCTGATGAGAAATTGTACCGAGTGAAATATTTTATTCCTTGGTATGCTAAAATTGTAAATTATTTGGTATCATATTGCATTCATACTGATTTCAACAAAAACCAAGATGACCATCTAAAACATGAGTCCCATTGGTACATTTGGGATGACCCCTACCTTTGGCGCACCTATAGTGATCATGTCCGCAGGCGTTGTGTTCCTGATAGCAAGTTTCAGTTCGTCCTTAGGTTATGCCACACTCTTGCTTATGGGGGCCACTTTGATCCCCAACGGACTGCTCAAAAGGTCCTTGATTATGGTCACTTTTGGCCCACATTGTTCCGAGATGCCCATGAATTCTATAAATCTTGTCTTCCCTATCAAAGAATGGGCAATGTATCTAAAATAAATGAGATGACACAAAAACCCTTGATCTTCTGTGACATTTTTGATGTTTGGGTCATTGACTTTATGGGACCATTCCCCAATTAATTTGGTAACCTATACATTCTATTGGTAGTGGATTATGTTTCAAAATGGGTAGAGGCATGAGCTACAAGGACTGATGATTATATGGTGGTTTTAGAATTTGTGAGAACCCAAATCTTATATAGGTTTGGCTTACCTAGGTTCATCATTAGTGACCAGGGTTCTCATTTCTGAAACCAAACAATGAAATCACTTTTGAGTCGGTATGGGGCCGGTCATAGAGTGTCTACTGCTTATCACTCACAGACCAATGGTCAAGTCGGGGTGTCAAATAGAGAGGTAAAACTGATTCTTTAAAAAACGGTTCAACCCAATAGAAAATATTGGAGTCTTCGACTTGATGATTCATTATGGGCCTACCGTACTGATTTCAAAACTCCCATTGGAATGTCACTCTATCGTCTTGTGTTTGGAAAGATTTTTCACCTACCTGTTGAGATTGAGAACTGGGTCTACTGGGCCATCAAACAATGCAATTATAATCATTCTGGTGTAGGTTCTCAAAGGAAGTTACAGATTCAGGAGATGGAGGAAATGAGAAGAGATGCATATGAAAACCCATGATTTATAAGGAGTGAACCAAGTCTTTCCACAATCATC
Source organism: Viscum album (assembly GCA_963277665.1). Lineage (NCBI taxonomy): Eukaryota > Viridiplantae > Streptophyta > Magnoliopsida > Santalales > Viscaceae > Viscum > Viscum album. The sequence continues at coordinate 58,366 of CAUJRU010000408.1, read as the reverse complement.
CTATGCTTCATTGTTAGTTTCACATTGGGAATAAGGTCCTGCTTTATAATGCAAGGCTGAAGTTGCATCTAGGTAAGCTTCATTCCTACTGGTTTGGCCCATACACTATTATTAATGTATCTCCATTTGGTGTTATTCAAATTCAAAATGAATAAACCAAGAAAACCTTCAATGTCAATGGGCAGTAGCTGTAGCACTTCCATGAAGCCCTTCTAGAGTTCCCGATGGAGGAACTCCATGTTCAAGAAGCAACATACCGGTGAAACACACCAGGTTTTATCCTTCATTCTCAAATTATCAATTATTATAGTGAGGACACTTCATATTCTAGGTTTGGGGGTGGATACATTCTTGGGTTCATTAGGATTTTCATCGTCTTTCTTCATTCTTCTCTTTTCGCCTTCTTTATGGTTTTTTTACTTTTCCCCATCTTTCTAGGTTCATTCGAATTTTTATTGTCTTTCTTTATTATTCTCTTTTTTGACTTCTTTATGGTATTTACAATTTTCCCCATCTTTCTGGGTTCATTAGGATTTTCATTGTCTTTCTTATTTTTTTCTCCTTCTTTATGGTATTTTTACCCCCCACTTATGGTCACCAAATCATGGAACTTACTGAAAATGCATGTTAAATTTTTTGATTCCATGTTGATTGAAAATTTGATAAAAAAACTTGTCTCTATCTTGGATTGAATGTTTGTATGAATTTAACATCAGGGAGTGATTTTAGTGAATTGGTTTTCTATTAGTGATATAAATGGTTGTATCACTGTGAAACATTTGAGATGATTGATGCCCCTTGTGAGAGTAGTTTTTGGGAAAACTGTGTCGCTAATATCTCCACACATTTTTGCACCAAACCACAAAGTGTGAATATTTCTTACTTAATATAAGGTAAATATGTGTTAGGTTAATATTTTTCAGCTTTAAATGATATTTTCATACATTATTTCTTTATCCAGTCTGTTTTATTATTGTACCAGATTGACCTATGCGTGTGTACCTAATGTATGACTGTTGTACGCCCTCAAAAAAAATTGGGTTGTGTCTTGGTCAGGTCAAAAACCACTCCTCCTCAACCTTTTATCTTGTTATAACTACTACAATTAGTGTCGTGAGGAGATCAAACAAGGGTTGAGAGATGAGTGTGAGATTTATTCCAAATGAAACTTCTAAAAAAACAAAAATAATAAATGAGGGGAGTGATGAAATGTGAAACATATGGGGATATCTTGGTCGGTATCTTATGGTTTGACTTTTGGGAATGCTTAAGTGAGTGGGTCTTGAAATATGATTGCAAAGGATGTAGGGTAGGTTTGGTGGAAAAATCATTTAAAGTTGAATAATATTAAAATAACCTATATTTATTGGATAGAAAGTGGAAAGAATAGCATGAAATGGTTTTCACACACACACATGGAGAGTTAGTGTAATGGTTGAATTTTGAATTCCTTTCTCAATTTTGTGTCAATAATCTCTTTTAATTTCATTGTGATATGATTTATGAGACATCCTTTTCCATTTTCACTAGGAAGAACTCCTTGGTGTGGTTCGTGCATTGATCACAATACTTTAATGAATTAAAATTTCCTCAAATGTTAAATATTCATGATGTTGGGAATATATACACGTATCATTTTTTGGGATATGTGACTTTTCCCAGGAGTTCATATGTTTAGGTGTGGGGGTGTGATCACATAGCGATTCACTATTCAATTCCACCCTCACACCGCTTTTTTAAACTAGTTTTGTAATGAATATTCCAAATAAACTAATAAATTGAACTTTATTGTTTATTAAATTAATTAATTTTTATCACTGTTAAAAAGGTAAATTATACTTGTTTTGAGATTTTCATTGAAGGTGAAGGTGATTTGGAAGCCCGAAGATCATCTAGCAAAAAATGGGCCAAACTACATGGCATCCCATGGACATATGTCCACTGTTTTAAATAGTAAGATAATTAAGTGAATTAAAATGGGCTAAAACTTTGTGGTCCTCTCCAAAAAATTGTCTTCTAGAACTCTTATTAAGGAACCAAATCCTAATTACACCATCTGGGGGCCCATCCGAACCATTCTATACAGGGTACAGAATATGCTAGAATTCAAAAGTTTGTTTCAGACTTTTGACCATATATCCCAATAAAATTGTCTAATGGCCACCAAATTCGGCAGGGATACATTCAAGAAACTGACCAAAAACTATCTTATTTTGGTCAAGTTGTGATATGGAATTTTACTATTCCAAAACTGAGACACAAGTGGTATCTCAAAAACAGTGTACCCAAAACCATGTCCCATTTTGGTTATAAAAAGACACTATGGGCACCTCATTTGTAAGTTCGGACAAGTAGTGAAGTGCTGAAAATTTGGAGTTCCATAGGATACTTCTCCCCATATTTGAAGTTCTAGAGGCCTCTATCCTCATAGGGGGATCGATAATGAAGAAGGAGTTCTGCCCGAGCTTTCTCCTCCTCCTGATGTTGAGCTAAACGGTGGGCATTCATTGTGAGGGATCTACACACATGTAAAGGGATCTCTGGAACTTTTCATACTACTGGTTTGATGTATTTTGTGTTTTAAAACATTTCATTTAGAAGTATCTTAATTTGATTTATATTTTTTTGATTTAACCGAATTAAATTCTCTTTACTTTTAACCAATCGGTGTGAAGTTTTGAGTGCGTGACTTGTGTTGTTATAAATGGACAACACAAGAATCCTTTTCTTACCCACTTATTATTTGAGATTTCACTTTGTTTTGGAAGCTATTATACCATGCATGTGATCTGGACCTTGGATATATGATTGTTATGTCAAGGTTTAGCTCAACATACTTTGATATAAGATCTTGGAAAGTAATCGGGATTCTGATTGATTTCAACCAAAGACTCACATCAAACCTCAATTAATCTCCAAGAACGATGAGATTTAAATGTGTGTAGTGAAATAAAAATGAACCCTTTTATATCATAATTATAAAACACCGCATTTTTTTCAACTATTAAACTCTTTAATTAAGTCATTTTATTTTTAAAACTGTTTTCAAAACCACCCCCTCTTTTAGTAATCTTTATTAAAAATACACACTATAAGCTACCAACCCTCCTTGAGAGATGACCTAGGTTACACCCTAGACTATAAATAAACTTTAGAAATATAATCAATTTTACATTTCATGACAACATGGTCATTAATTGACAAACACATTCTGATAAAACATCTAAATGAAGAAATGAGTTTAACCAGGAAAATGTTTTCAAAAGGATTCAATAACAAAACATGGTTTTTAATTAAAACTTCACTCACTTTAAACATTATAAAAACCATTTTAATTATCACAAAACAATACATAAGGTTAAAAAAACCATTAGGATTTTTATGTCAATTAAAATCCTCACTTAATTGATTCAACCACTACATTGCCACTAAATCACTCAACTCTCACTACAACACCCAGGATCCCGTGACTATAAGAAATGTTTGAGGTGAGTAAACAATGTATATATTACATCAATTAAAATGCATATTTAAACTTACCTAAGTTTATCTTCCTCAATGGAGATCATTATTGATGTCAATCTAGAGATATAGAAATATTGTAAGACATCTTGTCTGGGTTAGGTGTAGGGAAATCTTATAGACCATCCCACCCGGGTGCACTTCTGGAGTCAGGTCCTAAGACCATCCCATGAAATGGGGAAGGATTATAAAAAGTGGAGGCCTCATCCCATCCCATGGGATAATTAAAGGGGTATACTCATTTATAACTCAAAAACATATCCCATGTAATTTACATGTACATAAATGGATAGAAAACATGCTTAAAATATATATAATAAAAAGGAAAAATATAAACATACCCTTTATATCATGATCATAATAATATAAAAGGGTATTATATGAATATGGTTGATATAAAATGGTAAAATTTGGATAATTAAGGTTCTTTATATAGTAAAAATCCTAGCTTTTGGAATTTATGACTAAAATGTCCAACTTATGAATTCTGTAAATTTCATAAATAAAAATTCTATTACACAAAACACTTAGAAATAGATTAATAATTCCATAATAGTAAATAGAAACATAATAATTATAGAATATTAAATATATGACAAAATAGTAAATATATTAAACCATGAATACTAGAATACCATATTAATTATGAGAATTAGAGTGAAATATAAACCATGAAATACTAGTGAATAACAGTTGACAAAATACCAGTCAGCACACAGGAGCCAAAAAATAGTTGAAAATAAACACAAACCCCTCCTTGAACTCCTCCTGAAAACTGAAAACTCCCAAAACAGAATGAAAACTGCAAACAATATTCAAAGAAACCAGAAACCAAGAGCCACAAAATAGAAAACACACTGAAACACAAACAGAATTAATACTACAAACTAGGAGCCACAAAATGCAAACTCCTGCAAATGCAAACAAAATGAATACTAAAAACTCCTCCTATAAACATAAGGGAGCCACAAAAAAGGTTAACAAAACTGCAAACATCATCCACATAATAGAATTAAGTAAATCAGAAGAAAACTTAAATAGTATGTCAAGTACAAAAAAATTGTGCATATATGAAGGAATAAGAAACACTTGTATAAAACAAGGTAGTAGACTATGTAGAAGTGATCAAGACCACACCTCATACAACAGAAGGTCCCTCTCTACCTTTTTTGGGGTCTGGTCAACTGCATAAACTCATCCCGCATCATCTTTACAACCTTATCCATAATATGTATAACTCGCCTGATTCATCATCATATGAGGGGACTAAACCTACTATCGAGATCCCTGGCTTGTCCCATGGCTTGATACATGCATGTGAATCTAACCCCCATGAGGCTTAGTACATTATGTATTTGATCAGAAATGTTATAGATTCCCCATTTTTCTATACCGATGACACTTTCTCTGAGGTTTTGAGTATGAACTATGATAATTCCCCCACTTTACATAGTTGAAATGCTAAGGACCTACTTCCCCTACTGAAGGTGATAAAGGGCCTTTTCTCATATTTGGATTCCTAACAATTCTCTAAAACAAATCTTCTACATTCCTCTTCCTACTAGTGGGGGTATCACTAGGTTTTCTATTGAAATATAAAATATTACCAACAGATCTATCCTCACCTAGACCCCTTTTGATCATCATGGACTTGTGAAGAACCTGAGTATAACTCATCATATTGAAGTTACTGATCTGGAATCTCAACTTTGGAAAAAAATGGATCTCAAACTTCTTGTATTTATGTGATTCATCCCCAAGAAAGAGAGTAGTGAAGCATAACAATTCTGTGAAACATATTGAATAAGCATACATTATCATTATCCCATGATTAAGCTCCACGAAATACTATGATCGGTTCTACTTTAGTTTACCTGGGAATAACTCCTTAATGAAAATTTATTTGAATGTCACCCACATGAGACCCTCACACCTTACATTCTAAATCATAACATCCAACCAGTTTCCAACAATGCTCTAAATCACAAAGTTTTCAAGCTTAATCTTCTGATACTTCGAGGTCTCTACCATGTCAAATATTATCTCGATGATTCATATCTAGTACTCTACATCCATAGGTACTCTAGTGACTTAGAAATATGGAGGATAATGGAGTTGGATGTCTCATTCATTGTTGACCATAGTCTTGGTGACTCCCCTACCTTGGGAAGTCACTAAAAAGAAAACTACTGGCTATATTGGTCCTTTCACCTGAACCACTAGGGTGGGTGTGGAAGCATTCTACTGCACAAATAGTGGTGGGACCTAAACCTCCTCCCTCATGGGAGAGTTTTGGTCTACTCAACCATACGATCCAGTTAAGAATCTATAAGGTTAATTTTTTGATAAGTTTGGAAAACCTGGTATTTGGGATAAATCCTAATCAATATATGGAATCACACAAATATTCACCTAGAAGGCTACCCATAACCCAAGGTACATCCCTATTAGTACTAACCATGGTCTTCCATCCTATACATTAATCATAGTCACATATATATACAAAATATAATAGCATGATCAAGTTTAACTAACTAATGCCAACATAGATATATCACAACAATATGGAAACAAACATATCACATAACAGATAACGGGTTCCAATCCAACATGATAAGGGTTATTCAGTATAGAAGAGAAGAAGAAAATTCTAAGGTTATAATAAAAAATTACCCAATGTTCAATTACCATCGATGGTAATCTTTCAGTTTGGGTAAAAGAAAAAAAGAACTATCTCTCTTGGATGAAGATAAGAGGAGAAGTCACCAAGAGAATGCCACCGACCCTCAAGAAGGTTATTGATGCACCAAAAATGGGATTACCTTGCTAGAAAACACAAGGATTCATCATCTAATCCATAAAAAAATTAGTTGGTCCAACACACTGTATAGAGGAGGAAGGCCCAAAGAAGGGTATGGAGGGAGGAACCATTCGTCCTATGCACCGAATGGAGGAGGAACTCCCAAAGGGTATGGAGGAGGGGAGTACTGTGCAAGGGAGGGAACAAACCCAAATAGAGAATACAATCCGCGATTGGAGAATCCACACTGTGATTGAAGGAACCACGATGAGGGATAGAGGAACTGAATCCAGTGAGGACGAATGATAGAGGAAAACAGCATGGGTGAGAGAGTAAATTCGTGAGGGAAGAGAAGATGGTGTGGTGAGAGAGGTCGTTGGGGAGAAGGAGAGGTCGTCGGGGGAGGAGGGTGTCACGGTGAGAGGATCACATATGGGGGATGGAGGAGGAGCCCGACAGGAATTGAAAAAAAAATAGTACGCAAATGTGTAGCCATGGATCAAAATTGAACTGTGGCTATAAACAAGCTATAGCCACGGACCTATAAAACCATGATTACATGTATGTGGCTATAGCTAAAATTTCTAGTAGTGAATTCATTGGATGGAAAATGTGATAGAAAAGGGTTTTGAAATAAATATAATAAAATTTCAATATAGTTTAGATATTTATGTTATTATATCAATATAGTTATGATATATTTGAATGAATTAGAATAAAAAATAAACTTAAAATAAATCAGTTAAGACTTATATCTTCTATTTTGATATCCTCCATTTGATTGAGTTTATGGTCTTTTAAGGAGAACTTTATGTTCGCTACAATGGATTGGGGATATGGGAATGGAAGTTTAGAGAGTTATTTGGGAATATTTTTTATAGAAAACTAAACATGAGTTATGTTTTGATAAGGTTTAAGTGAGTCCATTTTTATAACATCATGTCCCTCACCCATTGTGTTAGGAAGAGGTGGGGGTGTTACGAACTTAGGTAACATCCACAAAACACCAAAGACAGAAAATAAATCTTAAGGTATTAAGGAATAGTTGGGGGGAAATTTTACATGTAAAAGAAAACAACCTGACAACACACAATATGAACATTCAAACCACTATATGATGCATGATAAAATAATACAAACCAAGTATAAATTGATAGTACAACAATATCAAAGTGACAAAAAAAACATTTCAAACAACTAATAAGACTAAAAGGATAACAAGACCAAAACCAAAAAAGACCCCATCCATCCAGATCTAAGCTCCAACTTCACATTCCATGACCAAGGTATCAAGATGTATCACTATAGAAGTATGATACCTTTCCATTTCATGTGTCTCGATAGATGATATCCATAAACACACTAAAGTTCCCAAGTAAGGGGTGAGTATAAACTTAGTAGTGTTTCCCCAAATACTTCTCAACTCATGCCACCAGGATAAGAACGGGTTAATACATTTTATATAAAATATTTTAGAAGTAATTAAAACAGTTTATATCAAAACCAAAAGTAGGTTCAATGGAAAGAAATAAATAAGGTCTCAAAAACATTTCTTCATGATATTCCATACCCATTTCTATGTTTCCACACATACACATATACACACATGAATTCTAAGTGATAATTATATACTCATGATTAGTCTCTCATCGATTCACCAAGTCATCACAAGGTGACCAATGTCCAAGTTCCCCAATGGCACACGCCCTATATTCTAGGTCACATCTTGGTACCCCAATGATACACACCCCTTTTTCAGGGTCACGCCAAAATAAACGAACTCACACTAACCATATATTCCAAAACCCATTCCAAATTCCATTTATCATAAAATGAATTATTTCTTGAAAACATTTCATCAAACAACTTGCATTCATCAAAACAATTCCATAATTTTAAAAGTATCATTTTAAAATTATAAACAAAGAGGAGGGGTATTTCAAAATACTATCCAATTTCCCAAAATTTCACAAATCCATAACCAAAAGGGATTTTCATTAATAATATCACAAGGTTTGAAGTATTATTTCAAGAAAAAATTTAAACAAAACTAATCCTATAAGTTCAATAATGGTTGAGACGAGAGAGAAGCCACCCACCTCTCAATGATCAGTTAAAATGAAGAATGAAACTAATATATTATATAGATGGACTTGGATATTATTTCCTTCAATATATACAACAAGTTATCATAAAAATATTAAAAAAATAATATAGATCTATTTATGGTGGACTAGATATAATAATCTGGGTGAGAGAAAAAGAGAGGATCTAAGGAGAGAGAGAAAACCCAATGACTTACCGATGATTTTGGATATACAACGCACTTTGATTTGACAAAAGATCCTTGAGAGGGAGAGGAGTTTGAGACCCTAGAATAATAGGGGAATAATGAGGGTTTCAAGGCCTTAAACGGAGTTATAATTAATTTTTCAGATTAATTAATTCCCATCACACGGTTAGGCCGCATAGTTTGAAAAACTGTGCGACAACCATGTTGTGCTACTACCACAAGACAACCCCTCAAACGGTCAGTTCTCATGGTTGGAAAAATCGTGCGCCAACTGTGGGTGCTACCACTACAAGTCAACCCCTCACATGGTTGGTTCACACTATTAGACAAATCGTGTGCCAACCATGTTTTTTCCTCTGTTTCACTTATCATGGTTTCCCCTGGGAACTCACAAGGTTTTCCCAAACCATGCGCCAACTGTGCGCCTACCCAGTGACTCCCAAAAAAGTTTCATGGTTTCCTAGAGATGTTACATGGTTTCTACTAACATTTATCAAACTTTAAACCTCTAAATTTCTCCCAAAACACTCTAAAACCTCTCTAAAACTTTCCAAATTTAACCCAAGTCTTATATAAATTCAAAGTAAATAAAATAATGGTAATTGTTGAGAAAATTATTGTTTTCAATAATACATGTTAATGTTATTTAAAGGGGGAGATTATTGAAAATAATACTCTATCTCTTTATGATAATTTTGATGCTCACAAATACCCTTAGTTATTTTCTAATGATTTTATTTAGTATTTTGTAGGAATTTATTAAATTATTTTACTCTTGAAAAAATGAGAATTTATTACTTGCGCGGAATTTGCTTTAGCACATTCTGGAATCACTGTTCACATCTTACATAGATGAATATAGTGCGGAATCTGCTTTAGCGCATTCTGGAATCACTGTTCATACCCTACGTGGATAAATGTAGCGTAAGGATGAAAAGAATGTATACTTTTTGAGATAAGAGAAAAGTATGGTTAAACAACCATACGTTTTCAGCAAAGTATGGAAGAAGAACCTTACGTTAGGAAGGAACCCTACGTTTTGGCTATCAGAAAAGTATGTAAGGATAACCGTACGTAAATTCTAAACATTAAGTTTGTTTCAAAAAAGTATGGTTCATCAACCTTACTTTTGTAAACAACCATACGTTCTTGGAAAAGTATGGATCAAGTAAAAGTATGGATCTTTTATCGTACGTTTGAGTGTTGAAGAAAAAGTATGGATGATCAACCCTACGTTTGTATTCAACCTTACATTTTCAACCTTACGTTGTTAACCTTATGTTTGAAGGCTATGTTATTAACCCTATGTTTGGAGGCCACATCATCAACCTTACGTTTGGCGTTGAAAATTTTGACAGACGATATTTATGTGCAATGATCAGTGAGCTGATTTCTAGTCGGATTTCAAGCCGGATTTAAATCCGTTTTTAAATTACGACTTTGACCGATTCAAAGCCGTTTTATTAATGGATTTGAGATCGAATTAAAAGGATATTTTTATGCCGAGTCTTAAGGGAAGTTACGACTTCTCTGTAAATTCAAATTTTTGAATATCGCAAATCAGAAGGCGACTTTTATGGATCTAAATGTGCAGAAGATATGCTTTATTATATATGTTCTCTCTGAAACACCACGTACATGAGGATGTGATCGATATATTATTGAAAAAGGTGGAAAACATAGATTGAAACTATTCACGATTGATCTGCTGATTCAAAAGGAGCGTCAAAGATCTGTTCTTTCAAGAAGTAGGAACTTGATAGAAGATTTACTTGTTCTACATCAAATATCTACTATGGATCTACTACTGCTGAATTTTTGAACTATATCTCTATGTCTACTGCAACTGGATAAACTCAGAACTACTTCGTCTTGAAGATCAATATTTTTAGAGACTTCGATCCATTTGCTGTCAATTGCATTCTGTTGCAATTGTAAAGATCAACTGGAAATTTCTTTCTGAAATTATTTTTATTCTTGAATAACCAGCTTCTCGTTCTAAGCTGTGTAGGTTCGTGTTTGAACCAGAAGGCTTTGTTTTTCCTTGGATTGTAAATTTTTCAACTACCTGTACTCAGTTGTGAATCGATCTATGGAAAAGAGGACCAGATAGTGAAAATCATCAAGCTCGTGGAGTTGAGCGTTGGTGGAGTGGAATGGGGGCCTTCTGTTCCCCGAACCACTATACATCTTTGTGTTCTTGATTTTACTTATTCCGTTGCATGATCAAATCTGATAAAGTATAAAGGACAGAACTCGTTCAAGAAAAGAGTTATCAAAAAATTTCAAAAGACACAATTCACCCCCCTCTTGTGTATAATCTGTAGATTCAGATCCAACAATTGGTATCAAAGGAGGAGCTTCTGATAGAGCCTTAGAAAGATAGAAGAATTTAAGGATTATACAACAGAGCATCATGACTGATACAAGAGAAGGGATGTCGATGGTCAGAGCACCATATTTTAATGGAGACAACTATGGTTGCTGAAAATCGCGCATGATAATATATCTAAAAAACCTCAGATATAGAGTCTATTCAAAGATTTTGACTCCTTATGAAATTCCTGAAAATCCTGAGACATGGAGTGTTGCTATAGAAGCAGAGTATGATATGAACTTGAAGGCTATGAATGCAATTATCTACGGTCTAGGACCAGATGAATTTAACAGAGTATCGCAGTGCCCGACAACATATGAGATGTGGAAAACAATAGTTGTGGCATATGAAGGAATAGACAATGTGAGGAAAATGAGATATGCAACTGCAAAACTGAAATTTGATACTTTCAGAATGGTTGAAGGTGATAGCATTACCCAAATGAATGGGAGATTGAAAGAAATTTTCAATAACATAACTGCTCTAGGAGAACCTATAAAGTAGGCTGATCAAGTATTAAAAGTACTGAGAGTACTTCCTACTCGATGGAATGGTATTTCTGCTGCAATCAGACAATCAACACCTGTCAAAGATCTAACTATGATAGAGCTGATTGGTACATTGATGATGTATGAAGTTGAAATGCAAGATGAGGCTAATGAACATAAAGTGCTTATCAAAAGAGAAGATACTACCTTGAAGGTAACTTCACAAAAAAATAATAGAAAGATGAAGAGAAAAGAATTCAAAGCTAAATCAGAAATCTCTAACTCATCCAACTCAGATGAAGAACTGTCTCAACTAGCCAGAAAATTTAGAAAATTCTACAGCAAGAAAAGAGGCTTCAAAAAATCCTTTAAGGGAGATAATAAGGAAGTAAGATGTTATGAATGCAAAAATATGGGACATATCAGACCAGATTTCCCACAATTGAAGGATGCAAAGAAGAAGAAATTCTTCAAAAGAAATGACTTTGAGCAGAAAGACAAGAAAGCTATGAAAGCCATTTGGAGTGTATCTAAAGACTCTAGTAGCTCTTCTGAATCAAGCTCAGATAAAGAAGAAGTCAATCTAAAGGCAAAAATGTGTTTCATGGCAGAAACTGATGAGGTAGCAGGTCACCAGAGAAGAAAAGATATATGGTACATAAACAGTGGCTGATTAAGACATATGAGTGGAAACTCATTGAATTTTTCTTCACTCACTCAAAAGGAAGGAGGACTTGTCACATTTGGTGACAATGCCAAAGGAAAAATCATTGGCATTGGAACTGTTGGAGATCCAAAGACAGTCTCAATTAACAAAGTACTTTATGTACAAGGACTAAAACACAACCTGATAAGTATCTCTCAACTTTGTGATGATGGATATACTGTTGATTTTACTAATAATTGTTGTATTGTTTCTAAAGATAAACTGTTTAAATTTAAAGCACCAAGAACTGAAAATGTCTATACTTTGGATTTAAATTCATTGTGTAAACAACAAATAAACTGCTTGACTGCTAAAGTAAGTGAATCCTGGATCTGGCATAGAAGACTTGGTCATTGCAATGTATATGTTTTACATAAGTTATCTAAGAAACATTTAGTTTCTGATTTACCTTGTCTCAAATTTGAAAGTGACAGATTTTGTGATGCATGTCAACTTAGCAAGAAACACAAATAATCCTTCAAATTTGTTAATAAGGTTTCTACATCTAAACCTCTAGAACTTATTCATATGGATTTGTTTGGACCTTCAAGGGTAGAAAGCTTAGCTGGTAAATTATATGTATATGTTTTAGTTGATGAATATTCAAGATTTACATGGATTTTCTTCTTGAAATTTAAAAATGAATCTTTTACTTTATTTGAAAGTTTTTACAAATCTGTTTAAAATGAAAAAGGGTTCAATATAATCTCATTGAGAAGTGATCATGGTGGAGAATTTGAGAATCTGGAATTTAATTCCTTTTGCTCAAATATGGGTATTAAACACACCTTCTCTACACCAAGAACACCTCAACAAAATGGGATTTTAGAAAGAATAAATAAAACTATTCAAGAAATGGCTAGAACTATGTTAAATGAATATAGCCTACCTATATATTTCTAGGAAGAAGCTATGAATACAGCTTTTTATATAATTAATAGAGTTTTAATTAGACCTATTTTTAAAAAGACACCCTATGAACTATGGAATAACAGAAAACCTAAAGTAAATTACTTTAAAGTTTTTGGATGCAAGTTTTATATCTTAAACACCAAGGATAATCTTGGTAAGTTCGATCCAAAATCTGATGAAGGTATTTTTTTAGGATATTCTGCTACCTCCAAAGATTATAGAGTTTATAATAAGAAGTCAAGGATTATTGAAGAATCAGTTCATGTGAAATTTGATGAATCTGATCCCTTTGAGAAAAGGATAGAACAAATGGATGAACATGACTCTAATGATAACATGGGACTTGAGAATTTAAAGAATGATTTTGAAAATGATATAAAAGAAATTCAGTCCAGTTCAGAGGAACATGATACTGAAGAACCTTTAAATATATTACCTAGATAGTCTATAACCCTAAAGAATCATCCTTTAGAAACTGTACACTACTGAAAATCCAGCCTTTAGCGACCGCCAATGGCGGTCTCTATAGAAGGCCGGTAGATCGGCCTTCAGCGACCGCCAAGCGGTCGCTGCAGCCCCTCTGCCGGGCAGCCTATAGCGACAGCCTATGGCGGTCGCTAGGCTAAATTTTTTTTTTTTTTTAAATTTTTTTATTGAATTGAATATATAAATATATATATATATATATATATATATAAATATTCATATATATACTATTAAATACAATATTTTAAATAAATATATATATATATATATAATATTTTAAATGTTTTTATATATATATAATATATATATAATATCAAATCATTGTGCTATAATAATTTAAAAACTTCGGTTCAAGAAATAATCTCATTTCAGGTCTTTCAGAGCACGTTTGCACCGAATGGGACCGTCGCACGCCGTTTTGGTGTTTTTTGGCGCCGAAAACGCGTTTCCAGCCGCCGCGGTCAAACGGCACCTCCGAATGAGGTGCCGTCTAGACGACCATTTCAAAATTCACGCCCCGGATGTTGTCGTACGGTTTCGTGGCATTCAGAGGTCGTTCGGGTGATTTTGACCCCCCAACGCGCCATTTCAGCGCGCGCCGCGCTGCTGAAAAGGACACAATCGGACGTGCCGCGCGCACCGCACGTCCGATGGACGTGCGGCCTCCTCCTGCATCTCAGGAATAATATTTGTATCGTTCCCGTGCGGTTTCAGGTCGTTCGGAGCACGTTTGCTCCGAATTGGACCGCCGCACGCCGTTTTGGTGTTTTAGGGCGCCGGAAACGTGTTTCTGGCCGCCGCGGTCAAACGGCACCTCCGAATGAGGTGCCTTCTGGCCGACCATTTCAAAATTCACACCCCGGATGTTGTCGTACAGTTTCGTGGCATTCGGAGGTCGTTCGGGTGGTTTTGACCCCCCAACGCGTCATTTCAGCGCGCGCCGCGCTGCTGAAAAGGACACAATCGGACGTGCCACGCGCACCGCACGTCCGCTGGACGTGCCGCCTCCTCCTGCATCTCAGGAATAATATTTCTATCGTTCCCGTGCGGTTTCAGGTCTTTCGGAGCAATTTTTCTCCGAATGGGACCGCCGCACGCCGTTTTGGTGTTTAATGGCGCCCGAAACGCGTTTCCGGCCGCCGCGGTCACACGGCACCTCCGAATGAGGTGTCATCTGGCCGAACATTTCACAATTCACGCCCCGGATGTTGTCGTACGGTTTCGTGGAATTCGGAGGTCGTTCGGGTGGTTTTGACCCCCCAACGCGCCATTTCAGCGCGCGCCGCGCTGCTGAAAAGGACACAATCGGACGTGCCGCGCCCACCGCACGTCTGATGGACGTGCGGCCTCCTCCTGCATCTCAGGAATAATATTTCTATCGTTCCCGTGCGGTTTCAGGTCGTTCGGAGCACGTTTGCTCCGAATTGGACCGCCGCACGCCGTTTTGGTGTTTTATGGCGCCGGAAACGCGTTTTCGGCCGCCGCGGTCACATGGTACCTCCGAATGAGGTGCCGTCTGGCCGACCATTTCACAATTCACGCCCCGGATATTGTCGTACGGTTTCGTGGCATTCGGAGGTCGTTCGGGTGGTTTTGACCCCCCAACGCGCCATTTCAGCGCGCACCGCACGTCTGCTGGATGTGCTGTCTCCTCTTGCATCTCAGGAATAATATTTCTATCGTTCCCGTGCGGTTTCAGGTCTTTCGGAGCACGTTTTCTTCGAATGGGACCGCCGCACGCCATTTTGGTGTTTTATGGCGCCGAAAACGCGTTTCCGGCCGCCGCGGTCAAACGGCACCACCGAATGAGGTGCCGTCAGGCCGACCATTTCACAATTCACGCCCTGGATGTTTTCGTACGGTTTCGTGGCATTCGGAGGTCATTCGGGTGGTTTTGACCCCTCAACGCGCCATTTCAGCGCGCGCCGCGCTGCTGAAAAGGACACAATCGGACGTGCCGCGCGCACCGCATGTCCGATGGACGTGCGGCCTCCTCCTGCATCTCAGGAATAATATTTCTATCATTCCCGTGCGGTTTCAGGTCGTTCGGAGCACGTTTTCTCCGAATTGGACCGCCGCACGCCGTTTTGGTGTTTAATGGCGCCGAAAACGCATTTCCGGCCGCCGCGGTCACACGACACCTCCGAATGAGGTGCCGTCTGGCCGACCATTTCACAATTCACGCCCCGGATGTTTTCCTACGGTTTCGTGGCATTTAGAGGTCGTTCGGGGGGCCTGTCCGGGGTGCGGGGGGGGGGGGTGTCCGGGGTGCGGGGGGGCTGTCCGGGTTCGGAGGGGGGTGTCCGAGTGCAGGGGGGGCTGTCCGGGGTGCGGGGAGGCGTTCGGGGGGCGGGGGGCGGTCCGGAGTGCGCGGGGGGGGGGGGGGGGGGCTCTCCGGGGTGCGGGTGTCGTCCGGGGGGGGGGGAGGGCCGAGAGGCCGGAGGGCGGCGGCGGCCGGAGGCCCGAGGGCGGAGGGCGGCGGCCGGAGGGCAGGCGGCGAGGGAGGGCGGGCGGCGGGGGAGGGCGGGCGGCGGGGGAGGCCGGGCGGCGGGGGAGGCCGGGCGGCGGGGGAGGGGAGGGCGGCGAGGGAGGGCGGCGAGGGAGGGAGGGGGTTAGGGCGGCGAGGTCGAGGGGGCGCGGGGGGGGGGGGGGGGGGGCGCAGAAGCCCCCCGTTTTTTTTATGTAGGTTAGCGACCGCCATTGGCGGTCACTATTGGTTAGCTATAGCGACCGCCAATGGCGGTCGCCCGAGTCTGGGGGGATTCAATGCCCCCTTTTCTAATAGTGGTAATAGGTAACCTATAAACTGGTGTTCAAACTAGAAGAAACTTAGGAAACCTAGTGGAATTCTCTACCTTCCTATCTCAACAAGAACTCAAGACTATAGAAGAAGCTTTAGATGATGAAATCTAGGTAATAGAAATGCAAGATGAATTAAACCAATTTAAAAGAAATGAAGTTTGGGAATTAGTGGAAAGACCTAAGAATTATCCTGTAATAGGAACCAAATGGGTCTTTAGAAATAAACAGGATGACCAAGGCACAATAACTAGAAATAAAGCAAGATTAGTAGCTAAAGGATATAATCAAGAAGAAGGAATAGATTATGATGATACTTTTTCACCTGTATCTAGGTTAGAAGCCATTAGAATCCTTTTAGCCTATGCATCTTATATGAATTTTAAATTATTTCAGATGGATGTTAAATCTGCCTTTTTAAATGGTTATTTAATGGAGGAAGTTTATGTTGAGCAACCTCCTAGTTTTGAAAACTCTCAAAAACCTGATTCTGTTTTTAAACTTACTAAATCTCTTTATGGCCTTAAATAAGCACCTAGAGCTTGGTATGAAATATTAAGTTCTTTTCTTTTGAAAAATGATTTTACTATTGGAATGGCAGACCCAACACTATTTAAGAAAACTGTGAAAAATAATGTTTTATTGGTTCAAATTAATGTTGATGATGTAATCTTTGGATCAACTAATAAAACTCTTTGTCATGAATCTTCAAAATTAATGCAAGAAGAATTTGAAATGAGTATTATGGGAGAATTAAATTTCTTTTTGGGTCTTCAAATATTTCAAAAAGATTTTGGAAATGTTTTAAATCAAAACAAATACATTACTGATTTACTTAATAAATTTGGTCTTGAAAACAGTAAGCCATTTACAACTCCTATGTATACTAATATAAAACTTGATTTGGATGAAACTAGGAAATCAGTTGACAACAAGTTATATAGAGGTATGATTGGTAGCTTGTTATATCTTACTACTAGCAGACCAGATATAATGTATTCAGTATGTCTTTGTGCTAGATTTCAATCAAATCCTAAAGAATCCCATCTAACTGCTGTTAAGAGAATTTTTAGATATTTAAAAGGAACTGTTTTTCAATCTCTTCTTTATCCTAAAACTTCTGATTTTAATTTGATTTCATATTCAGATGCTGACTTTGGAAGTTGTATATTAGATATAAAAAGTACATCAGATTCATGTCACTTTTTAGGAAAGTCCTTAGTATCATGGTTTAGTAAGAAACAACATTCAGTTGCCCTGTCAACAGCTGAGGCAGAATATGTTTCTGCTGCCAGTTGCTATGCACAAGTGTTGTGGATGAAAAACACTCTTATGGACTTTGGATTGAATTTTAATAATACACCTATTTTATGTGATAATATGAGTGAAATTAATATTTCAAAAAATCCTATTAGTCATTCTAGAACTAAGCACATCAATATAAGATGTCACTTTTTAAGAGATCATGTTATTAAAAAGGATATATTTTTAGAATTTATAAATACCAAAATTCAATTAGCAGATATTTTTACTAAACCACTTCCCACTGCAAGGTTTGATTTTATTAAGGGGGATCTAGGTTTATTTAATTTTAAATAATTTTTAAATTTTTATTTACTTTTATTTATTTATGTAAATTTTGTTGAATACTGTTTAAGTTTTTCCTTCTTTCGTCATATGAAAAATTTATTTGTTTTTAAATATATGTAATGATTAGTGATTACACGGGAATCAAGGCTGTCAGAGCTTTTTCGACTTCTAAACCCTAACCTTCAAACCTCTAAAACCCTAACCTTCAAACCTTCAGAGACTCTCGTAGAAATGGTAAGGACTAAAAGAGCCAGTGAGGTCGAGCCAAGCAATGCCAAGAGACAACGCACCGAGGGAAGAAAAATCTTACTGGGCAAGGTAATCGATCTCGACTGGTTATTTCAGACAAATCTGTTGTTGAAGTAAGCAATGTCGTTTCAGAATCTTGAACAGATGTTCAACAGTGAAAATACGGAATTTCTGTATGAAGTAGAACTTAGATACTTCTTTAACTCTGTATAGTTTAGTCTGGGAGATACAGAGGACAGTATGATGGCTAAAATAGAGGATAGGGATTTCTCAATCTCTTCAGTAGAGATTAGTCAGATTCTCAACTGCCCTCATGAAGGAGTTTTTCATTTCGACTTGAAGAATATAGGAGATTCTGTGCATAAATCCAAAGACATCATGTCTTTTCTTTTTGGTACCAAGGCAATAAAGAAAATGTTTGTCAAGGATTTGGAGCCTAATCAGAAGATTTTGGTCAAATTCATTCAGACTGGAATAGCTCCACAGATGGCAGAAATGGAGAATATTTTATACCCTGATATGTATATAATGTTCCTTATGGTAAGTGATATTAAGTTAAACTTTCCAAGATACATGATAAGGTATCTCAGTTACTGCTGCCAAAGCGAGGCCAGGATGAATTTCTACCCTTTTGGTAGATTTATTTCTAAATTGTTTTTTAAGAAAGTCATGGTGAGATTAGTGGATTCTAGAGTTAACTGTCATCACAGTAATACATTTAATGCTGAAAATTTGAGGAAAGTTGTATATTTCTGGAGCACAATTAAAGGAAAACTTTTTCCAGTAGGAGCTGAGGAAGACTCAGAGAGTGCTCAGGCTCAACCTGCTAAGTCCAAGGAGGGAAAAGCTAAATCCAGAGTCAGCAATGTAGCAAGAAGATTTCGTTTTGAAGTGTCAGATGTTGAGGAAGAAAGAAGTCAGGAGGGACTTCAATTAAAAATAAAGAGACCAGTAAAAGAGAAAGTCACTTCCCCTACTTTGGAAACTACAACAGAAGCTTTATTTTCTTATTCTTTTGTAAGGGAAGCTGTTGTTGATAAGAACATGGAAGATGTTACTGAGAGAACAACTCCAGTAGAGGAATCAGGAGCTCAAGAAGAAACTCAAATGGAAAATCAGGAACAAATTGTAGCTGATGTTGAAGTTGTACTTCAACAGGAACAAGAGATGGAGGCAGTGCCTGATGAAGAAGTGGCCAGACCTCAGGAAACTTCTGAAAATATTGTTCTTGAAATTCTAGTGGAAGACAAATATGCAGATGAATGTGATGAGCATGCTTCTAAAGCTTAAACAGAGGTACTTCAAGAGGATTTTTCTATGGAGGAGTTTGAAAACTCTAAGGAAAAATCTGTGGAACAACCTTCTTAGGACAAAGAAAAAGAGAAATCTGATGCTGAATCATTGCCTTTGGTACTTCTGCATCAACCTGAGAATGTGAATCAAGCACAGGGTGCATCTGATTCAAGAAAAGAAGAAGTTGAAGAACTGTACAGAAAGGTATCTCAGTTGGAATCTGAGAATGTTTCTCTGAGAAATGCCTTAGATTTAGAACATTTGAAGTTTCAAAAGCTGAAGGAGTGTACATTTTCAAGGCAAGAAGTTTAAATGTTTAAAAAATATATGCTGAATGCTGTTACACAATTAAAATCTGAAATGGTTATGAAGTCAGATTTATCAAATCTGAAGTTGTTTATGGAGAACCAATTTGCATCAGTTGCAAATAATGTTGTTAGTGGATTAGGTACTTCACCTGATTTAATCAGAAGGTTTCAGGCTATCATAGCTACATTGAGCAACATGAATGACAGGATACAAGATCTTCAATGTAACAATGCTCCTTTGTCAGTGTTGCTGGACAATCAGAAGTTCTTAGTGGATCAACTGACATCTAGTGAGCCATCGATCAGAATTCTGTTAGATCAGTTATCAGAGAAGCTGTCAGTATTTGTTGAAAAATATGAAAGGATGCATGAGTTTTTTAGAGTCAATTTAATTGAGGATATTCATATGACTCAAGAGAATAGGGAGCTCATTATCAAGCTTGGAGATGAGATGATGAAGAGACTTCGGGAACAGTTTACATAAATCAAGTCTACAATCCAGAGGAGATAGACCCTGTTTCCTATCTTACCTAAACCTTGATTCCTGTGTATATCATTGTCATGTATATACTACTATTTTTGTATGAAAATTTTCTTCATTGTTTATTTGTTTCTTTATTTATTTGTTTTACTGACTTTATTTTTAATATGCCAGTACTCCAGATTTAATTATTGATAAACAGTTCATAATAGCATTTACTAACAGTTTAGTGCAATATTAAAAGTGTTAAAATTCATTATTTTTCATTCTTCTTAATATCACAAAAAGGGGGAGAATTTGGATAAACACAACATCAAAACCTACATTTTATTTAGGGGAAGAATTCATTTTATTGAGGGAGAGAATTAAATGAGAAATTTGAATTTATAATTATTTTTTGGGGGGAGAAGTTTTTATTTAAAACTTTATAACGCATTTTGAAAGTTAATTTTGTTTAAATAATGTTAATTATTTTATGGGTTTTGTGGTCATCAAAAAGGGGGATATTGTTGAGCAAAGTATTTTTTTCAACAATAAATGTTAATTTTATTTAAAGGGGGAGATTATTGAAAATAATACTCTGTCTCTTTATGATAATTTTGATGCTCACAAATACCCTTAGTTATTTTCTAATGATTTTATTTAGTATTTTGTAGGAATTTATTAATTTATTTTACTCTTGAAAAAATGAGAATTTATTACTTACACGGAATCTGCTTTAGCACGTTCTAGAATCACTGTTCACATCTTACATAGATGAATATAGCGCGGAATCTGCTTTAGCGCATTCTGGAATCACTGTTCATACCCTACGTGGATAAACATAGCGTAAGGATGAAAAGCGTGTATACTTTTTGAGATAAGAGAAAAGTATGGTTAAACAACCATACGTTTTCAGAAAAGTATGGAAGAAGAACCTTATGTTAGGAAGGAACCCTACGTTTTGGTTATCAGTAAAGTATGGAAGGAGAACTGTACGTAAATTCTAAATGTTACGTTTTTTTCTCAAAAGTATGGTTCATCAACCTTACTTTTGTAAACAACCATACGTTCTTGGAAAAGTATGGATCAAGTAAAAGTATGGATCTTTTACCGTACATTTGAGTGTTGAATAAAAAGTATGGATGATCAACCCTACATTTGTATTCAACCTTACGTTGTCAACCTTATGTTGTTAACCTTACATTTGAAGGCTATGTTATTAACCCTATGTTTGGAGGCCACGGCATCAACCTTACATTTGGCGTCGGAAATTTCTACAGACGATATTTATGTGCAACAATCAGTAAGCTGATTTCTGGGCGGATTTCAAGCCGGATTTAAAGTTGTTTTTAAATTATGACTTTGACTGATTCAAAGACATTTTATTAATGGATTTGAGATCGAATTAAAAGGATATTTTTATACCGAGTCTTAAGGGAAGTTACGACTTCTCTATAAATTCAAATTTTTGAATATCACAAATCAGAAGGCGACTTTTATGGATCTAAATGTGCAGAAAATATGATTTATTATATATGTTCTCTATGAAACACCACGTACATAAGGATGTGATCGATCTATTATTGAAAAAGGTGGAAAACTGAGATTGCAACTATTCACGATTGATCTGCTAATTCAAAAGGAGTGTCAAAGCTCTATTCTTTCAAGAAGTAGGAACTTGATAGAAGATTCACCTGTTCTACATCGAATATCTACTATGGATCTACTAATTCTGAAGTTGTGAACTATATCTATATATCTACTACAACTGGATCAACTCAGATCTGCTTCGTCTTGAAGATCAATATTTTTAGAGACTTCGATCCATCTGCTGTCAATTGCATTCTGTTGCAATTGTGAAGATCAACTTGAAATTTATTTCTGAAATTATTTTTATTCTTGAGTAACCAGCTTCTCGTTCTAAGTTGTGTAGGTTCGTGTTTGAACCAGAAGGCTTTGTTTTTCCTTTGATTGTAAAGGTTTCAACTACCTGTACTCATTTGTGAATCGGTCTGTGGAAAAGAGGACCAAATAGTGAAAATCATCAAGCTCGTGGAGTTGAGCGTTGGTGGAGTGGACTAGGGGCCTTCTGTTCCCCGAACCACTACACATCTTTGTGTTTTTTATTTTACTTATTCTGCTGCACGATCAAATATGATAAAGTATAAAGAACAGAACTCGTTCAAGAAAAGTTTTATCGAAAAATTGTAAAAGACACAATTCACCCACCTTTTGTGTATAATCTGTAGATTTAGATCCAATAGTAATGTACTAGAAAACAAGGGTGATACATTCTACCCACCATTATTATTTCCATCCTCAAAAGTAGAAAACTAGTGTTGTTCTAGAAGAGTTCAGGCCAGTGTTCCAACGTATCCTTTTCACACTCCCTCATTTCTTCATGAATCTGACCATGATTCCAAAAAAACCACACTAAACTGATTCTTTTCCCATGTAATAGATTATTGTTTTTATCCACAATATTTATTGGAACTTTAATTAATGTAGAATCCAATTCAAGATCAACATGGTCCCATAGAATCACATGGTTAGGATCAGGTTGGTACTTCTTTAATTAAGATACATGAAACATATTTTGCAAAAAAATTAAATTTGGTGGTAGTGTTAACTGATAAGCTACATAACCCACCCATTCAAGTATCTCAAAAGGGATAATGTACCAAGGATCCAACTTTCCTTATTTACCAAAATAATGATGCCCTGTCCTTGGAGAGATTCTTAAGAAAACATGATCTGCTACCTCAAATAATAACGGTCATCGATGTTGATCCACATAAGATTTTTGACGACTATGATCCATTTTTATTCTCTTTATGATCATCAGAATCTTCTCTATTATTTCTTTCACAAGTTTAGGTCTGATAAGTAAAGTCTCGCCTATTTCCAGCCAAAAAAATGGAGAACGAAAAGGGTGTCCATACAATGATTTAAAGGAATCCATATGTATCAAGGCTTGATAATTATTATTGTATGATAACTCCACTAACGGTATGTAATCCTCCCATGAGCCTCTAAAATTCATCACACAATCCCTATGCATATATTTTAATGTTTGGATCGTCCATTCAGATTTTCCATTCATTTGAGGATGATAAGTTGGGCTCATAGTCAACTGAGTTCCAATGGATTATTGTAAGGATTTCCAAAATCGATATGTGAACTTGGGGGGCCCTGTCAGACACAATAGAAATTAAAACCCCATGCATCCTTACCGCTTATAGAATGTAGATTTTGTACAAATCCTACATCGTATTGGATTTACAAATAGGGATGAAATGAGCCTAATTTGTGATCCAATCCATAATTACCCATATCAAAATCGTGTTTTCTAACTATTATTGGTTGAGTTGTCACAAAATACATGACTATCTGCTCTCATTTCCACATGGGTATAGGTAAAGATTATAATATACTAGCTGGTCATTGGTGATATGTCTTGACCTACTGATAGGTGAGGCATCTCAAAACAACCCCTACCATTTCCTATTTATACCATCCCACCAAAATTATGCTCTCAATGATTTATACATTGTTTTTATTCTAAATTTCATAACCCATATCTAATGATGGTAGAAAAAAATAATCTATTCCTAATAAGTTGGTGAAACTAAAATCCAATCTCTAAACCAAA
The DNA here is from genome assembly GCA_963277665.1 of Viscum album. NCBI lineage: Eukaryota > Viridiplantae > Streptophyta > Magnoliopsida > Santalales > Viscaceae > Viscum > Viscum album. The sequence continues at coordinate 34,428 of CAUJRU010000408.1, read as the reverse complement.
ACACAGATTTCCCATCTAGTTTCCATCCCTCAATGGTATCCCCACCATTGAGATTTAACCTCAAATTCAAAAATTATGGATCAAATTTTTGATCATATCTAACCTGGTCAACTAAATTATAAATATAAGAAACTAGGAAGAAGGTTATAATGTCACGTTTCTCATCACACTCTAAATTTATATCTGTAATAACTCACATTAACTACCACTGATATGAAGTTTATTTAGTCAACTGATTATATGACTTCCTACTTAATCCATCATCTACAAAGTACCCTTTACCTGGTGTATACATCAATTAAAATTAAAACATTTGAAGATATTTCATCCATCTTTGTTTCCTTAGATTGAAATACTTATGTGAGAAAATGTGTTTCAAATTCTTATTATCCATAAACACTGAAAATTTCTCACCAAATAGAAAATGATGCCAAGTCTTAAAAGCATGGACTACAACAATTAATTCCAAATCATGAATTGGTTAGTTCTTCTTATATACCCATATCTTTTTTGATCCATAAGAGATGACATAATTTCCCTGCATGTGAACATAGCCCAACCCTGATCCTGATGCATCACAGTAAACAACATACCTCTATCTTGATTATGGAAATATCAAGATTAGTGGTGATGTAAGGAAAACCTTAATCTCTTAGAAATATTTATGACACTCATTGTTCCATTGGAAAGGTATTCCTTTTCTTGTCAAAGTTGTCATTAGCGAGGAAAGATGTGAAAAATCATGAACAGAGCATCTATAGTATCCTTTTAAGCCAAGGAAACTATGTATCTCAAAAACATTCTTCAATAGTTTCCAAGATATAACAATTTCTATCTTTTTAAGATTTAAATAAACTAATTTTTCAGAGATAAAATGACCTAGAAAACTTACCTCTTGTATTTAGAAATAAAATTTTGAAATCCTTTCATAAAGGTGATGTTCCCACAAGATACCTAACATTATAGCCAAGTGTTCCTCATGATCCACTTTAGTCCTAGAATATACAAGAATATCATCAATGAACACCACCACAAAAGAGTTGATATAACTTTGAAATATTTGATCCATAGATTCCATAAATATCGTTGGTTCATTCGTATGACCAAAAGGCATGACAACATACTCATAATGGCCATAGTGACTCTGAACATCTGTTTTAAAAATATCCTCCTTCTAAACTTGAAGTTGATGATACCCCGATCATAAATAATTTTTTGATAACCATCCTACACCCCTCAATTGATCAAAGATATCATCAATTTAGGGAAGAGGATGTCAATTATTTATCATAACTTGATTGATATTATGATAATTCACACATAGATAAAGAGTTTAATCTTCCTTTTTTACAAAAAGGAATAAGTGCTTCCCACTATGACGTTCTCGCTCTAATAAACCATTTTATTTATGATTATTTAAGATAGAATTTCAATACCCTAATTTTTTATAGAGCCATCCCATAAGATAGAATAGAAATAGGATTGGTCCTTTTTTATAGATCAATCATAAACTCCACTTCTCTTTTGGGTGGAAAACCCAAGAAATTATCAAGAAACACATTAGGAAACTGGTCAACTATGGTTGTACAATATCTATTTTTGATCTCATCCACATATGATAACATAACTGTTTACAATTGATGGGAGATACTCCCAAACATCAATACCAAAGGTCCTACTCTGCTTGCCTCTACTACCCAATATCCTTTAAAGAGATGTTTAACACAATTCCATTGAAGATATTAAACTCACTTGTCATGCATAACAATCAATATGGGATTTGGATTTTGTCAACCAATACTTTTCCAGAATCAATTCATAGATGTCCACATTAAGGATAGAGAAGTCTCATACCAATTCCTCCCCATCAATGGTCACCATACATGTTGCACACTTAAAATCATGACACTCTCATTATCCAAGAGGAGTTTCCAGTTTCAAAATAAAAGGCATCATCTCAATATTTATACCCAAAAGATCAACAACAAGAGAATTAATAAAAGAGTGGGATGCACCCATATCAAAAAATACCTACATAAGGGTAAAATTCACAAGAATCATACCTCGCACTGTTGAAGGACCAGATTAATTTTACATGATCATCTTATCATCACTATAGAATTTCTTAGTCATTATCACTTACACATTTTTTTCCCTACTAAGATTTCCTTTATTGAGGAGTCATGATGTTCCTAGAATCACCTTGACTCTCTTGGTTCTGAGGATGGGGGTTATTCTGATGAGATCACCCCATTTAAGCATAAGATGTCTAAGGTACATGAGATGTATTCCCATCACTAGTATTTGGAGTGATATGATAATAACACTGGAGATGTACCATATTCTTATATTTGTGACATGATCTAGGTGGTGTCATGAAATCTCACTTGATATACTCAAAAGAACCACATTGGAAACATCCCTACTTACTCTTACATTGATGAGGGAAGTTGATTGATCTCGTTGTTTGATTCTCAAATATACCACCACTTTGGAAGTGGGTATCCCTCTTTTGATTATTCTCAGCATTGGAGTTCCCACATATTCCTATAGAGATAAACACACTTCCACTAGCATGATTCCTAGAAATATCCCTTTCTACCATTGTTTCTCAATTCAATATCTATGCATAGTCTGTAATACGAATCACACCAATATTCGAGAAATTTTTTGGTCATATCCCTGACTCAAAGATGCGTGTCTTCAAGGAAACACTTGCATCTACTTCTAGTGAAAAGAGAACTAAGTTCATAAACTTAATTGCATATTCTACCACTAAGATATTATCTTAATTTAATCTAAATAAATCTATTGTTTTATAAATCCAAAAGGTGAGAGGATATAATTTTTTGTTAAAAAATTATTCAAAATCCTCCCATGAAATGTCTTAGTTATGTTAATATTGAATAGATAAATCCCACCATTGGCATTCTAAATCCTTGAGCATGTATGTTTCCAACTAGACTTTTAACTCAGATGGTGTACTAAGAAAATTAAAAAATTTGTTCATTCAGTTGAGCCACAATTCCAATTTTTCAGGTTCAAAATCTCCTCTAAAAATATGTGGATTTTGTTTTGAAAATATACTGAATGGACCACCCGTATCAATCCATCATTTCTATTTCCATTTTCCATAGCCTGAAAATCTGTACGATACTCTGCACCAATTGTTGGTTCACACGAGGCTTAGGTGAAACCATATTCTCTACAGCCTCTTCCAGTTGATTCCTATGATGTCTAATCAGTGCCATTTTCTATAAACTCAACAAAACTCCATTTAGTCTCATTTACTGGAAACTGAAGTCTTAGAAATTCCAAATTACTATATCAACAAATATCACAACCCTTCTTTTCAAAATTCTGCCATTGTAAACATTTTTAACATTTTTTATAAATTATAAAACCGAAGATGATCAATGAAATCCTACTGGGAAGTCTCGCTATTAATGCATGATATACAATCCTCATCGGCTAAACCCACGATGATGACATAAAAAATCCCTTATAAGTGTCTTAAAACATTTTTGTACCCAAACCACCCTGGTAACTTAAAATTTAGCATAAAAATGTTAGTTACATCTTTTTATTCTATATATTTCAAGTTCTGACATTCCTATCTCCTTGCTACCATACCAAATAGACATATGAATCAACCAAGACTGATACAATTTTTTACATCCTACCCCTCACCCATTGGCTTAGGAAGATACAATGTGTTACTTGGCTTAGGTGATATCCCCAAGATGCTAAAATTTGGAAATAAATGACCAGCGCTTAAGAAATAGCTGGGGAATGATTTTCCTTGTAAAAGAAAACAACCTGACAGCACATAATATGAACATTCAAACAACTATATGATGTATAGTAAAATAATAAAAACCAAATATAAATTGACAATACAACAATATTAGAGTGATAATGGAAACATGACAAACAATTAACAGGACCAAAAGGACAACAAGACCAAAACCAATAAAAGAACCCATCCATCTGACTCCAAACTCCAACTCCACCTGTCATGCCCAAGGTATCAAGATGCATCACTAGAGAAGTACAATATTGTTCCCTTTCCTGTGTCCTGATAGATAACATTTGCAAACACACCAAAGTTCCCAAGAAGGGGTGAGTATAAACTCCATAATATTTCCCCAAATACTTATCAACTCATGCCACTAGAACAAGAACTGGTTAACACATTTATATAAAACAGTTTAGAAGAAATTAAAACAGTTTATATCAAAACCATGAGCAAGTTCCATGGAAAGAAATAAATAAAGTCTCAAAACCACTTCTTCATGATTTGGCATACCCATTTCCAAGTTTCCGCACACACACAAACACATGCATGCATGCTAAGTGATAGTTTCATACTCATAAGTGGCATCTCATTAATTCACCAAGTCATCACAAGGTGACCAATGTCCTTTTTTTGAAAACACAAAGAGTCATAGTGATAGATTGGTTTGCAGATAAAGAAATGACATAACAAAATAAGAAGAAAAAGATGAATACAGACATAATGATTTATGTAGTTCGGGAAAAATCCCTACATCCATGGAGAGGTAGAATCACTTCACTAAAATTGGGAGAAAAATTATAGGGAGATAATCAGAGTTTCACACACAGAAAAACGTATCTCAAATGAAATTATAAAGGAATATTATGGAGTTGTGCCACCAAACGCACAAATATTCTTCACTGTTATAGTGACCAGTGGATGGAAGTACACAGAGCTACAGTACCGTTTTCTCCAAAAAGTTTGAGTTGCTCCAGTGACTGGTGCTGAAGTCTGTGCTACTATAATGTCATGTCGAATACTGCTACAGTGAGTCTACACTGCTACAATTCTCTATCAATATCGTTGGTCAGCCCTGCTATAGTTAGTCAACATTGTTACAGTTCCCTTGAGTCGAGGGCCTTCATCCCCTAGACCCACAGAGCAAGGTCGTGTTTCCCCCTGCAACCCCCAACGACCTCACTGCGGAGGTCGAACCGTAGATTTGTGCTCTAGTGTGCAGTCTAGGACACTAGTGTTTGGCCCAATATCATCTAAAACGGATTAGGCTACACTATTACAACATGTCCAAGTGCCCCAATGGAACACGCCCCATATTCCAGGTCTCGTCTTGGTACCCCAATGGTACACACCCCTTTTTTGGGTCACATCAAAAGCATTGAACTCACAACAACCATGTATGTCAAACCCCATGCCAAATTCTATTTCTTATACAACCAATTCTTTCTTGAAAACATTTTATCAAACAGCTTGTGAGCATCAAAAAAATCTATAATTTTAAAACTATCATTTTGAAATTATAAACAAAGAGGGATTTTTTAATACCATCCAATTTCCCACAATTACCCAAATCCATAACCAAAATGGATTTCCATTAAGAATCACACAAGGTTTTCACCACGATTTCAAGCTAAACGTTTAACTAAAACTAAGCCTTCAAGTTCTGGAATGGTGGAGAGAAAAACCACCTACCGCTCAATGATTGATGAAAATGAAGAATGACACTATAATATCTTCTAGATCCAACCTTGGGCCTTCTTTCCTTCAATAGATCCAACAAGATCTCGTCAAAATATTCAACAAGGAATATAGATCTATCCATGGTAAAACTAGATCTAATAATCCAAGTGAGAGAAAATGAGAGGATCTAAGGAGATAGAGAAAACGATGACTTATCGGTGAATTTGAATCTCCAACGCACTTTGATTTGACAAAAGATTACTCTGGATCAAAGGAAATCTCCAAAATAGCCTTGAGAGGGAGGGGAGTTTGAGGCCCTAGAAGAATAGATGGAGAATGAGGGGTTTTGAACATTAAACTAGCTTAAAATTAATTTTTTCATATTAATTAATTCTCATCACATGATTAGGCCGCATGGTTTGGAAAACCGTATGCCAACTATATGGTGCTACTACCACAAGTCAACCTCTCGCACGATTGGTTCGCACGGTTAGACAAACTGTGCGCCAACCATGTAGCGTCACTACCACAATATGTTGTTCTCAGTGGATAACTCAAGAGGGAGGTGAATTGAGTTTCCAATGAGATTTCTATTAATTTTTTTAAAGCTTATGTCCCCTAATTTGATAAAAACACCCACTTTTCAAAAACAATAGAATTTATATAATTCGATCTTTGGAAAAGCTTCTTAAAAGCTCGATCACAATTCAGTTAAAATACTTTTAAAAATACTTTAAATTTTGAAACTAATTTACTTGTATCAAACACTGTATATAAAACACTAATTTAAGTTAACTATCTGAATAAATATACCCATCTTCATGTGACATGAGGGTAAACCTCCTACCATTTCACCTCCGTCACCTAAACTCCACTAACACGAGTACCCGCTACCTCCGAGCAACGCCTTTCTTTTTCTTGTGCCTAACAAAACAAACTCTACGTACACTCATTGAGTGTATGTAGAGTGTGAGCACATCTAGCTTAGTATATCCCACTAATTGTTTCATGAATGACCATTTTTAGACAAAAATAAACATGATAGTTTGAAAACAATTTAAATAAAAACATGTTTTTTACATTTAAAATGAGATTTTATAAAAAAAATACCCACGATTCACTATTTAATTCCCTCATATAATATCAAATACATAGGTTTAATTGCATTCTTGCGTCTTCATGTGAATTTTGTAAATAAACGATTTTCGTCTCAGACTATGGATTAATATGGGTTAAACATGTTATGAAATTAAATGTGTTAATGCCTTAGCATGGAATTGATTTAAACATTTTTTATTTTGGTTATTTTTATTATTCAATTACAAACCAAGTTCACTCTGAACCCAATTGCAGGTTCTCATGACTCGAGAAAGCTGGATCCACATCAGCTCACCACTCACACAGACCACTCCACCTAGTGTCCCTCTTGTCTTACCTGCTGCAACCACACCCGAGCACCCTAACCTTCTCCTCTTCACTTGTATTGTAGAGTTGCCTAAAGCCCTCACCACACCTCAACTGACCACAAGTGACAATTGACTGTGAGACTCCAACTCACCCGACTGTGAGACTGAAGCGACCACACGCTGAATCTATTGATCCTCCTCCTGCCCTAGCATGAAGCAGTGGCACTCCCTGTTGGGAGTTATTGATTTAAAATTTAAATAATGAGGAGAGAGAAAATTATTAATGGAGGGATTTTCTCAACATTAATGGAGGATTTTCTCCTAATATTAATCAAGAGTTATTCCCAATATTAATTGATGGAATAATGATGAAATTATGAATTTTGACCACATTTATTGGAGATACGGGCTGTGTGTCTATATAAGAGGATGCGGTAGCATGTTTTGGAATGTGGGTTGACAAAGATGTAGCCGCCAAGAGAGAAACGAGAAAGGGGTTGTCGTGTTTACGGTAACTGGTGCGAAGCGAAGATGATGAGAATGAAGCTAAGGTGATGACGCCGACGATGATGGTGTGTCAACGACAGCGAATGAAAGCGTGTGCGTGAAGATGATGGCGTATGACGATGGAGAGAGAATCGTCGATGACGGCGTGCAAAGAGATTCATGAAGATGTCATGTATCGAAAGCCCTCTTGGTTGCAGAGATCAAGCGGCGTGTCTCGGTTGCGATAATCGGCGGTACAATCAAAATGGTATGTTCATGGGTGTTTGTGTTGCATTGTAAAAGGCATTCGGGTGTGATGATAAAAGGCGAGATCCCAGCCTTGCGCCATGAAAGCCCACACCCACGCATCCATGATCGCCTGATTGGCCCAAACTGAGGTGCACAAGCCCCATTGCAGCACTGCTCGAGCTCAATATCCTATCCAGAACAAACCAAGTTCGCACGCAAGACCTGATACAGGTGCAGTGCCCTAGCTGAAACACACCGAGAGGCAACACTTAGCAGCCGCAAACCCAGTCTCCACTCAACCCTCGCATACCTGCTGCAGCAAATGATCTTGACTCTGCCACTAAACTCGAGTCGCGAGTCCAACATCCTACTTGCTCAAGCACAGACACCCAATTTAGCCCCCTCATGAATCCTGAACCGACTTCAGCATCATCCCGGTATAAATTTATGTTTGTTTATATTTGTTTGCAGGTGTTTGAAGATAGAGTGGGACTCGATGATTTCCCAGTGCTCTGATCGCGAGGATGAAGGCGGACACACACAAGATGCTTGACGCAATGCCCGGATGACTGAAGCCATGTCCAGCTTCCCACACTAGATGTAACCCTGAGGTGTGCTCCTCAGATCGCAGATATCCCATCCAGGAAAAACTCTCAGACCATGATCCCAGCTCCTAACGGCCAGTTCCTTCGTGCAATGATAGCTTCACAGCCCTGTCCAGACCATTGTACAAATCCCACCACACGACACCATCCCTCCACCAAATCTTCCGAGCTCACCTTCCCAGACCCAAGTGTAAAGCCAGCCCAAACCCATCTCAACCAGGCCCATTTCCACCATCTGAGACACAAACCCATATCCAACTTAATCACAATAATTACTCATTCACAGTAGGAAATATGATGACCATGCCGAGCAGCAATCACCTTCCACCGTGTTGTGAAGTAGTGGAGCATGTCACCAATGATTCTTCTCGAAACGGGTACAAATTCCAATCATGGGATGAATCACTAAACCGGGTAATTTTCTTTTTCCAATTCTGTTAGAGAGGAGGGGATCGGATACTATATTTAAGGGGATGGGGTATGCAGGAACAGGGAACCCCCTCTCGGCTAGACTGTTCTAACTCTTTCTTCTACTTTGTAAATTCTATTTTTTAAAATGTTTAGTGAAGTGAAATTCTATCCCCCCTCTATTATGCCTTTTGTAATTCCTTCTCTTTGTTGTAACACTGATCTCTAAAACTCCATGATAATGGAGTACTAACCTGAGGGTGTAAATTTTCGGGGGAGGTCTAAAGTTACCCAAACCCTCATTCTAATTTCTCAAGTTTTTATTCAATTGTATTGGGGAAGTGAGAGTGTTTTAAGATTGGTTTGGCGATCTTCCATCTCCTCTAACATTCTCCTTGGTTCATTCCATCCTTTGCTAATTCTTTCTCCCTCCCTTTCTTTGGTTTTCTTCATATATGATGTAATGGAGGGATTCGGGGCATGAACAACAAATAATGGAGTTGGGTGGAGTTTGGTTACATGTTTACAGTCGTGGCATGTTCATCATACAAAACCATTGAGGTGAGATTATGTATACCTAGGATATTTCCATAAGTGCATAGGATCTTAAAATCTCAATAGAGGGTGGTGATGTATGAATATTATTGATTGCATTATCAATTGGATAGCGACAACATAAATGGATAATGAAGGTTATTAGTAGCTGAACATTGGGTTCATTCCCTTTCCCTATTAACTTGTTGATTTGTCTGCTTTTATTTAATTTTGATGCATGCACACACACATTTCCCTCCTCTTGAATTCCTTCATTTCCCTCCTCTTGAATTCCCTCCTCTTGTGAAACGACTCTGGTCAGCCCTATGCTGCATTCAGGAATTTTGAAATTTTGTTTTATTGCGGCCCGGGACAACCATGCGATCAACTTGACACCGTTATCGGGGAATTATGTCGTCAATTCATTTTTCTCTTTCACTTTATAAATAATTTACTGCTTTCAAATTAAAATTTAAAAATCTAAAAAATATATATATAATGGATTCTGCTTTTGACTCACCCCTGGAAGACATTGTTGCATTTTGTTCCTATAAACTTGGGGGGTTTGCAAGACTAAGGAAGGTTTTAAATAACTTTTGGAAAACCTTAAGGGAAACATGGAACAAAAAAAATCTAGAATCTTTGGTGGAAGAACTTAAATATTTTTTACTATTTTCCCTGAGTTTTATATAGGAGAGCCAGAGGATCTGTGTGAGATTCAAAGAGAAGAACTCATCCCTCTAACATTTGAGGAAGATGTCCAAGAGGTTGAAAGACAGCTTGAGTACCATCCACTAGTAACTCCAGAAGATGGATTCTCAGGCGCCTTGTACATGGACAAAGAGCAGCAGATGAAAAAAAAAATGACGGAGATGAACTTAACTTTGCCCCATTTTATTTTAGTTTGATTGAAGTTGAATTAAAGACTGACCCACCCTCTATTAAAATTGTAAAATTAACACCACTTTTAAAGGTCTTAGATGAGGATGGAACATAAGTGGAGGCAATATGCTTTGAAGATAAATTAGAAGACCCATTGCCGGCACTCCCCGAAAGTGGCTTCACAGAGGCTGTACATGAAGAAAATGAGCTGCAAACTAACATCAAAGAGTGAGATAAACTCAACTTGGATTTATTTTATTCTGATCTAATTAAAGCTGAATTGAAATTTAATTTCCCTAGTTATTTTACTACTGATTCTACCCCTATATTACATGATTTGGATGACTTTCCGATAGAAGATTCCCTGGAGAGAAGGCTGAATTAGAAAAGAACATAGAGAATCATGTGTTGGAATGTGAAGAGGTGGCTGCCCAACAAGAGGAAGAGGGGCTGAATAAAGCTTATTTTGCTGATTTACTTAAATATACTATGGAAGAGTTGGATGAGGCTACCATAAAAGCATATGTATCCAGATTTTAAGAAGAAATGGTAAAGGAAATGGAGATGTTCTCTAGGCTGACTACTGAGGTAGAAAAGGTTGAAATAGACACCGCTGCCAATCTATCCCAAGCGGAAGCTGAAGATCACAACCCCTATATCTTTCCACCGACTCCACAACTTTGCAAAATCACCATTGAAGGTAAGATGGACAACATGCACCATCAAAAAGGGGAGCTCAAGGAGGCAGAGAAGAGTTGTGGGGAGAGAAAAATGTGGTGGTTCTTACCACACAAGCCCAATCTACTAATAGACTGGGGATAATCCTAATGTTATCTAGCTGTGGATAGTATAAAATAAAACACCTCTTGGGGGGTAACCAAGATTCTTCCTCCCTTTTCTCCATTTTCTTTTATATTCTGTTATATGTATTTATTTTGAATAAACTGTTAATTTATTCTTGTTTTTCTATTTAAGTCACAATTGTACAAAATCTACCGGAGCTAAATGAAGCACATTAGAATCCAAATAAAGTGAGAATCACATCCCACCAAAGTTTTCCATGCAATGGAGTAATTACAGTCAGGTTGTCTCTTTCCATACTCATTTCTCATGTTGTCCCATTTAAATTATACATGAAATATTCATGATAATTGTTGGGTTTCATTGAGTATATAGTGGAGACTAAGTGTGTGGTGGTGGTGGGGGGGGGGATAACTGATGGATACTGTCATTCTTGTTGACTTCTTTTTTGTTTTGTTTCCAGTTTTTAGTGAGTCTACTTTCAAAATGCGATAAAACATAAAAAAATATGCTCTATTTTGAACATTGTATAAAGCTATTTTGTATAGTTTTTTTTTGTGTTTTTCAAACTTTGATTGAGTTGAATTGAAAACTCTAAACACTTTTGCACTCTATAATGATTGTGAGGAACTTGTTCATATTATTAAACCTCAAAAGCTCAAATGATTGTTGAGTGAGTTTTTTCACTGTTTTCATGGAAATTTGGTTGTAGAACTAAGAAAACGAGTGTGACAAAAAAGGTTGGAGTGGAATTGGAATTATAACACGAGGAAATTAAATATTTGAACTTGAACCTTGGTAACTTGTCCTTTTTGAAATAGAACACCTTGAAGATCCAACTCAAAATATAGTCATATAATTCGTTTTTAAATAGAGTAAAATGGGCAATTGGGACCCCACAATGAAGTTTTGAGATGATTAGGCACTAGGTGTGTGAGTAATATGGCCCTTTATAAATTCTATAAGTGTTTTTCAAATACATGGCTAGAAAAAATTCAATAAGCGTCTAGTTATAAATAATTACTGGATTAAGGTGAAGGGGAATATTGAACCCAAATGAAGAAAAAGAAAATTGACATACAAGATTATCATTTGAGATGTACCAAGTGGAAATGGATTTTGGGTATAAAGGTACTAGGGGAGAGTGATAATTGAAAGTACTTATTAAAATTTTAATTCCATTGAAATCTAATTTGTTTCATTCCTGGAACTAAATTTTTTTCTTGAATTTAAGTTAGGGTAATAGATTAAGTTCTTGTGTGAAGCATGATGAAATTTATAGTGAAAAGAATCGAAAAAGTCTCTCTCGCTCTTAATTTGGTTGTTTGAAATTGCTCTGATTCTATCTTTTCTATTCATTGACGGATTTTTCTGAATAAAGACATTTGAACTAGATTTTATAAATCTAATTTTGGTATCTGTTTTCATTAAAACCATTTTGACTAATCTAGAGTGGTTTGTGATTTTCATAGCTTATATTTGTCTTGACTGAATTGGAATCAACGAAATTTTTGGAATTTTTCGATTCAACTTCGAATAGATTACACTTTATATTATTTTTAAATTGGGGTGAACTATTTTTTGGAACTTAAAATGAATTTACATATTCTTCAGTAAATTGCATTGAGAATTGTGTTTCTGAAAATATGGCGCATACTGTTGAACTTTGAAATTTTCTACATTCTTAAAAAAATTTGACTAAACTTTCTAAAACTGTAGAGTCTTTGAATCTGAGTTGGCTCTGTTGTATTTATATTGAACATCCTTGGTAGGTAACATTCTCTTTTCTAAAATAAACTCAACCTTTTGAATTCAGTTTGGAAAAGGATCACCCTGGAAACATTTCATCAAGCTCTTTGAAATTTGTTCTGGTGTATTATTCGGTTGGAAGCATGATTGTCAATTGGGCTATATATATTTTCTTTCAAATTTCGTTTTCATTGTATCGAAGTTGAATTAGAATTTCTATTATGAAAATGACATGCTTAATGACTGGAATTTGAACATGGATTGAATCACTATTATTATAAGGACCTGTAGTATAATCAATCCATAATTTCATGATTTATGACAAGGGTTGCACTTTCTTACATTCCCGTAATATTTTAGGTATAGAGTTTTAGAGAATTAGGAAAACCATTGCATTACATAGGGAAGACTGACATACAATGTCTATTTTTTCACAAAAATAAGATTCTTAAGTTCATAATCTTGTTTCATTCATGACACACATGCTTTGTTTATGGAAAATTTCCTTTATTCGGAGATAGACTTCATAATAGTTCATACTCATTCTTAGACCCTATGAAAAAAAACATTTGAAAAAGTGATATGAGATACATAAAGCTTAGTAAGAGATATAAAAATAAAGGAAATCCATTAATCCATTTGAAATTCATGAAAACCCATAAGGAAGTTTTCCTTTTTACATAATAAACTTTTGAGCTCAAAATAATCATTTATCTACTCATGAAACAAACTTTAAAGCCCATAGTTTTCATAAAGCATTTTGTAAGAAAAAATAAAGTAAAAAATCACAATTCATGAAAGCTTTACCACAAAAACAAACCTTTCACCTTTAGAAGATTATAAACCTTCCTTTAAATCATAAACTCATTGTTTTCCTTTTGAAATCAATTTTTTTCCATGAAACCCCATTTGAAAGTATAGAGAAACCATATAGGAAACTTGGGGCATATATTCATCATGGAATCACCTAACATGATAATTCCAACATTCTCATGGGAGTAACTTATATGAGTTAACTCCAACACTTTATAGGAGTAATTAACTTTGTCCACATTCTCTTAGGAGTAACTTATATCAGTTAACTCTGTAACTTAATAGGAATAATTAACTTCATCCAAATTCTCTTCGGAGTAACTTACATTGGTTAATTTTATCACTTTATGGGATTGATTTACTTCATCCACATCCTCTTAACAGTAACTTGTATCAGTTAACTATGCTGCTTTACCCAATGCATTGGAGGCATATAACGGACCCACCTGTCACATAATAGACATCATCCCATAAGGGTTTGGGTTCACTCCCCATTACTGCTTTCATAAATAACACCCAAGTGTCATGTTTTAAAATCAAAAAAATTTAATAACTTGGAATTTTCATCATAAAATTCATAAAATTGGCATTTCAGTCCATAAGAAAAACCACTTTCAGTTGTCTCATAAAAATGAGAATAAATATCCATTTCTTTTGAAAACATTTAAAAACTAAAAATTCCCATTACAACGAGAAAAGTATCTTCTTTGAAAAACCATGGAAACTTGTAGAGAAAGTTTGATAATGAAGAAAGAACATGATGGTGGGAAAATCCATTCATGCTATATACATTTAAAAAACATTTTTTCACACCTCTTGCAGAGAAAGTAAAAAAAATGACTTGTTTTGAAAAACATTGAAGATATTACTTTTAAAACCTTTGAAAAGTAAGTCAAAAGTAGTTGAATTTTAATTTTAATTTTTTTTGAAGTATAAGTGAGAAAATTATTGAAATATTTTATATAACATGGATATTGAGGAAAAATTTAAAACAACGTTTTAAAGAAAAATCCATTACCTCGTCTCTCGACTTGCTACGTATGTATTTTACTTTCCAGAATAATAAAATTATATTAATTTTATATTTGATTCATAACCTTTTTCAAGTTCATTAGTTTGTTATTATTTCATTTTCTTTCATTTATTACCATTTTTATTTAGTTACTAAATTAGTGAAATTTATGTCACATGTTTTTGGAGTCATTTTATCCTTAAAATAACATCGATGCCTTGACCTTGGTTAAAGGATTCATTATTCCATCATCTCCAGAATCTTAAAAATATTATAATTAGCATTTTTATACATTAAATACACTTTTAAAACCAACCATGTAAGTAGGTCATGAAAAATGAAACACATCATTTCATGGAGACGTTAGTCTGTACGTACGCATGAACAACATTTTCATTTTTCTACTGGGTGGAAAAGAAATAAAGTAGAAAATATTTTACTTTTCTAGAATCATAAATATGTTATAAATGTTATATTTATTCATTAGTTCCAACTTTATGACCATCCATGTGAGGTGGTCGTGAAAATGAATCACATTGCTTTGTGGATGTGGTAGTTCACACATACGCATGATCGATGTTGTCATTTTTCAACGGATGAAAGGACAGGAAGATAGATGATATCTTATTTTCTTAGAATCATAATATTGTCATAGACATCTTAGATATTTATTAATTCCATCTTTATAACTAGGTGTGTGGGACGATAATGAAAAATGAATCACATCACTTTGTAGATGTGGAAGTCCAACGTACACACAATCAATGTGTTCATTTTCATTGGATGAAAAAGGTGATAGAAAATGGTTTTGCAATAAATATAATAAAATTCCAATATGGTTTAGATATTGATGATATTATATCAATGTGGTTATGATATATTTGAATGAGTTCGAATAAAAAATAAACTTAAAATAAATCGGTTAAGATTTATATCTTCTATTTTGATATCCTTCATTCGATTGAGATTAAGGCCTTTTAAGGAGAAATTTATGGCCACTACAGTGGATTGGGGATGTGGGAATGGAAGTTTAGAGAGTTATTTGAGAATATTTTTTAGATAAAACAAAACTTGACTTATGTTTTGAAAATGTTTAAGTGAGTCCATTTTTATAACATCACGCCCCTCACCCACTGTCTTAGGAAGAAGCGGGGGTGTTACGGACTTAGGTTACATACCCAATACACCAACGTCTGACAATAAATGCTATGGGATTGAAGAATAGTTGGGGGAAAATTTTCCATGTAAAAGAAAACAACCTGACAACATAGAATATGAACATTCAAACCACTATATGATGCATGATAAAACAACTAACACGACCAAAACATGTCAAACAACTAACAATACCAAAAGGATAACAAGACCAAAACCAACAAAAGACCCCATCCATTTAGCTCCAAGCTCCAACTCCACCTGACATGCGCAAGGTATCGAGATGTATCACTAGAGAAGTACAATACCTTCCAATTTCTGGTATCTCGATAGATGACATCTACAAACACACCGAAGTTCCCAAGCAAGGGGTGAGTATAAACTCAGTAGGATTTCCCCAAATACTTCCTAACTCATGCCACCAGGACAAGTACAGGTTAATACATTTTACATAAAATTGTTTAGAAGTAATTAAAATAGTTTATATCAAAACCACAAGCACGTTCCATGGAAAGTAATAAACAAGGGGTCTCAAAACCATTTCTTCATGATTTTCTATACCCATTTTTGTGTTTGCACACACACACACACATGTATGCTAAGTGACAGTTCTATAATTATGATTGGTCTCTCGTCGATTCACCAAGTTATCACAAGGTGACCAATGTCTAAGTGCTCCAATGGCACATGCCTCATATTTTGGGTCAAATCTTGCTACCCCAAAGATACACGCCCCTTTTCTGGGTCACTTCAAAAGAAATGAACTCACACTAAATGTATATGCCAAACCCCATTCCAAATTCCATTTCTCATAAAACTAATTATTTTTTGAAAACATTTCATCAAATAACTTGCGTGAATCAAAACAATTCCATAATTTTAAAACTATAATTTTAAAATTATAAACTAAGAGGAGAGGGATTTCTAAAGACTATCCAATTTCCCATAATTTCCTAAATCCATAACCAAAAGGTATTTCCATAAAAAATCACACAAGGTTTTCACAATGATTTCAAGAAAAATGTTTAATCAAAATTAAGCTTTCAAATTCTAGAATGGTTGAGATGAGAGATAATCCACCCACCTCTCAATGATTTGTGAAAACGAAGAACGACACTAAGATCTTCTAGATTCACCCTTGGATATTCTTTCCTTCAATATATCCAAGAAGGTCTCATAAAAATCTTCAATAAGAATATATATCTATCCATGGCGGACAATATACAATAATCTGGGTGAGAGAAAATTAGAGGATCTAAGGTGAGAGAGAAAACCCGATGACTTACCAGTGAATTTAGATCTCCAATGCACTTTGGTTCGATAAAAGAGCCTTGGGAGGGAGGGGAGTTCGAGACCCTAGAAGAATAGGGGAAGAATGTGGCTTTTGGTGCCTTAAACTAGGTTATAATTAAATTTTCAGATTAACTAATTCCCATAACATGGTTATGTCGCACGGTTTGGAAAACCGTGCACCAATCGTGTTGTGCTACTTCCATAAGAAGATCCCTCACACGATCAGTTCGCATGGTTAGACAAACTGTGCACCAACCGTGTGGTGCTACTGCTAGAATCCAACCCCTTGCACGGTTGGTTCGCATGATTAGAAAAACCATGCATCAACCATGTTTTTCCCTCTATTTCACTTTGCATGGTTTCCTCTGGGTACTCGCACGATTTACCCAAACCATGTGCCAATCGTGTGCCTACCCAATGACGCCTAGAAAAAGTTGCATGGTCTCCCAAAGATGTTGCATGGTTTCTACTAATCGTGCTCAAACTGTGAACCTCTAAAAATGATCCCAAAACACTCTAAACCTCCCAAAAACTTTCCAAATTTAACCCAAGTCTTATATAAGCTCAAAGTAAATAAAAGAAGGGTAATGTACCAGAAAGCAGGGGTGCTACATTATCCTTACAATTAGTCTTTCCATCATCAAAAGTAGAAAATTAGTGTTGTTCTGGAATAGTTCGGGCCACTATTCCAGCATATCCTTTTCACGCTCCCACATTTCTTCCTAAATCCAACCATGCTTCCACAAAACCTGCACTAAAATTATGCTTTTCCCATGCAAGATATTCTATTTTTTATCCACAATATGTATTGGAACATGAATCAATGCAATATCTGGTTCAAGATCAACATGGTCCCATGGAATCACATGGTTATGATCTAGTTGGTACTTCTTTAATTGAGATACATGAAACATATTATACACAAAACTGAACTTTTTTGGTAGTGTTAATCGATAAGCTACATAAACCACCCATTCAAGTATCTCAAAAGTGATAATTTGTTGCCGATCCAACTTTCCTTGTTTACCAAAATGACGACGCCCTATCCTTGGAGAGATTCTCAAGAAAACATGACCAACTACCCCAAATGAAAACGATCATCGATGCTGATCCTCATAAGACTCTTGATGACTATGATCCATTTTAATTCTCTCTCTGATCATCTGAATCTTCTCTGTTTTTCCTTCCCAATTCTAGGTTTGATAAGCAAATTATCACCTATTTCCACCCAAAAAAGTGGAGAATGATAAGGGCAGTCATACAACGCTTTAAAGGAATCCCTATATATCAAGTCTTGATAATTATTATTGTATGAGAACTCCACTAATGGTATGTGATCCTCCCATGAGCCTTCAAAATCCATCACACAAGCACTATGTATATCTTCTAATGTTTGGATCTTACATTCAGATTTTCCATCCATTTGAGGATGATAAGTTGTGCTCATGGTCAACTGAGTTCCAAGAGATTACTGTAAGGACTTCCAAAATTGATATGTGAACCTGAGGTCCTTATCAGACACAATTGAAAATGAAACCCCATGCATCCTTACCACTTCCAGAATGTAGATTTTAGAAAAATCGTCCATCATATTGGATTCACAAATAGGGATGAAGTGAGCCAAATTTTTGATCCATTTCATAATAACCCATATGGCATTGTGTTTTATAACCATTCTTGGCAGAGATATCACAAAATCCATGGCTCTATTCTCACATTTATACATGGGTATAGGTAAATATTGCAATATACCAGCTGGCCATTGGTGCTCTGCTGCCTTGACCTACTGACAGGTGAGGCATCTCGAAACAAACCTTACCATTTCCTCTTCATGCTATCCCACCAAAATTATTCTCTAAATTATTTATACATATTTTTTATTCTCAAATTCATAACCCATCTCTAATGGAGGTAGGAAAAAAGAATTTGTACCTGATAAGTTAGAGGAACTACAATCTGATTTCTAAACCA
Source organism: Viscum album (assembly GCA_963277665.1). Taxonomy (NCBI): domain Eukaryota; kingdom Viridiplantae; phylum Streptophyta; class Magnoliopsida; order Santalales; family Viscaceae; genus Viscum; species Viscum album. Next base: position 15,588 of record CAUJRU010000408.1, on the reverse strand, counting down.
CAACACATATTTCTCATCTAGTTTTCATCCCCCAATGGTCTCCCAACATTGAGTTTTGACCTCAAATTCAAAAATTATGGATCAAATGTCTGAGAACCTCTAACTTGGTCAAATTTCACTTTTCTCATCACACTCTAAATTTATATCTGCAATAAATCGCATTAACTACCATTGATCTGAAGCTTCTTTAGTCAGTTGATTATATGACTTCCTACTTAATGCATCAGCCACAAATTTCCATTTACCTGGTGTATACATAAAATCAAATTCAAACATTTGAAGATATCTCATCTATCTTTGTTGCCTTAGATTCAAATACTTTTTTGAGAAAATGTGTTTCAAACTCTTATTATCCAAAAACACCATAAATTTCTCATCAAAAAGATAATGATGTCAAGTATTCAAAGAATGGACTACAATAGCTAATTCCAAATCATTCTTCGGATATTTCTTCTCATGTATCCATAAATTTTGTGATCCATAAGCGATGATATAATCTCCTTGTATGAGAACACAACCCAACCCTAATCCTGATGCATCATAGTAGACAACATACCTTTATCCTAATTCTAGAAATATCCAGATTAGTGCTGATGTAAGGAAAACCTTAATCTCTTGGAAATATTTATGACACTCGTTGTTCCATTGGAAAGGTACACCTTTTCTTGTCAAATCTGTCATTGGTGAGGAAAGATGTGAAAATCATGAACGAAGCATCTGTAGTATCCTACTAAGCCAAGGAAACAACATATCTCGAAAACATCCTTCAAAGGTTTCCAAGAGATAACAACTTCTATCTTTTTAGGATATAAATAAACTAATTTTTTAGAGATAACATGAACTAGGAAACTTACCTCTTGTATTCAGAAACAAAATTTTGAAATATTTTCATAAAGGTGATGTTCCTGCAAGATACCCAACATTATAGCCAAGTGTTCCTCATGATCCACTTTAGTCCTAGAATACACTAGAATATCATCAATGAACACCACCAAAAAAGAGTTGAGATACCTATAAAATATATTATTCATCAATTACATAAATACCTTTGGTTCATTCATATGACCAAAAGACATGACCACATACTCATAATGGTTATAGCGACTCCAAAAAGCTATTTTTTGAAATATCCTCCTTCTGAACATGAATTTGATGATACCCTGATTGTAAATAAAATTTTCAGAACCATGCAACACCCCTCAATTGATTTAATAGATCATAAATTAAGGGAAGAGGATACCAATTATTTATCATAACTTTATTGATTTTATGATAATCCACACATAGCTAAAGAGTTTTATCTTCCTTCTTTTCAAAAGAATTGGTTCTTCCCACTGGGATGTTCTCGGTCTAATAAATCCTTTGCTTTATGATTCTTTAATTTTTAATTTCAATAACCTCAATTTCGTTAATTCCATCCTATAAGATGGAATAGAAATAGGATTAGTCCTTGTTTGGAGATCAATCATAAACTCCACTTCTCTTTTGGATGAAAAATTTGAGAAATTATTAGGAAACACATTAGGAAACTGGTCAACTATGGTTGTAAAATATCTATTTTTTATCTCATCCACAGATGATAACATAACCACTTCTAATTGATATGACATGGTTCCAATAATCATTACCAAATGTCCTACTCCACTTGTTGTTATTTCCCAATCTCCTTTTAAGAGATGCTTAACACCATTCGAATATATTAAAATCACTTGCCGAGCATAACAGTTAATATGGGATTTGGATTTCCTTCAACCAATACATTCCCAAAATAAAGTCATAGATGTCCACATTAAGGATAGAGAAGTCTCATACCAATTCCACCTCATCGATAGTCATCATACATGTTTCACACTTAAAATATAAACACTCTCATTATCCAAGAGGATTTTGAAGTTTCAAAATAGAAGGAATTATCTCAATATTTAAACCCAAAATATCAACAATAAGAGAAGTAATAAAAGAGTGGGATTCACCCATATTAAACAATACCTACATAAGAGTAAAATTTTCAAGAATCGTACCTCTCACTGCCGAAGGACCAGATTGATCATCTATGATCATCTGCTCAGCACCATACAATTTCTTAGTCATTATCCCTTTCTATTTGTTGACTTGTTGAGATTTTCTTTACCGAGGAGTCATGATGTTCCTATAGTCACCTTGACTCGCTTGGTTCTGAGGACAAGGGTTATTCTGATGAGAACACCCCATTGAAGCATAAGATGTATAAGGGACATGAGATCTATTCACAGTACCAGTATTTGGAGTGCTATGATAATAATGTTGTAGATATACCATATTTTTATAGTTGTGATATGATCTAGGTGGTGTTGGGAAATATCACTTGATATACTCAAAAGAACCACATTAGAAACATCCATGATTACTCTTATATCGATGATGGAAGTTGACTGATCCCATTGTCTGATTTTGAGATATACCACCACTTTAGAAGTAGGAGTCCCTCTTCTGCTTATTTCCAGCATTGGAGTTCTCACCTATTCCTATGGATATAAACACAATTCCTCCATCTTGATTCCCAAAAATATACCTTTCTACCGTTGTTTCTCAATTCACCAACTCCATATAGTCCGTAATACAAATCACAACAATATTCAAGAATTTTTTGGTTATAGACTCGACTCAAAGATGTGTGTTTTTAAGGACACACTTGCAGTTACTTCTAGTGCAAAGAGAACTACATTCATAAACTTAGCTGCAAATTCTGCTACCAAGATATCCTATTGCTTTAATATAAATAAATATGTTGTTCTAACAATCCAAAAGGTGTGAGGATATAATTTTTTGTTAAAAAAATTCTTCAAAATCCTCCCATGAAATTCCTTAGTATTTTTGTATCTTGAACAGATAAATCCCACCATTGAAATTCTAGATCCTTGAGCATGTATGTTTCCAACTTGACTTTTATCTCAGCTAGTGTACTAAGAAAATTGAAAATTTTGTTCATTCGGTTGAGCCATAATTCCACTTTTTCTGGTTCAAAATCCCCTCGACATATAGGTGGATTTTTTTTCTAAAAATATACTGAATGACCCACTTGTCTTGATCTATCATTTCTAATTCGTTTCTCCATATCTTGAAAATATTGTATGATACTATGTATCAACTGTTGGTCCACATGTGGATCAGGTGCATCCATATTCTCTACAGTCCATTCAGGTTGATTCCTATGATGTATAATCTATGCCATTTTCTATAAATTGAACAAAACTTTATTTAGTCTCATTCACTATAAACTGAAGTCTTAGAAATTCTAAATTACCATATCAAAAAATAGCACAACCCTTCTTTTCAAAATTCCACCATTGTAAGCATTTTCAACATTTTTCATAAATCATAAAGTTGAATATGATCAATGCAATCCTAATGTGAAGTATCACTATTAATGTATGATATTAAATCCTCATCATCTAAACCCACGATGATGAGATTACAACCCCATTATAAGTGTCTCACAACATTTTTGTTCCCAAACCACCCTGGTAACTTGAATTTCATCATAAAAAGGTTAGTTCCACCTTCTTTTCTATACATTTCAAGTTACGACATTCATATATCCTTGATACCATACCAAATAGACAAATAGACCGACCAAGACTGATACCATTTGTAACATCCCTCCCCTCACCCATTGGCTTAGAAATATGCAGGGTGATACCGGACTTAGGTGACATCCCCAAGACACCAAAATTTGGAAATAAATGCCAAGGACTTAAGAAATAGTTGGGGGATGATTCTCCATATAAAATAAAACAACCTGATAGCACACAATATGAACATTCAAACCACTATATGATGCATAATAAAATAATACAGACCAAATATAAACTAACATTACACCAATATCAAAGTGACAATGGAAACATGACAAACAACTAACAAGACCAAAAGGACAACAAGACCAAACCCAACAAAAGACCCCATCCATTCAGTTCCAAACTCCAACTCCACCTACCATGCCCAAGGTATCAAGATGTATCACTGGAGAAGTACTATATTGTTCCCTTTCCTGTGTCCTGATAGATAACACCTACAAACGCATCGAAGTTCCCAAGCAGGGGTGAGTATAAACTCAGTAATATTTTCCCAAATACTTCCCAACTCATGCCAATAGAACAAGAACTGGTTATCACGTTTTATATAAAACAATTTAGAAGAAATTAAAATAGTTTATATCAAAACCATAATCAGGTTCCATGGAAAGTAATAAACAAAGTCTCAAAACCATTTCTTCATGATTTGGCATACCCATTTCCAAGTTTCCACACACCCACACACACTTGAATGCATGCTAAGTGATAGTTTCATACTCATAAATGGCCTCTCATCAATTCACCAATTCACCAATTCATCACAAGGTGACCAATGTCCTTTTGTGAAAACACCAAGAGTCATAGCAACAGATTGGTTTGTAAATAAAGAAAAGACAGAACAAAAGATGAAAAAGATGAATATACGGACACCGTGATTTATGTGGTTTGGAAAAAATTCCTACATTCATGGAGAGAAAGAATCACTTCACTAAAATTAGAAGAACAATTATAGGGAGGTAATTAGAGTTTCACACATAGAAAACCCTAGCTCAAATGAGATTATAAAGGAAGATTATGTAGTTATTCCACCAACTGCACAAAAAATTATGCTATGCTATAGTGATCAGTGGATGGAAGTCCGCAGAGCTACAATACCACTGTTTCCAAAAATCCTGAGTTTCTCTTATGACTGGTGTTGAAGTTTTCACTGCTACAGTGTCCTTTCACATACTTCTACAGATATTTTTCACTACTACAGTCCCCTATCAGTGTCACTGGTAAGTACTATTATAGTTGGTCAACATTATTACAGTTCCCTGATATTTGGGTCGAGGGCCTTCAGCCCCCAGACCCATGGAGTAAGGTAATGTTTCTCCCTGAAACCCCCAATGACCTCACTATAGAGGTCAAACCACAGAGTTATGCTCTAGTGCGTAGTCTGGGCTGCTAGCGTTTAAGCCAACATCATCCAAAACGGATTAGTCTACACTATTCTAACATATCCAAGTGACCCAATGGCACACACACTATATTCTTGGTCTCGTCTTAGTACCCCAATGGCACACACACCTTTTTTAGGGTCACATAAAAAGTAATGAATTCACACCAACCATTTATTCCAAACCCCATGCCAAATTCCATTTCTCATAAAACCAATTCTTGCTTGAAACCATTTCATCAAATAGGGATTTCTGAATACCATCCAATTTCCCACAATTTCCCAAAGCCATAACCAAAAGGGATTTCCATCAAGAATCACACAAGGTTTTCACAATGATTTCAAGTAAAACATTTAATCGAAACTAAGTCTTCAAGTTGTAGAATGATGGAGATAAAATCCACCTACCTCTCAATGATTGATGAAAATGAATAACTACACTAAGATATTCTTGATCCAACCTTGGATCTTATTTCCTTAAATAGATCCAACAAGATCTCATCAAAATCTTCAAAAGGGAATATAGATATATACATGGTAAAACTAGATCTAATAATCTAGGTGAGAGAAAATGAGAGGATTTAATGAGAGAGAGAGAGAGATAAAAAAATGACTTATTGGTGAATTTGAATATCCAACGCACTTTGATTTGATAAAAGATTACTCTAGATCAAAGAAAATTTCCAAAATAGCCTTGGGAGGGAGGGAGTTCAAGGCCCTATAAGAATAGATGAAGAATGAGGGTTTATGAACATTAAAACAACTTAAAATTAGTTTTTTGGAATAATTAATTCTCTTCACACGATTAGGCCGCATGGTTTGGAAAACAGTATGCCAATCGTGTGGTGCTATTGACACTAGCTAACCCCTCGTACTGTTGGTTTTCACGGTTAGAAAAACTATGCATAAACCATGGGTGCAACCACTATAAGATGTTGGTCCCAGTGGACAACTCAAGAGGGGGTTGTATTGAGTTTTCAATGAAATTTCTATTTTTTTAAAGCTTATGTCCCCAAATTTGTTAAAAATGCCCAATTTTAAAAAATAATAGAATTTATATAATTTGATCTTTGGAAAATATTCTCAAAAGATAGATCACAACTAAGTTAAAATACTTTTGAAAATACATTAAATTTTGAAACTAATTTACTTGTATCAAGCACTATATATAAAACACTAATTTAAGTTAACTATCAGAGTAAAGTTTCTATAAATAAGTTTTATAAAACTGATATAGATATGTTTTTAAAAGAGTATAGAAAAACAAATAGACACAATAGAAATAAATAAGGGGTTTGATCTCAAGTCGAGACTTAATCCCTTCCACTTGGAAATTACATACTTACAAGAATTTTATGATTAAATAAACTGATCCACAACCTAGATATGGTTTTCACACAATAACTCACAAGGTTTTCTTGGCACAGATCCACTTCCACAGTTCTACATGGGAGAAATAATATAAGGATAACTACATGCAGGCAGTCCAGGAAAACCATCCTTTTCCAAATTCTACGTGGGATCATAGATAAGTAAAATAGAGAAAGTGTGTGTCTTTCACTCTCCAGTTCATCCCAGGATCTTATTCTTAATATTTAAAGATAAAATGAACATATACGTCTAAAAAGTAATAAAAACAGAGTAAGAGAAGGATGAGAAATCGATGCAGCAGAGTATATTGTTCTGCTATTCTACAGGTAGTTCTTCTCTTCTCGTTTTCATCTTATGATTTTTAAATGATGATTGAATACATTTGAATGTTATCTAGTATATCATATATATTCAGGAACATAAAATATATTTATCATTTTTATCTCGTGATGATTCTGTCACATGCTCAAATATTTTTTTTATTAGCAGCCCACTTTCTCTGTCTTCGGTTGTCCTTAAAAAGATCTTCTAAAAAAAGACATTGAGAAATCACTATAAAGATCCTCATATTTTAGCAGTAAATATAGGATTATTTTATGCTTCTAATGGGCATTAAATTCTTCATAGAAAAGTGGTTGGATTAATATTTAATAATAATAATAATAATATAATACTTACCATTAGTTATGGTGGTATTAAAGTTTCTATATCATAATTAACATTCACTTCATTTTCCAGGTCATCATTGAAAGTTTCTTTATTTTTCCACATTAGCGTCCATTTATTCATTTTTAAAATGCTTTCAATTTTTGTACCATATGGTCAATAATTTGTTCTTACAGTCGATCTCTTTGTAGAGATCGATTTTTTATGCTTATGTTCAATTCCATACTTAGTGATATCTCTACACGGTTTCTTTGTATTTTCTTTTTGATCATTAGGTTGCTCATGTGGTTGATCCGACTAGCTTTGTAGTCACTTGGGGTCCTTTTTCATTTTTTGCACAGTTGGTCAAATGCACGTATGGTCAATTTTTTCCTTTGAGAAAAAACTTAACCACAGTTTCTTGAGACGATATGTAGTCGCTTTATATGAATTGCAGTCACTCGAATACTTTTTCATATATACTCCATGGTTTATTACTAAGAAGTTGTGGTTGTTTTCAGAATTAGAAAAATTTAGTGATAATTATTTTTCTTTCAAAAAACATATAATGGATTAGAATGAATATAAACATGATTTTTGATTATTAAAACAAGGAATTGTTGGACCAATTCAAAAATATCTTCCCTTTTTATGATAAAAAATCATGAAATAAATATAAAAACTTTAAAGGTAATACAATCTGCCAATATTAAACAATGACCAAGCAATGTCAAGTTAAATAATGCTTATTTGAATTATGACTTTTCCCCCTTTTGGATTATCAAAAATAATTCAGAAAGGTTTAGTGAGTAAAAGAAAATTTTATAAATAGGAAAGAATAAACTAAAAGTCTAGAACATAAAAATAAATTGGTATTCAATTAAGTATGAAAAAGGTTTAAAAATTTCTTAATAAAGTCTAATCAGAATCTGTATCCTCAGGAATTGAAGGGTCCTTTCCTTTTCTAATATCAGGATTTGTTGGAGAAGGAGGAATAGTATTAGGTCATAGAATGGTGATACCTTTGGAAACTAGGATTCTGTGACCAAGATCTTGGGAAAGAGAGAGACCAAAAGGTCCGATTAGAGGTATATGTGAGGTAGAGGTTGCAGAAACAAATACTGAAGCAGTAATTGAAATGAAATAAAAACAAGGTATAGGAAAAGTAGGAGATGATAACTTGGGGGAATTTGAAACATATATATAGGGTTCCAAAATCCTTATGATACCAGATACGGCTCTTATTCCATGCTCTATTACTTGAAGAAAATCTTCTTTCTCTGACATGAACTGATTTAGAATAGGATTGATTACCAATAAATTCTCAACAATAACTTTGAAAGTAGCAGTTAGAGGTGGAATTTTTAAATCTCTATCCAAAGACATGAATTGAGTTTTAATATCTACCTTATTGTAGATTATATTCAAATAGAACTTGATAGAACCCATGATTATAGATTTATATTTGGCAGTCTTGGTGGTCTCAACTTTAAGAAAATCGTATTTATTTTCACCATGAGCAGTAATGTCCATATGAACTTGATTTCTAATATCCTTCACACGGTCAAGAACATTCAAAATTACTTCATGAATCAAACTTAGATTTAAGTTTTTGTCAATATAAGTTGAAATAGGATGTGGTTATGAAGTAGAGTTTGAAGGTTGAGCAGGATTGGTAATAACCATCACCCTCCCCTCCCATCGCCCTCCTGACGATGTCCTAGGCATCGATGGCGGCGCGCCTGGCTCCCCCCTCCTCCTTGGAGGGGGGAGGCTCTATTCTCCCTTCCTCCACTTCTCACCGCCCCCATTTCCTTCCTTTCTCTCCCCTAGACTCTCTCCTGAAACATATAGAGATCCCACTCAGCCCAAAGGTTCCAAATTTACACGAAGACTTGCCTCAACTTCCATTATCAATTTCAGAGTTCTCCAATGCTTCAAATCTCTTAAAACTAACTCTAGTGGCTCATTTTCGTCAACGAATACCTTCAATCAATGAGTTTGACTGGTTCATCTTCGAATCATGGATCTTAAAAGATCGTGCAGTGGTTGGGCTTCTAGATAGATGCCACATCTTGATTAGGTTCACGACCGAGTTGGATCTGGTTTCTGTGTGGTCCAGTGCCCCTCACAATTGCAACAATTACTTATTCTTCCTCTTCCAATGGTGTTTCAATTTCCACATGAAGCGGGATCCTCTGACCTCAACGATTTGGGTTTGTCTCCCATAACTCCCTCTTCCCTTTCAAAATCCCTCTATTTTGAAGGTTCTCGGGAATCTTGTTGGTCGATTCCTGTGATCGGACAGCCGAACGGATGCTATTATCCATTCTGTTTCCCCCCGAATTTGCGTAGAGGTTGATGTCTCGAAGGTGCTGCTGGACAAGGTTTGGATTTTAGTTGGAGAGGAATTTCGGTGGAAGCCGATAGTTGTCTACAATTTGTGGACTAACTACTATGTCTCTTGTGGTCGTCTTGGGAATCTGGACTCAGTGTGTCATCGCGGGTGTAGGTTCAGTCAAGTGCAGATATCGAAGGAGAGGGATGTTAATTTTGATTGCCGTGGTGTGGTCCAACTAAGTTATTTCAAGGAGTCACCTCATGAGGTCATGCCGTTGGGGATCGATCCAACTTTAGAGAATCATCTGGCGTCTGATTCAGCCAAAACCTATGTTCCTCATGGGAATTTGGCTGCTAACCCAAAGGTGGTGGATGTTTTTGGCCACCTGAAATAGGACCTGGGTGTCCAGATTCGGATGCAGGCCCCTGGAGCTGAAGAGGAATAGGTTTCTTGTTTAGTGGACTCAGGCCCAGAGGCAGTGTGCTTTGGTAAGGGTCAGATTGCTTCGGTAGGTGCTCATCCAGATGAGAAGGGAAAGGTTGATAACAACGTTGAGGTGGAGCCAACTGGAACTGGACCACAGGAGGGGTTTTTTTCTGGATGAGGAAGTCCATCCATACTCTATTGACAAAGGATTGAAATTAAATTCCGTTTCTGAGGAGAAGGTCTGCCTTCCAGAACCGCAACAAGGAATAGGGGGGTCAGATGAGGTGAGTGTTTTGGGTTCCCTGGACCCAAACACTTTCATATCAAAGGTCCCATCCTACTCGAAGGTTGTGTGCTCTATAATGTAGGCGATCTCTGAGGTTAAAGAGGGAAGGGTGAAGTCATCAAGGAGCCCCATCAAGGAAGTCCCGATGCTAAATCTGGGAAACCGCTTTGAAGGTTTGGATGTCCAAGACCTGTTTTAGGTTCAAGATGAGGTTGAATCAGGTGATGAAAGTTATAGCCAAATGTTTGTGGATATTTTGGAAGGAATGCAAGGGAAAGTACTTCAAAGTCCAAGAAGGAAGAAAGGAAAAAAGGGTAATCGAGACTCAGGTAAATGCATTGTGGCCAAGGGGAAAAAATAAAAGGGTCACAAAGACTATTCGCACTTGCCGAAACCGATGGAAACAAGGTCGTCCAAGAAGAGTGTAAGCAAGGAAGGTCAGGCCCTCCAAAATGGGAAAAATGGAGTTCAGAATCAAGACCAATATAATGAGGAAAACATGGAAGGGACCAAGGATAAAGGTGAGGAAAATGGGGAAGGTAAGTATCTGGCTCTTATTATACATTCCAATGAGGATCTTCCCTTAGATCCATTCCAACTGAAGGCCACAAAGGAAGAGAAGGACATAATTCTGGAAAGACTCCCTTAGGTAGAAGTTAATGAGGAGCAAGAGGCTTGGATCAGTAAACAAGATAAAATCATGGCACGAGGTTTCAATGAGGGGAGGATTAATGTGGAGGAGTATTATCACACATGGGACAAGATGGCTGGCCACTTTGAAGATCTACTCCAAGAGGACCCAAACATGATTGTGCATTCTCTTTTCTGGAAGCTCTACAAGGTAAGTGACTCCAGCAATTTCAGCCTTTTTTTTAATGATTTTGTAATTTCTTACGGTGTTTAACTTACTTTGTAGATCTATTTTGGTTTCGCACTTTTCCACAAAATTGTTTTTTGGAATAAAAATTTAAACTTAGTAGTAGCAGGATTGATAATCACTTCAAGATACCTTATATCCATAGTAACCATTATATCATATAGATATTCTTGGAGGGCTCCCATTTGACTTAAATTTCATTCCATTTCCCTTATGAAGGAAAAAAATTATTGATTCATATGATCTATTTTCATAAAAAACTTTGGCTAAAGATAGTCAATAACTTTTTGAACAATGAAAAAAATATCTTCTTCACGGTCCATATTATTTGCAAAACTGATACCCAAAAAATATGATTCAACAGATTAAAAAGATCATTTTAAACTCAATAATATATTCAAAGTTTAGTATTGGAGAATACTCGAAAGACTACTTAGCTTCTTTAGATGGAGCAATTCTATATTGAGAAGAAACAACTTTCTGAAAAGGATCATCTATCAAATCAGATTAACAAGCACTGAAAAAAAAATTGAAGGTTTTACCCATGGAGATCCTTTAGGTGAAAAGAGTCCAGGGGGGTTTTCAATCTCTTTTAATGAGTCATAAAATTAATTTGTAGAATCTTCCATAACCACAACTTTTTTCCTTATAGAATAGTTATAGATAGGCTCTTTTTGAAAGGGTACTTCAAGAACATATTTTAGAGTATGAGGAGTATCTAGAATCTTTAACAGATCCTCACCAGACTTAGGTCTGACTAGATTTACTAGATTAGGAGTATAGTAGGAGCAACACCTTCTAGATTTAATGAATCACAACTATCTTCATCATCATCATCCTTCTTGTCTTCTTTTTCATCAACCTTTGTATCAACTGAGTCAACATCATCTTTATCAGCAACAAACTGATAGAGAAGACACATACAAATCAAAGAATTTATTTTCTAGAATATTTTATTCACTAGAAGGATAAGTGTCAAAAATTAGAGTTCCCCCTATCTCAAACATGGGTGGACTCTCTACTGATGTAGGATCCATATCCTTATCAATTTAAGAGTCTGTGAGAACTGGTCCAAACAACTCATATATAGGAATCCTCTCCCCCTTAGTAGATACACTTATTTCTTCAGTTGGTTCAACTAACATGGGAACTATAATTCCTTTTTCTACTTTAACCAGAATATCAAACAAATGAGGAACATCAATAATAGGAGGTGCTTCTTCCCTTAGGTTCGTCTATTATAGGAACTGGAACTAGAGTCCTTTTTGAGATTTCCCCAAAATCTCTTATATATTCTTCATCTAAATAGATAAGGGATTCAGATTCTTCTTCATCGAATATCTAATTGGCTTCAAATATTTCATCTAGTTCCAAACCAGGATCAATTATATCACTTGGCCTGGTGGGATGAGAAACAGGATTGAATCTTTCATAGTGTTTCTCCTCATAATCCACGCAATCTGATTCCATGTATTCAAACTAATCTTCATTCTCTTACAGATAGTATGATTCAAGAAGACACTATTTGGAACCATAGTCCTTTGAACTTCTATATTAACCAATCTACTTTGTTTCAATAAGATAAAAATGAACTTAGGATAAGGAAGTGCGTTGAACCTAGAGAATGGCTTGGTCAAATCTTCCACATGTATCATTAAGAAATGAGGCAAGATAATCTAAATACCATGAACCATCATATATAGAAAGAATAAATCCTGATATCTAATAGAAATGAAATCTCCATTCCTTGGATAGATAAAGTGCTAAATAAACTTTAACAAGAGTATTCACTTTGCACTCAGCTCATTTTCAATAGGTCTTCTAAAAGTTTTATCATTCTTTTTTTCTTCCAAAGAATTATTGATCTAAAATTAGGGATGCTTTACTAGATATGATCTATAGTAGTCCTCGTATTCTCTAATATGCGGTATTCTTAGACAGTTAGCCTATAAGATTGAGGTAAATGCATATTCTTGACCATCTATTACTATTTGAATAACATCTTCATATTCACTGGCTTCATAACCATGTTCAGATAAAAATCTTTGACTAGGTGTGGATAGAAAGTTCAATCTTCATCTAAAAAATAACTTGTCTACTTTTGATGTAAAAGTGTTCTCCATACCAATGAATGACTGGTATTGAACCATTCTACATCTACTTCTCTTTTGGATGCAACTTCACGAGAAAGAAGGTGCAGATTCGAATGCTTCTTAGTCCTACCTAACTCGGCTTTTAATCTGTTGGATGATTTAGGAACATCATCTCCAAATGATCTCTTTATCTCATCTTAGTAGGCTGAGAATCGAAACTCAGTTTTCAGGGATTCTAAGAAAGAGGGTTCGAGAAATAGGGTTTGGTTTGTGTTTAGAAAGGGTTCGCTGATTCAAATTTGATTTGACACTTTGATAATTTAGGGATTTATTTGTATAGTATTTCATAGGAAATAATTATCACGTTTAATATATTTCTATATAATAAAATAAAATAGATAACTAAATAAAATGTTCAATAAATGCAAAATGTAAAGTATTAAATGAAATAATACAAAGTATATTAAAATAAATTTAATAACTTTTTAACTAAAATTAATCATACCTAATTCATGTTTGATTTAATTCATTCTCTCTCTATTCAAAGACTTTGTAAAAATTTCAGCAAGATGATGTTCTTTACTAATGAATTGTAGAGTGATATCTTCTTTTTGAAAATGATCTCTCAAAAAGTGATGTCATATAACAATATGCTTTGTTCTAGAATGTGATACAAGATTCTTAGAGATATTAATTTCAATTTTATTGTCACAATTTATAGAGACTTGTCTAAACTGATATCCATAGTCTAATATTGTGTGTTTCATCCATAAAATATGTGAACAACAACTAACAGTATCTATGTACTCACCTTCAGCAATAGATGATGAAATAGAATTTTGTTTTTTACTACACCATGAAACTAAATATTTTCCCAAAAAATGACATGTTTCAGAGGTTCTTTTTATATATAACTTAAAACTACTAAAATCATCATCCAAATAACTAAATAATTCAAACACATGTCCTAAGGTAAAAAAATTCTAATTTGGTTGTATCTTTGATGTATTTTAAAATTCTTTTCATAGCAATCAAATATGATTATTTTAGGTTTGATTGAAAACGTGCACACATACACACACTAGAAAAAATATTCGATTGAATATAAATTAAGTATAGTAAGCTTCCAATCATAACTCTATAAGTGGTTTGATCGACTGGTTTCCTAGTTTCCTCAATATATACTTTACAGCTTGTACCCATGAGAGTATCACTATTTTTAAACTATCTAAGCCAAAATGTTTTAAAAGAACTTTAGTGAAATTACTCTAGATTAAAAAAAATTATTTCCTTATTTTGAAAAATCTAAAATCCAAGAGAGAATTTAATTTTACACATTAAACTCATTTAAAATTCATTTTGCATCATTTTAGAAAATTCAGTACACAAATAATTTCTTGAAGATCCAAAGATAATATCATCAACATATATTTTTATTATTAAAACATCCTTTGAAATTATTTTAATAAATAAAGTAGGTTCATCTATTCCTTTATTAAAACCTTTAGAAATCAAAAAATATCTAATCCTAGCATACCAATCTCTATGATCTTATTTTAAATCAAATAAAGATTTTGTTAATTTAAAAATATGATTTGGAAAGTGAAGGTTTTGAAATCTTGGGGGTTGTTCAACAAAAACATCTTCAACTATATAACCATTTAATAATTCACTATCAACATTCATTTGATATAACTTGAAATCTAAATGTGTTGTATCGTCAAAAAACATTTTGATAGATTCAAGTCTAGATACTGTTGAAAAGTTTTCATCATATTCAATACCTTATTCTTGACTATACCCTTGTGAAACCAATATTGCATTATTTCAAATTATTGTACATGATTCATCTACCTTATTTATAAACACCCATTTAGTACCAATGGTTAGGTAGTCTTTAGGTCTTTCCACTAGTTTCTAGACTCTATTTATTTCAAACTGATTAAATTTTTCTTGCATTTCTATTACCTAAAATTCATCATCAATTACTTTATTGATGTTCTTAGGTTCAATTTGTGACAAGAAAGCTTTATATTCAACTTGGTTTCTAATAGAAACTATTATATATGTTCCTTTATCTAGGTATCCTACAACAGTATCTAAAGGATGATATCTATGAGTCCTGATAGTTCTACGGATGGAAGTGTTTGACACTTCATTTTCATCTGTGGGTTTAGGTTCAAACTATTCACAAGAACTAAGATATTTTTCTACAGGTTTCATAGAATTTTTACTTGATTTAACACTGATATTCATATTAGAAAGGTCATCCTCAAGGTTTGTTAAAGAGGTTTTAGGATCATGTGGATCTATTTTATAAAACCTAACATGTACAGATTCTTCCACAATATTAGTCTTTTTATTAAATACCCTCTATTATTTACTAGATGTAAAATATCCAAGTAAAATTCATTTATCTCTATTGGAAGAAAACTTGTCTAAATTCTCCTTTGTATTGAGTATAAAGACTTTACAACCAAAAACTCTAAAGTAATTAACTTTTAATTTTCTACAATTCCATAATTCATAAGGATTTTTCTTTAAAATTGGTCTAATA